>OZ038478.1:62783583-63073583 GCA_964036315.1 Acanthosepion esculentum
TTTTGCATTTAAGCGCAGTACTAGACTGGCGTCGAGATCTCATTAATATACTGTTGAGCTGGTGAGATGTATCTTCAAATTGTATGCTAGCAGTTTCTTTTCTCGCATCTCTCACTTGTGTAAGTCCCTTGGGTGAAACCGGTTAATATATATATATATATATATATATATATATATATATATATAATTTCACCCTCAGCAAGGCAATAATGCCACTAAGACACAAGGTGTTACTGAGGGTAAAAGAAAATGAGAAGACGTTAGTGAGGAGAAAGGACAATGAAAGCACAAGGTTCAAGAAAACAGATATCGATTAACGTTACATTTACATTTTTGAAGATCTTAGGTGCCGGGAAAGCAAGAAACCTGAACGGAGTTCCACGGGCAAGAATTGCGAGAAAAGAAACTTTTAGAATATAACTTACGGTTACATCTAGCTATTTCAACATTAGAATTATAGGACTTATTTGCCAATCTAACAGTATGCTTGAATTCATGCAGTCGAGATACCAAAGAGCAAAATTCGTCAAAATAATTATCAGGAAAATATTTTTATAAACGAAAGAGAAGACCACATCCTGTTGGTGAGAAAGTGACTAAAATCGTGACCCTTCTTTGGATTTTGTCGAGAATCTCAGAATATATAGTGGGATGACCAAAATAGATGTAGCAGAAATATTCAGTGCACGGACGAATGGTAGATGATCGATTGTGGCGAGAAAAATTCTCTGGCACGACACAGTGACCCATCATTCGTAGCAGAAGACTCAGCGGTTGATTCGATATAATCGTTCCACTTCATGTCAGTAGAAAACGTGAAATCAGGAAGGCGCAATGAGTTGCTCGCATGGAAGTTAGCGTCATCTATGTTGATGGAAGGCAAAAATGTTTCTCTATGATGACTAAAACATAGCAGTCTCATCTTGGGGACGTTAGAATTTGCAAACCATTTCTTGCCCCAGTTAACAACTGAATCTTTGAAATCAGCTGTCAGTTTTACTTTATCGGGTCTATCGAACTTACTATTAAGACAGGAGTAAATCGTTGTATCCTCATCATAAATACTGAGTTGGGAAGTGATAGAGATAAGAAACAACGTAGATCTAGGGATAGAGCCCGGGGGTGCGAATTAATGTGAAAGGATCTAAAACATTGATCGTTCAATTCGACTTTTATTACACGATTTGTTAAGATAAACAGGATCAAGTCAAATATTCAATTTAACTAAGCTTCAGCAACTATCAAGTTTCAACTTCAGCATTAAGTTTTAACGTGGTATATCAAAGAAATGAAAACGAGAATAAAACTATTCTTATTATCAGCAAATTATTTTATTTCTTAAACACTAGGAAGTGAGGGATTAAATAATTGAGATAAATAAAATAAACACATCCCTACCCATGCTTACAGAAACGTTTTATTTGGTCAAATACCTCGTCGACATTTGCATCGCTAAAAAGAGGAATTATATAAAAATTCGCTCACCGCTAGCAAAGTATTTTGTGAATATCAAAGAAACAAAAGATTAAATTTGAAAAATGCCTGGATATCATGTTAATAAATTAAATATTCATTTAAATGTTTATTATACATACATACATATATATATATATATATATATATATATATATATATATATATATATATATATATGTGTGTGTGACACCCGACCTCTTTCAGTCACGACGCCATTTGTGACATCGGTCCTTTGTGACGGGCTAACCCTGGGACATCGGTTGAAGTCTTGTTGGGTTCTAGTACCAACTTGTCGTACTCGGCTCGCTTCCAACG
This sequence comes from Acanthosepion esculentum, assembly GCA_964036315.1. NCBI lineage: Eukaryota > Metazoa > Mollusca > Cephalopoda > Sepiida > Sepiidae > Acanthosepion > Acanthosepion esculentum. The sequence continues at coordinate 62,785,375 of OZ038478.1, forward strand.
CCTGGTCACCGAAGCAACTGCTTTGATCTCGATTTAACCTACCCACGTTGTGATTTGATCTTAGATTGACGAGATCAATCAGACGTCGGGCCGTAGTACCAGCCGAATCTGGGTCAAGGTGATACTGCACAATAAATGTAGACAAAAAAACAAAAGCACAAACAACAACTTCAAGGCGAGCGACTGGTTAGGAATAGTGATTAATTTTATGTCGGTTTGTTGAGTTACAGGAGTGCGTCTCTCTCTTTCTCTCCCAGCCCGAAGAAAAAAAAATGTGGATTGTAACACTTTTTGCGTTCTTAGCTACTTCTAGATATCTGGGTTGTTTTTTAATAAGGTCGTCTCTGGTGGAGAATATAAGTCAGACTTCTATAATTTGTTCTTGGTTAGAAGTCTAAGTCGGAAACTTGCTTTGGTGGGAAATCTAAAGTCGGACTTCAACGAATTTGTTCTTGGTTAGAAGTCTAAGTCGGAAGGCATGGAATCGTGCGGTCACCCGTGCGAGGCGTTAATCTTCCGAGTCCTGGGTCTTGGGCTCGACTGGATCTCTCTGCGAACTGCACTGCACTGCTCTCTCTTACTGTACTGACTGTACTCTCTCTGGCTAAAACACCCGAAGACGTTTGCTTATATGGACGCCGATCAAAACCTGGCGTGGGGTCGGACGTGGTGTGGCCACCACGTTGATTTCAAATCCCCAATAAGGATTTCCTTTGTTTTCGGTCAGAAATATTTATCATTTTCCATTTTTGGAAATCTTCTTCCACTCCCACCCTCTTCTGCTCTCATATGGGTATCTCACCATACTTTAGAGGGCGTCAACGGTTTTCCCACTTCCTCGCAGTAACATCTCATACCTATACTCTCAATGGGCGGTGGCAGGCCTCCTCCCTGCGTCACATGATCACCTCCGCCTGGCTATTCGGCCAATAGGTGTCAAATGATAATCTCAATTTTTATCCAACTTCACGGCATATGGAATTCCTCAATCAAGGTTTTCGCCAACATTAAGTGGACGGAATCCTGGCGAAAATTGGGTTAATTAAGAAAGACACAATAACATGGCTTTTGTTATCACAAACGAATTTCAACAGAACACAGATGTCCTGTCCAGCCGACCTCTCCTCAATCCAGGGCCGGGCTCTCTGTGCGGTCGGCAGACGACCCATTAAATCATTTCCCGATAACACTTGGCCATCACGACACAGTTAATGCCTTATCTGCCCAAAAGCTCTGGTATTCTTCACTAATTTTTACGACAATGACCATCAGAATTTTTGTAGGTGGCCTTTTCTTTCTTTTATCATCTAAGTTGTTAAGTCTTGTCCCTCTGCTTCTTTCCTTTCTCTCTCTTTCTCCTTCCTTTGTCCTCGCAGAGAATTTGGCATATCTCAGCATCAAACTTCAGCGAGAAAGTAAAAATGATTATCTTGATTCGCACTTGAAAATAACAAAACAAAAAATCTTTTTCACCGATCCCCTATTTTGGGAAAATAACAAAACAAAAAGAATATCGCTCAGTATGTCTTTCGTTATATCTATCGGTCTAAGTTATCGCTCAGTATGTCTTTTGTTATATCTATCGGTTTAAGTAATCCCCGTAATTAACTTTGTGGTTAATTAATTGGTTAATTAACCTGCCGTTTCTAAATAGTGTTACATATATATATATATATATATATATATATATATATATATATATATATATTGTTGGTTTGATATTTTTATAAAGGAACAATTCTCAAAATCGGAGATAGTGTTTATAGATCTAAGCGGCGTGTATCATTGTACATGGTGACAGATAGACGCATTTAAATTTCCAGTATTTAAAATAGATTTTTCCGCACATTTTCCGTACGTGGTTATCGTTTTCTTTTTCTCGGGAGCTCATTAAAAGTTAAGGAACATCCTATTTTATGTGCTAACGGACTTTTCAAAAGACTTTTTTCGCTAAAGGCGCATTGTGCCACACTATTGGAAAGAAGCAAACGGAGTAACCACTTCTTGGGCAGCCGTCCAATATTACAGAAGACAATTAAAAGTAACGAATACTCCATCATTACGCATATTGTAGAATTTTGCCTAGCGACATGCAACAAAAATATTTGGTTGCATAACCATTGGTTGCAATAATTGCATCAAGCCTGCGATCCACTGACACCACCAAATTGTTACATTCTTTATTTGTGATGCTTTTCAAGACTTTTAACATAGCCTCTTTCAGTTATTGTTTGTTTTGGTGAATTTTCTCATTCAGTCAACTCTTCAGGAGATGAAATGCAAGCTGTATTGGGTTATGGCTCGGTGATTGATTTGCTAGTCTAAAACTGTCCACTTTTTCCCCTGATGACGTCCTTTGTTGTGTTGGCATTATGTTTTGGGTCATTGTTCCGCCGCATGATAAATTCCTCCCGATTAGTTTGGATGCATTTCCCTATAAATTGGCTGACAACATGTTTCTGTAGACTTCATTCTGCTGCTACCACCATGTGTCACATCAATAAAAGCCCAAGCCTAGACACTGCTTCCACCAAGCTTCACAAATGAGCTTGTGTGCTTTGGGTCATAAGCAGATCCTTTTTTCTCCACACTTTGGCCTTTCCATCACTTTGGTAGAGATTATTCTTGGTCACATCAGTCCATAAAACTTTCTTCCAGAACTTTTGTCGCTCATCACTGTACTTCCTTGCAAATTCCAATCTCGCCTTCCGATTATTACTGCTGATGAGTAGTTTGCATCTGATGGTATGGCCAATATATTTCTGCTCTCAATGTCTTCTTCGAACGGTAGATTGTGACACCTTCAGCCCTGCATTGTGGAGGTTGTTGGTGATGTCACTGACTGTTGTTTTGGGGTTCTCCCTTACATCTCTCACAATGTTTCTATCATCAACTGCTGTTCTTCTCCTTGGCTGATCTGTTCTATATCTGTTGCTCAGTTCACCGGTAGTTTCTTTCTTTTTTAGGATATTTCAAATTTTTATGTTGGCTATGCCCGGTGTTTGTCCAATGGCTCTGAGAGATTTTCCTTCTTTTTTCAGCTTCAAAATGGTTTGCTTTTCTCCCATAAACAACTATCTCATCTTCATGTTAGTTTATCCTTTTTAACAAGAAATGCAGTTTTTACAGATGAAACCCAAGACTAAAACGAAGAGTAGTCATTCAGAGCTATTTAATGTTTAAACAATCAATCTAAAATGCAACACCTGGGCAATAAGAAACCCCTGTCAGTCATGTGTTACAATAATTTTGTTCACTTGAAAAATGGGTGGGTTTAAGCAAAAGATGCTATGTTCTAAATAGTATAACACATTTAAATGTAAATAACAGAAAATAAAAGCTAAAATTCTGAACTCTTGTCTCATATACATATTTTGATCTTAAATCCAAATGTCTTCATGGAACAACAAAATTAATGTAATTGGCATTGCCGTTCCAATACTTTTGGAGGGGATTATATATATATATATATATATATATATATATATATATATATATATATATATATATATATAAAACATCATCATCTGCTTAATAAGATCCCTTATGTGTCCATAAAAGAGCGATTACGGGAGTAGGCCTGGATTTTAATGTCAAAGTACGAACAGCGGGCCTTAATGATATTGATGTAAGTGGTACGCAACAAAGTACTGTTTAAATGAATGATCGGATCCAATGTCACCCAGCAGATTATTTAGTAAGACATCAGACTGCCTCCACAGGAATACCGTTTTTCAACATTGAATCCTGGGGCCATCGCTTCTCCAGGATAAATACACACATAATCAGACCTCCATAAGAAGGATTTTTCACTTCCAACGCTCGTGTGTCCACCGAAAACAATTTAGTTGATGGACATTGGTCAGCATAAGTTCTGCGGCCTGTAACTAGGCAGTGCTCTTCACAACAAAGATGGATTTACTGTGCATTGTAACCCATTCCTTCTTTACCTTGCTTAAAATTAACTGCATCTTTTGACACAGTAGCCATTATGTCCCTTCATATTTGACAGGAAAACTCAGTTCTTGCATCAATAAATTTTGGCGACCCACTACTATGTTTTTCTCACCTGTGTCAAACAGAATGCGAATTCTCGACGAGGTGTGTTGCTTAGAATATGCTCTGATCCAATCTAAGCATAGCAAATTGGCCTTTATCAAAATCACATCTTTCTTCTTGTTCATAACTGCAGCATTCAACACATATCGACTTAACTACATATATATCACTGATCATGATGTGATCATTATGACATTGTTGCTGATCATAATATTTTGGTTCATGTATATATATATATCAATGTTTTTACAAATTACTTTACCGTAACTCACCAACATGTATTGGAATGGATATTTCATTTACTTGGTAAACACCCTAAACAAACTACTCTCCAAGCATAAATTAGTAAGATCGCTCAAAAACCTTTTTTAAACTGACCTACACCCACAGGTGAAAACGGGGTGATATAGCATAACAAAATAGCTGAATAAAGTCTCAATATCCGGAAATATATTTGTTATTGCTTTTCTCTTGGAAATTTCATCGGAGAAAAGCTTGGTGGACAAATACCAAAAATCAATTCTACGAGGGGTTACTGAAAAGTTCCAACCAAAAAAGGAATACCGACAGGCATGAACATGCATGTTGTTCAATACATATATTCACCCTACGTCATCTGTCTGGTTTCTTGAATTCTTACAAGAAATCTCGTGTTTTGTCATTGAACTTATGACCTGCTGTTGCGATCTTTTGAACATTTTCACATTTTGAAACTCCTTCTAAAATTTGAAAAAAGGAAATAGTTAAAAGGTGCAACCCATATATATGTACGTATATTTATATATGCACAAATAGAGAGTGTATGGACATAGCAATCAACACTGCATGCTAAACTTTTGCTTTCGCTCCTGCAGGGATCTTTTGCTAAAGATTGCTTAAGGCGTGAAAACTGATATTCTCAACATAGTGTGGTTGGCTATGTTCACATTGCCTATGTCTATAAACTTCCTATATCTGATATTGAGTAATTTTACCACATGAATACAGCAATTTTTAAACATATTATATATATATATATATATATATATATATATATATATATATATATATATATATATATATATATATATATATTACTATTACGAAACAGACAACTTTAACGTTTCATGATGATTATAATTTATTTCCTTAGGATCGAATTTCGATCCCAGTTCCTCAGATCGACCATTTTCATACAAATAAATGGGTGACAAATATTCCAGGCATAAGAAGAATTATGTATCATCATTTTTAATTTATGCAAGCAATTGTTTGAGGAGGCAGGTTTAAATTGGTGGCAGGCGAGGTTGAAGGATATATATATATATCTCGAAAGGGCTAAGGTGATTGAGAGAGTGGAAGACGAAAGATAGGCAAACAAAATTAAGAAAGGGAAAAAGAAATAAAGAAGAAAAGAGATTCACATCCATCTTAATAAAGAGATCTATAGAGATGCTGACCTATTTATCAAGTATATCCACATAAAAGTGGAAAAGGAACTTAGAAACCAAACTGAAAAAAAGACAGAAAGGAGAAAAAGAAATATATAGAACAATACGAAAAGAGTTAAAGAATGGAACGATACACAGACTAAGAGAAAGAACCGAGACTTCTTTTAATTTTAAAAGCCTTTTATTTTTTAAGCAGAGACGTTTTGAAAAAGGTAAATTTCTTGTAAAGATATTACCGCAGAGACCATCTGGTAAAGCTGGGCTGACAATTGATTGATGGCGCTGCCTTAAAGTGGAAGTTAAGATAACAGCTCATAGGAATCAACCGGGAAAGGAAGCCGATTGTAGAGATAATATTTGGTAATTGTTAAAGACAAGGCAAAATTAAAAATAAAAAAACTGGTCCATTTCGTCTATGCAAAAGTGGAAATTGTAAACAAGTCGAGAAAATAGAATTTCTTTATGGAAAGAGCCAACAGTGGGTTCTTAAAGTGCGATGACCCTAACAAGATGGAGAGATAAGCTGACCGGAGGAAGCAGCTGGTAAATCTCATTGTATAAACAAGACCAAGCTGGGAAAAATTTGCAGACGAGAAATTAAAATGATGATTCTAATTAATGACCAAAAACTAAGCCACGCCACGTTGAGAACCAGATTTGTCAAAAGGAAAACCGAGGTAACAGGCGTAGGTGAAATACCAAGAAGGACAGAAAAATTGCCTACGCCCTTTGGGAGGTGTTGGTACGAGGCACAAATAAGAGAAAGGAGAAGTTATCGAGGCGGATTGATACCTGTGACTGCTACTCATAAGAAAAGGAATCTCCTCAAATTTGGAGATATAATTAAATTTCTAGAGCCAGAAAACAAGGGCTCTTTTTGGAAGATAGAGGAAACACTGGGTCTCCTAACCGCGTCGACTACCATGCCAGTTTTTGGTGTAAGCCAATATAAGCAGAACACTGAAGCGACTAAGTGAGTTCCAGAGACGTCAGTTCTAGAGTGCAGTCGACGAGAGTCTACTACTCTGCCGAATCCCACGTGACTTGCTGTCAGAGAGAACCTCCAACTTAAGCTTTTTTTTTCCAGATTTAGCTAAATTGAGCAAAGTGTCACGATAGAATTCAAAGTGAGAAGGGTTAATATTTCTGTACAAAGAACAATATAAACCGCATAGAAATAGACCGTGAAGAAATTTGTATTTTCTTTATTTCGTCTGCAAGAACGTTTTTATTTCTCCTTTGTAACATAGCTATACCGTTGACATAAATATCTAAACGGAATGAGTGTTATGAATGATAAACATATGAAAATCTCGATCTAACAAGGATATTCAAGGAATGTGACATCACTGCTTTTATTCCAATTCCAGATCGTAGTTTCTGTTGTGTAATGGTTTGATTCGGAGCATCTCGTAATCAATTCATCATCTTTTGCAACTGGATATTTCACTTCAAAGGGAGTGTGCATTGGATGTTACTCTTCATGTAACTTGAATTTGTTAATAATTGTGCACGTTGTCTTCTGGGATTTTCCTGATGTTTTCAATGCGATCTGTGCAAAAACATAAGCATTTGATTCTTTTCTGAAGTCTAATGGCTGACCAATCTTGGAGAAAAAAAGTACATGTTCTATATACAGACCCAAGTACAAGTTGAAAGGGCTTGATGTATTTCCTAATAAGATAGATTTACAAGCTATCCTGGCAATACCACCTGACTGGACATCTTAGGAGTTTTCACTAAGTAGCGTGTTGAACATGTTCTCTTGATTTTTTGCAAACACCATCATTCTCGAATAAGGAGTTAAAATGGAGCAGCAAATATTCATTCTCTCATTTATATCGAGGTTTAATTTCGTGAAGGCTTCTGATGGGAAATCAATTAAAAGAATATTGACAGTATGTTGATTTACTGTTGCTTACAAAAAAGCAGAGTCTATTGTCTCACACTATATAATTTTTTGTTTGTTTTACTTGGAATATCATGAAGTACCGAAATTCAAACAGTAGTTTTTAAGATGATAAATTAAATAAATTAAATAATTACGCTACCATGTAACCACTGATTCAATCGACCTGTGGTTCACATTCTTGTTTGCTATAGTTACAATGTTTCGGCCGATCTAACTCTCCGATATTTTTTCAAATACCTGTCGTATTTTTAATGATCTCTAAATTTTCAATCGAACCCTTTATTCAATCCACAGGGGTAGGCTTTTCCCATTCGGGTGTCCATACAAGGGAAGATAACACGTATTCGTTAATTCTTGTTTATTTCGTCCTTACGATACCAAAGACTGAATATCTGTGCAATGAAGAAGTTTTAAGGAAAATAAGAACTAAAAGACATACTTACAATCAGAAAGACATAGTTAGAATTTCTTAAGCATATATAATAAGGAGATGGCCTAGAGAATTTAACACTCCCCTGATATATTAAATGCAAGAGAAACAGTTTTGTGCAAATGGCTTGGAGAACAAGGACAATGAAGAATGGTAAATGGTAAAAAATTACTTAGAGCAACACAACAAAAGTTTTGGAGAGCCATAATCGTCCTGGAAGGAGACGCTGTATAAAAGAAGATAGTGCTTTTGCAAGTTAGGCTGAAACAAAGTATATACAGGGTGCGGTGGATAAATTGTCATCTAAATTACGCAAAAATGAAAATAACACTTACATCGTATTTTAACAGATATATTTACCGAAATTACCCAGAAATATCTTGAAATACTAAAGAGTAAATTTATTCAATAAAATTGCCATTGGCTTCAACCACAGACTCCAGGCGACTTCGGAATCTCCTGCATCTCTTCTAGGCGCTCTCCTTGTTTAAGTTGGTGAATGCTACTCCTTGTTTAAGTTGGTGAATGCTACGACAATCCTTGCCTTCAGTTCATCTTTGGTGTTACAAGCAGTTTTGTTGGTCTCTCGCTCAACTGCGCCCCCACACGTAATAATCAAGGTGATTACAGTCCGAGTTAGGTGACCATATGTAAGGGGTGATGTGGTCACAGAAATTGTCTGACAGCCATAACTGGGTTCTCCTGCATGTGTGGTATGGTGCAGAGTCCTGTTGCCATACACAGGGTTTTCCAGTAGGGCCCCTCTTGACCCAGGGTAGTACTTCCTCCCTAAGGTACTTGATATAGCTCTCCGTGTTGAGTTTGAAGCCTTGTAGGAAGATGAATGAAGGCATAACGTCACCATTACCTGTAATCACTCCAAATACCTTCGTAATCACCATTAGACATATCCAACTCTTTCCGAATCCTCTGCACTGTCCTCAGATTGACACCCAAACACTATGAAATGTTCGTATTAAATCTTGCGATGTGAATGCCAAGCAGTACAGCATGTTGTTTCCAAATTTTTGGCGGAGTGAATTGTGTCATGGTACACTTTCTGTCACAGCTGACCTTACTATATTGTGCAGTCGACAAAATCAAAAACGAGCAACGCGCATGCGTTAAATTAAAAATATATAATGGCGACAATTTACCCATTGCACGCTGTAGATTACACTGGCTGACTCTGGGGTTGAACTCAGGACTACAAGATAAACTTCAGCACTTAGCCAACGCTTTAGCTATTGCTCCGTGGAGTGAATAAAAGTCGCGCCTCGAAATTTCAAGAATGTTAGTGTATTTGAAAGACGTCTCTTAAAGTCGAAAATCTAGAACAGACAAAACGTTGTTGCTATAATCACCAAGATGAAGACAACATTTCGTACAAAAAGGATAGGAACACCAAATCGAATAAATTAAATGAGAGTTCCTCATCTTAGAAATTCAAGCAAAAGCCACTGTTTTAAAGATTGATTGATACGTTTTCTATGACTCATCAACCTTTTGCAGGTTATTTAAAACCAGAAAATATTTTTAGATTGTAAGATTTTTTTAAATTTATTTATTTGTTTTTGTAGGTGAGATAATAAGTATTTAGTGATACAAATCTTACTAATCAAACCATAGCTGGGGAGAAGAGGACAATTCATACCTTTCCAACTGGTATTTGCGCGTAAGTGAATATAACAAATCTCGCAGGAATTGGAACTCGATTAAAAGCACAGAAGCATTATCCATTGCACCACCTGCTCATCCAAGCTTATAGCACCTGGTATTCCCAAGCGGTCACACATTTAGGTACTGACCAGTTTTGACGTTTCGGTGATCGCACGTGAATCGGTTTTTCAACGTGAAATGGCCGTAAGCCTACTGTTTAAAAGAAGAGATAATATTCTCTCTACCGCTTTCTCTTTCATAAATAGAAATTGTTTTAAGTCTTCCTACATTGTAATGATGAACTCGAGAACTGCATAGTTTTTAGCGACACTTACCGTATCAAATTACTTAATTGCTAACAAATTACTAGTAGTTGGTAAGTTTTGAGTTCAATTCCTGGCGTCACTTGCCATAGTAATCTTATCCGCTTTTGTCTGGGTTAAGAAGACCTTCTTCCGACAATGAATAAAATGACCAAGCAAATTTTGAGTTGACGCCATCCTGTTGACAAAGAAAAAAATAAGAAAAAATAAGGAGTACGCGTGACGTGTCTCGCCTTTAGAAAAATTGACACAACTGGACTCTGTAACGTGTAGACTGGTTCGTCGCGCAGTTTGGAAAAGAATGCCCGAGTGCAGTTTGTCCCTATTTATATTGTTTTACATTCAGCGGGTTTTCATCCGGTGAACTACTTTCATTGGTCCCGTCTCTTTGATCGTCCGCTTCTCTCTACAGACTCATGAATTTAACATGCTAATAATAGTAATATAAGAATTCGAACTAACTTTTTGTGAGTTTATTTTATACTAATTACTTTAGTATACGTACCTCCAAATATTCATTAAAAATTATCATAAATTATGAAAAAATGCCTCGAACCTAATAACAACAAAGTTTTATCGTCAAAATCTTTTTTTAAGTTTATAAAGACCGAAGGATTTTTTTTTTTTTTTGTTTATTAGAATTGTATTTTTGTTTATCCTTTTTAGAAAGTTCGAAATTTTGGTTAAATATCTTGTTTTTCTTGCATTAGCGGGTCGGGAGACAAGAGATTGGTATAGGAAATATTAGAGTCATTTTTGCGGTGAAAAAAAACATTGATTTAGAAATTCTTAAAAAAAAAAACAATTGTCGGATTTAAATGAAACTTTCCGGATTTATTAATAAATGAATTTAATTATATTAGAAATGTTTATTTTTTGGAAGATCGTGGTAAAACATTTTTACATATAAATTATTTAAATTTATTTCTCAAAATTTCATAAAATTAAATAAATGGTTGAGGATTATGAAATAATAGAAATTATTTTTTACTACTAAATGTTTATATTAACCATACGCAGAACTCCTTGGAGAATTTAAATCATCAATTTTTTCTTTCTTTTATTTTTTATTTTTATTTTATTTATTTTTTATTTTATTTATTTTTTTTTTTTTTGTAAAACAAAAACACTAGTTAGCGAAAATCTTCTCTGAATCGTAAAATAAAATATACAATAAAAGTAGGACATTATTTTATTTGAAAAGCTTTTAATTGCTTTTATGAAGAAGATATATTATGGACACTATTGTCTTAAAAAATGTTTTTCAATGAATTGTTTTCATTTTTTTAAATTTTAATTAAAATAATAGTTTTAAATCTTTTTAATTTCTGTATATTAATACAGAAATTGTACCGGTTACGTGATATTAAAGTAAAAACTATATTTCCTAATTGTAGGTGGAAAATCTTACTACAATTCAGCGACTCTCAATATTTTAAAAATAATTTTGTATTTGCGTGTGTGTGTATAAATGTACCGATTTTTCTAAACACGGGCGTCTACACGACACTATCAGAAAATAAGAACAATAACTATAGTAAATTTAAAGCCAAAATATCTAAAATTCATTAAAACATTAGATTACGCAGAATATTTTGCTAAATTTTTAAGATTACTGGGCAGTTAAAAATTATATAAAAACTGCTAACACGTTATATTCCTCAAGCAACATGCGTCTATTAACTTCTGCGTGTTAGTCAACATGTCACCCTGTCTCCACCTTAAATAAACATTTACCTCCGTGTTAAAAAGTGCGATATTTTAAACAAAAAGTAATAACTGTTTCAAATCAGATTAATATAAAATAAATAAATAATTTGAAATCAGTTAATATTCCTCAAATAAAGTTTAAGAAAAGTATTTTTTTTATTTTTTAAAGATTTTTAATAAAGAGAATTACATTGTGATGACAGATGGCTAAAAATGGATTTACAAAAACTCCTTCCAGTCAATTTAAATTAGTTTTGGAATACAACATAGTATTTTGCTTATTAAAATATTAAAGTTAATCGATTAGTTTGAAATTAAAACTAAAATAAAAGCTTCAAGAAAGATTTTCCATTTTAAAAACTTCATTTTAAACCTTATGTATCGCGCTTCTGTGGATGCACCTACTTTATTACCAAAATAGCAAGAGACGCAATAATATGTGAATCCTTACACTGGTAATAGTTAATGCACAAAGATCAAATTTTCTTATTACTAGCCGAATAGATGTGCACATATGTGATAAAATAATTTTTAAAGGTATATTTATAGTATATTTATGGTAGAAAAGTGTTCAGTATAAAAGATGGAGCGTATGTAAACATAAGGCATGTGGACAAAGGTATCAACACTGGATCGAGGCAGTTTGTTTCATGCTTAAACGCAATCGTCATGGCCTAACCGATCGTTTCATGTTACAGTTAAAATATTTCAAATTACACATAGATAAGTGTGTGTGTGTGTGTGTGTGTGTGTGTGTGTGTGTGTGTGTGTGTGTGTGTGTGTGTGTGTGTGTGTGTGTTGAGACATAGATAGATTATATGCACAGGAATCAACACTGCCTCATGGTTTTTTATTTTCACGCTCCAGTGCGATCTTCTAACCAAGTGGCACTACTCCTTTAGCGGGCTCTATATATCGGTCACTGATGCTAAGCAAAAGAAGAATCTGGCCCTTCCGAGTTTCTGGTTATGACTTCGAAATTATTTATTTTTTTATTATTTATTATTATATATATGGATTCATATATATAGAAGATCTATTCCTACGTAAAAAAAAAAAATTATGCAGGTTTCTTTTTTTTTATTTTTTGCAAATACTCAGTTATTCTAACAAATTTTGATTAAATATGTGATAATATGTTGAGTCTTGACTCATTGTTGAATCTGGACTAATGCATGGAATAATAATGCAACACAAAATGTACTTAGAACAAGAATGTATTATAACAAGAAAGTGTACACAATATTTACATCTAGTATTTCTGTATAATTCTGGGAAGACGTTCCTGGAGAATGTGTTGACTAAGTCGCAGTCGGGCAGAGTCTCTAGCTGGATCTCTGTATTCGCTCCTCGTCTTCCGGTACCACCCATTATTTATATAGTCGGTAGTCACCTATGCAGATTAGGTGGATCCTACCACAACATAATATTAAGCACCAATGCAAGCCGTATTCTTATGTAGATTACGTTTTACTATGGAATAGCTTTTCCTTTGCTTTCTTTATAAAACATGAGTCATTTGGATAAGCTATCTGATAGCTGCGTACAGTGTGCAGCATCCTTTTTTTTTAATCCATCTCTGTCACCGACATCTGGTTAGTGTTCCCAAATTTTTCGCCAGCCAGTTTGGCGTTAACATGAGCCCATTTGTTCTCTTTTAGATTAAGATCTAGTCACTGACCAGTCTAAACATTACGGACAAAGTTTGTTTTTATTATCACCACACATTTCTTTCAGCTTTGTAAGCCACTTTACTTCTCACATTGTACCAAACCCAGATGCAGAACGCGCCCCATATTGCCAAAATCTAGCCTTCGCCAAGATTCATTGTAGTAGACAAACATTTTGGGTCGAATCTTTCACCTAACCTTCGGAGACAGTTTTCTATCTTCGGCCGACAACTCAAAGTTTGACTTATCACTGCGCAAATTATTGACCATTATGGTAACTATGGTGTCAAAGATCTCTGTCGGTCTATCTATCTATCTATCTATCTATCTGCAAGGAAGTATGCGCGCTGGCGTGTGTAAAAGAAGACAAACTGACCAGGCTAATTGACATAGACTTAGTTTAAATCCTGACACTTGTGTCAAAATATTAGTCATATATCACCTCGATGCATGGCGACAGTGTAAGTAAAGATAGAACTTGTCAATTTTGTTTCAAAATTTCTTCAAAAACGTAAAACTATTTGCAACCGGTGATGACAAAAATCACCTTGCTGGTTTCGTTAACTAGGAAAGTCTTATCCGGACATTTAGGATTATTTAAATTTTGAAGATATCCGAGTTGCATTGAAAACATTTCAGAGAATCAATCCTACATTACAGGTGATAGGGCTTTTGATGCAGAAGCACGTTCTAAAAAACAACAAATCGAAATGATAGAGGGTTGGACACTTTTGAAAAATTGGCGTAACAATTGAAAAAAAAATCATCATGTTTCAAGAAGAAAATTTCAAGAAGTCTGAATAAAAGTATGCATTCACCAAATAATTGGTTAGAAACTGTTGCTGTTCACACACGCGAGCGAACAAGTAGGAGACATAGATAGATAGATAGATAGATAGATAGATAGATAGATAGATAGATAGATAGATAGATAGATAGATAGATAGATAGATAAAGAAGAGACTAGGATAGATAGATAGATAGATAGATAGATAGATAGATAGATAGATAGATAGATAGATAGATAAAGAAGAGACTAAGATAGATAGATAGATAGATAGATAGATAGATAGATAGATAGATAGATAGATAGATAGATAGATAAAGAAGAGACTAGGATAGATAGATAGATAGATAGATAGATAGATAGATAGATAGATAGATAGATAGATAAAGAAGAGACTAGGATAGATAGATAGATAGATAGATAGATAGATAGATAGATAGATAGATAGATAGATAGATAGATAAAGAAGAGACTAGGATAGATAGATAGATAGATAGATAGATAGATAGATAGATAGATAGATAGATAGATAAAGAAGAGACTAGGATAGATAGATAGATAGATAGATAGATAGATAGATAGATAGATAGATAGATAGATAAAGAAGAGACTAGGATAGATAGATAGATAGATAGATAGATAGATAGATAGATAGATAGATAGATAGATAGATAGATAAAGAAGAGACTAGGATAGATAGATAGATAGATAGATAGATAGATAGATAGATAGATAGATAAAGAAGAGACTAGGATAGATAGATAGATAGATAGATAGATAGATAGATAGATAGATAGATAGATAAAGAAGAGACTAGGATAGATAGATAGATAGATAGATAGATAGATAGATAGATAGATAAAGAAGAGACTAGGATAGATAGATAGATAGATAGATAGATAGATAGATAGATAGATAGATAGATAGATAGAGAAGAGACTAGGATAGATAGATAGATAGATAGATAGATAGATAGATAGATAGATAGATAGATAAAGAAGAGACTAGGATAGATAGATAGATAGATAGATAGATAGATAGATAGATAGATAGATAAAGAAGAGACTAGGATAGATAGATAGATAGATAGATAAAGAAGAGACTAGGATAGATAGATAGGTAGATAGATAGATAGAGAAGAGTCTAGGATAGATAGATAGATAGATAGATAGATAGATAGATAGATAAGAACAGTACTGATAGAAATAGTATGGACATACTTTATGGTGACTGGCAGTTTCACGCCTTACCCGATCATCCTACCATGTATTAGCTTTCTCTATGCAGGCCATTGTTGGAAAAGTTTCGGCTCGATCCCCTTTCCAAAATGTGACCAAATGACGAAACTAGATATTTTTAGGAATGCTACTGAGTCATGGTGATGAGTTTTCAACAAGAAAGTTTTTTATAAAAAAAATTTAAAAGCATAGTTAATCATTAACATCTACTTATGAAAAGTTGTACTACATCGTCTTGAAAAGCAACAATCAAATTTCTGAATTTTATCTGGGTTTGAACACTGACTTCTGGCCGTATTAGGTAATTTCAGATTCCACAAAACAGACCAAATACCAAGGAGATTATTAAACTCGATTTGTTACTTGCCTCCTCGTATCATCAGTCCTGAGAAATAAAGCGTCCTCTTCTTTGCTCATTCATTTTACCAACCTGTCTTGGTTTGCAGTATATTCGTCAAATGTATTTTTTACCAAAATCAATCTTTAGCTCTGACAGCAGAGACAAGGAATGTCCAATGTTGATTCCCAAAGGTGTTCAGCTCCTGAATTTAGCGTTACGGTTGAATAAGAATCGCGATTGATCAACTCCTTCATTGATTTTGTTCTTATAAATCCGATTAGGATTTTCATCAGTCGTGGTTTCTACAGCGCAACATTTCATATTGTCCGTTTTCAACACAATGCAATGATAGGAAGAAAATAAAGAACAAATTGTTTGACTGCCGATTTAACTCTACATCATTTAGCAACCGTTAAGTTCTCAGTTCTGCGTGACAACGCGATATTTCACCCGAAGCCAGTAGGAAACATCAGTGTTTGGGGGTTAATTACGTCTGGGGCCCGTTTCAATGAATGAAAGTTTAGTGGATCCATAGCTTTCTCGTGAGTTTTAACATGAAATAGCTTAAGGACCAAAGCCGTCTTGACGGAACCTATTATCAAAATTTGAAACCCCTCCATAACTTGAAGAAGCAGATTTTACAAGCTGAAAATCATACCTTGAAGAAAAACCCTGGTTTGAAATTGAGTTTTTCACTATTTCTCTTATCTCTCTTTTTCTTTTTTTCCCTTTCTCTTTCTTATTCTGTCTCAATTTCTTTCGCTTTCGTCCTTTCTCTCTCATTTATCATTTGTCAAACTCTCCTTGTCCCGTTTCTCTTTTTTATTTTTTTTCTTCTATTTTAATTTCTACTTTTCTTTTTCTCTCTGTTGTTCTCTCTTTCTTTTCCTCACCATCAAAGCTATTTTCTCTTTAAATCCCTAATTTTTATCTCCTATTGTTTGATCCTTTCTCTTTCACTCTTGTTTATTTTCTCTTCTTTTCTCTTTCAAACTTGTTCACTCGCCTTACTGTATACTGCTTATGTAATCAATGTAAGAATTTAACGCTTTTTATTATAGATATTGAAGATGTGATCGACCAAAGAACACGAGAATTCATAAACATGTTTGTTTGTTTTTTACATTATCATTATTATTTATCAAGGGCAATTAACTAAAACGGAGATATCCAACGGTATAGCACGTGGAATTAGAGCAATCTACCCTCGTGGACCAAAAAAAAAGGATTTGGTTCGAAATTCCAAGAAATACCACCTAACGAAGGTCCGTGTATACAACAGCCGAAACGTCGTGAATATCGTAATAAATACGAGGACAACAACACGAACAATGTAAATAGTGTAAATTATTAGGTTATGTGTTAAAAACATTTTATAATAAATGATATATCTAAAGTTTCGGCATTTTTTTTCTCATGTTGTTTCCAAAATTGGTTTTGAGTTTCCAATTAAGGAATTCAATGATATTTCTTATACAATAAAACTATATTTGAATTTAGAATGTAACAATGTTCTAGAAATATCAGGATATAGGCAACAAAATCTTATCTACCATACTAACATTTAGTTCTTGATTATGACCGAGATGTGTCAAATAAAAAGATAAAAACATGATCTTTGAACAGTTTATCCACAACTTTCATTTGAATGCACAACAATTTATTCGAAATTAGATAAATATAATAAAGTTAAATAAATAATATAAATAATAATATAATAAAATAAAATAAAATAAAATAAAGCAATATAAACACACCAAACTACAATTTCCAATTTTTATTTTATCATGCAAAATCATATTAAAAAATTTCTAAATCCTTTGCAATGTGTTATACCATGAACTGCCAAATTTCTTTGGTATTACTTTACAAGAAATAGCGAAAGAAACTTCCCATAAACTAAATAATGTGTTAAGACATAGGAAAATTTCGTTAGAAACATAACAGGATAAGTATGAGTGCTATGTCATACCTATCCTGTTGTTTGGTAGTGAATGCTGGACAATTTCCTCACAGATGAAGAAGCAATGTGGTTCTACAGATGAATGTCAGAACAGACAGGTGAGCGACAAGGAAACTCTAAAAAACAAGACATACTAAAAATCAGAAATTTCTGGGGCGCATTAAAACGAAGGACGGCTTGGAAGACTTAATTCTCAAGGGACGTATTTAGAAAAAGAAGGGTGTCAACTTACCTATGGACCTTGTGTGAACAGATGGCAGAGAAGGGGCAGAGATGGCAGAGCAGAGACGTTTATCAAATGATAATCAAGTGTCAAACACTGCTTAGAGCTACAAAGGACAGGAACTTGGAACGGGCCATGATTATTGTTTATGCACACAAAAAATAGACAGGAACCATTGTGTACGGAAACTCGCCATTATGCATAACTGAGATTAAGCGATATTTCCAAAGGCTTTTATATCATAATATCTTCAGTGGATTCTATTGCACCAGTGTTTAACTCAAACAAAGATCAGCACAGAAAAAAATTCTAACCAATCAGTTTTCTCTGCTCATGGTTACTTCTGGGGGTCAACTTTTTCAATAGAAAATACTTTGTTAACTCAATTCGTCAGGTTGCTCTGTGAACAGTCCCTATTCATTTACATTCGCCAGTCTATTTTTGCAATTGTTTTCATCCGTCTTTCGTCGACCCAATCAGAAATAAACCCTGCCTTGGATCTTGTCAATTCCTACATTTTTTTTTGTGTTGTCCTGATTTCCCATTCAACTTGTCATAATAATGATCAAGTCAGATATAAATTGTTCAATTAACGATAATAAATATATTTATTGATCCTACGGTACTTGCTCATGCATAATTTTGATGTCTTTTAAAAAGTTATTCACTCTAAACTGTAGAACAGAATTAGACAAAGCTTTGCACATAAATGCAACGTGACCCTGTGAATATCGAAGACTACTGAAGAAAACAGTATTTCTCCTAATTTGCATCTCAATATACAAAGATGCGTTGGGGTGTGGAATCAATGATGTTAATGCTGGATTCATTGACACTTCACATTCTTTTAGCATCATATCATTTCATAAGTGTACAGTTTTGTATTTTTCGTGCATTCGAAATGGAAAGCCGTGTTTTTAAATTGATTCAATTGATAAAGTTAATTTATCTGAAAAGTCAACAAAATTCATTAAACGAAAATCATATTAAATCAAAGCAGGTCAATCTACATAGTAAAAATCTTCTTTTATGTGCCGTGTCCCTTCAGGATGTGAACGATCTTGACTTTCCACATCCTCCCATTCCTTGTAGCCTTTAAAAACTAAATTATCTTGAACAAAACATAAATATCCTCTACCAAGTGGTAGCCAATAAATAAGACTCAAGATAAAACTTTCGAAAACACAATTGGAATGAGAGCAGTGACGGTTACATAAAGTGAATCCATCATAAAAATTAATAACATGGAATCAGTAAATACTAAACGCTACAAATATCTCTGTGTATGTATCAGTTACAACACATTTACTATAGGAAATAAGGAAAATTAAACATAGAATAAACTGCACTAGGTTTAGAGTTGCCCAACACAGAATCAAAATATTAACCTAAAAACTTTCATTCCAATTCCTACTTTCAGTTTTAGAAAGGTTTATCTTGAGTCTTATTTACTGGGACACTTGATAGAGAATATTGATTGAGTTTAGTTGATAATTTAGTTTCAGTTATCGTTGAGTCTGTTGATCTCGAGCCGCTTTGCTTATCGGTTTGACTCAAATGATTCGCTTGGCGTAGATTTGTGCAGGACTGCCATTTTTGAGTTGACAGGCCGCGTCCTGTTAGAAAGTTTCGAATTTTTGTTTACATGAGATACAACCTAGACACGACAGGTTTATTTTTTTATATCACTTGAACCTCTTTTTAGCGAGTTCACAACTTTATAATCTTATTTTATTTGTTGGTGTTTTTCTCATCAAAACTCTCATATATATATATATATATATATATATATATATATATATATATATATATATATAGTTGACGAAAAACTAGGTAATCTGTATGGGTAGACCCAAGGAGGATAAAATCCAGAGAGCTCAGTGTAAATCAGAACTAATAATTTAAATAAAAATAAAAACAGACCACTTTAAGGTTCCATGTAATAAATTATTTATGAAATAATTTATTACATGGAACCTTAAAGTGGTCTGTTTTTATTTTTATTTAAAATATATATATATATATATATAGTCATCCACAGACAGACTGTTTCGCTGTATCACAGCTCTTCGGTGTGGCTAGACGTCCGGTTGCCTTTAGCTAGGATCGAAACCCAACTGAATTGGCGTCAGTCGGAAATTCTACCACTAAGCCGTCGGCGCAAGGTAGGAATGAAGGTGAATTTTAGCGTATTTATTTTTAGATAAACACACAGTGACGGACAGGACTCAAATCGCTTTTGCCGAAGAGTCACGCTATATATATATATATATATATATATATATATATATATATATATATATATATATATATATATATATATATATATATATATATATATATATATATATATATATATATATATATATAAAGATTGCGGGAGTGTGAAACTTGAGTAACGACTCGAGCTGTCCTTCGTTAAATGTTGAAGTTTTGCAGCGTTTTCTTTTCTGGACATAAGTAGATGTTAGATTTTTGGTCTTTCCTTGGTCTGGATTTTTCTTGTCTAAGATGTTAGATCGTCTAACAAGCATAATATTTTCAGTACTCTCCCGTCGATAAAAATCTATGAGGGCCTAACAACTCAGTTCTTGAAACCGAGCCGTCAGACCGCATACACATATGATGGCGTGAAGACTTGTGCAGAATGAGCCATACTTTTCGGAAGAACTAAGAAAGAAATGCTGCATAGTGTGCAACGAAGTCTCCAAACACTTCTACTCAGGTTATAAACTCAAAGTTGTCCTGCTCTTAGACTACCATGGCTAAAGAGCCCAGGCTGCTCTGGTTGGTGGAGAAATTATCCCAATGATATTTGTACGGAATAGTTGAATGTGCTGGTGGTGTAATCGTCTGCAGCTCGGAACGAAAAACCGGCGATTCGTGTTCGAATTGCGGTTTAGTTCGTTGCACTGATTTTAAATGAATTTTTTCTTGCCAGTTGCATTTTGAAATGTTCAATATTAATACAATATTTTCTTGTTATTTTGAATAATAAAACTACTACTGATACTACGGATTGATAAAAAAACTTGCAGACAATTTTTCATAATATCGCAATATAATTAATGTTATTTTTACATTTATACATAAATTTTAAAATTTTAAAGAAGAAATATATGATAAAAAATGTCAGGTTGATCACATAAAGACTGGATTCATTTGACGACCATTCGGCTGCAGTTAAATATTATTGCAAAAAGTGTTTAAACTAAGTACCTCCACTATTTCGGCATAAATTTTCGCTACCTAAGGTTCAGATAGAAATTATATCGATTGAAATGTCAAATTTAATTTCGATTTCTTAAAATTTTCTTCAAAGCGGCCATTTTCTTAATTTTAAAAACTTTGTAAACAAGACAAGTTTATCGATTTTAAAATTCTTCCAAATATATATATATATATATATATATATATATATATATATATACATATATATATATATATATATATATATAGCATAATGAGAAGCCACGTATACTTTCTTGATATGTATATAATATGGAGAAAACAACTGCAAAGTTGCAAATTAAAAAAAATTGAATGTTTTTTTGTGAAAGTATTTATTTATATTTTTTTATATATATATATTTGATATTTCAGATCTGCCCCGATCTTTCGTCAGAAATAAATTAAATAACTGTATTTAGAAGTTTGTTTAAACCGCTACGAATGTTTGTAAAAGTATTTTTGATAACCCTGTATGTATATAAGATTGACACCATCAGTATTATTAGTCTGAAGAAGTTCCTTCTTGGAGCGAAACGCATTCGGGTCATTACAGACAGATTCAACAAGGGTCTGTCCTGAAGGACCTCATATTTCATCCAAACTTTCACCATTTCTTAACAGTCACGAGAGGAGTTGCATGATACCTCATTTCAAATAAAATTCATGCCACTCTGAAAATTATGAAGATATCGAAAATTTTGAAAATATTGATTTTTTTTTTTCGTTTTTTACAGACCTCTCAATGAAAGTATCCTTTGAAAACTTCACCATTTTTCCTTCATTAAAACCATTATGACTCTCCCTCGTTCTACAGTTGAAATGCTGGATTTCAGCTTGCTGCCACTGCATGAAGACACATGCAAACCGCCTCATCTTCTCTCATCATGCAGTGTATCAAAAACATCATAAATGACCAATAAAACAGATTCCCTTGGTGCTGCATTTCTGAACAACAGGAAGTCGAAAAATGAAAAAATGCATATTTTTAAAATTATTTTTAAGCCATTATAACACAATATCACTTGCTTAAAACCAGGTAAAACAATACATTTTATAAGCAATGTGCGCCATTTGGGAAAACTTTTCAATCAAGAATTATTTGAACTTTTACCTTTGAACTACACAAAAACATATATATGGTCAGCAAATGATCACCACTTGTGATGCCGTCGGAAGTTTTAAACTCCTGGTAGGGCCACACTTGGTGGCAAGTTCGAAGACGAGACCTCCGACTAAGCGCGACTAAAACCAAAGACCCCGAACTGTGGACAAGTTGATAATGATTACAACAGATGTCAACAGTTGAACCAGCGGATAAAGACGGCAACACATGACGGACGTGCTACAGAAAGTGTCACACAATATTATAACCGAGTCAGCAGCAGTCCGTTGCAGTTTCCTTATGACACGTTCTATGGCAACCAATCATGACCCTTCTCACCGGTCGATTCTTGATTTATTCTTACGCTGATCAATACTGCCGCTGGCCGTTGAAGTTGGTCGTTCCGATGTGTGCTTTTCTTTGCCAAGGAAGCGATCCGCAAAGAAGAAATTAAATTCTTGGGTACGAGATAAATCTGACTGCGACAATATATATAGGTCATCCTTTTATAGGAATTAATGTTGTCAAGCGTTTTTTTGTTGTTGTTGTTGTTTTTTGTTTTGTTTTGTTTTTATTGTTTTTTTGTCTAGATAATCTAGGCGTTGAGCACTTTACCGAGTAGGTAGATGTTTGCGTTTAGGTTCCTTTTTTTCTTTTTCTTATTACTGTTCTTGTTCGAGTTTTTAACTTTGTTATGGGAACTTACCCATAATAAGAATGGACTATTCCGTACCTCATAAATACTGCTCCTCAAAAGGAAGCAGCAGTGAGTGAGTGAGTCACAGGCAGAGTCAGTCAGAGACAGAGTCGCGTCAGACGATTACTGTAAGACATTGGAATAGTGATACTGGTCGAGACAACATAGTTCTCTCTAACCTAACCTGATTGTTATTACTAACACTTCTACTTCTTTTGTACATATTCTGTTTGTAATATATCTGTGTTATTCCATACCTGTGTTCGAGTTATTCTTCATTGGTTCTACCTTGGACAATCACCGTGGTACAAGTAACCTGGACCATAACAGTGGCGACGAGGAAACCCGTAAAAGAAATACGAATTCTATACGCGGGGGACATACTTTTTGCTATCCGTCGCACATAACAGTGGCGACGAGGTAACCCAAAGGACAAACGAACTCTATACGCGGAGGACATACTTTTTTGCTATACGTCGCGCATAACAAGTGGCGACCTGGAAAACCCCAAAAGAAAAACAAACTCTACGCGCAGGACATACCTTTTTTTTTTGCTATCCGTCGCACATAACAGTGGTCGACGAGTAAACTCTAAAAAAAAAAAATTCTACACGAGATTCTAAAAATAAACTAGTTCTGCGTGAACACAAAGAAAAAAAAGAATTTTCTTTTTGGATATCAAATTTCACTGGCAACAAAGGAAATTTTTCTTTGCGTACACAGGTTACAGAATATCAGGTTACACAAAATTACGTCAACATGGAAGATTTCAAGTCAACCATTGTGGAAGTTATCAAAATTCAATTCCAGCAGCAGCAAAAAAAAAACGAACAGAAATATTTGGAATTGCAAGAATTATTGCTACGTGTAATGTCAAATAAAGAGCAAATCTCCGAAAACAAAACAGTTCTCTCACAAGACGCTATTTGGAGAACTATCGAAGATTTCAAGCACACACCCGACGAAGATGAGAAGCACAAAATTGAAAACACTGAGTGATGGTATGACCACTAACCCGACACAGTTACCCAAAATAACGATGGAACTATCTTCTGTGACACACCAATTTAACCTGACAGGAAAATAAAAGCCAACAGACCTGATATTATCATAAAAGACAAGAAATTCAAGAAGTGTATGCTTATTAACATAGTAGTACCATCTGAGAGAAACACCTCCGTAAAAATTATTGAAAAATTGTCCAAATACAAGGACATGGAGTTGAGGTTAACAGGATTTGGGGAATGAATACTGAGACTGTACCAATAGTAATCGGAGCTCTGGGCCTCGTGTGAAAAGGAATGGACAATTTTACTAACAGCGTCCCAAGTTGCCCAGAAAATCGCCTTACTAAGAACACCACATATATTAAGAAAAGTGCTATCAATTAAATGACAATTCTCTTTTAGGACCTAAGGACCATAGTCTGAATTCGGCTCTACAGGATCCAAAGCAGGAAACATAACACACAAACAATAACAACAATAATAATAGTAATAATAATAATAATAATAATCACGAAAGATAATTATTTTTCTTTTTTTTGTTGAATAATGTAACTTTTTTCTGCCTGCTACAAAGGAAATGGAAAATCGAGATAACATTTTGTTGGAATAAAAAAAATACAATTTACCAAGCTCTAAGCAATGTCCGCGAATCTGATTTAATTGTGTCCATCTTCTTCAGATAATTTGTTATTGGTTTTCATATCGCCGCCATCTTAGACACATTAAAGCCAGACGGAATTAATAAAAGATCAAATAATCTTATTCAATGCGTTTATTTCAATGTATACTTTGATTATTTTAATTATTTTGGATCATTTTAATTAATTACACAAAGGGTAAAAACCATTATATTGGTTTCAAACAAGAATCGTACGGGTTACCTACTGTTGATAATCCTGTCGATCTCTAATATAGGTGAATAAATAGCGTATAGAGCGTAAAATATACATGTATTAAATCTACGTATTAAAATTAAGGTTGATAAGCCGTATAAACAAATCAATAAAAAAGCATCTATTAAAATTAACCTATTTTGAAGTACACCGAAATATTTACTACAGCGTCTCTAAGTCTACCCCAGGTCCAAAATACAATTATGAAATGACCAAATCTAAATTGCAATGTTTATTTTAAAATTATATAATCAAAAAATGTGTACAGTGCATAGATAACTGAGAAAAAATGTATTTTGTTAGGATATTTCGACTGATGTTTTGAAACCAACATATAAAGCAAAGAGAATTCTTATATACTTACTGATAATGATTTTATTCTGGTAGAAGCCGTAATTTATTTATTTGCTTCAAGGCGTAGGAAAATCATTGAATGGTAATGGTGCCTTATGAGGAAATATTCGGCATTCATTGATTAATCTGCATTACTGTCAGCTAAAATGTATGAAGTTTTTCTATTAAAACAATTTTTCAGGAAAATAGCTTTTCTCAAGTCGACCATTATTGATATTTCAATAGTTGAAATGGACTTGCTTCCTAACATTTGGTTTTGAAGTAATGTAAAAAGTCAACATATTGGTTATGTGATTATTTTCTCTTCCAGTTACATGTGCTTTCCATTTTAGTTGTTGCTGCTTTTAATAGTCAAGTGATGTCATATCTGTTATTTGGTACAGTTCTTTGTTTGTGATTCTGTAGCGCCAATCAATGAGATTCGATGAAGAAGATTCATCCGCTCACTGCCATTTTTAATCATTGATCAAAGAAAGGGTTGAATATAGCTGATAGTTTAGACAATTCTGAATGACATGCTAGAAATACTTTTAAGACAATTTCAAATGTCGAGACATGCAAATAATTCTGTTCTAAAATTTTTATTCAGTTAACATCTAGAAACCAAATACGGAAAATTAATTTTTATTAATCCTCCTCAGAGCCATTCTGTAGAGAACAGAACCACTACCTCACCATACCAGTTGTTGCTGCTGTGGTTTCGGTTGCAAGTAGGTTTTATGGGATTAAATTCTTAGCGTCGCGTCTAACCGGTTCTGAATTCAGAGTTATCTTTCTCCTGCAAGGCGAGAGAAGCCAGCCTGTCCTACGTTCTAGTTGTCGGATGAAAGAAATTGATTCATATCTTTCACAAAACTGTTTGTGCAAAAGTGAACGCAAAGAAGACGGCCGGAAATTAAACTCGGCCCTCCGATTCCTGTTTTTGCACCGATAGCCACTACGCTACACGCGTACATCCACACACATATATATATATATATATATATATATATATATATATATATATATATATATATATATATATATATATATATATACATATATATATATATATACATATATATATATATATACATATATATATATATACATATATATATATATATATATATATATATATATATATATATATATATACATACATACATACATACATATATATATATATATATATATATATATATATATATATATATATATATATATATATATATATATTTCTGCAAGGAAATAAGCCCAAACTCTGCACACAAAAAATATTTCTATGTAGGGGACTTGGTGCATAAATTCTTCATAGGTAAAAGATTTGGCCCATATATTAAGCGCCAAATTTGTGCAGAAAAAATATTTGCTGCTGACAAAAGTTAATAGAAATTCCTCTAGGCAATCCAATGTAAATCGTCTGGTAGGAAAGACGATTTCAATAGAACAAAAGGGGAAAGCATTTAGCAATTCAGATTATTTGTCAGCCGATATTTATTGCTTTATCTGAATTTAGTTAGATTAATTCGAATAAAAAAATCATAATTCTTTCCGAGCACGTGTTTTAATGCCACAAAACACGCGTCTTTGTCGTATCTGTAATTTATGACAAAAGATTGTCTGTGAAAAGAAATGTCAATGTTTATGAAGTTTAGATGAGTTCTATGAGCTTTGGATTATTTAGATGTCTAAAAGCATTTCCATGTTTGGGTCAGATTTCTAATTTTTCAGAAAAATATTTCAGCCTTTTTAAGCATGATATAGTTTCAAATTTACTATGAGAGCATTGTACAATTTTGAGGAGGGCCATTATCATTCCAAGACTTGTAGAACTATGCAATTCATTCCTTGTGTCGCATTTGCTGTTCCCATAGTGTTTCGATCGGTTTAGTTTTCTTCGGTTGTAAGAAAAATTAAGAGATATTGTGTTAAGCATACTGATCGATTCTCAGAATGACTTTGGAGCAATTATAGACGAATGCGATATATTGTTATTTAAACGTTATTATTCAATGCAAGAGCCAAGAGCCACTTAAACTAGAGGGTTACGGAATAGGGTTCTATTGAGGAAGTAAGAATTGTCGACTGAGGATATGTAGGATATATAACTGTTGACTGTAGACTTGAAGAGGTTACCATTGTAGTAATAGGGAAAACATCCTCTCGAGAGTCCGTTCCACAAAGCAGCAGCCCTTGTGAAGAAACTGTCTGAATGAAAATTCCTTCTAACCAATGGAGTACAAAAGGATGGAGAATGGTTCGCTCCTGTGTACATGGCATGGGCGGTTTTATCTGTTTCTTACGATCTTTATTATTTATTATGTTTGATATTTTAAAACTTTGGTTGTCCTGGAGATATACTGGATATCATACCTAAGGTAAAATGATAATTTTTATATTTAGATAATTAATGCTTTGAATCTATACTTTTCAGGGTGGGGATTTTCCGAATCATTTTCTTGTATCTACACAAAAGATGTATACGTAGGTGTTTCCATCCACACCCCTGATCAAATATGGCGGGACCCTAAGTAAGCCGGCGAAATGATCGGGGGAAAGTGAGGAAAATAAGAGAACAAAAGTATAATATTTATAGAAATATTACCACATCGTTAGAGAACTTTAGTTTTTGGAAGCGAAGGGGAAGTACCCAATAGAGATGTGGAGGACTAAAGAAGTTGAAAGATTAAGTTTCCTAGCTCAGTTAAATAAAGATCCCACTCGAGGTTAATTCCTCTCACACGACACAGTCGTGAATAATTTACTTACCGTTCACTAAATTCTATTGAGAACACACACACACACACACACACACACACACACACACACACACACACAGACGTACTTTCTGTATCCCCACCCGAACTACGCAATCTTAAACTTACATAACGACCGTTTCCCAACGCAGTAAAAGATGCGTTCAGTAATATTTATGATATCACTGCAGCGGATGCATTCTGAAACAAGCAGCCTCGTTGAGAAACACTTTTTACACTCCCAGAGCTCGTTTCGGATTACCTGACAGTGGCGGAATTCCTTCTTGCTATTGAAATTTCAATCTGGGCGTCGATGGCTGTAAAGAACGATATTACTCTTTCAGATTGCCTCGCACGACCACCTTTTCTATATCAATTTCTTGACAATGACCGGGTTTCTGTAACAGAGAGAGTTTGGGAACCACACACAAACACACACACAGTAGATTTGAACAGCGAAATTAGATCAGAACAATTTTGTTTACTGATGGGAATCTGATCTAGCCCATTTTGAATTGGGTCATTAGGAAGACAATGAAAGATGATCTAGATAATTTTTATCGGTTAAAATTTGAAATAGAGCTTACTAAGGCTATGAGGAACTTTGAAATTCACGTGATTTTGGGTTGAAGGTAGCACTCGTGATAATCGTTGCGGGCGAAGGGTTGATTTATGATCAGCCAGGTTTATCTATAGAAATCTGTTGACAGAGTGGTTAGCACGTCTGCCGTCGAGTGCAGTCGAGCTGGGTTGAGAGAGGTCGGAGACTGGAAGTGACGTCAGAGATTGGAACCAAACGCCTACTAACATATTCTGCTGATATAAGTACGAAGAAACGAATTACCCCTCCAACAATCTAAGACTTCTACTGCTACTATTACCACTGGAAATGGAAACGTCGAACAAGCTACGATAATCAAAAGGTTGATTTGGGGTTCGTCTGTCGTCGAGTGCAATGGGGCTGGATGGAGAGATATCGGAGACTGGAAGTGACATCAGGGATTTGGAACAAAAACCCCGCTAACATGTACTGTTAATATAAATACCGATGCTTCTGCTACCACAAAGATCACTACTACTGTTACTACCGCCGAGGAGGGACGCACTTATAAACTTTAAGCCGCGCACAGAAATCTTTATCTCTCCATCGCAAGAGTAGTATATATTTCTGAGACAATTTCACAACAAGCTAATCTCTCTCTCTCTCTCTCTCTCTCTCACACACACACACACACACACACACACACACACATCTAGTGTATGAGTTTTTACGTCAATTACTTTTCTTTTCTGTAACCCGTTTCTTTTCTATACTATTCTTTTCAGCTATATAAAAGACATTAACAATTCAATCATTGAATAGTTGTTTGTCCGGCTTTCTGCAGATATATATATATATATATATATATATATATATATATATATATATATTGGTGCATTCTAAATTTCTTAGCACAGACTCTCCAGCCGTGTCTACATCTTCAGTCGACCGTGAATGGACGAACATTACTTCTGCTTTCTGGATCAAACCAAACACAACGTGGGCAGGAAGCAGGATTAAACCAGTGGACCGGTCGAATGATCTACGGATGCTCAGGGAACCTACGGTCACTCCTTTAAGTTCGGTTAAGACCGAGTAGACACCTCAACCCAGAGAGTAAGACGTCGGAGGTTGAGGGGCTGGGGCGAAAGTTTTAGATTTCAGTGAATCCAGCCTTCACCCGAGAGAAGACGTTCACGACATGTCAACATACTCGATAGAAGAAGCACTAGGTCCATCATTCAAGTACATATACTTCTCAGAACTGAAAAAGATTTCTTCGCACATATTCAGCAGAGGAAATGTAAACGTAATTTATACCGACGCATCATGATATTCGATATACCCAGACTTAATCTTTGTTAACTATTTCCACAATGATCGGTTCATATAATCTTTTCTGAACGCCTCAAACTCGACACCATTTGTTGGCGTACATGTATTACATAACCGTGTTTGTAGCACTAGGTAACGTAATTCCACATGGGATCAGGTTCACTCCCATCTTGAACAGGAAATGTTCCAACACAGGAACGTAATGTATGGACAAAAATGCACAGCAGTAACGCAGGGAATATGAAACGCTTCGATCTTAACCCGTTCAACTTTAACGTTAGGTATCGCATATAGAAGGCGAATCCAGGAGCTTAAGTCAAGACTATCGACAGGAAGATGATTAACTGCATTTGACTCATCTAAATTGATCAACACCTTTTGATCATCGACTTTCTCTATAATAATATGTATTAAAGGTAAGTAGTTTTGTACAGTCCTGCTCATCACATGATATGCGATTAGACGATTCAACACAACCTACAATCATTTTTGGTAGGGTCCTGGCCAAATGGAAATTCACACCAATGTTTATTCTTGTCCTACTTAAGGGTTACGATATAGTACTCAGCTTCATCCATCGGTTGAATATCATTTTTCAATAAGGGTATAATACGGCTGGCCTGGCTCAATCCTGGGTTGTTCCCACGCTGGTCAGTACTAGTACCGGTCAACTGAGGGTTATCTGTTGACCGCTTCGTTCCTTCAGCTGCTCTGAACACGTTGTGTTCTTTGATTACAGTGCAGTGAAGATCGAACTGGCGGAACCATGCTATGAAAAAAAGGACAAGAATACTTCCGCCGGTGAAAACATAAATAGCATAGCAAATAACGAAGAAGGCCGTTGAGTTAATTTTCAAGCGGTTTATATAATCGTTGATACAACAAAAGTAACCCTTCCCGCCCGACTCTTTATCGTGACACTACCTCTTGCTTCTAAAACTTGGCGTGAGTTAAACATTCACAGGAGATGTTAGGGCAGGTAACCTCGGTGGCTGGTCACACGGGGTTCAACAGCTCCTTCGTTCGCTATTGATTCGTCTCAGCCTTTTCCAACAGCAGCTCCTACTGCCGGCTTTAACCGGTCGTTCAGTTTATATACATCTTCGCCCAACTGTCACTTCCCCTCGAAGTTCATTACGTATTCCTCAACTAATTATTTTCTCCAATCCTGGAGACATGACATCGGCCCTAAACAAAGCAGTCTGGTATTTCAAAACAATAAACTTTGTTTTATACATTCCTCGCAGCAGTCGGCCGTTTAGCAAAGCCATAATCTTTCACGCCAACACTTTTAAAAAAATATTTCTAAGGAATTTAATTTTGTTTGTCGAATTCCAATGAATTCTCTTGGCTTGTCGATTTCCAAAATTCGACCCAATTTTAAACTCTCTTGTTTACAATTTTGGTTTTACTTAAACTCGACCCTCGGTGGACAATAACCTTCAAATACCAACACAATTTTCAAAATAATTTTATTAACTTCAAATTATTCTACTGTTTTACATTCCGGCCTTTTTCGGGTAATCATAACAATTCTTGTATGCGTTTCAACTTCCCTTCCAATGCTGCAATTCTATACGGTGTCCCCTTCCTTTCAACTACCACCAGTGACCTTTTATAGTATCACAAGGGGACAAAGATGTGCGACCAGTTTCAAGTGCATTTCTTAAGGGAAGTCATCGATACCCGGAGTCTCAATCCACATAAATGTTTTCTGAATCTCATTCTCCGTTATGGGATTCTCGCACCTCGCTGTTTCAGTCACATTGAAGCGAGAAAAATCAGCAAATTAAGAGTTGAGGAGAGCAGTGAAAAGTCGTCAAGAAATTCTTCACATTCGTCTGCCATCGACGTCTACTTGGCTATGTGACATTGTCTGTATGTATATCTGTATCCTTTCGAAATTCTACACACAAGCCTGTCCTACTGCTTCAGTTTTCGTTGTTTTGGGGGTTTTTATTGTTTTGTTTTGTTTTTTGTTTTTTTTCATGTAGAGTCCTCTATGCTCCTTTTTCTTCATATAGATTCCTCCATTCTTTGTTGTTTTTTTTTTTTCATGTAGAGTCCCCTATGCTTCGTTTTAGCAGGTAGATTCTTCCATGCTTCGTTTTTTTCGTGTAGTAGAATACTCTACGCTTCTATTTTATGTAGATTCCCCCATGCTTCGCTTTTATTTCACATAGATTCCTCCATGCTTCGTTTTTTTTTTTCAAGTAGAGTTCCCTATGTTTCGTTTTTTATTTTCGTGTAGAGTCCTCCATGCTTTTACTTTTTCGTGTAGATTCCTCTATCTTTCGTTTACCAGGTAGATTCTTTCATGCTTCGTTGTTTGTTTTTTTCGTGTGGAATCCTCTATGCTTGTTTTTTCATATATATTCCTCTATGCTTCTTCTTTTTTCATGTATTGTTCTCTATGCTTCGTTTCTTTCATGTAGAGTCTTCCATGCTTCGTTTTTCTCGTGTAGAATACTCAATGGTCCTTTTTATTAGTGTAGATTCCTCCATTCTTCATTTTTCATGTAATTTTCTATCCTTAGTTTTTCATGTAGATTCTTCCATGCTTCGTTTTTTTTCTTTTTTTCTTTTTTCATATACAGTCCTCCATGCTTCGTTTCTTTTCATGTAGATTCCTCTATGCTATTTTTTCATGTAGATTCCTCCATGCTTCATTTTTTTTTCAAGTATATTCCTTTATGCTTCGTTTTTATATAGATTCCTCCATGCTTGTTTTTTCACGTAGAGTCCTCCATGCTTTGTTTTTTTTATGTAGATCCTCTATGTTTCGTTTTTCTCAAGTAGAATCCTATATGCTACTTTTTTTTCATGTAGAGTCCTCCATGCTTCTTTTTTTTTCATGTATATTTCTCTATGCTTCGTTTTTTATGTAGATTTCTCCATGCTTGTTTTTGCCGTATAGAGGCCTCTTTTCTTTTCATATAGCTTCCTCTATGCTATTTTTTTCTTGTAGAGTCCTCTATGCTTTTTTTCTTCATGTATATTCCTCCATTCTTCGTTTTTTCATATACAATCCTCTATGCTTCATTTTTTCATGTCGTATCCTTTATGCTTTTTTTTTCATGTAGAGTCCTACATGCTTCGTTTTTTCATGTAGAGTCCTCCATTTTACGTGTTTGTTTGTTTTGTTTTTTTTTCATGTAGAATCCTCCATGCTTTTGCTTCCAATTTCACAATTGTGGTGGAATTTAAAGTCTTTAAACACCTATGGCTGCAGAATTTTTTTTTACTTGTGATATTCGCATCAACACGGCAAATGTCTTCTATCAACGTATATATATATATTTTTGGTTCCTGTATTTTTGTTGTTTTGTTTTTTAATAGGTTTGTATAGAAGTTGCACCTCCTCATTACTATCCACCGATGACTTTTCTTTGCCTTTTGCAATTGTTGTTGGTATAGGAAGAAATAGATAAAAGATGCGAAGAATGAAGTTTGTATGGGAGGAAGTGGAGATTGTGAAGGCTTGAGAAGTTGATGGGAAACCAGTTTAGTCACCGAAGTCCCGACCATGCGTCAAGTAGTACTGGTTTACATGGTACCAGTAGCAGTTGTAGACTGGCCTAAGATTATAAAGCAAATAATTATAACTTCCCAAATGTCCCTTTGTAAACAGGATTGTAACATTGAATTCATTAAATCTCTCCCATATTTTGAAACATTTTTATGACATGAAAAATAAGAGAATTTTTTTTTGTAAAATATATGTCTCCACCCCGTCGAAAAAAAGTTTTATTCAAGGAAGAGAATAGATAAGAAAGACTAACAAACTCTTGTAAAACAATTTACTGAACGAGAAACAAAGGTTCTCATAACGGTTTTGCTCGTGTAAAAATGTGTGGCCCTGTTGCTGCGTGCTTCGCTAAATGCCACTCTCACTGCTCCGTGTCTATTGGTCTGTCCCCAGCGAGCCCACTCTAAACCAATCCTGTGTCCCCACGTTGTCTTTCAGTCTCCGCAGGAATATCGGTGAAGAACCGTCGAAGATCAGGCTTGACTCTTCTGTCCTGGCTATGCTTGTGAAAAACTGAAGTCACCAGTGTTGCCGGTAAACTTAATTAACTTAATACTCTTAGCAGGTGCAAAAATACCAACTTTTATTTATGGTACTATGATTAATATCATGAATACATAAACAAAAGGTATTTGAAGAAGTTTCCCCGTATAAGGAATTCTCAAGCTGGGAGGAAGAGGGTGACTGCCAATTGCTGTTATGGCTAAACAGCACAGAGTCGTTCAACTATTTGATGAAACCAGCTGATCAAAGGAGTACAAAAAGCTGCGCAGAGAATAGGCCTTTAGCTGTTTGAGGCACCACGGCTATCTGTCAGGGAGAGTGTTGATTTACTAGCAGCGAAACCAGTTCGATCTTACTTCTGCTCTTTTGGCAACTGCTTTTATGACACTGCTCTGATTGGCTAGCCAATAATAATACTGGACCAATGATACTGGCCAGCCAATAATAATGCTTGACCAATAGTCTTGTGCCATACACCTTGAAGGAGTGGAAGGAAAGCCCCCAAGAACCCAATATGATTCGTGGACCAATCAAAATAATGGTCCTGTGTAGAATGTATCGGAATGGGAGACGAGAAGTTCCATCCCAGCTGTTCTCCCACTGACGGACGAATCAAAATTGTGGCCCTTGCATCGTTCATATCCACCTTCAATGGAAGATTTTCCCTGCTCCGGAATCTCACCCTCAGTTGACCTGATTATCACAGGTATCATCGTCAATTCTATCTGAAAGTGTGTTATATCCCTGATCAAAACAAAGCTGACTTATAAAGATTTTCTTTGTGTCACTCATTCCAACAAAATGAAAACAATACTTAAGTTAAACAGACCTAAGATCTAAAACTGTGTCTAGTGACCAATACCACACAAGATTACAATTTCACCTCTCATACTCCATAAGTGACACAAACCATATAATTCATTTATGGTGTCATTAATTAATTTTAAACAGCAGTTCACGTAAAACAATATTCTGGACAAGAATCAAAGAATCTTACAATGGTGTTTGTGATTAAATTCATTACAGAGATCTCGTAAGAATCCGTTAAAGAGATTCACGTAAAAATTAACTCGTTAAAGAGATTAATGTAAAAAATTCAGTAAAGGGATTCACGTAAAACAGTTAGCTGACTGGAAAACAATGAAACTGTGATGTTACCAACGAACCAACCGACTGACGTCAGACTGCTGAACGCAAAACAAAGGTTTTTATTTTTAAAAAAACTGTTGCTAGAGAATTAATTTATTACAGACAGCAAATCACGTAAAACAGTTTGCAGAACTAAAAACCAGTGGATCTGACAAAGGTGTTGTTTGAGAACAAATCCATTGTTTGTTGTTCTTTTAATATTAATTGCACTTTTCTCTACAATAGGATTAAGAACGACTTCTACACGTTTGCTGTCTCCTCATAAATCTTCCTTCGTCGATTTCTTAAATAGATAGCGGCTCGGATTGAGGAATCGGAGAGCCGAGTTCGAATTCCAGTTGAATCCATTACATTCACTTACGTGCTAACACCCTTGGGAAAGGTATGAATCCCCCCCCAGTTATGGCTTGGGGGTGCAGATCAGGTTCTATAGCCTTGGTTGGCAACTTGTTTACCGCAGAAAGAAATGTCAACCTACTCCAGGAAAAAATCTGCTCCGTTAGTTATGTATCGAAAGATACATGATCGCCAAAGAGTGTATCACGCGTGACACATAACTGATGATACCAATATTTTTCAGCGATAAGGAAAAATTATACGAGGTTTCATTAAAAAGTATCGGGCTACAAAAAGAAAACTACATCACCTATCATTTCGGCATTTAAACTCCTTCGAAGTAATCCCCAGCGTCGTTTGCATTAATGGAAGAACTAATGGAACTCCTTTTCTTTTGTTTTTGTTTTTTTTGTTTTTTTGCTGCCTCTTCGGATTCTCTTATATTACCTCGACGCGTTGAAATCTTGTTCCTTTAAAGTGGAATTTGATTTTTGAAAAGAAGAAAAAGTCACAAGGGACGAGATCTGGGGGGATATTGTGTTTGTCCAAAAACTGCTGCCCAAGCCATAGTCACAGTTGGAACGTTATAAAAATTGCGATACTTATATGTTGTAATATTCACCATTCTATACTCGCCACCCAAGGTGCCTGACTAAAGAGAAGACGTGTTTTCAAAGCTCTGGATCTGGGACCAGCTTTGGTTCTTTGAGATTTTACATACAAACTCTGGAATTGACGTTAAGTGGATTTCTTTTATTTTTTTCTTTTAACTTTTTAAATTTTTGTTTCTTTCATTTTCAGTTTAATCCTTGTCTTATTTTTCCCGTTTTAATTTTTATTTTATTTTCTACGTGTAAGCTTTTTAATTTAATTTTAATTTTAATTTAATTTAATTTTCAAGCAAGGCGCCATCTTCTCTCACTTTCGCTCTCTTTAATTTTTTTTTTTTTTTAGTCACGTTTTAATTTCTCCCCACTCTCACTTTAGTTTGTAAATTTTCTTTATTTCGTCTTACTATCATTTGTTTATTATTTCCCACTTGGTTTTATTACCTTGCCCTCAATTTAATTTGCGAATTTTCTTTTCCTTTTTTTATCTGTTTGTGTATTTATGTAAGCAAAACTTTATTTTGTTTTACTGTAATTTTTTTTTGTTTTCCACTTGATTTTCATAATTTTTAACAGCCCCTAAATTTAGTTGGTAAATTATATTTTTATTTTTTTGTAAGCAAAGCCGTTTTTGTATTAGCCAAACTTTAAGCTTCATTTTTACTATCACCTCAATTTAGTTTGTAAATTGTCTTTTTTGAAAGCAAGACTTTATTTTTTTTACCTTGTTTTTATACGTGTGACTTAGCAAAATCAATTTTTCTTTAGTTAAGTTTTGAAATTATATAAAAAATTATTTTTTAAATTACTAAAAAGAAAATTATATTGCAGCACTAAATTAGTGCTGCCAATCCCTATAGAATGTCTATCAAGCCTGCTATGCGAAGGGATCAGGATAAGGCGGCCCGCCTGCTTCGGGACCTCTTGTTGTTCGCTGTGGATGTCTCCTCGATCCAGGAAAGTAACTTTTTTGGCAATGTTGATGCTTGTGTGTTGTCTAACGACTTTGCCGTCTATTCAGCATACGGGGGCCGACAGGCCAGAGGGGTTTCTTTGCTGGTTAAGCGTACCCTGCGAGGATAGACCTTGTCCATGTCGATGCCGGGGACCGGTTGATCGTGGCTGATATTTCGTTGAACAATTTTTCGTTTAGGATCGTTGCGGTTTATGCGCCCAACAACCAGGGGAAGCATGTCTCGTTATTTCGGCAGTTGGGGCAGTTCCTGGTGGATTCAACGCATCAAGTCTTAATGGGGTACTGGAATGCAGTCCTGCACCCCAAGTTAGACAGGTGGCGGGAAGCTAGCGGGAGGTCGGGCGATCGTAGCTTGGTTGATATGATAGGCGAGATTGGTCTCGTTGACAGATACCAGGTCGATCACCCAGAGGGAGAAATGTGGACGTGGGCACTTAAGTGGCCGTCTACCCTGGTTGCTTAGCTACCTGAATAGAATGTTAGAAGGACCGACATAGATCTACTAGATTGTCGCATGTTCCACTGGTTAGGCTATTCGGACCACAGACTCGTCTGTGCCCGGGTGGTGTTAGATTGTAAACCTAGAACAAATGGATACTTGAAATTCAATCTGTCTTTACTGGAGAGGCGGGACTTCCAGGAACAGCTAATTACCGTAGTGAAGCATGTGTCAGGTAATTAGACATAAGTTAAACAAGATGTCTTCCGAAGCTGTGAACATGGTGCATTATTGAGCAAGGAAGGGATCCGTCGAGATTTCGGTCGCTACAATCGAGAGGTCAAAACCCGGAGGGGCTTACACTGAGGTCGACTGACTACATGTGTGAGGCGTTTCAGCGGTATTTCGAGAGCCGATTTATCAAGGAGCCTGGTCTCTGTGACGAAGAGTTTCGCAGCTATTTGGCCGACTTTCCTCGGCTTTCGCCAACTGAAGCGGCTAGCTGCTAGGGGGAGATCACAGAGAGAGATGTCTACGCAGCACTGAAGAAGGTCGGCAGAGTCAAGTAACCGGGGCTGAATGGGTTGCCCTATGACTTCTACTTGAGGTTGTTGCACATCTTTGTCCCGATTTTGACTATTGTGTTCAACAACTGGTTCCGCCAGGGGTCCGTCCCCAACTGGATTTCCAGGGTTGTAATCACGCTATTGAAAAAGGGCCATGGTGTTGGGAAGGATTTAGACGATTACAGGCCCATAACTCTGCTAAACACAGAGGTGAAGATTTGGGCCAAGATTTTGACGGAGCGTTTGCAGTCAGTTGCCGAAATTCTGTTGGGACGTGAGCAGACTTGCGCTGTGATGGTCGAACAGTTCAGAGCAACCCGCATCTGATCCGCACGCTCCTAGAGGGTGTAAAAGACGAGGAGCAAGCCGCGCTGATCAACTTGGATCAGTCCAAGGCATTTGATAGGGTTGAAAATCGCTACCTGGCTGCTGTCCTGCAGGCCGTCGGATTCGAACCCGACTTTTGCCGGTGAAATAGCCTCCTGTATCGCTCCCCCACTGTTAACGGAAAGCGGTCGCGCGCTTTTGCGCTGTCTCAGTCGGTTCGTCAGAGTTGTCCACTGTCGTCTCTACTTTACGCTTTGGCGTTGGAGCTTCTACTTCGAGGACTAAGGGACAGGGTGTGTATCCGGCCCTACGTGAATGGCGCTCGAGCCAGAGTTTCCGCGTACGCCGATGACGTATCTACTTTCGTGTCGTCCCACAGCAACATTGAGGCGGTACTGAAGGGGCTTGATCGGCACGAAAAGGTCACAGTGGCCAAGATTAATCGCGACAAGTCTTCCGGCTTGCGGTTAGGTGCATAGAAGGGGGTCGACCTTCCGAGTCCCTATGCTTGGAGTGTGGTTTGGACTCGAGCTCTAGCTTGAGAAAAATTGGCCAGGTCGATGCGGCAGTCGCGACTTGGCGACGGAGGAGGATGTCCTTGAAGGGCTGAGCTGAGGCGTGTGCCACTTACGTCTTTCCTCTTGTCTTTTACCACTTGTCTGTACTTCCTCTCTGTAAATGGCGTAAGAAGGTAATCCATCGTTTGCTATCTTCTGTCTTGTTGTGGTGGGGACGCAAGCAACACAACAAACGTGTCTGTGTCCAACGTCCATGTCATGGGGAGGGGCTGGTCATGCTGCACTTGGAGAATCATAAACCCACCTCGAGGCTGGCTTTCCTACGCCGCGCATTGATAGAGAACTCGATTTTGGCGGGTATTGTGAGGGATGCCTTCACTTGCTTTACTATCACTCCTCCCATTTCGCGGATTGAGCGACTTCGTAAGCCCCGGAATCAATCGAGTTTCCTTCTCGAGTGTCGATCGGCCTTGAGGTTCATTCCTCGTTCCAGCGACCTTTCTCAGCCTAGGAGAGTCTTCTATCGTGAACTAGTGGAGGGGGTCGCGAAGGATCCCCTACGCGCTCGGCTCGGCTTGTCGGCAGCGAGTTGCCCTCGTTTTGGACTTGGGCGCCAGCGTCGGATTACCTTATCAACTCTGAGTTTTCTCTTACTTGGCGATTGGTTCGGAATAGGCTATCTCTCAATAACATGGCTTTCATATGGGGCTTGGCTGATTTGCCAGACTGTGAACGATGTGACCTTGGCTTAGAGGAAACGGCTTCGCACGCCTTCTAACAGTGTCCTCGTGACCGCCACCTATGGGACCAAGTCGACGAGATGACGGTTCGTATCTCTCCCGAAAATCTCGTGCTCATTGATCGCGCATACGCGTGTGACAATGTGTCGGCCCCGTATTCTGGGGCGAAACGGATAGTGTTTCTATTGCTGCTGGCCACAGCCCGAATGGTGATTTGGATGACGCGATTAGAGGAAGTCTTGCCAGCTAACCGTTATTGTCATCAAGACCTAATCCGATTTTTGAGCATCGGCTTAAGATGAAGATTAGAACTGATAGAAAGCGATTGGTTTCGATAGATTTCAGCGAAAGGTGGGTAATTGAGGCGAGCCTGATTCGCGTAAACGGGGCTCCTTGATTTTTTTTTTAGGTCCACCTAAGTCACCTAGGGATAGTTTCCTGTGGAGCCCTCAACTGGTTAGGATAGACCCTTTTTCTGTACCTAGTTAATGTGAGTAAGTGTCGTTCCCGGCCTGTTCCCGGCTTCTACTTTCGTTATGATCCATATAGATTCCCATCCTCCCCAGTTTGTTTTTGGCCCCTTTTTTCATCTCGACTGGGTCAGCTTTCTTCTTTCCCCGCAGCCGTATTTATTTCATCCTTTCCCTCTCCCTTAGAGAAAGAGCCTTATGATTTTGTCTAAAGGCTCTTTTGAGGGTTTGACAGATCCAACTAAGATCAGTTATCCTTTTTATTTTGTGTATTTGCTTTACATATTAGTTTGTTTTGAGTTTTTTTGGGGGGGTGCCCATTGTCTCCCACCTCATCACGATCATCCACAGGTTTTTGTAATGTCGAAATTTATAATCGTTTATTTTTATGTCATGGGGTGTTTTTGTAAGTCTCCTGAAAGTATCCGGTATTGTGGTATATGGAGAATTGAATGATGATGGATAAGCTCTTTTGGAGGATGTGCGAATTGTAATGAGTGAATGAATCGTGAAACTGATTAACTAGGTATAGGATATTAAGTGATGACCAGCCTCAGCCCATTTCCCCTCGTTTTCGGCCTTGTGCCACAATTGTATTTTATATACAATAAATCTAGACAGCAAAAGTCCTAGTTTCGGGGCGGGGGCGCTTATCATCCTTCTATAACACGTTAATAATTCGTTGCTGATGACAAATCAACCACGCCCTGATACAATACGACTCTCACTGCTGACGTTTTACCAATTAAGCCTTAACTTGGCGTAGCTCTTGACAAAATCGTTTTTTCACTCAAGAATTGCTTGGCCATCGATTTATTTATTTCCATTTACTTAGGGGGAGAAGCCTGCTCTCGCTGCTGCTGCTACTGCCCAAATCTACATGTTGATCCCATTGTTCACTCGCTATGTACGCATTTTCCAACTCAGTCCTTAAAACTTTCCCGATGCCTATATTCCACGTTCATGGTATTCTCAGCATCCTTCTATTGAATATATCTGTTGCTTCAAGTTTCCTCTTAATCTGTGGAAAAATTATCTAGCATTCACTGCCATATCGGAGGAGTGACATTACATTGCAGTTCATAAATCTTTCTTTTATTCTTTTTTTTATAATGAAATTTTCCCGATTTTTTGGTACTTTAAGTTTCTGGTCATTTCTGACTTTTTGGGTTACTTTTCACGTAAAGTGATCTACCAGGGCGAATCCCGAATTTATTAGCACAGGGTTTTCTAATTCACTATTTGAAACCCAATCATTATAAAAAAAACTGCCACCGCCAACTTTTTTCCGCTCTACTCAGTTCAACATAACAATATCACGTTCACTTACATTGACAGTATGTGCAACAGAGAAGTCTTGTGTTCAGATAGACTGATTGTATATTAGACCGCAAAACTTCATTATTGTCTATTACAATTCACTTTTTATGATTATATGCGTTTATATTAAACACTGGCCCAATATGAAATATTATACTACTGCCTCCTTACAGAAAAGTTCATTGGAGCTCAATTTAAAACATTCAAACAGAACTTCACATATCAACAATGCTGAGGTTAATACAATCCACACGTACGCGGGCAAATATGCCAAGTTTCTTACAAATCGTAATATTTAGTCAACATTAACTTTCTTAGACTTGCCACAATTTTTTATACATTATTCAGATATTGGCCTTTCTTTACTACAAAGAAAAACTTGACATTTGAAGGAAGTCATCATCAGCACAATCACGTCTATAATCAAAATAGCAGCAAATAGCTGTAAAATGTTAAACAGTTTACAAGCTGTCTTGTCCTGTCTATCAATATCGTGTCTGTTTGCTTGTCTCTTAGAGCCGTTGCTCAAAACAAGATATCATAACAAAATGACATGGCGTTATTGAGGGGGGGGGGAATCCGTTTTGGGGGGGTTCATCACACGAACTTAAAATTTTTTTGGATATAAATATTTTAGAAACAATGCACTGTCTATGCATTTTGTGAATTGAGGAACGTATAGGAAGAATGAACAATAATAAAAGAAACTGCCTTGCAAGATGATAAATACTATTTTAATATAGGTTTAACATTTTCTCTCTTTCCTTAAATGTGATTTGGCTCATATAGACAAATTTCAACCGGACGAACGCGAACTATAACTCAGTAAAATAAATGGAATAAGATTCTCTGTAAAAGACTCGAAACTCGTCAGGGAATGGAGAAGACTGTGAAATATGACAGTAGTACTCATAGTAGTTGGAGCACTTGGAATCATGTAAAACATACAGGAATTAAGATTGGATGATTTTGAAATTCGAGGAAGAAATTAAATTGTCGAAATAAATAGTTTATTCAGAAGGATTGAGATTGTGCACGGTGCTGCTGAAGCCTGCGCGTATACTGAGAAAGGTGCTGGAAGTTTGAAGGGTCTTGTTGTCACTCATTCTCTAGCGTTAACAACCAGACATTTGGTATTAATGTGCGAATGCGTAACATGACAATAGTAATAATAACAAGCTTGTCTCATCATGGGGGCGTGGTTTGTTAAGAGAGCTTCGCAGGCCATCACTATTGAAGAAGATGTTATACAGTGTAACCCGGATATAAGAGAGTTGTCGGGACCGGAGAAGAAGTCTCTTATATCCGGGTTTATCTTTATATCCGGGTTTGGTCTATTTTGTTTTATTAACACAGGCTCTAATTTGGGACCAGAGAAAATCTCTCTTATATCCGTGTTTCTCTTATATCCGGGTCTCTTATATCCGGGTTACACTGTATTTACCTTCCACCCGCCATGTGATACATTGCCGGTTTAATGTGGGCTGCCCATATGCATACATATATTTGTTTTTTAATCATTCCACCGCAAGCAAGGCAGTGACAGCCACTAAGATGCAAGGGGTTACCGAGAGTGGAACAAAAAAGAAGAGAGGACAATAAAAGAATACAATTCAAGGAGGCAAGGAGATAACGATTAACATTTCAATTTTTGAAGATCGCAGTTAACAGGAAAGCAGGAAATGGAAAGAGTTCCACAAGTGAGAAGTGCGGGAGAATAAACTATTTGCATAGATTTTTGCGGTTACAACTTTAAAAGTAAAGATATGAGACCTATCTATTTATCTAGTAGTGCGCTTAAATTCACGAAATTGAGGTACGAGTGAGGAAAGCCAATCGGAAAAATTATCGTGGAAATATTCATGAAAACAATACAGTAAAGTTACGTTACAGCGGCGGGAAAGGTGCTGAAGCTGATATGCCAGGTCACAAAAGATAACGTTGCAGATTCTTCCTTTGAATTTTGTCAAAAATTTCTGGATATATTTTAGAAGCACTATAGCAGGTGTGGTAGCAATAGTCGGTGCACGGACGAATGACAGACTTATAAATATGCAAGATAGATACTGGCGAGAAGAATTGTCTAGCGCGACATAGCGACTTTAATAGTGACGGACTTACCAAGTGATTTAATATAATCATTCCTCTTAATGTCAGTTGAAAACGGGAGGCCAAGAAACGTTAGTCGTTTAGAGGTTAGCATCAGCCATCCTGATGGAAGGCAAAAGCAGTTCTTTAAGATGATTAATGAATGGTCTATTTTGTTTCATCAAGAACACAGACCGTAATGCTGATAATATTAGCCGTTTCTCTACAAGGAAACATTTGACATTCATTGAGCGAGCAGCCAGTACTTTTGTCTTGTCGATTGATATTTATAAAATCTTTCTTTTAAAACTTTTTTTAGGAAAATAGTTTTTTTCAAGTCCAGTAGCAGTTATCGCTCTTTCCAGTATTGATGAGGGTTTTCTTACTAACCTATTATTTGAAGTAGTGTGGAATGTCTACATTTTGATTGTGCCATTATTTTCTCTTCGAATTACACGCGCTATTCGCTTTAGTTGTTGCTGCTCTTGATAGTCCTCAACTGATTTCTATTATTTGGTACAGTTCTTTGTTTTTTGTAATTCCCGAGCACCAGTCAACAATGATCAAAGAAGAATGATCTTTGCCTACACCTACAGGTTTCAATCACTCAAAGCCAATTTTAACCATTGATCTTAGAAAGCGGTTGTATACAGCTGACAGGTTATATATTTCTGAATGGATTTGGCGCCATGATGACATTCATTATGAAAATCTCTATCTGACGAAGCTATTTATGACTCGAGTTTCTAAGTGAATGTTTCGGTTTTGTAGCAATTTG
The DNA here is from genome assembly GCA_964036315.1 of Acanthosepion esculentum. Lineage (NCBI taxonomy): Eukaryota > Metazoa > Mollusca > Cephalopoda > Sepiida > Sepiidae > Acanthosepion > Acanthosepion esculentum. The sequence continues at coordinate 62,829,365 of OZ038478.1, forward strand.
CGATGGAATATGCTAATCTTTGACTTAACAATTGGCACGATTGGCACGTATTTCTGTGAGAATACGAACTTTAATCTAAAAGTATTGGGACTAGTGGTAGGAAAAGAAAGCCACAATGCACATCAATTCGGCATTGACTCTCCTTCGTGGTAGTCCCTTCTGAAGTCACACAGTTTACCCAGCGTCGTTTCCATTAATGGAAACATTCCTGGAATTCCTTTTTGGACGGGAGGGTGTAGTAATCAGCTGCCTCGTCGCATTCTCCTGGATTTCCTCAACGTCTTGAAATTGTGTTCCTTTTAAGTGGGATTTGATTTTTGAAATGAGGAAAGTCACAAAAGGCAAGATCTGGCGAATCTGAGGAATGTTGTTCTTGGCCAAAAGCTGTTGCACAAACCATGGTCAGTGATGGAACCTCTGTTGTGTAGTGAGACCACCACACTCTACACACTTTCGTTCCAAGTACTGTTGTGAACAACGGTGAGTGGGCGAGAACGTTATAAATTTGTGTATGCGCGGCGTGTTCAAGTGGCTTCACTCTGCGAACTGCAGCTCCGTTACTGTAGCAACAATCCCGGTACTTTTTGATCAGATCTCGTACTTTTTTTTTTTTAAATGAAGTATACTAAATCTGTATATCGATCAGTTTTAACTGATCAATTCTTATATTTAATTTCTATAAGTCTAGTGTTCGTGATGATAAACTTTAAAAATCTATATAAATTAAGATTTGATACAATTAACAAAGACCAGTTCAAATTATAGCGGACACATTATTAGGACACATTCCATTAATCAATTCCAAACAAAAATAAAAATTATTTAATATTATTAATAAAATACGATATCCCTACTGAGTCTATACCAACTTAAAATAATATTTAATTAACTTGTAATTTATGGAGAAAGATAGAATTTAAACAACATCAAAACATTTTTAAATGTTTCAGCTTGTAGGCATTTATTAAGTTATTAGAAATATTATACACTTCAATTAAGTCACTTTCAAATAGAACTCAACATATTTCTGTTAAATATTTGCGCGTATCTTTGTGTCTACTACTTGGTCTGAGTTTTAATATAAAATAGAGACACTGTATCAATGTGTAATAAAAATATTTTCCACTGTCGCGTCTATTTCCAGTAGCACGAAAACTTTGAAAGTTGACAAAACATTATCTGTAAAGCCCTTCGATAATTCTGTAATATAAAACTTTGTATTTGTACTTTATTTGCTTTCTTTTCTTTTTTTTTCTTTGCAGACGTGTTGAATATTTTAACGAGTTCGGTAACATTCATTTTAAACCAGGGTTTGACTGTGATGAAATCATAAGGACAAATTTCATCATTCTTATGAAGACTTCATTATTAAGTCTACTGCTAAAAGAACTGTATTAGAATGTCGTTTATTCATAATACAAAATATAATGTTTTAAAATAGATTATTTGAAACATTGTGTTATTTTAGTTTATACATGTACGGATGCACTTTGTCCGACAACATCTGTCTGCTAAGGTGACTAGTCAGTTTCTTTTGCAGATGCCTGCTCAGGCACATTTGTGTTCGCTTCAATACCAACAGAGCTCGCTTGTTGTTTATACTGCAACTAAGCTAATCTTAATTACAGCTTCTAGGGGGGGGGAGAGCAAATAATCTGGTGTGATCACTAGTTCGAACAAGACTAGTGTTCTCAAAACCTCGGTCACAATGACTTGTGACTTCGTGTCAGCACGACCATCGATGGTTTCCGAACAGTTCCGTCTCCCTGGCACATTCCGACAGCCGATAACCTCATGAAGACACCTCTTTGGCGAATTGACCATCGTGAGACACACATACATACATATATATATATATATATATATATATATATATATATATATATATGTATGTATGTATGTATATATATATATATATATATATATATATATATATATATATATATATATATATATATATATATATATATATATATATATATGCAGAAACTTTCAGAAAAGTTAGGTTAATTGTTACAAAGATTCTGTTGACATTTGTATTAAATTTGAAGTTTTTTCTTTTTTAGTATAATAATGCCAATATTTGTGTGACTAAAAGAAATTCACAAATCATATTAAAAAAAAAACAAGTTTTTAATAGAAAGTCGTTGAATATCAATCAAAAAATTATTGCTTGTCTTAATTTATCAGTATTCATATTTTCACAAGAGTGCGTGGCACTTGCAGTCATTCGTGATTATTCCCAAAATTTATTTCGAAAACAAAGACGCTTGTTAAATTCCAGCCTTTGACGGTGTTGATGTAAAATCTTCTCTGTCTACAAGGGAAATTGCCACTTTAAACTTAGCAATGTAGATAAATATATGCACATAATTGTCTGGTTTGGAAGTGTGTGCAATTGAACAACTAGCTAGCTTTTATTTCATTTTTTTTTTTTTTTTTAATCCTTAAAAAGTATTCATTGAAAGTATTCCAGAAAGGAAATGAATTTGTTGCAAATAACAAAGTCTTTAATAAAGGTCAAGTGTCTGGGGGTTATGTCCTCGGTAGTGGCTGGTAGACGATAACCTTAGTTCACTAGGTTCTATGAACACATTTAAAATGAACACATTTAAAGTGCACGAGCCTCCATCTGCGTATGTATATGTATGCGCCGATGTTTTTCAGCATTACACCATCTGTGTGTCTGTGTGTTGGTTCATATGTGAAGATATCAGAAGCCGTGTTTAACTATTTTCATCGTAAGTATTGATCCATGGCAGGCCGCCACAAGTCTACTACAGCTGCTGCTTTTGTCTATACCAATGTCAGGCTGCCCTGACTATGTTGCAACCACCGTCTACAATATTTGCCTAACGAGCGAACAAGCGTGTGTTTGTGTGTAAAGCCTCTGTGAAAGGAATGCCATATTGACTTTTTTGTGAGGTGTCCAATAAGTATAGCTTGTTACCTGGCCCGCAACAATGAGTTGCACAAGCTGCTTACACATCGCGCCTACCTCATGTTCATTTATCGTATCCTATGGCAGACAAGATGTAAACCTATTTTTAAAGTGTCACAAGCAAATATGCTTATTTTTTTTCTCTTTCCACCTTTTTGTTTAAGTTCAATTTGTTATTTATATATCTGATGCTTATGATTAGTTGAAAATTTAAAATGTTTGAAAAATATCAGAAACGATATTTTCTATAGTCCGCCGGGTTGTCTCTCCTTCTTACTGGCAAATATTCATCTTCTTTTTAAATATTATATATTAAAAAAAGATGTCATTCGCTTAAAAAAAAAAAAAAAACAGGATAAATTTCTTTTCAGACTATATTTGTTATATAAAGAATATATATTAAATGACTAGGGAAAGATTTATGAAGCGTTACGAGAATGTTGTTTATAAACATTTTCTCCTTTTTGTTAAAATTTTCCCATCTTAACAAAAAGTGTTGAAAGAAACTTTTTCTATGCTAGCAGATCTGACCAACGTTGCCATACTTCCGTACCAATTTAACCGTTTGTTAATGACAGTTATTTCATTGGCTTTACTTTTTTAACGTCTTTTCAATCTTTTCTTGCTCGCTAAATAATCTTGCTTATTATGGATTTTAAGTTTTGTCTCGGTAATTTCAGAATGAGTTGAAATGGTTGAATGGTTTCTGAATACAAGCTTTTACAAGCCAATTTTTTCCGCTTGCATTAAAATCGACGTCCCACCTATAAAAATTTTTTTTTTTTTTTTAAATCCAACCTCGTCTGCTACGCACAGTTTAGCTCGATTATTGCAGCCATTAAAGATTACGGTTTGAAAAATTCTATGACGTCACAAAATGATGTCATTTTATTTTAGATGTGATAACGCATATTTTATTTAATACACTTGCTATTTAGCATTAAATATGTCTAATCATTTATTCTTAGTTTCCTTGTCTCTCTTCCATATATTTCTTCTGTTCGTCTCTCTCTCTCTCTCTCTCTCTCTTTCTCTCTCTCTCTCACCCTTTCTCTCTCACCCTCTTTCTCTATCTATCTATTTCATTTTTAAAAATCTTTCTCGTTCTTGGATAGAGCTACTCTTACAAAAGAAACACTTAATGAACAAATAAAACAAAACAAGAATTGTGTATTTCTTCAAATTAGAAAGAAAACCCTATTTCTCTCATCAAAAGTTTCTAATTCACAATGTCCTGGAAGTAATAATAACAAGACAAATTAAAGGATGATATGAACTGATATATATATATATATATATATATATATATATATATATATATATATATATATATATATATATATATATATATATATATGCATATATATATATGTATATATATATGCATATATATATATATATATATATATATAAATATAATTTATATATATATATATATATATATATATATATATATATATATATATATATATGTATACAACTATAATTAAACATGAAAACAATAAACAAAAACTAAAAATTCTTGAAGCTATATACATAAAACAGTTGAAACCTAACCTGAACAAAATAAACTATGAAATCTCCACAAATATTCTTAAATGCCAATAATTGGTAACCGAAGCCATTGGTTTGTACCAACGGCTTTCCATGCTCAATACTCATCGAATTCACTCTCGCGTGGTCATGTGTGACGTCATGAGTTCTGGTGAGATTTTCGCTTTCAGCGTCTTATATGCACGTGTTTATCGTTACTTAGAAATCATCCATGTAAACAAAAACAGACTATCATCAATTTCTTGTTCGTGTATTGCTTAATATATTGTAATGTAATTGTCACCTTTGATAATGGCTTATGTAAGCCGAAAGCTTAGATTGGATTAAAAAATATGTATCAATATTGTGATTTTCTTTCTTCGTTTAATGATAATGTTATTAAGCTTATCAGACGATATGAAAAGAATTTACATAAAATAAATAGACAACACTTGTCTATATTATTTAATGAAACATTTATGAATATATATATATATATATATATATATATATATATATATATATATATATATATATATATATATATATTCATAGAGAAAAAATTATAAAGGGTGGGTTCGAAAAAAAGATTTATTCTTTAATAAATAAGTTGATATATGCTATCGAGGTGTCATGCAGATTTTAGTAACTTAAATTATGCAGCTATTTTATTTAGTGAAGCTACGAGGTTATATTATGATTGACCTTTTTTGTTTCTCTATATATTACTGAATCGATTCAGTATGCTGTGATTATACAACTATGACTGACGAAGCAAAATATTTTGCTCGTGTGGATTCACAGCACTATAGGAAGGCTAGGAGGTAGCTACAGCCGCACACTTTTTTCTAGAACTGAAGACTGAACAGAGGACTTAACTTTGTCTACTTGGTTTTGATCTATGGAAATGCTATTGACCTGAGCTGTATCATTTGCCTATAATCATTGCCGCATTTAATTTTCAAAGTCATTAATAAAACTCCATCTTCGCTTTTTCTTTCTTTCCTCTTTTTTTAAAACATCATCTCAAATGGGAAAAGTCTACAGGTCTCATTCTAGAAAATATCTTCAAGAGTAAAGCGAAAAATATGTACTGAAAATCAAAACAAATATGTTTACATCAGTAATACAGACTTAACTGTTATTTTAAAAAGGATCAGATAAAAACATTGAATCAGAAATCTTTCAAACATCACACTCTCCCACCTTCATTTTTAGCATCTGATTTAGACCTCCGAGATATATATATATATATTCCCAAATTCTCGCTTGACAAGGAAGCGGGTCCAGACACCTTAACTCTACATAACTTAAAAAATTATGTTAGGGGTCTCGGCTCTCGCTTTTGAAACATGAGAACTCTTATGTAGCGAAGGAATCATATTTTTAAAAACTAAAAATATTATTATAATTATATATATATATATATATATATATATATATATATATATATATATATATATTGTGGTTCTGTGACTGTACTGTGATTAAGAATACATTCTTCCGATTATTTGTACGGTTGCAGGAGGTGACCAAATGATACAGTATATAAAATTCTTTTAGGTTATCCAGATCGACTGACACCTGAAGAAGACCGAGAGGCACAGTGGCCGAAACGTTGTGAACAGAGATGATGACATTAGTCTGACTGTAGATAATCTAAATAATGATAACTCCTCATCCCAGAAATTCAGACAGAAAAAAGATGGTCCTTTTAAACTCTTGCAGAACACCCCCACACTATTACAGAGGCGTCAGCTCACACAACACTCTACTGACAGGCTGGATATATAGCATAATGCAATTTCCGCTACACACGTACCCTGCCATATACGCGAAAGCGCCTGCCCCAAGGGTTTTATCTTCCGGTAAAGTGCCGGTCTACAAAAACCACATGCAATGTTTTATGCGCGTTGGCTGATTTGTTGAATTGGGATGTGATCTAAATGCAAAGTTCCGCTTAGTTGGAGAGTTAACATCCTTGTCACTCACTGACTGTTCAATTCTTGTCCCACCTTCAGTTTTCACGTTTCCCTTATATCTATCGGGAATCCACTTACACCTGCTACATCCTTGCTACTGGTGCCCAAGAAAAAACGAAAAGAAATTCCTATTTTTACCTAACAGATTCCATGGTCGAATGTATCATCACATAACTGCTACGGCCATACTACTTATTTCACTGTTAATTCGCGTGTTAGGGTTAGGATATGGACCAAGGACAAAATTGCCACGCGGGCGTCGATATTACACCGAACCTACTTAGTGCAATGAGGATGCTGATGCAGCAGAGGTGGGAATTTCCAGTACGAGGCGCCTTTTCCCTTGCAAATCAGAAAGAACAGATACTACGCATTGATCCTGAATATTATGCTCTTAATGTATTATAAGGCTATATTTATTATTCAGAATCACAGACTTACTAGTTTGTGTAAATAGATGACAGAAGAGGGACAATGAGTGATAGTGTAACAGAGTGAATTTGGTAACCACACACAAACACACACATATATATATTTTTTTATTGAAATTGGAGTAGATTTGAACAGCGAAATTAGATCAGAACAATTTTGTTTACTGATGGGAATCTGATCTAGCCCATTTGGAATGGGGTCATTAGGAAGACAATTTAAGATGATCGAGATAATTTTTTATCGGTTAAAATTTGAAATAGAGCTTACTAAGTCTATGAGAAACTTTGAAATTCACATGATTTTGGGTTGAAGGCAGCACTCGTGATAACGCTTGCGGGCCAAGGGTCGATTTATGATCAGCCAGGTTTATCTATATAAACGCGGACAGAAATCTGTTGACAGAGTGGTTGGCTCGTCTGCCGTCGAATGCAGTCGAGCTGGGTGGAGAGAGGTCGGAGACTGGAAGTGACGTCAGAGATTGGAACCTAACGCCCGCTAACATCTTTTGTTGATATAAATACGAAGAAACGAATTACTCCTCCAACAATGTAAGACTGCTACTGCTACTATTATTACTACCACTGGAAACGGAATTGTCGAACAAGCTACAAAATCAAAAGGTTGTTTGGGGGCTCGTCTATCGTCGAGTGCAGTCGGGTGGAGAGATATCGGAGACTAGAAGTGACGTTAGGGATTTGGAACAAAACCCCCGCTAACATGTACTGTTAATATACCGATGCTTCTGCTACCACGAAGATTACTACTACTGTTACTACTGCCGAGGAGTAACGCAACTATAAACTTTAAGCCTCTCTCTCTCTCTCTCTCTCTCTCTCTCTCTCTCTCTCTCTCTCTCTCTCTCTCTCTCATCCAGTGTATGAGTTTTTACGTCAATTACTTTTCTTTTCTGTAACCCGTTTCTTTTCTATACTATTCTTTTCTGCTATATAAAAGTTGAATAGTTGTTTGTCCGGCTTTCTGCAGATATATATATATTTTTTGGGGTGCATTCTAAATTTCTTAGCACAGATTCTTCAGCCGTTTCTACATCTTCAGTCGACCGTGAATGGATGAACATCACTTCTGCTTTCTGGATCAAACCAAACACAACGTGGGCAGGAAGCAGGATTAAACCAGTGAACCGGTCAAATGATCTACGGATGCTCAGGGGACCTACGGTCACTCCCTTAAGTTCGGTTAGGACCGAGTAGACACCTCAACACAGAGAGGAAGACGTCGGAGGTTGAGGAGCTGGAGCGAAAGTGTTAGAATAGTAATGAATAAAAAAATGACTTAGGATAACAAAAGACAGGAAGTTGTGCACAGCCATGATCGCCTACGTTCTGAAGAGATGATGGGTCTCTGCGTATAAACGGATGTACATGTTCATTCGTTTATTCTGTTTGTTTACTGATATTTAGTTTTATTTAATTGTCCATTTGTTTAGAGTTGCGAATTTGACCTTACAACGCAAATAACGAAATCGGAGAGCTGGATTAACATATGTGGACATTTTGAACTAATATATTTTGACAAAGGCATGAAACCACATCTCCCTAAAGGCCATGTTAGGCATTACTCTTTGCTTCTGATATCATGCAATCCAGTACAACCTTTCGAGACTGATCTGATGACCATTTCTACTGAATAGTGTGTCTGATCCCCACTGGGTGCTCCATACAAAATTCGACTTTAAATAACCCAACAAGGATCGACATGTCGTAAAATCAACCAGCTTATCTATCAAGCTACATTGTCATGAAGTAATGGTTAAGTGAGACTAGTCTGATTAAACATTTCTACTGAGTAGTAACTTTGACCTTCACTGGGTGCCTCATAAAGAATTTCGACATTAACCCAAGTTGTTAACAAATGGTAAAATCAGTCAACCAGTCAACATAAGTAGCTGAGAGACGAACATTGGCTAGAACGTCTATCTTTTTTTAAATAAACCTTGAAAGGCAGCGTTGAGTAAAACAGCGTTGTTTCTTCTGAAATCATTCCTGCAAATCTGCAAGAACTGTGGAAGGTCATAAATCTCATTACTGGTGCCGTCAGCTATCAGTTATTATTAGTCAAATTTGTTTTAATCATTTCACCCCATGCAAGGCAATAAAGCCACTAAGACGCAACGGGTTACTGACAGTGAAAAAACCTGAGAAAACGAGAGATGAGACAATAAAGAACAGGATTAAGGAAGACAGAAGATGGCGAATGATGTTTCATTTAGATTTTTAAGACCCTAATTGACAGGTGAGCAAGAGTGTTCCACTGGCGAGAAATGCGACTGAAGAAACTATTAACTTAGAACTTACGGTTACATCTTTCAATTTCAATTTTAACAATAAAGGGATGAGCTCCTGCAGCCAATTTAGTGCAGCGCTTAACTACAGGAAGTCGGGATATCAAAGAAGAAAGCTCATCAGAACAATTACCATGAAAGTATTTATAGGAAAGGCACAGGGGAGCTAGGTTAGGGGAGCAGTGTGAAAATGGCTGAAACCGAGATGTCAGGTCAGGACTAATAAAACTGCAAATTCTTCTTTGGTTTTTATCAAGAATTTCTAAATACATAGCAGGGACACCAGAACAGATGCGGCAGCAATATTTAATGCATATATGAATGATAGACATATAAATGTGCAAGATAGATTCTGGAAAGATTAGATGTCTTTGTTCTTTTAACTATCTTATTTGAACCTTTAGGCCAGACAAATTATTTGAGTCACCTCAATGGTAAATGAGGCTAGTCTGGTTGACCATCTCTACTAAGTAGGGATTTTGATCCTCACTGATTGCCCCCAAACAAAATTTGACATTAAACCATCCAACAAGGATTGGCATGAAGTAAAACAATCAGTCGGCTAACAATCTTTCAAACGTTACTTGTGAAGGAAATGGGAATCGCTAAGTAAACGCCACAACCCCAAGAAAATTTATGAACAGCCTCGTATTGTACATCGACTCCTTCTGCCTCTTTGTGCTGTGTCCCTTCAGGACGTGGGCGATCATGACTCTTCCTCGTTGCTCTTAGCAGCGTTTCTTAACTGTTCCGCCCTCCATTTGCACAAGCTCGTCATGTAGCTGGCCTGCTGCTTTCTCCTGTCTCTCTTGCCCTCGATATGCACCGTGAAAGTGTTACGTTTTCCAAGTCTTCCTTCCTCATTATGTGTTCAAGAAATGTCAGATGCATCTTTCTGATTCTGAGCATCAAATAATAATTGTACTTACCCCTGCCTTCGTTACTTCCTTAGTTCACATTGACTGTTACGACCTGCCAATATCTCATAGATAACAGACTATTCCGTTTTGATCGCGTGGAAAGACAAAAGATATATCAGAGACGCTACTTGGTTTCAGTGAAAATAAGAAAGATAGATAAATAGATAGGTTTTAACGTTTAAGTGGTTGTTTAACGTCTTCTACCATAAATAAATAATGGACTATTCCGTTTTGATCGCGTAAGAAGACAAAAGACATATCAAAACGCTACTTGGTTTCAGTGAGAAAATGAAAAAAAAAGAAAGACGGAAAGAAAGTGTCTAACATAAGTTTAAATCATATGGAAAAAGTTGTTAATTTTAACTCTTTTCATTTGTATTTTCTTAATTGTTAAGATAACGACCAGCATTCATATTTATGATTGTTATTGCAATATTTTGTTAAAGTTGTTAAGCTCAAATATTTAACGATGCGATAGGGGAACATCTACCGCTATTTTATTGTCGTAACCATGAGGTTATTCAATCATTAACTGAAGAATTCATCATCATGTATCGACCACAGTTGAGATCATGGAGTCAACAACACTACGCCAGACTTCCGGGTCCTTCATTGCTGTCCCCAAGTCCTGCCTACCAATGCCTGCATCCCTTGAGATGACGTCAGTGAATGATAGTTTTCTGTCCCTGGTCAGGTATGACGCAGGCTTACAGAGTAGAAGAGAGGAGACAACCTAATTCCCTGTCTTGGTGGCAGTGGCCAGCAAACTGTGCTCGACGAGCTTGTATGAGAGTGGAAGCATGGGGAAGACTGCTGTAGATTTGGTAGATGGTTGGATAGCATTTCCAAGAGATGTTTTGAGCTCTCATCTAAAGATGGGTGTAGGTTTCATCCAAATCTTTCTCTATGCCTTTAGAGTGCGTCCATGTCTCTAAGCCATAGAGGAGAATCGGCTTAACAGTGGCTCTGAATATTTTGATCTTGAGTCTTCTATCCAGTTGTGATGTCCAGCTCCTGTGCATATTATCGCATGCAGACCCTGCCATACCCTTCCTAGTTTGGAAGTCTTCCAAGGAAGAGGATGAGATGAATGATCCTAGATATTTATAACCTTCAACTTGATTCCTATTGGTGTTATTAAGGGTTTTTTATTTACTGAAGAATTAAGATTCATCAGAAATTTCAAATAGGAAAACAATGAATTTTTCACGGGTTACATCTAATGATTTGATAAAGCTATGCTCAAAAATTACGTTTCTTCCTCTACAATGAGTCGTGTCCCTCTTTATCTGTAAAGAAATTATGCGGCATTTACTACAACATCAGAGGATTGGTATTACTTAACAGTTATGAGCTTTGTGCCTTTCTTTCCTGTTTTTGTTACTCTAAGCAACGGTTATTCCTTTACTACCCCTTTTTGTTATTCTGGTCTTTCTTCAGACGTCCATTTACTTAAATTCGTGAAGTAGTTTACTGACTGTCTTTTCACTGCTTCTATTTCTTCTACTATGGCTTGTCAGTGTTCCTCGTTGTGTCTCAGAAATTTCAGCTGTCTCTGATTACATGTATTGGTTTCCTTGCAGTTCTTATTTAATGAAAACCAGTTGCTCACACCTTTTGTCTACGGTAGTATTCATATAAAATGCAAATTTTATTGTAACGTAATTATGTGTTATGTGCAATATAGGTGAACAGTTAAACTAGAGAAAATTGAAAATAAATACAATGTGTCTAAATGCAAATTAGACACATGCCATAATAGATCACTCCATATTCTTAAATAAATCGACAATGGTTTGGGGCAAGTTTTAACCACGTCCTGTAAATTTGGTGTTTTCTGGGCGCGTGGATGGACCTTACCCATGTCGATGCGCGGATGGTGGGAGGAGTAAATCATGGACATAATTGCTGTGAAAAGTAGTTCGTTTCTGATCGTTACGGTGTATGCGCCCAACGACCGGACAGAGCATGTCTCTTCAGTCAGCTGGGGCCGAACCTGGTGGATCTGGCGCGCCTAGCTTTAATGGTGGACTGGAATGCCGTCCTAGACACGAAATTGGATATAAGGCGAGGAAGGTGAGTGATCATAACCTGGTTGATCTGATCGGCGAGTTTGTTCTCGTCGATAGATACCAAGTCGATCACCCGAGGTGGGAGATATGGACTAGGCATTTAAGTGGCCATCAATACGAGTGGTGGGTTACCTGGATAGAATGTTTATGAGAAAGGTTGATCTAGATCTCCCACGTCCCACTGTTTAGGTTATTTGACCCATAAAATTGTTTGTGCTCGGATGGGACTCGACTGGCTCGATACTGGAAGTTCAACTGGACAAGCGGGACTTTCGGCAACAGCTGACTAGTTTAGTGCAGTGGGAGTTAGTGGAGGGGGTATTGGGAATAAGTAGTGGGTGAGGATTAAGGACAGGATTAGGTCTTTCACTACCGAATTTAACCAACGACTCGCTCTAGATAAGGCTAAAAAGATAAAGGTAATTAGAGAGAGTCTGGCCCGGGCAAAGTCTGGAGGCGATTCTCTAAAGATAGGCGTAGCTCGGCAGGCTCTGGAGCGATCGACTAGAGACCACTACCATGGCCAGGTAGTTTTACTTAGATTAAACAAGATGTCTAACGAAGCCGTGAATATGGACGCAACATTGCGCAAGGAGGAAATACGTTGAGGATCCGATCGCTACGTCCGTGAGGTCGACACCCCGGATGGACGCCGCCTGCGGTCGACCAACGACATGTGTAAGGCGTCCCTACAACATTTCCGAGACCGATTTACCAAGGAGCCTGATCTCTGCCAAGAAGAGTTTTGCAGCTATTTAGCCGTCTTTCTTCGACTCTCGTCGACTGAAGCGGCTGGATGCGGGAGTGAGATCCACAGATGGCGAAGTCAACTTGCAGCTGAAGAGGGTCAGCCGAGGCAAGTCTCCGGGACTTGATAGTCTGCCTTAAAAATTGTACTTGAGGCTGTCGCACATGCTTGTTCCGATTTTGACTGTGGTGTTCAACAACTGGTTTCGGAAGGGGTCCGTCACCAACCGGATCTCTAGCGATGTGTTCACGCTATTAAGAAAGGTCATGCATGGTGAGAGGCATTTAGATGATTACAGACCCATAAATCTGCTAAACACAGAGTTAAAGATTTTAGCCAAGATCCTGATGGAGCATTTGCAGTCAGTTGCCGAGATTCTGTTGGGACCAGAACAGACTTGTACTATGAAGAGCCGGACAATTCAGAGCAATCTACATCTGGTCCGCACGATCTTATAGGGCGTAAAAGATGACGCTGGAGCTGCGCTGATCCAAGGCATTCGATAGGGTCGGCCATCAGTACCTGGCTACTGCAGGTTGCCAGATTCAAACCCGAATTCTGCAAGTGGATCAGTAAGTGGATGGGTAAAATCGGCGAGCTTAGTTTGTGTGAACGGGGCCAGTCTTAATTTTCTTTTTTAGTTGCCTTTTGAAACGATGGGGCGGTTCCCTGTTTAACTCCTCCCTTGGTTAAGCGAGACTCTTTTGTTTACTTTTAGTTAATGTGCGTAATTGTTGCTCCCGGCCTGCTCCCGGTATTCTCTTTTGTTATGATGCTTGTCATAATTCCAAACCTCCCCAGTTTTTTTTGTTTTTTTTTTTTTTCACCCCCTTTTATCTTCACTAGATTAGACTGCTTCGTGGCAGAATACAGTGGGCACTCTTATTTTTCTGTCGGGTGTTAGTAGGTAGGTCCCCTACCTACTAACATTTTAATTTTAGTTTGAATTGTTTTTTTTGTATTTTATTTTCATTATTGGGTACATCCTCTCCCCAACTCTTTTATGTCATAATTTTATATATTTTTTATATTAAAAAAAACAAAACAAAACAAATAGCTGTATATATTTTAATGCCATCGGAGTTTTAGTAGGATCTCTGTGAATATGTGGTATTATGGTATGTGTTGGATTGAATGCCGATGAATGAGTTGTTATGGTGTAAGTGTCAATTTTAATGAATGGGTCGTGAACCAGATTAAGTAGGTGTAGGATAGTCCACGATGACCAACCTTCTACTCCCCAGTTTGGCCTCGTGCCACGTGAAATGTAATATTTCAAAATAAAAACATTATGGATAAAAAATAGCGAACTTTATATAGTATTTTTCGTGGCTTAGCATGACCAAAAAATTCACAGATTCGGACAAAAAAAGACCACAGAATGTCAAAATCCGTGAAAGTTTTTCATCGCTTAATAGTTAGTTGAGCTTAGTTTAATTTGTAACAAATATAAATGTGAGTAGAAAAACATGTTGATAAGATAGAGAGGATAACAAAGCACTGCCCGGGACCCCCAATCAGGTTTTGGTAGTAGCAAGTGCTGGTCCTGTTCTCTGATGTGCTGTCTGATTAGTCGATATTTTAACCGTATGTAAAAGTAAGTTCAGTGAGTATTAAAAAAGAATGAAACAGTTAACTGAAATATATTTTGTCTCTCATAAAATTTAAGGTAATTCGTCATTGTTTATGTCAATCTGTTTAATTTGTTTGTGTATGTTTGAAATCGTTCCAGGATTCTTCGATCATTTATCTGAAGTTTATAGATTTTCGGAATTATCATAATTATTGATTTGATCAACTTCGGCTTAACTGTATTTCGCAATAAACAAATTTGTCTATATTTCTGAGATGAGGTATTGTAACTATTTACACGGTTCGGATTGTTGTCCTCATCTTTGCGTTTCTTATTCAGGCGATATACACTGGATTATTGAACCCTTTATTTAGTCCACTGGGATAGATTGTTCTAGTTCCACGTGCCGTGCCTTTTCTGGATATCTCAGTTTCAGTTAATACCTTTGACTAACTCACCTCTCCAAGTTTTTTTTTTTTATTGAACTCACAACTGTTGTGATGGACCTTGTGCGTCACCTTCCGATCTTTCAATCTATTCAATTTTACTTGAACATACCTCAGGCTCGGGCAGATGAGCTAAGATGGAAAGTGAGACAGATATTGGATAAAGCCAAGCCGCCCAAATCAAACATCGCAAAACTGGAGAGGCTGAAAATCAAAACCCTACAGAGGAATGACATCATCATCATACTACCAGCTAACAAAGGCAGTGCGAGTGTAGTGATGGACAAATCGGAATATATATAGGAAAACTGGAAGACCTCATTAGAAATTGTAGCTACAGTAAGAAAAGAAAGATCCAACAATGAATACAAAAAGAAAACCGTCGCAGATCCTAATCAACCACTTCCCACTTAAGACATACAAGCAGTTGTCATAACGATATAGCAAGTTACCTCATATATATGGTGTACCTAAAATTCACAAAGACGGCATTCATCTCAACCCGACTCTTAGCTGCCAAGGTTTTGTGTGCCACTCTCTGAGTCGCTTCCTTGTGGATATAATTGACCCATTAATAGGAAAGTCACCATCATATGTCCGAAACTCCGCCCATTTCGTGAAAATAATAAAAAATGCCACCAACCAATCCAACCAGATGATGAATCTGAACGTGGTGAGTTTGTTCACCAAGGTACCCACGAACGAGGTACTATCGGTAGTCAGGGACAGACTGGCCTCGAACTCATCCCTAGGAGAATTTTACCAATAGATAACCTGATGGACATGCTGACTTTCTGATTGATTTGGTTTGTTTTGTTTGACGGCATATCAACCTCAATGGGTTATTTAATACCGACAAAATTTTATTGCTAGTAATATTTTTTTACAAAAATGTATTGCTGGTAATATTTTTTTCAAAAGTGTATAGCTGGTAATATTTTTTTCAAAAGTATATAGCTGGTAATATTTTTTTCAAAAGTGTATAGCTGGTAATATTTTTTTCAAAAGTGTATTGCTGGTAATATTTTTTTCAAAAGTGTATAGCTGGTAATATTTTTTTCAAAAGTGTATAGCTGGTAATATTTTTTTCAAAAGTGTATTGCTGGTAATATTTTTTTCAAAAGTGTATAGCTGGTAATATTTTTTTCAAAAGTGTATAGCTGGTAATATTTTTTTCAAAAGTGTATAGCTGGTAATATTTTTTTCAAAAGTGTATTGCTGGTAATATTTTTTTCAAAAGTGTATAGCTGGTAATATTTTTTTCAAAAGTGTATAGCTGGTAATATTTTTTTCAAAAGTGTATAGCTGGTAATATTTTTTTCAAAAGTGTATAGCTGGTAATATTTTTTTCAAAAGTGTATAGCTGGTAATATTTTTTTCAAAAGTGTATAGCTGGTAATATTTTTTTCAAAAGTGTATAGCTGGTAATATTTTTTTCAAAAGTGTATTGCTGGTAATATTTTTTTCAAAAGTGTATAGCTGGTAATATTTTTTTCAAAAGTGTATAGCTGGTAATATTTTTTTCAAAAGTGTATAGCTGGTAATATTTTTTTCAAAAGTGTATAGCTGGTAATATTTTTTTCAAAAGTGTATAGCTGGTAATATTTTTTTCAAAGGTGTATAGCTGGTAATATTTTTTTCAAAAGTGTATTGCTGGTAATATTTTTTTCAAAAGTGTATAGCTGGTAATATTTTTTTCAAAAGTGTATAGCTGGTAATATTTTTTTCAAAAGTGTATAGCTGGTAATATTTTTTTCAAAAGTGTATTGCTGGTAATATTTTTTTCAAAAGTGTATAGCTGGTAATATTTTTTTCAAAAGTGTATAGCTGGTAATATTTTTTTCAAAAGTGTATAGCTGGTAATATTTTTTTCAAAAGTGTATAGCTGGTAATATTTTTTTCAAAAGTGTATAGCTGGTAATATTTTTTTCAAAAGTGTATAGCTGGTAATATTTTTTTCAAAAGTGTATAGCTGGTAATATTTTTTTCAAAAGTGTATTGCTGGTAATATTTTTTTCAAAAGTGTATAGCTGGTAATATTTTTTTCAAAAGTGTATAGCTGGTAATATTTTTTTCAAAAGTGTATAGCTGGTAATATTTTTTTCAAAAGTGTATAGCTGGTAATATTTTTTTCAAAAGTGTATAGCTGGTAATATTTTTTTCAAAAGTGTATAGCTGGTAATATTTTTTTCAAAAGTGTATAGCTGGTAATATTTTTTTCAAAAGTGTATTGCTGGTAATATTTTTTTCAAAAGTGTATAGCTGGTAATATTTTTTTCAAAAGTGTATAGCTGGTAATATTTTTTTCAAAAGTGTATAGCTGGTAATATTTTTTTCAAAAGTGTATAGCTGGTAATATTTTTTTCAAAAGTGTATAGCTGGTAATATTTTTTTCAAAAGTGTATAGCTGGTAATATTTTTTTCAAAAGTGTATTGCTGGTAATATTTTTTTCAAAAGTGTATAGCTGGTAATATTTTTTTCAAAAGTGTATAGCTGGTAATATTTTTTTCAAAAGTGTATAGCTGGTAATATTTTTTTCAAAAGTGTATAGCTGGTAATATTTTTTTCAAAAGTGTATAGCTGGTAATATTTTTTTCAAAAGTGTATTGCTGGTAATATTTTTTTCAAAAGTGTATAGCTGGTAATATTTTTTTCAAAAGTGTATAGCTGGTAATATTTTTTTCAAAAGTGTATAGCTGGTAATATTTTTTTCAAAAGTGTATAGCTGGTAATATTTTTTTCAAAAGTGTATAGCTGGTAATATTTTTTTCAAAAGTGTATAGCTGGTAATATTTTTTTCAAAAGTGTATAGCTGGTAATATTTTTTTCAAAAGTGTATAGCTGGTAATATTTTTTTCAAAAGTGTATAGCTGGTAATATTTTTTTCAAAAGTGTATTGCTGGTAATATTTTTTTCAAAAGTGTATTGCTGGTAATATTTTTTTCAAAAGTGTATTGCTGGTAATATTTTTTTCAAAAGTGTATTGCTGATATGTTTTAAGTGCATTGCTAGTAATAATGTATTGCTGGTAATGTTTTTCTTCAAAAATTTATTGCAGGTAATAATTTTTACAATGTATTTCTGGTATTAAAACCTATTTTTACACTTTCATAGTGTTTTGACCCCAGTTTGGAGGTTAACTAGCTGGGACCCTAACAGGTGCTACCAACCCGGGTGAGGGTGGACCTGAAAACACCAGCAATTATGAGGTGGTTCCACGCTTTTCAATACCTCCTGATGTCGAACGTAATTCATCGTCTTACCCAGGAAGCGGATGTAGTTTATAGTCATACCCAGGACGGCTAACTTTCTGTACACAAACATTTCGAAATTTGATCGGACATATATCGGCATGATGAAGGTTAGCAATAGGATCGACATTACCAGCAGAAATGTTTAACATATACCTGGAATAATTCGAGGAAATGGCATTAGAATCAACATCGCTAAAGCCAGCTCTATAGCTGAGATGCGTAGATGAGACCTTCATACTCTGGACACACCAGGAAGAGGTGCAGCTACTACTGGATCATGTGAACTCAATAAGATCATCGATACAGTTCACAATGGAGAGAGAAAACAACAAACTAGCATTCTTGGATGTACTAATATTTCGAACAAAGTATGAGCTCAAGACATCCGTATACCGCAAGCCAGTATGCATCGGACAATACCACAACTTCCACTCCCACCACTTATACAGTGTAAAAAAAGGGATCGTTCGCTGCTTACAACATCGAGCAAAAGTCATATACATATGGACAAGAAATGGTCAGTATAAGCAGTACCCTACAACGCAACAACTACTCTCGGTACATGAGAGGAGCTCTCACAAACTGGGATAGAAGGGTACAAGAGGATAACAGCATTCAGAAAACAGCCTCGGTCTGCCTACCCTATGTCAAGGAATTATCGGAAAAAATACAAAGGCCCTGTGGTCCATATAACATCAGCGCGAAATGGTTCAACACTACGAAGACACCTCTTCCAATTAAGTTCCCATAGAGAAGAATATGATTAAGTACTGTGTGTACACCATCCCATGCAACTGTTGCAAGAAATATAAAGGAGAAACAAGTCGTCTCCTTAAGTTAAGACTACAGTAACACCGTAAGGCAGTAACACGAGGGGAAATAGAAAAGTCAGGCATGGCTGACCATATATGGAGGGGAGAATGATCACCGCCATCCGTGGGATAAAGTTGAAATAATAGACAGAGAACATCACTGAAAAATACAAAGATTTAAGGAAACAGCCACAAAAATCTCCTAAACCGACCAAGCATAGACATGAATACAATACAGGAACAAGTAATAAAGAGTGCTAGTGAAAAACAACAATAACAACAATTGCAATATGAGCTAAGGCATAAAAACGGTCACTGAGACATTAGGTTTATAAGTCCCAAATTCATTCACTGATGTCCCCAAAGGACACATGACCGAGTGGATAAAAGTGTTGTTTGAAGTAATCCAGTGACTTGACCCAAAGTGTTGTGCGTTCAATAAGTGAAGGTGAACAAAATCTTGGAATTAACTGAAACTGAGATATCCAGAAGAGGCATGGCATGCGGAACTAGTCCTTAGTGGATTAAATAAAAGGTTCGGTTCGAAATTCCAAGGTATATCACCTGAAAAAGGCCGGAGCGTACAACTGCCGAAACGTCGTGAATATGACAATAAAGATGAGGATAACTGTCCGAGCAATATAAATGGTGTAATGAGCAAGTTGTATTAGAAGGCCACACTCCTTCAGGTGAGAAAGGCAGTCTTATTTAACTTGATGAAAGGGGTGAGTAAGACAAAACAGAGAGAAAAATAAACATTCTAGGCGAGCATTGCAGGGAACATTTGATCAGGCAAAAAAGAAAGAAAAAGACAGGTGCCGATATAAAAAAAATGAAAGGTGAGAAAAGAAGAGAGAATTAGAGAAAAATAAATTGGAAGAGTGTAAGCAAATGAATAAGAGAGAGAAATAGTATTAGAAAGTAATGAGACTGAGTGAGAAAGGGAGAGGGTGAAATAGATAAAAAAACAGAGAGAAAGTGTTGGCAAATAAAATAGGAGGGAAATAGAAAACAAAAAAGGAAAGAGTATTAAAAGTGGGTGAGAATGGACGTGAAAGAAAGCTAAAAATGAAAGCAAAAAGGAGAAAGAAATCATCGAAACTTCCAAACTCTTATAATGAGCCGAGAGTATTATGTGGCCATGATTTCCACCTGGAAACCAAACCATTAATTACGTTGCAAAGGCCAAAAGGTATGAGAAGAGAAAGTTAGATGCAGCAATAAAGATCAAGAGAAATGTCGTGAGTTTTAGACGAAACAGCATTTCTATATTGGTGTCTCTGCGCATGTGCAACTTAGCAGATATTCTGTCCTTTTTTTTCTTTATTACTCACATTTTCAACTTCTTGCTCCTCCGCTCACCCCCTCTCTCTCTCTCTCTCTCTCTCTCTCTCTCTCTCTCTCTCTCTCTCTCTCTCTCTCTCTAATTGTTTAGAAAGTAATTACAGATTTGGAGAGGGAATTAAACCCGTTCAAATCTTAAATTTATATGTCAACAATATTGCAAGGACAAAAGTCCATGATAAAATTTGCTTTTTCTTTGTGCATGTCAGGTCGGTAAAGGCTGTGGATAAGTTAAACGCACAAAACATTAACTCGGACACCGCTTTATTACAAGGGCATTCCCTGATGGCCGTAGTTTTACCAAGGTGCCACACAAGTTTTTTTTATAAATTCTGTGTGAAATATCAGCATTTTATACCATGCGGGATTATAGATGAAAAATACCTATGTGAAGAAATGATTTAATGTTGTACTTTCCATCAGATAGACATTCTCTCTCTCTCGCTCTCTCTCTCTCTCTATGTCTCTCTCTCTCTCTGTCCCGCTCTCTGTCGCTGATTCTCTTGTGCAACTATAAGCAATATATATATATATATATATATATATATATATTGTGTGTGTATGTGTGTATAGTCTGTATTCAGTATTAGGTACAGAGTGTATGTAAATATAAAAATAGACACTGAAGTGAACACCAAACGGTAACAATCTGTTTCATGTTTGAACGCAATCTTCAGGACATGTGTTTTGAGTCGACTATTTATATATGCTGGTCAATGGTGCATTATGGGTAGAAAGGTTATTGTATTAATATATAATGTACCATTATAAGTATTCATCCAAACAAAATCATTAAATTTTACCGATAAGACCTGTCTGTTTAAATTTTTATCATATTTTCATATTTTCGTATAAGATGTTGTATAACTGTAACGTAACCGTGGATAAGCTGTTCAAAGATCCTATAATTATGTCTGTCTTTTTTGTAAGTATCAGTTATTTTGTCCATTAGGATCTTGTAGTAATTATAAATGTGAGCCATCTAATGCCTACGTTTTGTTTAAAGACCATTAACCCAACTTCTCGAGTTAGGCATTATCTCTAAAAATATAATTTTTAAAAATACTGATAAACTTTTGATCACTACCTGTGCCAATCTTTGGAAGGATTCTTCTGATACCATTAAATGGCTCAGTAATATGAGCGGTGAAAAGAAGGCCACCTTTATTAAATTCGATATTATTGATTTCTGTTCATCTATCTCCAGAAATCTCTTGGTGGATTGCATAAACTTTGCAAAAAACTATATGGAGATAACTGATGAGGAAATTAATATTACATTTTCTGCTAAGAAATCGCTCCTAACACTTAACAATTCCACCTGGATTAAGTGACGTTCTAAAAGTAGCGTATGATTCGGCCCAGGTTGCTGATCTTGTCTGTTTATATATTCTTAAAATTCTTAATAGAATTGTGGATCCTAAGCAAGTAGGTTTATATAGAGATGATGTGTTCCAAGCAAATGATTCACTTACTGTGAAACTGCAGAAAAAATATTAGAGCTTTTAATTTACTGGGGTTCAAGATTACTTCTAACCTAAAAATTGTTGATTACCTAGATATCACTCTTAAGCTGAACACCAATAGCTTCAAATCTTACCATAATGCACATGAAACTCCTAACTACATTAATGGTGACTCGAACCATCCCGGTACTATTTAAAGCAGATACCAATCAATATAGACACAAGAATTAGTCGTCTAATAAATATACCTTTAATAAAAACAAAGAACTGTACGATAAAAAGTGGCTTTAACAATAAACTATCTTACTTGGACCCCACAAATAACACTAGAGTGGATAAAATGTCTTGCAAGCATAGAAATAGTTAAAAATAGTATTTCTACTACGGTGTTACAATGTAGTCAGCAGAGATGACAGGGAATGAGTAGAAACTGAAGCAGTTCATGTGTTCCTGCAGGGAATTTAGTGAGATCTTCAATATGAGCTATACATTCTCGATGGGTTTTAAATCTGACAAGTGCAGAGGGGACAATAAAATACCTGGAAGTTAGTGAAGTGTTCCTGGAACCAATTTCGTGTTACCCGCCCACAATAGTGATTAAGTTATCGTTCTGAAACATGCGGTAATATATGTTGAGCATGGAAAGTTGCAAGTGGATTGTAACAGGTGCTATGTATATCACGCTTCTCAAGTCAGACTAGCGTTTTACTAGTGGCCCTTGAAAAATACAACAGAGCACTTCGACACTAGTTCAGAACCACCACCAGATGCGTAATGCAGTGCTGACAGGCTGAGTCTATAGCCTCATTAATACATAGCCTCTTCATACGATATAGACCACGTGTCCTCAAGAGCTGAAAACCAGACTTGTCTGACTAGGTAAGACAACCCACGGCCTTCCAGGGTCCAATGTTCACTGGCCTAGTGACTGATGCTCTGATGTAAATAATGGTACCATTATTAGTCGACCACCCGGAAAAGCTCTATGAATGCAACTCACACAATTGTAGGTCCAGCACGCCAATTGCTTACAGAATAATGCAATATATCAAGCCACTGTAAAATCATCAGATAACGAAGAAAAATACACCTAGGAGTAACTGAAGGACCCTGAAAACGAAGAAACTACGCACACAAAACAAGCTTCACAAATAGCAAAAAAGGCAAAAAGCACAATGCTTTCTAAAAACGTATTGGAAATTCAAAGCAAAAAACAACAAAAAAATCCAAAAGCTGTAAGCTCTGAAGGAGAAAATAGATATAATTACATTCCCAGACAAACGCAAACTACTAAATAAACGATCAGAACTCATCTTAAAGTGCAGCCACGAAAACAGATTTTTACTAAGTTACTTAAATATCAAAAATTAAAATCAATAAACAAAAGTAAATAAGAATAAATTAATCCAAATCAATAAACAAGAAAATAAATTAATTAAATAATAAACAAATGAATAAACCACGTATGGATGTATAATGTTTAAGGTATATTATATCAAAGATAGAGCATATGTAAATGTTGTAGATTCCGGGATGAAATCCGGTATCAAATAATAACAAACGCAAGAATGAATATAGGAAATAAATGTATTAACGTAATAATACAAACTGGTAATACAGGTTAGTAGTTCCAGGAATGCGGGCTTAGTAGACAAATATATATATAAAGTCTTTGGTATCGACGTATCGCTGTATGACTTCTTACTCAGTCTAGGTGCTCGTTACTGTGACTCTTGTACTACCCTCCTCTGTGTGACTCTGTCTGTCTACTCGACTGACTCTACGTTCTATTACTACTACTTCTACTTGACTTGACTCTATTACTGACTGTCCGGGTATTCACTGGTAGTAGTATATGTATACCTTGGGTGAGTCCATTTGTACAAAAAGGGGAGATCCCTCAACAGTAAATATAAAAGTGGACATTGTGGTTAACACCAAATGGCGCCAGTATGTTTCATGCTTGAACGCAAAATTCAGGTCGTCATCTGAACTGAAGATTGAACTCAAGTATTAAACAGACTGTCGGCACTCGTTGCTGACCTCAGTGTCAACTTTAATATATATGAATAAATAAGGAACGAGGAGGAAAATCTTTATAAGTTTAACATGTTTCGTTATTTCTGTTGAAGCTAAATAAATAATAAAACGTTGAATTTCATAAACAGTTTCCTACTTGGTCCTTATTTAAACATTCTGTCAAATCTTTTGTGCGTGTGTGTAATTTCTTTCCTAAATCACTGTTTAACTTTTTACTGTATCTTTTTTCGCAATTTTAGAATAAGATTTTGTGCATCAGGATCAAGATTGTGGATAAATTGTGTGAAGATCATGCTTTGTTATGTTTTTGTTGAAGTCCTTTCGACCGGCTCATTTATAACCAAGTACTGGATGTTATCACTATGATAGACAAAATTAATCTGGCGTCTATATATATATATATATATATATATATATATATATATTTAAGAATATCTGGGAATCAGATGTGTATCCACATTCGAAATTGACACTCGCCATTATGAATATAGGATACTACGTTGCATGGTCACACACACGTGTGCGTGCGTGCGTGTGTGTACATATGTGTGTGTGTGTGTGTGTGTGTGTGTGAGAGAGAGAGAGAGAGAGAGAGTGAGCCTAATTTGTTCAGTTTTCAGCAACACGAAAAAAAAGCATTTCACCCCAAGCAAGGCGGGAGTGCCACTAGCACGCAAGAGGTTACAGAGAGTGGGACCAATTGTAAAGAGGCGTGATAGAGGAAAGGATGAAGAGAAGGACGGGGAATTAGATCAAGCCGTCTGATGTCGATTGTCATTGCATTTGAATAATTGACGATTATAGCTATCAGGGAAGCAAGTAAGATGAAAGGAGTTCCACACAAAGGAAGTGCAAGACATGAAGCTATTGGAGTAGAAGAGACGGATACATTTAACAGTTTCGACAGTGAAAAGATGGGACTGAGATGCTAACCTAGTAGCACGCTTAAATTCATGTTGTTTGGGAACCAGCGAAAGTAGCTCGTCGGAGCAGTTACCGTGAAAGTATTTGTAGAAAAGACAGAGGGAAACGACGGCACATCTGTGAGAAAGTGACTGTAGACGAGATACCAGATCAAGACCAGTCACATTGCATATCCGTCTCTGGATTTTGTCGAGGACCTTGAAACGAAGACGTGGGGGAAGAGTACCATATATGGTAACAGTATTCCATACAAGGGCGAATGGTTGATTTATAGATTTGGAGGATGGACTCAGGCGAGAAAAACTTCCTGGCGCAACACAGAGAACCAACTTGATTCAATGTATTTGTTCCATCTAAGGTCAATGGACAGTGTGAGACCAAGTAGGCGCAGAGACGCGCTCTCGTGGAGTCGCGCATCACACATTCTAATGGTAGGTAGGGTGGGGTTCTCTGTGATGGATAAAAGAGAGCAGTTTTGTTCTTGAGGGATTGAAGTTTAGCAGCCCTATCTTGCCCCAGTCAACCACAGATTGGAGGTCCTTTTCGAGACCAACGGCCAGGTTAGTTTTGTCAGCGATACCAGATTTGCTATTGAGGCAGATGTAAATAGTGGTATCGTCTGCATAGATACCTACTTGGGAACTGATGACATCAGGAAGATCGTTAATGATGATCAGAAATAGTGTAGGGCCCAAGATAGAGTCTTGGGGAACACCTGCGTTCGTGGGAAAGGAACTGGAGGAGAATCCGTTTAGGACGATCTTCACTACACTGTTTGACAGGCATGATTGTATTAAGTCAAATAATCGATCTGAAATTTCGTATCCCTGAAGCTTACGAAGAAGGCCGGCATGCCAAACCCTATCAAACGCTTCAGAGATATCTAGAACTACAGCTCTAGCTTCTCGGTTATTATGAAGTGCTTGGTAAACAAATTCAGTTATGGCCGTGAGCACATCAGCGGTAAATCGGGCAAAGTGGGCCCACATTCGTTGTCAGAGAGCAGATCATGGGATGTAAGGTGCTTAACCACTTCGGCGTTGATTAAAGCTTCGAAAACTTTGCTGAATAGTAGTAGGAGGCTGATAGGACGGTAGTTAGATGGGTCAAAAGGGTCTCCAGAGTTCTTTGACAGGTACAACAGATGAAGACTTCCAACAGCCTGGAAAGCAAGATTCGTTGAAGCAGTAGTTATATATTAGGTTATCCCATAAGTTCTGTCCGAATTTTAACTTTTTGTCAAAATGAACGAAATTTAAAGAGTATTTTATAATGTCTAATGGAGCTGAACATTATTTTTATATTTAGATGCATTTAAACTGATCAAATTTTATTTCAGAGAACAATAAAATTAAATTTTGTTTGATTAAAACCATGCTAACATGGAAGTACCCAATAATCATTTGAGGCACATAATGCTTTATGAGTTCAAGAAAGGAAACTCAGCAGCCGAAGCGGCTAGAAACATTCACTCAGTTTATGGAGAGGAATGTGTGAATGAAAGAACTTGCAGAAGATGGTTTGCAAAATTCAGAGGTGGAGATTTCACCCTTGAAGATGAAGATCGAACCGGACGTCTAGTTGAGTTTGATGAAAAGCTTCTTGAAGCAGACCTTGAAGAAAATCCTGCTTTATCAGTTGAGGAATTGGCAGTGGTTCTCAGTTCAAACAATACAACTGTTCATCGTCATCTTCAACAACTTGGAAAAGTTCCTAAACTTGGAAAATGGGTGCCTTATGAATTGTCTGAAAACAACCTTAAATCCCGAGTTGA
The DNA here is from genome assembly GCA_964036315.1 of Acanthosepion esculentum. NCBI lineage: Eukaryota > Metazoa > Mollusca > Cephalopoda > Sepiida > Sepiidae > Acanthosepion > Acanthosepion esculentum. The sequence continues at coordinate 62,855,929 of OZ038478.1, forward strand.
TATCTGCTCTTCTCTCCATTCTCGCCAACTTGTTTCACCTTTTTTGGATAGACTTGTGACTGGCGACGAAAAATGGATCTTTTATCGAAATGTTAAGCGTCGTAGACAGTGGCTTGGTAAAGGGGAAGGACCCCAGCCACAACCAAAAAGGGAACTTCATGGGCAAAAGGTTCTTCCTTCAATCTGGTGGGATTGCCAAGGAATAATCCACTTTGAATTCTTACCACCTAATGCAACAATTAATGCTCAAATATACTGTCAGCAATTAGAGCGTTTGAACCAAGCTTTGAGGAAAAAAAGACCTACTCTGGCGACGAAAAATGGATCTTACGAAGGAAATGAGGATGACTTACACATGCGTACGTGGTATGATGGTTCCCAGTTGTAAAGGTTAGAGCTGGTGAGTCTAAGGCATGTCGCTTGTCAGAACACCTGTCATGGAAATAGCGATAGAACAGAGAGAGGCTCGTTTTGTCGGTGGCAAAGATGTTAAATAGTAGAAATTAATTCATCACCCTCAAGTATGCAGAGATGCTTTTGAACTCTATCACGACAGGCAGGTGAGGACTGGCTCCCAGATATGGCAGCAATACTCGATTTTCGAACTGATCTGTCTCTTTAAATATATATTATAGCAGAAGTGGTCAGATACTTACTAGAGCGGTACAATTAACCGACTATTTTTTTCACCTGTAAAATCAGCGATACTCATGGTGTATAAGGAAAGAAACAGTTGTAAGCGGATCAAACTATGCGTTTAGAATTTCCGTGTGTATCAATGGATACAAACAAATGATAATATGCCATGTAAATATGTGTGTGTGTGTGTGGACAGATAGTTCCTGATTCGTATTCTTGTCCAAAATTTGCGTAATTTGACAGATCGATCAATCGGATGTTATCGGTATATTGCGCTCTTTGACATGCACTCAGTGCCAAAATCAACACTTGGGAAAAGAAATATATATATATGTGTGTGTGTGTGTGTGTGTGTGTGTGTACGTGCGTGTGTCTATTTCAGGCTATGCATAGTTACATAAACCACTGTTTATATGTATTTATGGTATTATTTGTTCTTCGCTTTCACGTCATATATTTCTTGGTTTTCTGTATGACTCTTAAGTTTCTTTTTCCCTGTCTAGTAATCTTTTTTTCGTTTTTCTCACTCCCTTTTCTAACTTCCGCCATATTTTTCTCTTTCTTTTACTCTTCCTTTGTAATTACGTTTATCTCTCTTTATTTCAATAATTTTCTCTTTCTGTTTTTACTCTCTCTCTCTCTCTCTCTCTCTCTCTCTCTCTCTCTCTCTCTCTCTCTCTCTCTCTCTCTCTTTCTCTCTTGTAATGCTTAAACTTCCAGTCTCGGTCATGAGTTTTTCTCACTTTTTCCCCTTTTTCTTGCTTCCCAGGCCATTTATCTTTTTTTTTTCTCTCCACCCCTCTCTCTTCTGCTTTCTAAAATCTTAACTCTCTCTCTCTCTCTCACACACACACACACACACACACACACACACACACACACACACACACACACTTTCTGATTTTATTTCTTTTTTGTAACGCTTAAATTTTCATTCTCAATCATTGTCTCGCTTTTTTCCCTTTTTCTTCTATCTACATTTATCTCTTTTTTATTTCTTCTCTACTTCTCTCCGAATCTACTTGTTTTTTTTTCTATCTCTCCCCATTTTCAAACTTTCTTAAATCTCTCTATTTTTCTCTCATTCTTCCTCATACGACTCTCTCTCTCTCTCTCTCTCTCTCTCTCTCTCTCTCTCTCTCTCTCTCTCTCTCTCAGTAAAAGAATTACTTAATATAGAAAATCAGGCTAAAATGGTCGACTATTAATTCCGAATGTATAATAAGAATTACATGTACTAGTAACAAAAATTCATTGGGCTTTCAAGAAAGTTCAAAATAAGTGTAGGATGTTATTAAACCAGTGCAAAAATAACATAAAAATAGAAATAACGTCCAGAAAGCGATAACTAGAGTTGTGTACAAGGGCCCAGCATTCGCAATAAAACTCTTATATACTTTTTATCTCTAGCTTAATACGCTGCAAAAAAAACGAGATAACATCGCTTCGTTTTTTTCCATAAAAAGTTAACTCGTCTTGTGTATATCTAAACAGAAAGTGCAAATACGCAATCGCTTTTATGTGCAAGCAAATCATATCAAAGAAAGTGAATGTCGTATGGAAGCCGATCATAGAGTAACACTTCATAGAGACGAGCGAGAAGGAATGCCGCGAAGAACTAAAGACGATGTGGAACCGAAGAATTAAAGTAGTACCTATAAAAACTGGATCACTGGGAACCGTCTCTAGAACATTACAGACGACACTAAAGAAATTGGAAAATCGAAGATAGTTTGAGACTGTCCGAACGAATAGATCACTGGGAAAATTGCTGCAGATTTAGAAAGACCTATTGCTAGTTGACCCTCAGCAATAAACATGAGTCATTTGGTGTTAATGTATGTATAAATACTACTACTATTACTACTACTACTACTACTAAACCACTCTTAACAGAAATCCAAAGCATATAAACAGTCCATATAAAGGCCAACACAGATCAAATATCGGAAAACAGCAAATGTAGATTTAGTGAAATAAAGATCACATGCGTAAACATGACTGGATAGCGAAGGTTATTCATAAGGAACTCTGCATGTGACTGCATTTTGAGCATATAGACCAGACAATGGCACATAGAGCAAACAGTGTCTTATTGTATCTTTCCAGTTCATAACATCAACACAATACTAAGTATTTGAACCTGACATCACTCCTTCCTGTTTGTTTGTTTTTTTTACATATTTGATATATACATAAATTCGAATCTGGGACTGAGATTCAAATGGATCACCCAATTTTGGCTAGACGACTGGATTCGGTAGCAGTAAACAAGAAGCCAACGTTCCAGAACATGGATTTGTTATTCCGAAAAACCAAAGAGCAGATAAGCAAAGATAAGTTCCTTGATCTTGGCAAAGAAGAGATGAAGGTGAGAGTCGTGCCAGTCGTTATCGGAGCACTAGGAACAATCCAGAAAAGCCTCATAAAGAGGCTGGAGAAACTGAAATTAAGGTGAATAGTTAGAACTATCGAAACGACGGTATTATTGAAAACTGATAGAATACTATTTGTTTTCATGTTGCTGTAATATTAGTGCAACAGTTACTACTACTGGGGGCACTCGATGAAGAAATTAATACTACTACTATTAATAATAATAATAATAATAATAACGACCTAAATAAAACCGATCATCCCCCAAAAATAATGATTTCTAGATTGATGATATAAAATGTCAACAAATGGTTTTCTTCAAGAAAGGTTTCGTAGATTTTTTCTTCGACACTATTAGACGTGTTCAAATGTTCCCAGCGCACTTTTTTAACGATTAGAAACAAAATTAATGATTTAAAATCCCTTTTTCGCCGGAGACTTTTATACATACCAAATCAATTTGTATGGTGAGATTTGTGTGTAGCGTAGTGGTTATCAGAGACGTAAACGGAATCAGTATAACAAGTTCGTAGCGTTCACTATCGCACAAATACCCTTGGGATACGAATCCATCTCTTCTCCACCTTTCTCCAAGCTAACGGGCTCTTTATTCTTGGTTGAAAATCTATGCTCCAAAATGGAGCTTAAGCAAGTCAGAGAGAAAGAGAGAGAGGGAGAGAGAAAGGGACGCATAGTGAAATAGTTACTTTTATGTTCCATTTTTTTTTTTTTGGTAACCAGCAATGTTTATCAGCATTTTCAACTTTTTTCACATTCCATTTTGTTGTCTTTGTAAACGACACAAAATTTAATGCTTGAAATACTAGTACTTTACTGTAATGAAAATAGTTGTAAATAAAATCCATATCACAATTATTATCAGTGTCTCCAAGAAGAGGATGAAAGCTGTACACCGTACTTGGGTCTGGGGCTTCAAAGGGGCCAAAATTCCAAAATGGAGCTTTAGAATTTCCTGGGATCTCATAAAGTGTTAGTAACCATTGAACACGAGCATTCACTTTTTCTGTGAGCCTTACAGCTTATAGTATAATAGTGTATTGGATAAAAACAAGATGACTAATAAGAAGTGGAGTCATAGGAAAACGTCTACACCGTGATCACTGTCAGTCCCTTAACTGCTTCAGTTGTCATGGGCAGGGGAAAATTGGAGGCAGAAGAAACGGACTTTGATTCTTCTTCGTCGTGATCCTTTCAGTTTTCAGATAGCTTTGCGATCATCTCCTCTCCATGCTCTTGACCACAGTATATGGCGTGGGTTCAAACGTAGACCATAAGCTTTTGAATTCAGCGTTGTCCTTCTCCTAGATCGGTTGCCACCCAAGAAAGAGCCAACCTGTCTTGTTATTTACCAATAGCTGGGGTGAGGGAAGAAGAGATGGATTCACACCTTTCCCAAGGATGTTAGCACGTAAATGAATATAATGAACGAGACTGAAATTCGAATTCGGCTCTCCGATTCCTCAACCCAGGCCTCCATCGTGATATGGGGAACTAATTAGTATTAAACAAATACGTAAAAAGTTCAGTTTTATTCTAACTAGTCTAGTGTTTAGGATTCCTGGCTTTCACCTACCAGGTTCGATTCTTGGCAGGGTACCTCTGGCGTTATCCCTGATAGTAATCTGAACTTTAGAGTAATTAGACTATATCATCAGCAAATGTATGTTATTGGAGTTACTTTACTGTCATTTTAAGAATGGGTTCTGGACTAATTTCAGATGGGTCCCATCTCGATGCCATGATGAATTATACAGTTAGGCCGTAGTTTCTAAACTTTAATCCAGATAGTAACTTTTTTCACATACCAAAACATGACCATAGCTTAAACAAACAGCAGAATCAAACTCAGTTCTTCCAAACAAAAAGTACACCACAAGTTCTCCGACATGAATATGAGTAAGTCTGCCTTTCAACTTTCCTAAAGTTGAACTCCATCTACAATAGGTTAAAATTGATCTTATTTACCGATCTGACAATGATCTCAGTCTATTCCAGTTCGAGAATTTACAGTCCCAGGATACTAGTCTCTAACTAAAAAACCTGACCTCCTAAATGAGTCCCCATGTGGCAGAAATTCCCAAAACAAAGACCCTGATTTCCCATTCATGTGCTTTGGCATTGCTTTCGTTCATAGTATGTCACATTTTCAATATATGTCATCCTAAGGATAATTGAATCGCGATGTCAGATTAGGTGAGAAGATAGATGTTATCCTCTTTGATTTGTCCATCAGCTAGCAATCATATATGTGGCGATTTCAATATTCATCATGAGGAGTGATTCGTTCACCGAAATCATATGAAGACAGTAAATACTCTCGTCACTTCCCATCGCATACGACCTAGCCCAGAACGTGGATAAGCCGACTTGTATTTCCCAAATAACCAGACATCACGCAAACCTGGTAAACGTATTGCTCAGCGTCAATTCTGACAAATCTTCTGCTAAAGTTTTTAATCCTTTGGGGTCTTCTGGTAAATATCAAGATCGATATCAAAACAAAGGCATTTACCCATGTATTATTTCACAGGAAAATCTTTCGATACTCGAAAGCTGATTGGAATAGGTCTTACATTCCGAAAGCCCTTCACTCACCATTCTTCAACAACAGATCTGCCAGAACAGCTTCTTTCATTTCCGAAAAGATTCTTTCTGGCATAAAGAGTTTTATATCACATTAAAAGACCAAATATCCAGCTTTGGTTCCCGCCTGGATGTCCTGCCCCCATAATTCACCGTAACCACTATTACCAACTTTATCAGTGAGGACGGTATAACATAAGCCTTGTCGTCTTCAGAATGGCGCACAGTCAGTGTATGGGCATTCTAGAGAAATGTAAAGAGTATCCATGCGCAATCAGCCCAAGTCAAAACAAAAGACTTGGTTCCCGCGCGTTCTGAAAAATCACTAACATTATTCATAGTAGAGACCAGCAGTCAGTTCCTATTATTATAAATGGCCCTGAGGTTATAAAGTCCTTGTGGGATAAGGCTAAGCTCTTTGCGATGAACTTTGACTCTAACTCCACGTTAGACGGTAAGGGCCATCCACGACAAGACTTCACTCTCTCACAGATCACAAATTTTGTAATTTCTCTATCTCGAGAAGTTTCTAGACTCAGTAAATGCGTTGACTCTACGATGGTTACCGATCTGTAGTTGCTCATTAAAAAAAACTACACAAAGTCATCGCCAATCAAAACAAAGATGTTTAACCGCTGCCTGAAGGAGAAATATTTCCCAGCCACATTGAAGGTGTGTTCATAATTATCATATTCGTCACCTACAATTCCAGCTCACACATTAATCGTAAACTGATGCTGGTGTCTAGCCTGTGTAGTAGCATCGGGATTCCGATCCGCCCACAAATGTTGGTTGTGTAAATTTGTTATTCCATCTCTTCCAAATGTTGCCTCATACATAAACAAGACTGAAGAGACAAACAACAGATCGGCAGTTTGTGCAATAAACCATCGGCAAAAGTTCTCCCGTGGTGAGTGATCAGAGGGCGAAAGACCTTGCACACGTTGCAAATGATACGATTACAGGAGCTGCTCTTGAAGTACCCTACACGCGTTAAACGTTGACGACAGACTAGACACAAATGTACATGAATGACAAAGGTAACGTAGTCTCCATATCAACACAGCGCCAAATACCGCAAACTTTCTTTGAACTTAATAACTCAAAAACGAAAGATTTGTGGACATATATGGACTTTTGTACTTATTTTGGCGTTAGGAAACCGCCCCCAGAATTTGTTAACGTATTTTTGATACACCCTTCTTATCTGTCTATCTATCTATCTATCTATATATATATATATATATATATATAGAGAGAGAGAGAGAGAGAGAGAGAGAGAGAGAGACAGACAGACAGACAGACAGACAGACAGACAGAGACAGAGATGTAGGGATAGCTATATATATATATATATATATATATATATATATATAGAGAGAGAGAGAGAGAGAGAGATAGATAGATAGATAGATAGATAGATAGATATGTCTTGAACAATAAAAAATGTTAAAAATTAAAATTTCAGACACACTGAGTTGTACATTAATATTTTTGTTTTATTATTTCAATTAGATTCCTTGACTAGTTTCGGCCAGCATGACCATCATCAGGGTTCAATGACTTTCTCTGAAGAAAGTGACTTTCATCTCCTGTTTTCATTTGTTTTTTAGCGTTAATTTTTGGTCAGTACTTGTATTAGTCAAACGCTCTGTTTCAAGTACTTTTAAGGAGAGGCTGGGAGATTCATACGTCTCAGAATTACCTCAGTCACTCTGACCCCTTTATTGGTTCCTGCAAAGGGAAGGTGTGTATTATGTGCATGTTATCTTTTTGTTTTTGTTGGGGGGGGGGGTCTGTGTATGTGTATAGATTTGTGTGAGTCTGTGTATCTGGAAAAACAATGGGTTAAATACAACAAATTTTACAAGCGAATTATGCATAATAGGAAAAGACAAAATTATTCGTACAGTAGATAATATCGTTTTAAATTGATTGATTCGTATAAGTAATTTACATAATTATTTTATTGGTGAAGCCTTCTAGACTATTTATATAGTAGAATACTTGTGATAATTCCAACAAAGAACGTCATGGTGGATTGAATGTCATTATTGTTATTCTTACGTTAACAATGCCATGGGGAAGACATAGGAGCTTAGCGTTGACTTGAGACAGATAATTATTAATTTCCACTAGTGGGGAAATAGTTACAGCCTATTTCAAACCGGTTAGCTAACCCTAGATCTATGGTACCATCCGTTATAAAGAAGTTTAAACAGTTTTGCACGACAAAGAATTTGCCTGGACGTGGAAGAAAACCCGAATTGTCACCAAGAACTGCACGAAATCTGTGTCGCGAGGTTAACATAAACAAAAGAGTTGTTTTGAAAGACACTGCCAAAAGTTTGGATACGATGGGTATCAGCGTAAGTACTCGCACAATACAACGTTGTTTAAATAGAAATGGGTTGTATGGAAACCGGCCACGACGAACCCCACTTCACAAATCATGTCACATTGTTGCTCGGTTTAATTTTACCAAAACGTTCTTGAACAAAGAAAATTGCTTTTGGGAACAAGTACTATGGCGTGATGAAACAAAAATTGAGATTTTTTGACATAATGATGTACTGAAGATTTAGCGCAAGAAAGGTGAGGCTTTCCTCTCAAAGAATACACTGGCAACATTAAAACATGGAGGCGGCCCGATGATGTTTTGGGGTTGTTTTAGCTCAAGGGGTATTGGATAATTAATTGAAATAAGAGGAATAATGAAATCTGCGGACTATATCAACATTCTGGATGAAAATCTACGAATATCAGCTCAAAATCTTCATCTAGGTCAGCGATTTACTTACCAGCAAGATAATGACCTCCAAAATACGTCTACATCAGTGATTGCATGACTTCAGTAAAAGAAGATTACAATTTTGCCATGGCCTTCATTGAATATGATTTGAATCCTATTAAAAATCTATGGCAAGAATTGAATGTTCGAATAAATAGTTCGTCACCAAAAACCCTTAAGGAATTAGAACGCGTAACCATTGAAGAATGTAAGAAAATCACAGAAAGAACTTGTTCAAATCTCATTAAGAACCTTAGAAAAAGATTACAGCAGGTTATAAAAATGAGTGACCATGCTATTGACTATTAATATTGTTTCTATCTTTCATAGTGTACGAATAATTTTGACTTTCCCAATTTTGCATAATTCGCTTTTCAGTTTGTTGTATTGTTCTGAAAATTGAGTTTTATATTCCTTTTTTGTGCTTATTAACATCTAAGAATCTGGCATTATACAGACATTAAATTCTGAGAAATGAATAAAAATATTCAAAATTGATTGGTGTACGAATAATTTTGTCGTTGACTATATAGATAGATAGATAGATAGATAGATAGATAGATAGATAGATAGAGAAAAAGCGAGACAGAGATAGAAATGTTTATATAGATTCAAATTGGAAGGGAGAAACTCCTTGCAGTTATCTAAGATGGTCGGCAAACACTTGAATGCAAGGAAAACGACCATCAACTCTAAGGTGTGAAGAGTTTTATGCTTCAAGTGCGCAAACTTAGTCTTAGCAAAAACCAAGGAAGCCCGATGGTCCTACACAACGTAGGCAGCGAATACATAAGCCTTTCTCGACACATCGTAGAATAGGAATAAGTCCCCAGTTTGTCCGCCATCAAGGGCCTGTCAATCAAAATGGATAGCGCTCAAACCAGAGAGGTCACCGGCGAGGCTTCTCCACGACAACTGGGATTCTTGAAGAACCCTAACCTCCCATCCTAAACACTTCTTCCACGACATCTCAACCAGAAATCTACATTGTACGGTCACTGGGTGGGAGCACATAGGCAATTGGTCGAACACCTTTGCTGTCTCAGAAAGGATCGGTCTCTTGGTTGACACGTCGAGATTGCATTTGACAGGATTATATCTGTACCCCAGTACCCTCTCCCACACGTCATCATGAGTGTTCAAAGTACTATTTCTCCTTCTGAAGTTGTCACAATTAATGTTGCAGGACTGAATGACAAATCGGCCCTCCTTCAGGCGTTCTCTAGCCAGGGAATATAACCCAGCGAACTTCAACAGATCGTACTCAGTCATCACCAGGTTGTCCACATAGATCCGGCTCTCCATCATCATGCAACAGGCATCTACGGGGTACTAGGCTGCATAGAATTTCAGGATACTCACAAGTACGTAGGTGCTCGAGGTGAACCCGAAAATAAGGGTAACATACCGATAGTAGCGGAGGCAGTCCCCATCCCTAACAAAGAAACAGAATCTATTCTTGTTTGCCTCTAAGCCGAAACGAATCATGAGGAATACCTTCGAGATGTCAACTAGCAGGACATAGTTGTTTGATCTGAAGGATAGCAGCAAGTACTACACATCGCCAGTCAGGTTTTACAACGGAGTATGGAGTCTCGTTTAGCGAGACTGAGTTACCGTTTTTCAAGCTACAATTAAACACTGGCCTGATTTTGGTAATGGTCGCCGGGTCGATTGGGTATCCAGATACAATTCCTAAAACCTTGAGGGGATACGAATATCTCCTCAATGATCCCTTCTTGAGGAACACTTCCAAGTAATCTCGGTACAGCCCCTTCTCTGGCCGAAGATGCGCAAGGTAATCGCGTGGTTAGAAGTGACCTGGGCCAGCTTGTCTTCGTGCCAGGAAAACTTCACATAGTAGTTCCCATTCTTCAAAGTTATAGACTTCTGGAAGCGCTGTATCTGCTACTGGTCGTAAATAGAAAACTTCTCGGTCCGGGATTCGCAACAACTCAACACTGAACATCTGCTCTAAACTCCTCTGCACCTCACTAGGAGGGTCCGCGTAGGTAGGCAACATAATCCAGAACAAAATATACGTGAGATGAATTTTCTTGTGGTGTTTGATCAAGTACCGTATTGAAAAAGGGGATCGGTTTGCGGGAAAAAAGGAATCAACCTCGCCAAATGGGAGCGGTCCAGTCGAGACGGAAAAAGCCCATATCTGCAGACACGGCACCAAGTGGCGAATGAGATCCAGTCCGATAATTCCGTTGATCGACACGAAGTCCGAACCAAGTATGATTATCGGAAAAAAACGTACGGAAAAACAAAAGGTCGATCATAAACGAAAGAAATACAAAGGCAAAAAGAGTAGAGGGTCAATATTAAGAATTAAAATAAAATATTTACTAGTGAAAAAAAACAACTCAAAAGAGAGGATATCGGGGAGTAAATAAGTCACCCCCAGTAATACAAATGGTCTAGGCAAGATGCCTTAAATAAAGAACTAACAGTGAGGCAATAATAGTCATTTGTAGGCAGGCAGTCCGCTGTATGACTCGCGATTGTCAAGCTCTCTGTCTCCGGGAAAGGTACGACTCAGGCGGGGATCTGCCTACGGATAGTAACTCAGCTGAGAAAAGTAGACAATGCAAAGTACATGATCCCGCAATTGCAGGAGCTGGTTCGTGTATAGATAAGCCTAAGTTTAAGATGGCTGGCTACTAGAAATTGAATGCATCATTATTTGGTGAGCAAAATTTCCAGGACCAGCTCCTACAAATGCTACAGCGGGAATTGACGGTGGCTGTGGTTGGGAATTAGAGGTGGAATTTATTGAAATCTAAGGCTAGGTTAATGCTGCTGATTATAGTCGTCGACTCAGTCTAATTAGGTTAGCAGCACAAACGGCATGCGAAATAAAAGATGATCGGGCGATTAAATCCCGTGATAGTGAGGAAGTAGCCTTAGCTATTTCGGGGCTGGCCTCCTTGCTTATCAAGAGGGATCAAGCTCTTGTAGTTAAGGCTAGGTTAAAAGAATTTCTTCTGGGGTAACAAATATTGCCACCGAATTGCGTGCATAGGAAGTTAGAAATGCATTCAATAGGCATATCACGTGCGTCACATTGCCAATTAAGCGGACCGTGACCACAAACGCGGGCATATGTGAGGCTTTTCGTGACTACTCTCAAGATCTGTTCACCAGATTTTTCGTAGGTGAAACGCACGAAGCATACGAGTCTTACAAATTTCATCTCCGAAAGCAAGAAGCATCAGAAAGCATCGAGAACTAAATAAGCTGCTGTGCAGCAACTTGCAAAGAACTGCAGTTTCAGGCAGGTACAAGATAGGCTTATTCGCGACCAAGTCGTTGTTGGGGTTTGAGACGACGCCGTCAGAGAGAAGTTGCTGTCAGATAAACGCCTTACTCTAGACAAGTGCCTGCAAATAGGCAGAGCTCACGAGACGTCCACACAACAGACACAAACCATTTCCTCTGGTGTCAATGCGACAGACTCTCACATTAACCGGGTTACAAAGAGAAACTGTACAAATAATTTCTCCAAGCAGCGACCAAAATCGGAAACGATGTCCATCAAATGTACACGTAGCGGAAAATTTCTGTTCTGTAATAAGAATGACTGTCCAGCAAAGGAAGTACACTGCAGAATTCATTCGCAAAAAGAAGACTGTGCATCTGTTTGCAGGAACGACAAGGCGAAATTGAGAGAAAAAAATAAGATGGGACTTTACACTTTCTTTGGTTCGGTTACTACGAAAAATATATATGCGGTCAGCAAGGACAATACCCCAAATTGGCAGGCTAATGTCATTGTCACTACTAAAGTTTATACCAAAATCATAAATTTTAGTCTAGATACGGGTGCATACGTGACTGTAATTCCGGACTGGTATTTCAGGAAAAATTCCCACTCATCCAATCAACAAACAAAAAACTGTATGGACCTGGTCACCACGAAATAAAGGTCATTGGATGTGGGGAGACCATAATGACCACGGAGAAAAACAGCCCACAAGACCTGTATTTTGTAGGGAGCCTGAAATAAGTAGTATTGGGAGGACCATCATTCAAAACGCTCGATCTGTTGAAAGCAGTTAATATGGTCAGAAGCGAAGGGCACCATTACAAGGAAGGGTTCACAGAACTTTTCACACCCCAATGGAAACTGGAACATGTGCACCAAATACGTGTGGATTCTCAGCCCTTCTCTATTGCCACGTCTAGAAGATTTCCACTGCCTATAAAGCACAGAACGTCTAGACAAGTCAGTGCCGCTATTTTGAAATCACTTATATTTTTTATGCAACATTACACGATTGACAAAATCTCTTGAGCCATTTCAGCTCAATTCTTCTTTATGCCATGAGACTTCAGCACGTGGGAGATAGCAGTTATCCAAAATTTCCTATTCTTTGTAGCCCTTAGTAAAGTTTGTCTTTTACTCTCTCACTCTCTCCTAATCTCTATTCTGCCAATCATTTACACGAGCTCGTTAGGCAGGTTATTCGCTGCTTTCCTCTGTCAGTCTTACCTTCAATATGTATTGAGTGTCAAATTTTCTAAGTATTCGTTCATCATTATACGCCTTATAATGTCAATTGTCTCTTTCTGTTGTTAAGTATAAATGTCCTCTTTGTTTCTATTTTCTCTGAAACTCCATCATTGAGCACAAGTTCAGTTCATAGTATTCTCAGCATCCTTCTGTAGACTCACATTTCTGTTCCCTCAAGTCTCTTCATTTGTGATGAGATTGGAACAATATCTCTATCTATAAAAGGCAAGATGTGTGTGTGTGTGTGTGTGTGTGTGTTTGTGTGTGTGTGTGTGTGTGTGTGTGTGTGTGTGTAACGAATGCACGGCCACAATTTTCGACGAATTTGCACCAAAATTTACATGCACATGCTCCAAGTTAGAAAAAGGCCAAGACAGACTTTGCATTTCCCAAATCCCATCGATAGTGGAAATAATCGATTTTTTCATGCTTCTACAGTAGTTTTCATGTAGTTTGCAGCCATTTTCTACTGGCCAGAGTGAGAGCCTATAGCTGGCTGCCACGAATAGGCAGGAAGATTCTATTGGCCACCGTGAGAGCCAACAGCTGACTGACACGAATGTTAACTAGCATGCTAGCATGCAAAAAATCGATAGCTGCATTCGTCACAAGTGGGAAAAATTTAAATCTGCATGGCACTTTACTCTAATTGGCCCATTCGCTTATTTAAACTCAACGTTGATTCTGATTCCGCAGAACTGGGTTGGGTGTGAAAATAAATTTGTTGTTAACATTCTTTTTTCATTCGGTTTTTCCAGTTACGAGTCCTTTTTTAAAGCTGATCGTTTTGTGTTCATTTTGTTTAGTTCTTTTTAATGTTTAGTATAGAAAAACTTCGCAGTGTGAGATAGGCAAGAAGTAAGGCATGTAGCAACATCAGCACGGCAAAGGGCACTCCTTTAAAGGCAAGGAAGGGCAAAAATATTTTAAGTCAAGTGATCGCGACTGCTGTATGAGTCGTACGATTTTTGAATCAAGCACAGGCAACGCCGGGCCATGCTGCTAGTATGGCATATAGGAGGACCGAAATATTACATAGCTTAAGTTAAAGCAATCGTTTTTTGTTTTTTGTTCTTGTTTTTTTTTTGTGTTTTTTTTGTAGAATTATTTAATTTGTGCTAAATATTTTTTTTATTTCTGCTGAAATATTTATCTCAGATTATTTTTAAATACTTGACGAAGCGGAGATTTGATGCAACAGAGATGTGGTTCTTCAGAAGGATGCTGAGAATTCCATGAATGGAAAATTAAAACTGGAAAGTGAGTACTTACTGAAGAGGTACAGGGAACCGACCATTTCTCCTGCATCTTTAGTGATGAAAGGTATGTACGAGTTCCACTTGAGGCCTGGTGTAAGTTTAAGGCTCAACAGTCTCTGAAAGCACGGAGCCACCTGAGTGTGTTTTCATTCATCGTGACTGGCGGTAGTTCGGAGTCTGCTCGGCGATAATGGACTGTAACTAGTTTGGTTTTCAAAGGTATTGAATATAACCAGCTAGTTTTCCCCGACGGGGAAGCTAGAGCAAGGTCGGATGAGAGATCAGTTGCCAGTCTATGATCATCACGAGTTTTGGAGGGGTACCTGTATATTGTCGTTTCTTCGGCATAGATATTCACAAATGATCTGAGTATATTCATAGGTAGATCATTTATGTGAAGTAAAAAGAGGGTTGATCCGAGAAATGACCACTGAAGGACACCTTCGTTCATTGCTAGGGTCCGGAAGACTGTCCGTTAAAAACTACCTTCAGGGACCTACCTGTTCGAAAGGACTTTATAAATGAGTAGATCCTCCCAGTGATTCCATAGCTGGAGAGCTTGAACAGCAAATATTTGTGCCACACTTTGTCAAAGGCCTTCGAAATATCTAATGCTATAGTCCTTGAGGTGTATTTGTCGTCAAGAGCCTCACCACTTCTGTGAGTAATTGTAGTTTGGACATCAGTTGTGGATCGGACCTATCGAAACTCGTACTGTTCGTTGCTCAAAAGATTGTTCTTATCTAAGTTCTCAACGTTGTCTTGTTGATTATAACCTCAAAAAGCTAATGATAATGAGGAGACTGATGGGTCTATACTGAGAGAGGGAAGATCGCTGACCCGCTTTCTTGAAAAACCGGGCATACGCTCGACACTTTCCACGGTCTCAGAAAGAAATTCTCCTTCAAGTAGCGGTTAAATAATTTCGCTAGGATCGGGTATAATTCTGGGATGATATTCTTAAGGACAACCACCAAAATCTTGTCTGAGCTAGTGGCTTTCTTAAGATCACGGCTTTGGATATGTCTTAAGATTTCCCCTGCTGTAATAAAAATGAGATCGTACTCAGTGAGATGTGGGAAATTGGGAAGGGGATGGCCTTTGTCATCTAACGTTGAATTCGAGGCAAAGACTGAGGGAAAGAACTTCACCTGACATCGGGGCTATTTATAATATTGGGCACTTTTCCTCTGTTCATAATTTGGTTGGGGATCTCCCAGAATTCACGGATCCAATTTTTTTCTTTTCAACCTTGGCCTGGACAGTTTGTGCACTGAATTTTTGAATTTTTCAGAACTTTCTGGCAGTGATTGTGGAATGAAGTAAGAGTCAAACAACACCGCTACTTGCGATAGATATTGAAGTAGTAGTTACGGTGAGCTATGGCAGCCGCGCATTTAGGGTGAACCAGGGCTAGCTGTTTGGATTTTGTTGAAATTGGCGGGGAGCAGGTTATAAAACTCTCCATTCCAGAAAGGATCCATTTACAGTTTTAGAGGCAGCGTGCATTGAAGAAAGTTGAAATAGAAGATTCCGCCATATACGAATGAAGTTTGCTTTCGTGTAGCAAAACATTGTTCTATGAAACGACAAATCAGAGGATGATTTGGTTTGGCATCAATCTGGACACTAACTAGGGAATGGTCTGACGTGCCCAGAAAGCAGGGCAGGATGTGAGAAAGAAGTCGAGGAGGTTCGCCTGATGGAACGTCAGGAACGATAATCTGGGCTAGTTCATAGGCGATGGAGAAGTCTCTGCAATATCTGCTTTCATTCTGTTCGAATGGACTAACCACTCTTTGTGATGTATATTGAATTCACCGCAGATTCCCAAGTCGGCATCTATGCGGACGACACCACAATGTACTCCTGCCTCAAACACAAATCTAGTGATACTGACAAAATTAACCTGGCAGTTTGAATAGAAAAGGACCTCCAATCGGTTGTGAACTGGGCGAGAAATGGATGGTTAACTTTAACGCCTCTAAAACAAAACTTCTCTCTATTAACCACCACAAGGATCCATCCCTGCATCCCATTAGAATGTCTGAAGACCAACTTCTCGCGAGCTCCTCTCTGCGGCTGCTCGGTCTCACGCTGTCCGCTGATCTGAGATGGAACAAATACATCGAGTCAATTGCATCATCCACCGCAAGGAGAGTTGGCTCCCTGTGCCGAGCCAGGAAATTTTTCTCCCCGGAATCGATCCTCCAAATCTATAAATCGACCATTCGCCCTTGCATGGAGTATTGCTGCCATATATGGTCGGGAGTCCCTACTGTTTGCCTCAGGGTTCTTGATAAGATCCAGAGACGGATATGCAATGTAATTGGCCCAGATCTGTCATCTCATCTGCAGTTGCTCTCTCACAGACGCGACGTTGCCTCGCTCTGTCTTTTTTACAAATACTTTCACGGTAATTGCTCCGAGGCCGGCATCCCGTTCCCACCCCTTCACCGTTGAAACTGTTAGATGTAGACGTCTCTTCTACTCCAATAGCTTCATGTCTCGCACATCTCGCCTGTGGAACTCCCTTCTTTATTCCTGTTTCCCTGACAAATACAATCTCCAACTATCTAAGTGTAACGTCAATCGACATCTCCAGTTGCCTTGATCTATCCACTTCTCTTCTCCACATCCTTTCACCTTTCATTCCTATCTGCTCTCGCTCCTAATCTTCTGTAACCCTCCTGCCTTGATCTATCCACTCCACATCCTCTCCTTTACCACTCCTATATGCTCTTCCTCAAAACCTTCTGTAACTCCTTGCGTGCTAGTGGCTTCCAGCCTTGCTTGGGGTGATAAGCTTAAAAACAAAAAAAAACAAAAAAAGATACGAAAGCTAGCTGAAGAAAAATCCAGGGAGGATATTATCAATCCTTTCAGATATACAATCTAAAATTAGTCCCATCGTCCTGAGGACGATAGAGAGCAAGAATGAATATGGTACTATGGATAAGTGCCACGCGGAAGTATATATATGGGAGTTCAGGGTCCTCTTTTTACGTCCATGTCACATGAGGTAGGTACCGAGTCTGTGGTCGTGGCGATCTAGGTGGTTGTGTTTGGCTATTAGGCATGAGTAGCCTGAGATTGTGAGGTCTTGTAATTGAATTGAGGTATTTATACCTGCTTCAGACAGAAAAAGTAAGACGGATTTGGACTAAAGAAGATGATTTTCAACTTCTGGGAAGTTGGAATGTAGACCTATCACATTGGTGTAGGAGAAGGTATAACTGAGTTCTACTTTTTTTTGTTTGAGGTTGGGTTTGCTAGTTTGCTAGTTTTGTTCATTTTAATCGATTTTATGTGAATATGTTTTGCTTGGTGGAAAACTAATAGGCACTGAGACAGACGCACACACACATATGCATGTATAAGTAAACCTGGATTGAATAGTAACCGTACCAGTCATCATGGCAACGAGAGGACATACTGGAGACTACTGAACGGTCCAGAACTCATTCGAAAAATGTTTCTATTTACAATGTTACAATATCCCCGATATTATACACCTGCTGATAGGATAGCCTCCTTTGAAGCTACTCAAAGGTTCAGATCCCTGAATATCAGGCGGATAAGGCCAAAACACAGAAAACGTCTACCACCAACACTCTAACAGAACTCCACCTTGGGTCAGAAACACCGTACCGGCCAGAGACCTAAGGTACCCAGACAAGGTCGCTCATATACATAAATATTAAAAAGGGTGTGTAAGTGTCCCCTACCCCCATTATTGTTAGTTCAAATTTATTTTTCACTCGCTAAAACAGAACGACACTTTGCAAACAAAACGACACTTGATTTGATATAAAACCATTGATATCAGCCAACTGTAATCTTAAGCAGCTCGCATGTTTTCGAAGGCCGTCATCTATTTAAGAGAAGATATTTTTAGATATGCTTAAAACTGGCCATAAACATGTGACTATATGGTCACAAGGCTTTTTATTTTGATTTCAAGATCGAGTGAGCGAGAAATGCCACGACTTGCCACAAAGAAAAATAGTAAACATTGAATTTGGAATCCAAACGATGGTAATAAATAAACGAACAACAGTAATGGTTTGATATACAATTTACAATTATCAATAGATTTAATAGGCTACCATAAATATATTGGTCATTGTTATACTGATTTTACAAGTATGCATTCTCTCTCTCTCTCTCTCTCTCTCTCTCTCTCTATATATATATATATATATATATATATATATATATATATATATATATATATAGGTTCCTCCAAGAGTGTCGCATCAAAACACCCATCAAGGCCAGATATTTGAGAAATATATTGAACTTATCAGATCTCATATTTATTCTCTTTAATGAACGAACGGTAATTCTAACTTATAAATTTTAAATTCTTAACTCGTTAAAATTTCGTTATACACACGCGCGCGCACACACACACACACACACACACACACACAAACACACACATATATATATATACAGTGTGTCTCAAAAAATGTACTCGCTTTTTGACTTCACAGTGAGTTTGAATATTTACAAACATGCATTTAATATCATTCACTGTTTAATTTAAACCCTTAATCATTTCTATAGGTCAATAAACACTAATATTTCTTAATTTTAAGTATTAATCAATGATGCAAATTAATACACACTGCATTTATTGTCATTGAAAGAGCGAGTACATTTTTGGATACCCCATATATATATATATATATATATATATATATATATATATATATATATATATATATATATATATATATATATATATATATATATATATATACCCAAGTTTAGGATTGGTATATACGGAGTGAAATCAAATAACCAACAATTAATATTCGTTAAAGAGTGCTCAATACAGAGTAGAGCAGATATAATTATTTATTTGAATATTACAACATAAATATGTTATAAAATCACGACAAAAGTAGCCATTTTGTTTCAACACTTCTTGTGTCTTGTCAAGTGATGATATAGAATATAGAATAAATGGTTTTAAAAGTTTCAAATTAATCAACGATCCTTAGCTAGGAGTAAACGCTGTTACATAAGCTAGAGTAGCCAATCAAGATACAAGTATAGGGTGATTCGAAAAATTTGACAACTAAGCAAGGTTATCATAGATATTAAAAGATTTATAAAATTTGAAATTAAAATTAAAAGTAAAAAATTAAAATTACCTATTTCGAAATCTAAATCAAATCTCTATTAAGTTTTAAATTGTAGAATTACCAAGGAGAAAAAATATAAAAATAAAAATAAAAGATATATATGCTATTTAATTTGTATTTTCATTGAAATTATGTTGAAAGGGATGTTCAGAATCCCAGACAGAAATGTATACACTTTAGTTTCATTTCAACATGTTAGTCGCCTCTCACGCGAAATCATTCGAACACACGCATGTTAAGCGCTCAAACGTATTTAGATATATACACACACATACAAAAAATCAAACCACACATAGGCAAATGCACTTTACTTACACATACACATCGATACACACAGGCACATACATCTACATTCAATATGATCTAGACGGTCAGATGTCGAAGCTATTCGTGGCTTAATATGTTATTAAACGAATTTTAACTTGAAATATAGCTAAACCGGTCAAATATACATAGATAAAATTTAAACAAATATATATATATATATATATATATATATATATATATATATATATACATTTTTAAAAACATATAGTTTTCGACACATTACAGACAAAAGTAAATAACCACCTCCACATATAATTGTACACTCACACATCCGCATATAAATCAATACATGCACCCGCATACACACATATATGCATAATAGGTACGCATATACAGACCTACGCACATAAACATACACAGATAAGCACATATAAGTATATTGACCCATACGTCGACGCAGAAAATTAAATAAAGCAAGTGAAGAAATATATATAAAGATGCAACTATATACAAGCACATACATGCATACACATCTAGATGTACATACATAAGCACGTATACATATATGCATATAAACTAAATATATACATAGACATTTACAAATACAAGTGTATACATGAAAAATTAATCAAACGTAAATTAAAACGATATGAATATAAAAATGCATATACACATCCGCTAGTACATATGTATACACACATACATACGCAACTACACATAGATATACACACATACATACATATATATACACACATATATATCTACACACATACATATACATACATACATACACACATACAAACATACATATTCACAAATATATATATATATATATATATACATATATATACATACGCATACACACATACATATACACACACATATACATATATACATAAACATGTAGACACATGCATAAAAAAGGAAAAAGAAATAAGCATACATAGACCAACTTATATTCCAATAATATTCCAACAACATTATGATAAAATATATTAAAAGTTTATCATAAGTTAAGAAAAGAACAACAGTCTGTAAGCAATTAAAGGTTCCTTATCAACAAAAGTAGATTTTAGTTTGTATCTATGATACACTCCAAGACACTAAAGCATACATACAAATACACATACAATGACACACAAACATATATACATAAATATCTAATCATATATAAATACCCATATCGACACATCTAGATATACAGTACACAAACAGTCGAGCGCACACATATAAATACCCACACATACATATAAATGTACACCCATATACATACACATATACACATACATATACATATTTAAACATACATATATATACATATATATGCATATATAAACATATACATACATTTAAGTTAAATTTAAAACGATGTTTAAATTTAACTTAGTATAGAAATCATATACTTTCTATGATAATGATAAATTAAACTTAATAGACTATTACCTTTTTAGCATGATAGTCGCCCTATCGATATGAATGTATACTGGGTACTTACAAAGTATCATACGTGTCTGTATTTGGATGTATATATTTGTATGTTATGTAGAGTTATTTCTACTGTTGGATATGTATATGTGTATATAGGGGTATATATATGTGTTTTTTTTTGTTTTGTTTTTTTTTATGAAAGTATATGGTTGTGTATATTGGCATCTATCATAGGTTAACCTGTTTATGTGTACGAGTAAGGGTGTAAATTCTGGTAAGTGTCTACCACTAAATGTGTAAGTATATGTTTGGGTATATAGAGATATATATGTGTACTTGTGTATGTGTAGATATGTGTATGCATATGTATGTATATGTATGTGTGAGTGTGCATATATGTGTGTATATGTAGTATGTATGTTTCTATGAGTATGTATATGTTTATATATGCATATATATGTATATATATGTATGTTTAAATATGTATATGTATGTGTATATGTGTATGTATATGGGTGTACATTTATATGTATGTGTGGGTATTTATATGTGTGCGCTCGACTGTTTGTGTACTGTATATCTGGATGTGTCGATATGGGTATTTATATATGATTAGATATTTATGTATATATGTTTGTGTGTCATTGTATGTGTATTTGTATGTATGCTTTAGTGTCTTGGAGTGTATCATAGATACAAACTAAAATCTACTTTTGTTGATAAGGAACCTTTAATTGCTTACAGACTGTTGTTCTTTTCTTAAATTATGATAAACTTTTAATATATTTTATCATAATGTTGTTGGAATATTATTGGAATATAAGTTGGTCTATGTATGCTTATTTCTTTTTCCTTTTTTATGCATGTGTCTACATGTTTATGTATATATGTATATGTGTGTATATATGTATGTGTGTATGCGTATGTATATATATGTATATATATATATATATATATATTTGTGAATATGTATGTTTGTATGTGTGTATGTATGTATGTATATGTATGTGTGTAGATATATATGTGTGTATATATATGTATGTATGTGTGTATATCTATGTGTAGTTGCGTATGTATGTGTGTATACATATGTACTAGCGGATGTGTATATGCATTTTTATATTCATATCGTTTTAATTTACGTTTGATTAATTTTTCATGTATACACTTGTATTTGTAAATGTCTATGTATATATTTAGTTTATATGCATATATGTATACGTGCTTATGTATGTACATCTAGATGTGTATGTATGTATGTGTGTGCTTGTATATAGTTGCATCTTTATATATATTTCTTCACTTGCTTTATTTAATTTTCTGCGTCGACGTATCGGTCAATATACTTATATGTGCTTATCTGTGTATGTTTATGTGCGTAGGTCTGTATATGCGTACCTATTATGCATATATGTGTGTATGCGGGTGCATGTATTGATTTATATGCGGATGTGTGAGTGTACAATTATATGTGGAGGTGGTTATTTACTTTTGTCTGTAATGTGTCGAAAACTATATGTTTTTAAAAATGTATATATATATATATATATATATATATATATATATATATATTTGTTTAAATTTTATCTATGTATATTTGACCGGTTTAGCTATATTTCAAGTTAAAATTCGTTTAATAACATATTAAGCCACGAATAGCTTCGACATCTGACCGTCTAGATCATATTGAATGTAGATGTATGTGCCTGTGTGTATCGATGTGTATGTGTAAGTAAAGTGCATTTGCCTATGTGTGGTTTGATTTTTTGTATGTGTGTGTATATATCTAAATACGTCTGAGCGCTTAACATGCGTGTGTTCGAATGATTTCGCGTGAGAGGCGACTAACATGTTGAAATGAAACTAAAGTGAATACATTTCTGTCTGGGATTCTGAACATCCCTTTCAACATAATTTCAATGAAAATACAAATTAAATAGCATATATATCTTTTATTTTTATTTTTATATTTTTTCTCCTTGGTAATTCTACAATTTAAAACTTAATAGAGATTTGATTTAGATTTCGAAATAGGTAATTTTAATTTTTTACTTTTAATTTTAATTTCAAATTTTATAAATCTTTTAATATCTATGATAACCTTGCTTAGTTGTCAAATTTTTCGAATCACCCTATACTTGTATCTTGATTGGCTACTCTAGCTTATGTAACAGCGTTTACTCCTAGCTAAGGATCGTTGATTAATTTGAAACTTTTAAAACCATTTATTCTATATTCTATATCATCACTTGACAAGACACAAGAAGTGTTGAAACAAAATGGCTACTTTTGTCGTGATTTTATAACATATTTATGTTGTAATATTCAAATAAATAATTATATATATATATATATATATATATATATATATATATATATATATATATATATATATATATAAGGAATCAATGGATTCTTTATCAAACATTATTTCCGACAAATCTGAAAGTTATTTTGTGGATACCCAAGTTTGAGTAGACAACCAATAGACGTGATTTACACTGTTTAACAAAAGCGGAGTGTCTACACAAATATGGTCATCCACAAAACAAAGCTTAGAGTAGTAGGAAATTATATAACTTCAGTAAATGATAAGGAATAAAAACGATTTAAATACACATAAACTAGCTATCCAAGTTTAGTGACTCTTAGTTTCCTCAGGCTGCTTGGGAAAAGTCGTAAAGGTCCGTCATTGTGGATATTGACCAATTAAACCGTACCGTGTCACGAATGATATTATAATTTTAGATGCATGCAATACGAAAGTACGTCTTGTTGCTCTTCAGGGCCGGCTATTTTTTAAATGTATGATACCATAAATAAGTATAAAAATCGACGATATCACACAGTGTGATTGGTGAATATACACAATGGGAGATTTTTGCGATTGTTCCAGGTTCCTTCATTTACTTCTATGTATATTTTTCTTCAGTATCTGCTGATTTTTACAGTGGTTTGCAATATCTTGTTTTGTAAGCCATTGCAATTTAAGGGAGATTCGTCCTTTGCTCTGCAGTTACAGTTACATTTTTGTGAGTGGTTTTATATTATTTTTGTTGTGATTTTTATTATTTGTGTCATGTTCTCTGTGCAACTACAGCTGATTTTTTATTGTGTTTCTGTAGAATATATTATAAAGAGAATGTCAGTTTTATTTATATATTTATGACAAGTAGTACATATATATATATATATATATATATATATATATATATATATATATATATATTGTACTTCTCATATATATTTAAACAATCTGACACTTTTCTTCAAATCATCTGATCGTTTAATTTTGAGAGTTAAAACAGTAATATTACGCAATAATAATTTTTTAAATCAAGATGAGAGAGAGAACATGCAATATACTTTGCAGTTCTGAATGTTAACCAATTTTTAATATTGTTAAATGAAAATGAAAAACAAGTTCTTTTTCTATACTTCTAAAATCTTGTGCTCCATCGATCAAGGGGATTAAAAGGACAAATACACATTGTTATCAGTAAGTTAATTTGGATCAACATCTACTCAAAATCTTCAATAACCTGCAATCTTTAGCAATAAAAACGGATTTTCTGCTTGTTCAAATACTTATCCTCAGCACCCGATAGAAATTACTTTTCAGAAGTATTTGAACAAACTGTGTTTTTTTTAATTTTCCATGATAATTTTACAAAAAACTATACAACACAAAAATCCGACACATGGTCAATCAATATCACAGATTTTTTGCAACAGGCCAAATGGCACACGCATCTCATAAAAATTAGCTGCTGGTTAATCTGCCGATTTGAGGACCACTGAGAAAAAATTGAGTTTTTTTGGGTTAACAGAAAATTAAATAAGATTATAAGTCCACAAAAGACTACATCAAGTCACTATCGAGTTTTGAGGGGCTAAAGTTCTTGCAGGCCATGAAATGTAAAATCTTTCTAATATTGGACATACCGCTGGCCACCACCGAAGAATGATGAAAAAATGATTTTTAAAACAATTATGTTTCCATCAGAGTATGAAAGACATCGAACGATCAAGCCTACCAACCAGGTTGAAAACTTCGGCGACATGTGAGGACACACCTTCACCTTCCTTCTTCTACTTGACATTTCATCGAACAAATTATGGAACTAGTGTTGGGAAAGGGCAGGAGTTACAGCCAGGAAGAAAGTTGTCTCAATCCCTTTTCGGCCTGTATTTCGAGGATTCAGTCCTGGAGAAGAGACTTGCAGTTCTATGTGGATATAATTAAAAGCTTCAGTTGCTGTAACAGTCCGGGACGCAAAAGAAGTCTACTCTATTAATTATCAAAAGGAAGTTAGACAGGTAACAAAAAATGATCAACGGTGATGAGCGCTCCAGAATCCACTACCGCTCATGTCGCATCAACAAAACAACTCCAAAAACAATTTTATTTAGAAAAGATGCATAATGGAATCTGAAGAGTTTCCCTACGCTCCTCACTCTGATTTCACAAACTCTACCCCTTTCATTGGATAGATCGATTGATTTGTTTTTTTATGGCTTATCAACCTTTTGAAGTTTATTTAAAGCCACAAAATATTTTTAGATTGTAAGAAGTTTTGGAGATAATAATGATTTACTGTTCTACTAATTAAGCCAAAGGGTATTTGCAAAAGTTTCATTCCAAATAATATGGATATATTATTGATAATCTTCCTTCTTTTCCATATTACTACATATACATTTACAAATACATGGATTATTTTTATAGAATAGTTTTACAAATTTAATAGCAATAGAAAAAATTTAATAGATTTTTAAACTTGAGTACATGTATATTAATTTGTTTTAATTCATAACTAATTATTAAATAACTAAACTAAAGCTACTTCTATAAACACGAAGTTCATTAAAATGCCAGGGTATAAAAAGTTCAATAAAAGGTAAAGGTATAAAAGGCCATGGTATTTAAATCGATTTTATTCTGATGAAGTTTACAGTCAATGAGAAACTTGTGAAAAGTGAAAGATTTTTCCTTCCCTCTCTGAAAATTTGAAGTTCTAATGTATTCTCCCTGGTTGATAATTCCTGTTCTAGATAGAACGGCTGACTTTTAGGAGAATCGACCGAAGATACTTATGTTAGCCAAATTTTATAGTTTTTTTTTCTGCTCCTAGGTTTGTCTGGGTTCAAATATACCTAGATAATGCTAAGTCTAGGATGATTGAATACTAGTACAACACATCCTTCTTGAATTACAAGGATTTTCGAGGTCATCTCATGCTGACTTTCAAGCGGGGGTTGACGGGGGCTGCGATTGGAAATAAGTGGTGTGACAACCTTAAAAGTAAAATTAGGCCGCTTGCTGCCGATTTTAATCACTGACACGACACAGATTAGCGACACAGACAGCACTGGAATCTAGAGTTGACATCGAGTGATGCGGGTGAAGTAGCTATAGCAAGGGCAGATTTAGTCTCTTTGTTCAACAAGAAGGACCAAGCTCTGGTGGTTAGTACTTGGTTAAGACAGATATCTATCAAGGCGACGAAAATTGCCACAGAATGTCGTGCAAAAGGACTTTGGAATACCACAGTTCGACATATCGCCAATGTCATATCGCTGGATACAAACAAAGGCATGTGTGAGGAATTTCGTGACTACTTCCAGAAACTTTTCACCATGGAGCACGGGTAGAACTCGAGACCTATTTAGCTGATTTTCGTCATTTGAAAGCCATCTCTGGTAATCCGTGGATATTCTTAAGAATCATACTTCTTTGTTAACCGATTGAGGTTTGTGTTGAATAGTCTAATAGCCCCCGAATAAACTTGTGTTGAAAAAGTCAGGACTCTCCAAGATAATTTACACTTGGTATTCAGTATTTGATGAACTGATCAGTTTCGACCAGTCCAAAGCAGTCGACAGCTGAGCCTCATTTTCTGCAAGTTGTTTTGTCTGCGGCCGGTTTCAAGCTCGAATTTCTCTCATGGATTCACCGACGATATAAGACCGCAGGATCTATAGCCTTTCACACTCTTCAGGTCAATTCGTAAAGAGCTGTTCGCTTTCGTCCTTGCTGTACGTCTTTTGTGATGTCAGTGAACACTCGTTGACACTTTTAAGTTAATACATTGCCATCGTGTATTAAATAATGAACTCCTATTACCAAAATTTTGTGATAGTATTAGAACATTCACATCAAAATTTATCTCACCTGGTTTTTTCGGCAAAATATAATTTTTCATGCTCCGCAGGAGACAATTTCATTAATAATAACCGAACTTTCTTTTCATCATTCCCATGCAAACAATCCCCTTTGAAGATCCCTTCGTATTTTCTATAATAAGCTGGAAAAGTTATCCCTTCATCTGGATTGTACACAATTTCCTTAATAATAAACAAACTTTCTTTTCATCATTCCCATGCGAACAATCCCTTTTGAAGATCCTTTCGTATCTTCTATAATAAGCTGGAAAAGTTATCCCTTCGTCTGGATTATACACAAATTCGCTGATTGAATTAGCAACAGCATCTGGAGTGAATGAATCTGCAGTTTGTCTTTCCATCATTTTGGTAACCAACTCAAAAAACTTCTGTTGTTGGAGTTGTAATTGTAATTGCAAGTTAATGTTGTTTTAGTTGCTGTAATTGTTGTTCTTGTTGTAGTTTTTGTTGCAGCAACATTTGAACCATGATAGCTTTTAATTCTCCATTCCGATGTACTCTGCTGAATATTTTACAGATTATTTTTTCCTCGTGTAGGTTGAAGGAATCCTTGTGTAAGTTCAATGAATCCTCGTGTACGTTCAACGAATCTTCGTGTAAGTTCAAGGAATCCTCGTCGCCACTTTTGTGATGTCACTGTACACTCATTGCCAATTTTGTAATGTCAACGAATACTCGTTGTCGCTTTCGTAATGCTCGTTGTAGTAGAGACTTTGTAATCGCAAATACAACTATAGTAACACCGTAGAACAATACCGGTTTCAGATGCCTTTGAATAATACTCGCATTGATAGTACTTGCTCGATAATACTCACTCGAATAATAACCGCTGAATAGTGATCCGAATATTAATTCGTTTAGAGAAAATTCTGTAAAGAGAAATAGTATAGTGAATAATATAGAGAATAGCGATCCGTATAGTAATAGAGGATTGTGTACAAATTGTGATCAATTAGACGCCACGCTAATTCCCATATATACATTTCCTTTACCATCACGTGATCTACTTATTCAAAATGGGATCGCCTGTTTTTGCTCTCTGATGATCTCTGTTCAAACCCAAGTGTCGGCAGCGACACTTTATTCCTATATAACAACCTCGAAGTCTTTCCTGCACAAGTTTTTTTTAATCATTTCACCCCATGAAAGACAGTAAAGATACAGGAGTTTACTGAGTATGATAGAATAAGAAAAAAGAGAAACATTATTATGGAGCAAAAACAATAGAAAAGTAATCAAGAATGCAGTAGATAACAGCTGACATTGCATTTCAATTTTTGAAGATCAAAGTTGGCTAAAAAGCGTGGAACCAGAAGAGAGTTCCACAAGCGAAAGAAGGAACTGTTAGCATAGAACTTACGGTTACATCTAGCCAATTTAAATGTAAATTGATGAGACGTTGCTGCCAGTCTAGTACTGCGCTTAAATTCATAAAGTCTAGGTACCATAGCGAAGAGTTCACCTGAATAATTACCATGTGAATATTTATATAAAAGGCACAAGGAATCTACATTATGGCGGTGGGTGCGAACTTGTTCCAGCACTGAATTACGTTAAGTGACACTACCACTTCGTCCAAATACTCTGTCTATGTCGACGACGTATCTTTGTTTGTAGCGAACGATGTTGAGATTGATGAGGTGGAAACGGATTGTATTTAGCAAAGACAGGAGCCAAAATTGCTGCAAGACAACAGACACCGCGATAAGTCTGTTTGCTTGCGGTAATGCTCGTAGTACTCTCTCCTTGGCTCCTCCAATTGAACAGGCGAATCGTATAAGATGTTCAGCGTCTGATTACATAAACTACCTCCATCTGTAGAAGAATTGATTGAAAACAACGGCGATTGCCAAGACTACAGTTGATCAAAATGTTGAATTGTCGCCACTTATGTAACAATTATGTACTTTTTAATCGGCTGTTGATTGAAGCTTACTCTTTGTCGACAAATGTCTTTTGCAGCGTGAGTGGTTGATTTATCAAAATGCATCCTTTGCAGTGATATGATTGATGTCTTTTTTTCATAGATCTGCTATGCAAAACTTAAAAGCTAGAAAATGCGTATGATTCAACATTTTTTGCATTGGAAGCCGTCTATAGGAATTCCGTCTCGTTCGATAAGAAACAGGATGTGTTTCTGATTTTACTAGGCGCGATACGAATGGTAATAGATGGCTTACAGGAATTCCGCATCAATTTGACATTATTTCGTTAATCCTTTGCTTAACCCATTGATGCCCACCGTAAAATCCGGTTTTATATGTTTCTGGAAAATATATCCGATATTAATTATAAGTTTCTAAAAAGTATCCGATACGATATTAATTCTAATTTAAAAAAATACCCGTTATTAGCTACAGGCTTCTAAAATAAATCCGGAATAAATATACAGTTTTCTAAAAATAAAAAAAATAAAAAGTCCGATATTAATTATAGGCTTATCAAAAATGGGGCGGAGAATGGAGATCGGGATGGGGATAAACTTTTTTCGAAGGAGGATTTTTCTTTTCTTTTCTTTTTTACAATCAGAGTGTAACGCTACCAATTAAAAAATACTTCAGTTTCATTTTTTTTAAATTTTGCATCGAAAAATACAGAAACATGCCTTAGTACAAAGTATCCTCTCGAGAAGAAAAAAGTAGAATGTCTACATCGTATCATGCTGGTTAAGCATACAGAAAAAGTACAGAAGACGTTACCGTTATCTGTGTTCAGTAAAATATACCCAGCCTATTGAGTCAATCCAAATTTGAAAATAAAGCAAATGTAACAAGAACTTGTAAATTAAACCAACCAGTTAGAGAGTTTCGTAATGTACTGAGATGACGGGGTAGGTGAAAATGAGTTTGTGAGCTTATTAAAAGAAATAAACTCTATGCAACCAGATCATTAAAATTCCCACATCGACTCCTTTTAGTATCTTGATTCTGGGTTATCCAGAAGACTTTTCACACAAATGCCCTTCCAAAATACTGAACGATTTAATTTTGTCAGAAAATTGACCTGTGAGGGAAATACGTAGGAGAGGTGTCTAAATCTAAAATGTTTACTTATAATCGAAGGCAATGGGAGGGAAGAGAATGACAAGACAACGATATTGACCTCAGTGCGTTATGCCATCTGTTAAGCATGGTGGTGGCAATGTTATGGCCTGGAGATGTTTTTTTCCGTTAAAGGTGTGGGCGACATCTTCTTGATAGATGGCATAATGGACGATAGAAATTATACCCCGATTCAGATTGAGATTATGAAGAAGGTAATGATCAAAAATGCAGTTCTAATCTGTGGAGATGTTATTTAGCAAAAAGAATAGCAAATATTGTCACGCACCATGAATTGAACATTTCATATTCCGTGTTTAAATCCTATTAAACAGGTGCCGGCCTGTATAGACTTAAAGCTTCTTCATCTTGTAAAAGGCTGTCTCTACACACAAGTCAGAAGCACGTATTTCCCTGTCCGGCGTCTACGAACATTTTGTCCCTTTGTAAAAAAAAACAATGCTCTGCTGATTAGCTGTTAAGGGTCATAGGACCGATCAAGCATGGTGTATACTAATTGGGGAATAAGAAAATTTATCCCAACAAAATCTTCCACCAAAATAAAGTAGCATAAGGTTAATTTTACATTCGCATCACACACCTCGAGAACTTATGTTTTCATTGACGTCGATTTAATCAATTCAGCCTTGACATTTAAGTGAGATATTAGGAAACAACAATAATACACACTAGACTCCCTGAGGAGTATGGGAACACAGCTGTCAACTTCAATAGAATCCCTGAGTGGTATGAGATCACAGTACGCCAGGTATTGCTTCTGTAGTTCCCATAACAGGAGTAGGAGTGCACTAAGCTCAACTGGTTATGAATTCAGAATTGTTGTTACCAACTACAGCCAAAGAGCCCAGTTTGCCCTATTATTTGACCAGTAACAGGTGGGTGGAGAAGAGATGGATTCATACATTTCCCCAAGAATACTTGCGTGTTTGTGAATACAATGATCTCGACTGGGTTTCAAACACGGTTCTCCGATTTCTCATTCCCAGCCGCTATCTATTACACCACGCGCACATCCAGGTATCGATGAAGTGAAACTAATAATAATAGTAGAAACGCTTCATCTAAAAGAAATCGAAGAGATAATTCTATTATTATTAGATGGAAAAAACACAAAGAATAGAATTGAGGAAGAAGTGATAAAAGAGGCCCTTTTGGCCATCCGATGCGACGTGATACGAGTTAAAGTCTCATCGGAAATAGCTATATTTCCGGTTGCATCATGTGTCGTTAGCGATCGAGAAGCTTCGATACAGAGCGTCGTGACCATAAGTTAGTGTTGAAAGGTTTTCAGTGCGACACATCTCCCCAAATCTGACTCCATGGCGAAACATCAGAATTTATTTCTCGCTGTAAAACTAACAATGAAATAAGTAAAATAATAAGTAAAATATTTTATTTAAAAATAGATTCTTTTCTTTGAAATATTTTATTTGAAACATTATTTTTTTATTAATTATTTTATTTTTATTTTGCATTTTTCTTCTGGCCTGCTTCCTTTGTTTAGCCTCGCCATTATGTTCGTTATGTGATTGCTATTAGTTAACAACAGACTGTCTGGAAGTTAATTGTTGCTTCAGACAAAATCAAATATAAAAACTGTTTTATGGGTGTTTTCAATTAAATCGTTACATGTTTCATTTCATCGCGGGAATAAAGAAATCACATACTGCGATGTGAGATGCTAAACCAATTCAGAGTTGATTAGGGCCTCTAGTAGTTTGTCGAAGTAGAAGGCTAATAGGGCGATAGTTCGAAGGGTCAGATGGTTCACCTGAGTTCTTAAAGACTGGAACAGAGGATTTCCTACATGTAGGAAAGCAAGAGGCAGTGAGGCATTTATTATACAGTTAAATTATGCTTCAAATTAGAAAGAGATAGCTGAAAATTCTGAGATATATCATGAAGAAAGAGGGCCGAGAGACTTTAATACTGGCAGGACATACTGAAGATAAGAGAAGTTGAGAAAACAGTGAGTAACGTGCATAATGAGTGGAAACAGATGGCAGAACACGCCTAAAGAGGGAGAGTAAAGAGACGAAATTAAAGACGTTGTAGAAAATCATGATCTCTAATATTCTGAAAGGACTTGGCGCATAAAATGTATTTTCTACAATGTATAAAGAAAGAACAAAAATAACATAAAACAAAACTCACTTTATTCACCATAAATTAGAGGTTTTTAGATAATATGGCAAATTTAATTTTGCAGTGAAAAACATTACATTTTTATTTTCTAACTCCTTCTATTTATTTGCGAACGACAGAAATGTTCAACATACATTTTTGAAAAAAAATACCTGTTAAAGAATAACATAAATTATTCATAAAAATAATTTTATGGTCAATGCTGAAGAAAAATAGAGAAAAATATTAAATTTAAATTAACTTTATGCGATAAATTCTTAATGACACTTGTGAATTTCGCATCGTAAAAATTTGTTTAAAGATAAAATATGCAAAATTCACATAATATGAATAAACATTCTACTTACTCCAGTATCTTAAATAATAAATTTAAGTTAATCCAAGGGTAAAATGTAAAAATTTCTTTAAAAAACTAAAATTTCTTAAACCAATTCCAGTAACAAACTTTCGCGTGTTAATTGTCCGTCCCCAGTCGCCTATTGGTCTTAACTCGATTTCGTGGCCTGAGTTAAGGATTGCCTTGTTTCTATACAATTTGTTTGGTCAATAAACATAAACTCTATGGCAAACAAATTATTTCACACATTTTACCAGAAATTGCTTCATTTGTCTATGAATGGAATCATGTGCTCTTTGCTGACCTCTTATGATCTCAAATATTTTCCTAGGTCAACTTGACATGCCTAATCTATGGCACAAATGAATGTCTTGCAAATTTGCATGCCAACACAATAAAAACTCAGTAACTCATTCTATTTTATTAGTAATTGCTTCATTCCGAGAGAAATGCAATATTTCGATATTTTTGTACTCAACTCTCATTTAAGAGTGATCTTACATATCCTAACTTATTATTCAAAATCTTTCGGTTAATCATGCTAAAATCTGCGAGTCTAGGCCTTTCTATTTGTCCGTAATGCCTCCTTTTTTACCAAATACAGTGTAGCGTCTGTAATAGTCATTCAATTTATTAAAATAAGTATACTGATTCAAATACAATTTCAGTTGGGAATTTGCATACTAGTTGAATAAATGTCAAACAATATAATCTGACCGTGGAGAAAAATTTATGAAAAACAAGCACAGTGGGGGAGGGGAGAATTGAAAGATTAACTTCACCACGGCGGTTGTATTTCGTACAGAGTAATGGAAATTTAGGATCAATTTATGATATACTTCCCATAAGCTTGACGTTTATGCTTAGGTCAATTTATGGTATACTTCCCATATGATTGACTTTCATGTCAAGATCAATTCAATTTTCGGTCAATTTATGATATACTTACCAGATGATTGATTTTCATGTCTGGGTCATTTCAGTTTAGGGTCAAGTTATTATATACCTTCCGTATGATGTATTTTCATGCATGGGTTAAATAAATTTGGGGTCACTTTATGATATACTTCCCATTTGATTGACTTTCATGTTCGGATCAATTCCATTTAGGGTCAATTTATGATAGACTTCCCATATTAGTGACTTTTATGCTGTGGTCAATTCAAATCATGGACGATTTATGATATACTTCCCATATTATAGATTTTCATGCCTGGGCCAATTCAATTTAGGGTCAGTTTATGCTGTTTTCCCATAGTACTGATTTTCATGTCTGGGGCAATTCAACTTGGAGTCAATTTATGATATGATTCCTACATGATTGACATTCATGCCTAGGTCAATTCAATTTAGTTTCAGTTTATTATATTCTTCACATATTATAGACATTTATGCCTTGATCCATTCAATTCAGGGTCATTTATATGTTTCCAATAATGGGTCAATTTAATGAATTTTATTTGGGTTCACTTCAGATATGCGTCCCATATGATTGACTTTCGTGTTTGGGTCAATTCAATTTGGGATCACTTCATGATATACTAAACAGGTTATTGACTTTCACGTTTGTGTCAATTCAATTCAGGTTCACTTCATGATATACTTCCCATGTGATTGACTTTCATGTTTGGGTCAATTCAATTCAGGTTCACTTCATGATATACTTCCCATGTGATTGACTTTCATGTTTGGGTCAATTCAGTTTGGGTTACTTCACGATATACTTCCCAGGTTATTGACTTTCTTGTTTGGGTACATTCAATTTGGTTTCACTTCATGATATACTTACAATGTGATTGACGTTCATGTTTGGGTCAATCCAACTTGTGTTTAGTTCATGACATACTTCCCATGTGATTGACTTTCATGTTTGTGTCAATTCAATTTGGGTTTACTTCATGATATTACTTCTCCTGTGATTAACTTTCATGATTGGGTCAATACAATTTGAGATCACTTTATGATATACTTCCCATGTGATTGACTTTCAGGTTTGGGTATATTCAATTTGGGTTTACTTCATGATATATTTCCCAGATTATGTACTTTCACGTTTGTGTCAATTCAATTTGGGTTTACTTCATATAATACTTCCCAGATTCTTGACTTTGATGTTTGGATCAATTAAATTTGGCTTCACTTCATGATATACCACCCATGCGATTGAATTTCATGATGGGGTCAATACAATTTCGGCTTATTTTATGATATACTTCCCATGTGACTGACTTTCATTTGGGTTCAGTTCATGATATACTTCCCAGATTATTGACTTTCATGTTTAGATCATTTTAATTTGAGTTCACTTCATGATATACTTCCCATGTGATTGACTTTCATGTTTGTGTCAATTTAATTTGTGTTCATTTCATGATATACTTTCCAGATTATTGACTTTCATGTTTGGGTCAATTTAAATTGGGTTCAGTTCATGATATACATCCCATGTGATTGACTTTCATGTTTGGGTCAATTTAATTTGTGTTCACTCCATGATATATGTTGTGTAGGATCCACCTAATCTGCATAGGTGACTACCAACTATATAAATAGTGGTTGGTACCGGAAGACGAGAGGAGGAATCACGAGATCCAACTAGAGACTCTGATCGACTGCGACTAGTCAACACATTCTCCAGGAACGTCTTCCCAGAAATATACAGAAATACTATATGTACTTATTGTGTACACTTTCTTGTTATAATACATTCTTGTTCTAAGTACATTTTGTGTTGCATTATTATTCCATGCAATAGGCGAGATTCAACAATGAGTCAAGACTCAACAATATACTTTCCAGATTATTGACTTTCTTGTTTGGGTCAATTTAAATTGGGTTCAGTTCATGATATACATCCCATGTGATTGACTTTCATGTTTGGATCAATTTAATTTGTGTTCACTTCATGATATACTTTCCAGATTATTGACTTTCATGTTTGGGACAATTCAATTTGGGTTTACTTAATGACATACTTTCCAGATTATTGACTTTCATGTTAGGGTCAATTTAAATTGGGTTCAGTTCATGATATACATCCCATGTGATCGACTTTCATGTTTGGGTCAATTTGATTTGGGTTTACTTTATCATATACTTCCAAGATTATTGACTTTCATGTTTGGGTCATTTCCATTTGTGTTCACTTCATGAAATAATTCCCATGTGATTGACTTTCATGTTTCCCAGATTATTGACTTTCATGGTTGAGTCAATTCAATTTGGGTTCACTTAATGATGTATATCCCATGTGATTGACTTTCATGTTTGGGTCAATTCAATTTACGTTCACTTCATGATATACTCCCCACCTGATTGACTTTCATGTTTGGGTCAATTCAATTTGGGTTTACTTCATGATATACTTCCCAGATTATGGACTTTCATGTTTGGGTCAATTTAATTAGGGTTTCACTTCATGATATACTTCGCACGTTATTTACTTTCATCTTTGGGTCAATTCAATTTGGGTTCACTTCATGATATACTTCCCATGTGATTGACTTTAATGTTTGGGTCAATTCATTTTCTGATCACTTCATGGTATACTTCCCATGTGATTGTTTTTCATGTTTGGGCCAATTCAATTTGTGGTCAATTCATCATATTCGTCCTATATGTTTGACTTTCATATCTGCGTCAATTAAAGTTCGAGTCAGTAGGAAATACTTCTAATGACGTCGCAACGAGTATCAGAATCGAGACATAACCGCTGGTAGTGAGTAATATCTGTGGCGACAATGAATTGAAACTCATACACTAAATGTAAGCGAGTCCTCTAAGGAGCAAAGTCCCTGTTTACCGAGATAATGAGACACTACAGACTTTAACAACTTTGGTTCTCTCGATTACTGACAGATCTTTAATAGGGTATTAAATAAGTGTAAGGTGACACCCTAACGTTTCCTCCCTTCTTCAATCAATATGAGGTTTTATCATCTTCTGTTGATAAAACTGAATGCTTTGCTCGTAAATTCTCCTGAAACTCGTAATATCCCTGCCTAACTCCCCTCCCTCCTAGAACTGAATCTCTGTTGAGTAATATGGATATAACCCCTTCCACGGTTTCTGCTATAATCTCTAACCTTGATCCCTACAAAGTATATGGACCCGATGTTATCCCTGTAATAGGCATTAAGACGTATGCTCCGGAACTGGCTCCTGTTCTCTCTAAAATATATAAGTGTCTCGCTGCTTCCTGCTTTCCTGCCTGCTGTAAGTCATTATCTATTGTTCCAGTTTTTAAGAACTCTGGTGAGCCGTCCAATCCTTCCAACTATCGGCCTATTAGCTTTATACCTCTTTTGGGGAAACTCCTAGATGTCCTAATCAATTCTGAATTGGTTCATCATTTCTCATTGCAGGGCCTTTTCTCAGACAAGCAATATAACTTTTGTTTCTCCAGGTGCTGATGTACTGACAATATTTGCGGAAATATTTTATTATACTCTACGTGAAAATGGTGAAGCCCGATCTGTAGCATTGGACATCTCTAAAGCCTTTGACAGTGTCTGGCATTCAGATCTTCTCTACAAGCTAAAAAGTTACGGTGTCTCCGGACACTTTTGTTTAACTGAACCTGTTTTTCCTATCAAATTGTGAAATGAGAGTTATCCTGAACGGACACTCATCTACATTTTTTCGTACTATCCCTGGTGTCCTCCAGGGCTTCATTTTTGGTCCTACTCTATTTTTAATTTTCATTAATGGCCTTCCTTTCTTGGTACCTACGCTGACGACACAATAATTAACTCCTGCCTCGACAGTATGATTTATCAGCCTGACATGGTCAAAATGGCAACCGATGTTCAAAACGACCTCAAATCCGTCGTTAACTTGGGCAAAAGATGGCTTGTTAATTTTAACGCCGCTAAAACTAAACTTCTCTCCATTAATCATCTGAGAGGTCCTTCTCTGCCTTCCATCAGCTTGGCTGATGCTAACCTCTCGGGCTAACGTTCTCAGCTGACATGAAGTGGAAAGACTATATTGAATCCATTGTTGGGCCAGCTGCTAAGGAAGTTGGTTTACTGTGTTGTGCGAGACCATTTTTCACTCCAGAATTTATTTTACTTATCTATAAGTATACCATTTGTCCATGCTTAGAATTTGCTGCCACATATGGTCTGGTGCCCCTACTATTTACCTTGAGCTTATTGATAAGATTCAAAGAAGAATCTGCCATGTTATCGGTCCTGATCTGGCGGCTCGGCTCCAGTCACTTTTCCACCGCCATAAAGTTGCCTCTCTATGTCTTTTCTATAAATATTTTCATGATAATTGTTCGAATGAGCTATTCGCTTTGGTACCTAGAGTTTTTTTTATTTAAGTGTAGCAATGGACTGACTTTGAGATCCCATTAATTTACAGTTGGGCTGGCTACATGTTGCCGTAAATTCTATGCTAACGGTTTCTTCTCTCGCACTTACAGGGTATGGAACTCCCTTCCGGCTCCATGCTTTCCAGCCAACCTTAATCTTCAAAAATTTAAATACAATGTCAATCGCTATCTGCTGTCCACATGAATACTCTCTTCTCTTTCTGCTCATCATTAATGTTTCTGTTCTTAATTCTTACACACTCCTGTAACCCTTTGTGTTTTAGTGGTATTACTGTCTTGCTTGGGGTGATTACGATTTTAAAAAATACGGAGTAGAAAAGGTACTTTTTGCATCGGCACACATAATAACTGACGACAAGAAATTAGAACTACGTTGGTTTTATTTTTTTCTTTGGTGCGTGTAAAAATGAAAAAAAGAGAAAGAAGGAAAAAGAAAACAGATATTCTTTAGATATGGTAGAATTATTAGCCCATGTGGTAAAAATACAGCAGCAACAAAAACAGCAGCAACAGCAACAATGGCAGTTGTTGGAACTCCAGAAACAACAACAAAATTTAATTGTAAATAATATACGGAAGAAAAGGGAAAATTCCCTTCGTTATTTCACACCCGATGCGGTGGCAAATGCCATAGCTGAATTCAAATACAGTTCAGATGATGGAATTACGTTTTCTGTTTATTTTCTCGATTGAACATATACTAACTCGCCGTATCATCCAAGGTCAAACGGACAAGCTGAACAGTTTGTGGGTACTTTTAATAGAGCTTTGTAAAAAAAAGAAGCAAGTAATGAAAAAGTGAGCGAAGAAGCACTAGAAAAATTCATGACAGTATACGGATAACGCCGAATCCGAATACACCTACAGTCATGCGACGGCATGGGTCAAATCAATTTGGGTTTAATTTATTCTATACTCCCATATGACTGACTCTGATTTCTGGATCAATTTAATTTGCTGTCAATTTATGATGTACTTACTATATGATTGACACTCATGTCTAAGCCAATTCAATTTGTGATCCATTTATGATATACTTCCCATATGAGTGACTTCATGTCTGGGTAAATTCAATTTAGGTTCAATTTGTGATATTTCCCATATGTTAAACTTTCATGTTTGGTTTAAGTCAATTGATAGCCAATTTATGATATACTTCCCCTATGATCCATTTTCTAGTCTGGGTCACTTAAATTTAGGGACAATTTATGATATACATAAATTACTTATTAAAGATTTTCATGTTCGGACCGATTCAATTTCGTGTCAATTTATGATATTCTACACATATAATTGACTTTTATGTCCTTACTCAATTCATGTGATATTTATGTTTCTGTTCCATTCAATACAAATCCCATATCTGATTTCATATCTGGGTCAATTCAATTTAGGTTCTGTTTATGATATACTTCCTATATTATTGACTTTTATGTCTTGGCCAATTCAATTTAAGGTATATTTTATATGCTACTCGTACTATTGACTTTCATGCCTGGGTCAATTCAATTTAGCGTCACTTTATGATATACTTCCCATCTGATTGACTTCCATGTCTGGGTCAATTCAATTTAAGTTCAGTTTATAATATTCTTCACATATGATTGACTTTTATGTCATGGTCCTTTCGGTTTATTGTTAATTTATTATGTACTTCCAATATGATTGACTTTCATGTTTGGGTCAATTTAATTTAGGGTCAATCACTTATAAACTTCCAATATGATTGGCTTTCATATTTGGATCATGTTTGAGTCAATTCTATTTAGGCTCAATTTATGATATACTTCCCATATTAGTGACCTTCATGTTTAGGTCGATTCAATTCAGGCTCAATTTTTGATACACCTCGCATATGTTTGACTTTCAAGTCTAGGTCAATTCAATGTAGTGTCAATTTATGATATTCTTCCCATATGATTGACTTTTAATTCTGTGTCAATTCAATTTAGCCTCCATTTATGACATACTTCGAATATGATGGATTTCCATATCAGTGTCAATTCAATTTAGGGTCAATTTATTATATTCTTCCCATATGGTTAATTTTAATGTTTGGATCAATTCAATGTAGTGTCGATTTACAAAATACTTAATATATGAATGATCTTTATGTTTTGGTCAATTCAATTTAGGTTCGATTTATGATATTCTTTACATATTATTGACTTTCATGCCTAGGTCAAATCAATTTAGGGTCAATTTATGATATACTTCGCATATCATTGACTTTCATATCTTGGTCAATTAAATTAATGGTCAATTTTTTATATACTTCCCATATGATTGTCTTTCATGTCCCAGTTAATTCAATTTAGTGTCAATTCATGATATACTTCCCAAATAACTAACTTTTATGTCTGTGTCAGTTCTATTTAGCATCTATGATGGATTTCCATATTTGTTTCAATTCAATTTAGGGTCAATACATGATATTATTGACTTTCATGTTCGGTTAAAATTAAATTTAGAGTCAGTTCATGATATACAGGGGGTGAGGGTTAAATTGGCGCTACTTTGTATTTTTAATTTTATGCATGCGCTTTGTTTGTTTTTGATTTTGTCGACTGCACACTATAGTAGTATCAGTTGTGCACCGTCTGTGAGAAAAAGAGCTCCATGACACAATTCACACCGCCAAAAATTTGGAAACGGCATGCTTTACTGCTTGGCATTCGTGCCGAAACTCCAATACGAACATTTCAGGGTTTTTCAGTGTCAATCTGAGGAAAGTGTAGAGGATTCAGAAAGAGTTGGTCGAGTCTAATGCTGATTACGAAGGTACGGCAGCTTGGAAAACTCCCTCTGATCGTTCTGATAAAAAAAGAACACTCAAATTTGTTGATGAGGGCCTCAGGCTCAACACGGGGGCCTGCATCAAGTTCCTCCAGGATGTATTGCTGCCCTGGGTCAAGAGTTTGGCTTCTGGAATCCCCTATGTTTGGAAACAGGACTCTCCACCATGCCACACAAGCAGAAGAACCCAGTCTTGGCTGTCAGACAATTTCTGCGACTACACCACCCCTTGCATCTCGCCACCTAACTCCCCAGACTACAACCCTTAGATTACTATGTGTGGCGCGCAGTTGAGCTAGAGATCAACAAAACTCCTTGTAACACCAAACATGAAACTGAAGCTATGTATTATGGCAGCATTCGCCAACTTAAACAAGGAGACCGTCCAGAAGAGATAAAAGGAGATGCCGATGTCGTCTGGATGCCGTGGTTAAATCCAATGGCGATTTTATTGAATAAATTTACTCTTTAGCATTTCAAGATGTTTTTGTATATTTTTGGTAAAGATATCTGTTAAAATGAGATATCAGTGTTACATTTTTGTGTAATTTAGACGACGATTTATCCATTGCGCCCTTTATTTCACATATGATTGACTTTTATGTCTTGGTCAATTCAATTTTGTATCAGTTTATTATATACTTCCCATATGACTGTCTCCTGTTTCTAAAGCTATTCTCTTGTCTCAGATGTTATCGATCAGTCATATCGTTGAAAATTTTTTCATTTCCAAAATAATGGAATAAACGTTCTGCCAGGAATATTTATGTAAGTTTAATAAACTTGGATTAAAATAATCAGTTTTGAGGGAAAATATTTGAAAAATAAGCGTGTCGTAACACATGTGCACCGTACCGGGGTGGGGGAGACTGTAAGTTATAATTTCCATCATGTCGGCATTTGTATTTGATGGACAAGTGTACAAATAGACACATAAAGATTATCGTTTTGGGGTTGTTTTTTTGTTTTGTTTTCTTTGGTAACTGGTGAATATTTTCTTGTGTGATGCTAAATGTTGCCCCTAGTCCTTCACACTGTGCACTGTTTTCGAACGAATGAAACTATTATTAATGTAATTATTCAATCGCCAATTTTCTGGCTATAAGCTTGATGGTTGTTTAAATATTTACTGATGATACATTGTCTCATTTCAAATTCTATGTTTACACAAAGATGTCATTCTCCATTGAAACTAATATGCCATATATTGCGACATATAAATCAGGAATGGGATCAAGCTAAGGATCTCCGAATCGCTAATCATAGTTTAGTGACCCAAAGAGACCTAAAATGTGGTGTATATACAATCCATAAGAAAATAGAGTCGAATAAAAGGTACAACGGCTATGAAAAATTTCCTTCAATTTTTTTATAACATTACATATTAAATTTAGAGTGCACCCTCTGACCTTCAGAATACGGTAAGTCTATAGAAGTGTAAACATGAAAAATCGTTTCAGAAGAAATTTGTGGTTTTAGACAGGTAACCTGAATTGCAATCAAGAAAATATACTACTCCTTATATTTATTATTACTGTTTGAAAAAAATCAACTTGCAATTTTTTTAAAAATTATTTTACAATTTGAGTATCCCAAAACCACTTAGTTGCTTTTATAGGCATTTTAATCATTGTCGCTATACTCAGAGTTAATCTTCTTTAGTGTTGGTTTCACACACACACACACACACACACACACACACACATATATATATATATATATATATATATATATATATATATATATATATATATATTGAGAGAGAGAGAAAGAGAGAGAGAGCGCTTCAAGAATTTGAAGTTTTGTTTTTATTTTCATGGTGGAGTATACTTGTATTGTCAGTTAATATTTCTCTAAAACGTGAATGTGGACAGGAACACTTTTTTAAATGTTGTGCAATAGAACTTGAATCCGACATGTGTAATTTATGCCTTCTTGATAATGTCGTCGGGAAACCAACATATATATTTACCTTTTTGTCAAAGATATAATCTCCCAAATGATATATATATATATATATATATATATATATATATATATATATATATATATATATATATAGCATATTATAATTTTGATTATTCCTTAGTACGTTACGCCCTGCCAATATTTTATAAATAATGGACTATTCCGTTTTTGGTTGGTGAAATAGAACAACGTGTGAAATTTTTTTTTTTTTTTTTTAAGCTTATCACCCCAAGCAAGGCTGGAGGCCACTAGCACGCAAGGGGTTACAGAAGGTTTGGAGGAAGAGCAGATAGGAGTGGTAAAGGAGAGGATGTGGAGAAAGATAGTGGGTCGATCAAGGCAAGGGGGTTAAGGAGGTTACAGAAGATTTGGAGCGAGAGCAGATAGGAATGAAAGGTGAGAGGATGTGGAGAAGGGAAGTGGATAAATCAAGGCAACTGGAGATGTCGATTGACGTTACACTTAAATAGTTGGAGATTGTATTTGTCAGGGAAACAGGAATAAGGAAGGGGATCCACAGGCAAGATGTGCGACACATGAAGCTATTGGAGTATAAGATACGTCTACATCTAACAGTTTCAACGGTGAAGGGGTGGGAACGGGGTGCCAGCCTCGTAGGACGTTTAAATTCATGAGGCCTAGGAACCAGCGAAAGCAGCTCCTCGGAGCAATTACCGTGAAAGTATTTGTAAAAAAGACAGAGCGACTCCAGACGAGATGACAGATCAGGGCCAATTACGTTGCATATCCGTCTCTAGATCTTATCAAGAACCCTGAGGCAAACAGCAGATTGTTAATCTTTTCATTTATATCCTCTTACTTCTGAAATTTTCACGAGTATTACATGTTATACTTTGTTATCACCTGACTTATAGCGTTTCGCCGCAATGGATTTAGTTTTAAAAATGAAAAAAAGAAAAATATCGACACTTACAGAAAATAATACTACAATTTACTTCTTAAAACACACTTAATTTTCTTACTCACACATCCTAATGATGACTCTTGATTCAAAACTTGGCACAGCACAGCATGAATTTTGACCAATTTATCCACACACAATAACGACATTTGCAAAAGGAACTTCGAACATTAGAAATAATCTTTAAATATTATAGATATAAAATGTCTGTTGTTTTTAACAAGTTATGATTTTAAAAAATGTTCAAGAGAATAAACAATTTGTGGTTTATAAAAAATATGTTATGTTCTATTAAGGCATTAATCGTGACAGTTTTACCTGACAAAGTAAATAAATTCGTGACTAAGAATAAAAAAGAACAACAAAAAAGGGTACTTGATTTTTAAATGCTTGAACTAACTTCATGTAATTTTTCTTCTTTTTTCTTTTTGCACTAACCGTTTTTGAATAGGTAGTTGGACATAAACGGTTCGTTCTTCACAGTCGAGCACACTTCATAACCGGTTTTACAATAAACCGCGTGTAAAAACTAAGTTTATCAAATAACTACATATTATAAATCCTTATTGAAGTTTGCTCTCTTATGAGTTGAAGACATAATAATGTCTTTTCTATACAGGAAAAAGGGAAAAGGATAAGGGGTGAGTTTAAAGAGGAGAAAAAAAAGAACGAACAGAATAATCTCAACACCCTACACATACGCACATGCGCGCAGACGGGCGCACGCACATCCGAACAGACGGGCGCATGGCCACACGCGTGCAAACGCACACAAAAATACAGAAAAAATAGCACCAATGATAAAAAAAATAGAGAAATATAAGCAGTCAATTTCTGATGCACACTGAAACTACGAAACTATGGAGTCTAGTG
The DNA here is from genome assembly GCA_964036315.1 of Acanthosepion esculentum. Lineage (NCBI taxonomy): Eukaryota > Metazoa > Mollusca > Cephalopoda > Sepiida > Sepiidae > Acanthosepion > Acanthosepion esculentum. The sequence continues at coordinate 62,900,601 of OZ038478.1, forward strand.
CTGAACGTAACATCAATCAGCTAAGTGACAAACTTTGTTCTTATATATATATATATATATATATATATATATATATATATATATATATATATAAGGCGCAGTTTGAGTTGATAGCAATTAAGGAAATATTTATGGTGCCATTGGTGGTTAGAATGTCTAACATATCTAGCAAATACAAGGTGCGGCAAAAGTAACGCCTTTTTTTTCGAACTGGGGTCGTATACAGGAAAGTATTTACGTATTCAAACCTTTTCCAAAGCATTTGTGTGAAAGTAAAAGTAACAGACTAATCCGTAATTTGAACTCGCTTCGCACATTCGACTTCCCGCGTCGAAATCCGCTAGATAATTTTGGAAAATGAAATATGTTGTAAAATTTCCAAATTTTCATTTGAAATACAAAAAGTACGAACTTTAAGCAGTTATAATATATATATATATATATATATATATATATATATATATATATATATATATATATATATATATATATATATATATATATATGGGGGGTAAAAGAATGGCGCCATTTCGGTTGATACAAAGTAAAGAAATATTTATTGCGCTGTTGGTGTCTGGTGAAATCTGACAAATACAGAGTGCGACAAAAGTGATGCCATTTCTTTTACGCTGAGTTGCATAGGACAACGTGGAGCAATTGCGTGGACATCACGATCATCAGATCTAACACCACCAGACTTTTTCTTATTTACAGGCTCAAACCAAAAACAATTCCTAAATTTAAATCAGAAATTTCTACGGAATTTTCTGAAATTAATGTAGAAATGTGTCAAATGGTTTATAGAAATGTTTTATTGAACGTGAAGAAGAGCATTATGCATATGTTAAATAGTTTGTTAACCATAACAAATCCTGTTGTTTTGACGTGACAATACTTATAAATTTTCTTAGACTACTGTAATTTATTCTTGTTCAAGAAAGGTTACGCTAAATATCTGGGAAGTGTTCTCACAGAAAACGAAAAATTCGACACTGAGATTCGAAGACGCATTGGAATGGTCTAAGATGCATTACAAAAGCTAAGCAGAGTATTAAGAGACGGAAAAACAACGTTAGAAATAAAGAAAAGAGTACTGAACTGTTACGTGACATCTGTTCTCCTGTATGGCAGTGAATGCTGGACAATCTCTTCAAAGATGAAGAAGATACTTGAAGCAACAGAAATGTGGTTCTATAGAAAGATGCTGAGGATACAATGGACCGAACATGTGATCAACATGGAGATTTTATATGGAAGCAAAAAGGAAACTTAAACTTAACATCAGGAAGAGGCAGTTGAAATTTCTGAGGCATATAATGAGGAAGGATGGCTTGGAAAATCTGATACTCACATGACATATTAAGGGGAAAAGGGACAGAGAAAAACAGCACGAAACATACTTGATGGGCTCGAGTAAAAGGATAGTAGAAGAGGGTTTGGAAGAAGTAGCAAACAGACAAAACTTATTAACAGCCACAAGGAGCAAGAAGATGTGAAGGGCCATGATCGCTTACGCCCTGAGGGGACACGGTACATAAAGAAGAGGTTTTCTTCCAAAATGATTATCAATTTGCATCGCAGGGCTTTCACGCACCTACATAGTTTTGTTTTAAACGAATCCAAGCAGATATCAAAAGTTTAATTCAGTCATTCTGAAAAAGTAATAAATCTGATACTTAAAAATAAACAGGAATTATCGTTTAAATGAAGTTTTGGAAGAAAGAAGTTTCAATTAATTTCATTAAAAAACAAAAAAAAACATTTGCATTGACTACAGCATAAACTACATATGTGATTTTTCAGGTTCATAAATTGATTAAAAAATTTTTTTAATTTATTGTATTTTTTATTCACTTATATTATTTCTTTGCGAAATAATTTGCAGTACTTTTTAATTGACTTATCTTATTTTGTTTGAACGTATTTTATTTTTTATAAATGATTTACATTTCTTTTTATTTATTTACTGTATTTTTTAATTTGTATACTCTAGTTTACTCAATAAATCTATAGAAACTATTAAATACTTATCAAAATATAAAATATTTGAATATATATATATATATTAAATAAAATTGTTTATAACTTAACAAACGCTGGCGAAAGAAACCAAGATATATTTTGTGACAATTTTCGTTTTTACAGAAAAAGAAACTGAAATCTCAAGAACTAAGAAAACACTGAAAAAAGTCCCTTAAAGCATAAAACCAAGTAATTCAATGTGTACGTATAATGTTGCAGTGTGCTGTTGACGGCAATGTTTTTTGTAGCTAAAATGTCTCTGCTGGCCAGAGTTATTTCAGGCATACTTGAAATATTTTAATATCCTGTCTTCTTTTACTGGAGAGGTTGAAACTGTCGTAACAGAAACAAAACGACATAATACCTTGAGAAAACAACGGGTTTACGTAATTGACTAGAGACGTTATACAGATTGGTATTGTATCTGATTGCTTGCAATTTGTTGTCATATTCAGGAGGCCGGAGCAAATCCTGATGAAAATGAATCCTGCCAATAGCTTATGAATAATGTTTTGATCGCGAGGAAAAACACTGTTTTGATTGGCTTGTAAGAAAGAAAGGATAGAGGGGGTGAAGACACTCTCATCTATTTAACGTTTCCTGAAATGGAAAAACATATTTTCATTTGTACCCTTTTAGTTCTTCAAATAATGACTTGCATTCATATTTATGATTATTAAAATAATATTTTGTTAAAATTGTTAAGCTCAAATATTTAACGATGCAAAAAGGGAATTTTAATGTTATGGAGAGTCATGAATACTCACGTTCTGAAGGGACACAGCACATAGTAGAAGAATCTTTCGAAAGAGAAATACTACGTTGAAGAATTTGGAATTCGGCCATACCATACTTAATTTTATCCCCAAGAATAAGACAAATGAATACGTAAGCTTACTCCTGGATTTTATTAGAATTATGTAAAGGTTTTAGGCTTTTTTGTAACAAAAAAAAAATTAATTAATGGCATCATTATTCAACAATCAAAGTATTTCACAAGCCCTCTATAACCTTACGTCATATTCCAGTTAAAATGTATATACCAACATAAAAAAAAACGGGTTTTAGTTTTGATTCGATTCATTTTTCGAGGAGCCTTTCGTAACATATGTTCTTCGAATGCTTTAATATGTGTCGTCAGTTATGTCTTCCTGGCTTCATTAAAAGTTTCGGGTCTTTTACATCAGACTCTTTCCACCAGGTAAACCCGCTTGTGTTAATACAGTACAAGCTCTCATTTTGGTGATCGTCTGCTTCGTATTCTTCGGACATGTTTGTTTTAGCGGTTTTTCTCTTTTTTGACGTGCTTTTTATTTTTAAATGTTTCAACATAAAACTTATTTTAACTGTAGAGCAAAGCAATGTTATTTAGTCATATAGTTGGCTTTATAATTATGGCATTCTCTTCCGTTTATGCACACTTTCACATGCTGACTGGCAGGTCTCTACTTAAACTTCAAGCTGGGAGGGGTTTTTTTTTCTCTTGGAGAACGTGATGACGTTTTTTTGGAAAAAACATAGTTGATGCTGCTATTTTTGATGGTTTACACAAACAGCAGTGACCGGAAGCAAAACCACAAAAATATAGACCTAACTTGAAATGTTTTACTTGACAAGGACTATTGCGTGAAACGAAATAAATGATAATTCAGCGTTCGTAGGTTTGGAAAATAGGGTTAATGTAGAAAATATCTTATTCCAGGTTTATGTTTGCTGCGACGCATTTGCAATTAGAGGATGTAAAATCACTGATTTTTTTTACTTAGAAAAAGGCTTTTTTGTTTCCGGTACGCAATTTAAACGAGCCAATATCTTATTGTATGTATAATATTGTATAATAAAAATTTAAGTTATTTGTTTGAAAAAATCCCTCTTGAATTTAATAGTGAAAAGTCTAATACCTTGTACATTAAGTCTTAGCAGCCTTTCCTCTGTAAGCTGAAGGAATAGTTCACACTCAACCAGTTTCGAATTCACAGTTGCCTCTCTTCATTAGAACCCAGCCTGCACTTCTGCTAACCCTTAACTGGTGGGGTGGGGGAGAAAAGATCGGTTTTTACTTTTTCAGTGGCTTCGACAACACAGTGACACTTTAGATACCAATAACCGCTACGCTACACAAATACTTGTAGTCCTTAACACAAACGACTGCCTTGTTATTTTCAGCATTGTATTTTTTCTTTGCGTTCTCATTTTGAATCCTATGCAAATATCTACTTTATAGTTGTATACTTGACTATAATGATAAAATTTCGACGCCAACATTAATTAGATCTGGTCTTTTTTTATTTATATTGCTTTTTGTTAGCAACTAACAAATTTCAAAGAAAATTAGCGGCGTCTGGCTGGCCATCAAATAAGTTTCCGTGGGAAATAGTAACTAATATACAAGTTTACTTCAAAGCAGCAATCAATAGGTATAGATTTCTCTCTGTAGAGTTGTTAGTGCTGTCTTGCGAAGAATTAACGTGGAACAAAATAAATGGCTGTTTTTATTGTTCCATTAGAGCGATCGGTTTTATCGCGTCGTCCCCTTATATGTTATGCCACATATATCATTTTATGCTGTGTATATCGTTTTTATAGGGTATCGAGCCAAAGACAAGCGTCATTTTGTTTGCTCTGCCGAAACTCCCTTTAATATCAACTGGGGACTGACGTAAGATTCAGAACAAATTTTCGCACAAAATTTCGCTTCTGGCGATCTGGATCTCTAGGATTAGTCTGGTCATAGTCAGAAGTCGTCACTTGACAATAAAGGAATAGGAGCAATCATAAAGCATCAAGAAGTAAACACTTGGGTGTTGAGTGCAAGGTTGGAGATAGTCGACACACCACTCGAAATACATCTGACATAAATCAGCAAAATAAAGAAAATAATTTGACTGATTTGCACGGTTTAACACTTATTACAATTTGCTTATTCGTTTAAAAAATATTTCACGTTTCTTGGATATGTGCTTACTGTTGAGGAAAAGTAGTTACTATGTGATAATAGAAAAGAAGACTTTCTTTGTTTAAAAAATTTCTCCACTTACCAATTCCAAAATCAAATCTTCATCCCCCAAAAGAAAAGACTTATATATACACATCTACACACATGCACACACACACACAAACACACACATATATATATATATATATATATATATATATATATATATATATATATATGCACACACACATACATATACAAATATACATACATGGACATATTTATGCATGTTCACTGGGCTATTATTTCTTTTTTTAATTTGGTTTGGTGATATCATAAGTATAAATTGTAGGAGGTTAAGTTAATAATTAAATTTATTTATTATTGTTACAATTTATGTGTATGTGCCTGTATTTATATGCTTATGCATATGCACAAATTCACCTCTCTTCGCACCCATACATAGGTATACGTGTAGTTATATATGTGCGCATAGACGCGCGTACATGGATACATGTTCACTTAAGAATGTGCTTTGTTATTAATAATCTAGTGCTTCAATGGTGAAGTTAGTTAATTCTTAAATATCATTTTTACACACACACACACACACACACACATATATATATATATATATATATATATATATATATATAGTGCATACTCCCGTACACTTACACACGTATAGCACACACGCTGCACACACGCACGTATATGTAATTATTAAGTAGTGTATGTAATTAAGATAAGTGTATGCTTATATCATATGTTAGCGTTTATTTAATGTTTCATTTTTATTTTTATTTAATGGTTAGTAGTTTATTTGTTTTTGCCTTGGTATTATATATTGAGGTATTAATTATAGGCTGTTAGGTTTGTTTATTTTTTTATGTTTGTGTGTGTACATATGTACATGTACACACACGCGTACAGTTGTGTACTTTAATATTTGTTCGTTTATTTGTTTTTCTTGTTTAAGAGTTTATTTTGGCTTTTAAAACTAATTATTGCTAATTCTTCCTGTAAGCATAAGTTACGATTTTGCTGTAAATACTGTATCAGGCTGCTCTTTTTATAATTTCCCATTTGATTTTGGTGGGATATTGTTTTCTTTTTGGCTCCATATGTATTTTGATAGGGTTTTATTGTTTGTGTATTTTTCTTTCGAAGAACATTTTGTAGTTATAACATCTTTCCTTTAAGTTTTTCTTTTTTTCTGTGGCGCATATATCATTTTTTCATCCGTGTTAATGTTATTAGTTACGATAGCCTTTTATATTATGTTATTGGTTAAACATTTATTGTTATGTGTGAAATTTTCTTTGTCAATTATTTTGAAGAATATTTTTCTTATTTTTGTTTTTATTGTATTGTTGTAGGGATAAACCAAATTATATTTTTCTGTTGTTTTTGCTTGAATTATTTTCGTTTTTGTATTCTAGTTTGTTTCAATATCCGCTGTTTCTTAGGGCTAATTCATATGTTTTTTTTTTCATTGAATATTTTTAGACTACTAGAATTTGTTGAAATTCTTTTATTTATAGATATGGATATTTGTTTAAATGAATTAGGTGGGCGTTAGAATCTTTGTTAATGTATATTGCGTTGTTGTCTAGTTTTCTGTATGGTTTGTAGGTTCCTTTACATATTTTGAATGTTATATTTAAGAATTTTATTAAATTTTTATTTGATTTTATATCTATTCTAAATTCTAGTGTTTTGAAGGGTTTTTTTTAAATTATTTCTTGTTTTATTTTTCTGTACTTCTACCATTACAGTTTCTTAGACCGTCATCCCTATATAGATCTATATCTTTTTTGTTCATAATATTAATATTTCCTAATTTATTGATTATGTATATGCCTATAATTTCGCATACACAGCGCCATCATATCTACCCATTGTTGCGTCAAAGTTATTATTATTATTATTATTATTATTATTATTATTATTATTATTATTATTATTACTGCCCTTTTTGTCCATTTTTTATTGTGGTATAATATTGATTTTCAGCAATGTTTAATTATATTTATATCTTCATTGGGGATATTGATATATTGTTTTGCTAAGTTGTTTAGTGTGTGTTCATTAATAGATGGGTAGAAATCTTTTATGTCTAATTGTGTGAAGGAGCAGTTTTCTTTGTAACTAATATTTTTGAACCAATTGATTGTTGCTTTAGTATTTTTCCATTCATTTATGTTTAGTATTCTTCTTAGTTTTGTGCATTTTTTTTTCTAATATTTGTTTGCTTATTTCCGCAATGTTGCTTTTTGTGTGGTTTAGTAATCGAAATGTTGGTTTAGTCGTGAAGTCTTTCAATTTAATGAATTGTTCGACTTTTGCTAATTGTTTTATCCTAGTGCCTAATTTTAATGGATATAATTTAGCTTATTTGTTTATATCACGTTCTCTTTCGCTAATAGTGGTTTTGTAAAATTTAGTGACTTCTTTGTCGACTCGTTTATTGCATTTGCTGGTTGCCATTTTATGGATTATTCTGAATTTATCTGATTTTATAAATAATATTTTTCAGTTGTTTATCATTTTCTGATGTTCTTCAAGTCTTTTTGGGAAATTATTGATGTTTTTTATTTCCAAGTAATTGATTATATTTCTTAAGTCATTTAAAAAAAATTTGTGGTTAGCACACACACACGCACACACACGCGCACACATATATATATAATCATTTCTTTATTCCTTTTGTTATGTATATAGGAATGCTCTATTTTAAAAAGTTTAAAAGAGCTTGTTAATACGCATAAAAATAGCATTTCACGCAGTGCGATTTTTAAAATGGGAATTTGTTATCCTTGGACATTCCAGAGATAATATAAAAAAGATGAAGAAATCCTAGGGAAGAAATTGTATTCTATGTATAGAAGAGAAACTGAAAATCATAGAATTCAAGAACGTTTATAGATTAATGAAATCAAAGAATTAAATTATTTCGAACTGTCTTCATGCTGATGCATCTATTTTAAAAAACGTGAAAAAGAACTGTAGACCTCGGGAGCGTCCAAGGACAACAAACGGCCATTTTCAAAATCGCACTTCAGTTGGCTAATGGGTAAATAGTCAAAAACTGTAATATATATATATATATATATATATATATATATATATATATATATATAAAGAGAACGCGTGTGAGTGAAAGAGATAAATGCTCAACAGTAAATGACATTTCTTGAAATACTCCTAGTGATAAAAAAATCCCATGGTTAAATGAAAAATCAATCTTAACCTATCACTGTAATATAACCTTCTTTAAAGTAAATATGAAACGTTTTTGTAAATTTTCATGTCCCTTCAGAATGCAGTCATGAAATTCATTTTTCTTTAATATCTGCCATGCATTCTTGGGAAATATATTGACATGGTTTCCCGTTGCCTTCTCTACGTTTTCCTTCTTTTAGAATGGTTGCCACTCAAAACTAGAGTGTGAAGTATAACTTGCTATTTAAATCTATAGATAGCGGGAGAAGAGATGGATTCATGTTTTTCCCTTGTTCATTATAATAACATAATGGCTGGTCGCTCGTATCCGAGTATGCCTGTGTTGTGGAGTTATTTCCACAATAGAACTTGTAGTCGGACTAAATGCGTCCTAAATGGGGTAAACGTACAGAAACGTTAGGAACTTGTAAATAAGTGTTACGCAGAGTAATCGAGTTGTGGTCGCTGATAACTTACTCCTCCCTCGACTACCTACTGACTCCTACTTATAATAGGTGGGAGAGTCTATTATCTAGACAAGGTGTCATCCACTATAACAGCCTGTCTACAAGAGCGGTTAGCCAATCCCTATTGTAGACGCCTGCTCAATCACATTTGTGTTTCCTCATTATCTTTTATCTATTATCTGGCATGATCAATTGTTTGAACAAGGCCAGTACGCGTGAGCCCCCTGGTCACGATGGCTTGTGACTTCGTGCTAGCATAACCATCGACAGCTTACAAATAGTTCCCTCAACCCAATTTTACTGACAAGGCTTTGGTAAACCTGTGGTATGTTTTTTAGGGACTTTCCAAAGGTGTCATACACTAGGATCGCCTTCCCAGACCGGTAACATCAAGAAGTGACAAATCGACCATGATGAGATACGAACCTGAGTCTTAGTGTCAGAACGCAAACGTTGTAACCACTCGGCCATGTGCCCATGTATTAGTACGTAAACGCAACAGACTAGCCCAGAATTTGAATTCATCGATTCCACTTTCCGATATCCATTACACTACCCAAACATATGTATCTGGGGTGTAGAAGAGATGGTTTCATGTAGGTACCTCCAAGAATTCGCTAAAACATGGGTACACATGATAAAAAATGCCGAAAACTTAATAAAACAAAAATTTCATTATTTATTAAATATTAAAGGCCTTTTTTTATTATTCCATTATATTTTTAATTCTTTTTAGAACCTTCGAAATTTTGGTTATTTTTTTTATTTCTCTTGCGTCAACGGGGAACCATAAATTAGTATGAGGATTTAGAGCGTCTTTTCCCGGGGGAAAACATACTGATTTCGAAATTCTTGCAAAAAATCAGATATATGTCGGATTTTAAAGAAATTTTCAGGACTTATTCACAAACGAATTATCTTAGAAACGTTTCTTTTTTAGAAAAACTTGGTTATTTATTTTTTTTATTTTTTATTTTTTTACATCTGTTACCCCTAACTTATTTCGAGAAATTCATTTTTATAGCGCTTAATGCTATAAGCAGAAATCCTTGGAGAATTTAAATCATCAATTATTTTTGTCAAACAGAACCCCCAGTTACAGAAAATCTGCTTTGAATCGTCAAATAAAAATGCAATAAAACTAAGATATTAATCAGTTAGAAATGCTGTTAACTGATTTTATAAGATATATTATGGATACTATTGTCTTAAGAAAAAGTTTTTTTCCACGAATAATAAATTTTTACAAAAATTGTTTTCATTTTTTTTTTCATATTTAATTATAATTTATTACGTTTTAATTTTTTTAAATTCTGTATTAATTTGTAATATTTGATATTAACCAAAAATTCTATTTACTAATCATAATTGGAAAAGCTTAATACAATTCAGCGATCCACAGTAATTTACAAAGAATTTTGTATTATTTTGTGTGTATAAACGTGCCGATTTTTGTAATTGCGGACGTCCATATACGACATTATCATAAAATATGAGCGGTAACCATAGTAAATTTAAAATTTATTGATAATTTTCTAACATTTCCTCAATAAGCGTATTCGTAAGTAAGATTTTATAGCCAAAGTACATAAAATTCAATAAAATATTAGATTACTTAGAATATTTTCCTAAAATTTTTAATAATGATGAGTAGTTAAAGATGAAATAAAAAAAAGTTGTGCACGTTGCATTCGTCAAGTCATTTTTGCAGTTACGTACCCTTAACTTAAATTAAGATATCAATAAATATGTAAACACCCTATGAAAGCACCCACCTCTATGTTAAAAAATGCTTTTCTGCGATATTTTAAACTAAAAGTAATATTTGTTTTAATTCAGATTAATTAAAATTTAAATCATTTAATCTTCTTGAAATAAAGTTTCATAAAAGTATATTTTATTTTTGATAGATTTTTTAATCAAGAGAAACATATTGTGCTGACTTGTCAATATCGCCGATTTTTACCGATGTAAAAAATAAACATTCAATTTTAAATTCGTTTTGAAATACAGCAAATTATTTTGCTTATTAAAAATATTAGATTAAATCTGTTCGTTTGGAGCTAGAAAATAAAATAAGAGCTTCAAGAGAGATTTTTCATTTTTAAAATGCATTTTAAACCTTGGGTAGCGATTTTTAGGTACCTAGTTTTATGCCTTTCCCTCGGACATTTGTGCAAAATTTGAACGCTGCAGTCTAGGCTGGATCTTGAACTCAACGGTTTTATTTTCTGTACCGATAACCGGTACACTACTTGTGCACGAAACGTTACGTTTGTCAAAGATGAATAATTAAAACACTTCCTTTTCGTTAGATTTTAGTTTCTTTAATAACAGAGCAGTTTCTATGTTTCAATGCAGTGAAAGACATGTTTTTAAACGTCTCCTACTTAGTTATTAACTACCAGAATTTAGAGTTGAGCTGATCTGTTATTTTTCTTATCAAATGTTAAATAAAGGCAAACTGTTTTCTTCTGTTCACACTTTCCGTGTTATTTCCTTCTACTAAGACTTTTTTTTTTTTTTAAATAAAACTTTATTCGTTTATTCTTTAGGGACATTTCAAACTGAAACTATTTTTGTTTCATCTATGGAATTTAATTGTTCTCGTTCCGCTGTACATATCTCCGGATATTTCGTGTTGTTTTTGTTTTTGTTTTCTGTTCAGTTATTGCTTGCTATTCTCACTGAAGTGTGTTAAGTCTGTCAATCAGGGATTGAACTCACAATTTCTATGTCACCAAATTGAAGAATCACCTCTTTAATCCACATCTCTACACTGCCTATCTATACGTGAAATAGTAAAACAGATTGGTATTTGTTGTGGAGATGAACACACCTCTCCAGAATATAAATTGGACTCGTCCAAGTAGCATATATGCTGACGACGAGAATCATCAGGAGAGATCTAACTAGGAGGTGCGTGGAGGGACACCCTTCCAACTGTTGATCAGAGCAGCCTCTCAAGGCGCTACGCAATAGTTCGAGCTCCTAACTATCAGTGGGGAACAGCAACCAGGAAACTGTCAACCCGATACCCTCAGTCTGATGAGACGTTGCCACGAGCCACATACATCTCAAAAGAATCACGACAGCACAACTACAGAGGCCAGACAAAAGGAAAGGGTCCGAGAAACCCTTCCTAAACAGGAAACAAGGGATGAGCCTCTTCTTCTGTTCAAGAGAATGGGGAGGGAATTGACCGGGCGATAGAAAAGCCTATCTACTCCTATTGCACAGACAAAAAAGGAACAAAAAACATAAAGCCAGACAAGCAACGTGCGTGACACTCAGAGTTGAATCTGAAATATAAAGTTTCAACTTAGCTTAAGTGCCGACATGCACTCCACGTCTGTGAGCCAGGAATAAAGGTAACGTCCAATACTTGCATGAGCCAGAAAGAAAATTCAAAGAACTAATATTCAAAGTTTTCAAAAAGGGGGTAAGTTAAATTCACTTTAATTAAAAAAGAAAAAAATTTTGGAAAAAAAAATAGTACCAAAAAATAAAGAAATAATAGGACATAAAATCATTAAGAATGAAATTCAGAGAGATACATACAAGTAAGACTGGTGACTATCTACTTTATTCACGTAGCTTCGTAGACGAAAATTAAGCAAGGAGTGAGTTTTTTTTTCTTTTGATGGCCATATACTATGTCCGCATTTATATCCAAAGACCGAGGGAGGGATGCAATGCTAATATGATCATTTACTTCGCAAGGAAGTCGAAATACTCTGCGACTGTGAGCCAGGAATAAAGATAACGGCAAATACTTGCATGAGCCAGAAAAAAAAATGAAGAAATAACAGTGGCGACGAAGATTCGAATTCACAATTTTTTTTTCTTTCTCGCTTAGCATAAATAGTTATCGAAGAAAATTCAAAATTTACGGAAAAGAATTTTGTGGAGTTTGTGTATATTCGTAAGGCGAAGCAGAAGCCGATAAATTCCAAGAGTGTATGACATACTGCTATTAGGAAAGAAACTTTTTCTTTTTAGTTAAAGACTACTTGTGCGAAAATAATACACTATGAAAGAACTGAAGATAATTATTCGGCAACTACTACAAACGCAGCAGGATCGGATTGAATATCGAGAACAGTTAAAGGCAATACTGGAAAATCAAGGAACAGTCAATGCGTCAATTTCATTTTCGCCAAACTCAGTCCCAGAAGAAAACATTGCATTCCTATCGCACTTCAGAAGGTACGAAACCATTTTCAGAGAAGAGGGTAGTCGTATAAAAATAAAGTACGTCTTCTGTTATGAAAATTGTGGCCGTTTAACATGAAAAATATCTAAATTTCAATTTGTCGAATACTCCAAAAAAGTGTCATTTAACGAAACAGTGTCGATATTATCAAAAAAATTTTATGAAAAGAATTCACTTTTTATACACATTGACAGTGCATGAACCTTAGTAAGGAGGAAGATGAAGATTTTTTAACATATGCCGGTAAATTCAACCGTGAGCGAGAAAAATTTAAACAAACGAACTATCCCCAGGTAGATTTCGATGGCTAATATTGATCAAAATTCTAACATCATGCAACGATGTAGAAATACGCCGTCGAATCCTTGCAAAATTTGAACCCTTAGAAAATGAAATTGACGCATTGACTGTTCCTTGATTTTCCAGTATTGCCTTTAACTGTTCTCAACATTCAATCCGATCCTGCTGCATTTGTAATAGTTGCCGAATAATTATCTTCAGTTCTTTCATAGTGTATTATTTTCGCACAAGTAGTCTTTAACTAAAAAGAAAAAGTTTCTTTCCTAATAGCAGTAAAAAAGTGAAAAAGATTACAGATAACGAAACACTGAGTAAACTAAAAATAAATTCACGAATATTTTCTCAGAGGAGTTGTAGAAATGTACAAAGTCAAAGGCATTTTTCAAGTCAAAATAAAATATAAAACAGTTTTTTAAGCCTGAAAAAGATGCCCTTTGCTGCGTTTGAGTTTATTAACACCGAACTTGAGAGGTTAGAAAACTATTAAAAATAGATTATTCAGAATGGGCCACGCCAGCGGTTTATATTAGAAAGAAAAATAAGATTCGTTTATGTGCAGGTTTTTCGACTGGATTGAATGACTGACTCCTACTCCATTAAATGGTGGTAATCTTTTACAAAAATTGACCTGCATACTTTCAAATCAAAGTGGATGAGGAATGGCAGAAGCATTTTACTATTAATACACATAAAGGACTCTACAAGTTTAGAAGATTACCCTTCGGCATAAAATAGGCCCAGATATTTTCCAGCAAAGAATGGATACGATGTTGAATGGACTAGACGGTGCCCTCGCTTACATAGATAATATACTTATTAAGAGCACTACGAAAATACAGCACGTAAAACTGATTTAGCAAGCATTTCAGTGACTACATGATTATGGTTTCAAACTGAGTGAACAGAAATGTCAGTTCTTTATGAATATGATTAAATATTTAGGTCAGATAAATTGACGAAAACGGAAGAAGACTAGATCCCGCTAGAGCAAGTGCCATGACTCCTACGACAAATTTGGTTACCCTACAATCATTTCTCGGATTAGCAAATCTTCTGAATAATTTACTTAAGAAGGGTACGAAATGAAATTGATCGGTGGAATGTCAAAAAGCTTTTGAAAGAATTAAAAACTACTAACTTCTGAGTTATCGCTGACACATTACAACCTACAGGGGCAGATAATAGTAGCGTCGGATGCAAGCGAATACGGCAAAGGAGCGGTAATAGGCCATAAATTCGAAAAGGGTACAGTGAAAGCAGTTACCGACGCTTCAAGAAGTTTGACAAATACGGAAAAATGCTAGTCAAATTGAAAAGTATGTGCTTGCTATAATTTTTGCTGTAAAGATATTTCACAGGATGATATTAGGAAGAAAATTCATAAGGCGAACTGATCATCGTCCATTATTAAGTATATTCAGTTCTAACAAAGGGATTCCAACTCATACTGCAAACAGACTACAGCATTGGGCTACGATTTTATTGAACTATATCTTCAACATGGAATTTCTATTGTCAAAAAAATTGAAGCCTGCAGATAGCGTGTCCAGATTCATATCGAAAATAAAAGATTTTCAAGATTCTGTGATTGCTTCGCTGGAATCCGAAAGCGAAATTAAAAGCCTGGTGTGCAACACTATTAAAGAATTGCCAGTCACGATAGACGATATCGAAATTCATTCTAAAGTTTATTCAGAAAACTATGAAAGTCAGAATGGAGTAAAACTAAAATTAAACCGGGTAACAATGATACAGCATTTTCTATTTGTGATGGAGTACTTTTGTACACGGAAAGAGTAGTAATTCCTTTATCGTTACAAAAAAGGATTTTGAAACAATTCCACGTAGGATATCCAGGAATAGTGAGAATAAAGTCCCTGATCAGAAGCTACGTATATTGACCAAAGTATTCAAAATACAGTTAGAAAATATAATGGTTATAATTCACCAGCAAAATCACCACCTATAAATTATCTGGCGTGGCCAAGCACTGATAAACAAGACTTCATATGGGATTTTCTGGACCACTAAACTATTCATACTATTTAACTGTGGTCGACAGTTTCACAAAATGGCCCGAGATATTAAAGTGCAAATGACCTACTACCGCAATAACGATTAAATTTATACACGAACTTTTTGCAAGGTTTGGAGTATCTGACAGTGTGGTATCTGATAATGGAACTCAATGTGCTTCTAGTGAGTTTTAAACTTTTTGCAAAAACTACGCGGTTGAACATTTGACAACGTCGATTTATCATCCGAGGTCGAATGGTCGAGCTGAGCGGTTTGTTGACACCTTCAAAAGGGTATTAAGAAAAGCTAAAGAAATAGCATTACAAGAATTTTTCGAGCGAATTTCTAATGACGTCAAATGCAAACGTCACCGCGAAATGTCACCTGCTCGTATTTGCTAGGAAATCTAGATCTATTTTTTGACAAATTACTGCCACGGAATGAAAATAAAATTTAACAAAAATTGAGCTTTTTGGACATAATGATGTACAGAAAATTTGGCACGAGAAAGGTGATGCTTTCCTCCCAAAGAACACAGTCGCAACATTAAAACATGGAGGCGGCTTGGTGATGTTTTAGCCAAGAAGAACTGGACAATTAATTGCAATAAGAGGGATAATGAAATCTGCGGACTATATAAAAATTATGGATGAAAATCTACAACTATCAGCGCAAAATTTTCATCAGCGATTTATTTTACAGCAATTTAATGATCCTATACATACACCTAAATCATTGACTGCGTGGCTTCAGAAAAAGAAAATTCTATTTCTGCCATGACCTTCGATGAGTCCTAACTTGAATCCTATTGAAAATCTATGGCAAGAAATGAAAGTTCCAATAAACCGTCGGTCACCAAAAATCCTTCAGGAATTAAAACGTGTAACCATTGAAGAACGGAAGAAAATCCCAGAAAAGACTTTTTCAATTTTCATAAAAAACTATAGAAAACTATTGTAGCAAATTATAAAGATGAGAGGTCATGCTGTTGACTATTAATATTGTGAAAATTGTTCATTTTTTCTATTTTTTATACTGTACGAATAATTGTCTTTTCCTATTTTGCATAATTCGCCTGTTGAATTTGTTGTATTTAAACCATTTTTCTGAAAATTGAGTTTTATATTTCTTTTTGTACTTATTAACATAGAAAAATCTTGGCATCATACGGGCATTAGATTCTGGGAAATGGATAAAAATACTCAAATTGATATGTGTACTTATAATTTCGTCGTTAGCTGTACATGTATCTATCTGGTTATTTACTTATATTAGTCTAGCACAAGAAATTTTAGTTGAGCATCACGTATCATTCAATGACAGTTACCCAGTAGTTATTTGTCAAGCTTAGCTTAATCTGGCACAAATCTATAGTAGTGAAGACGAAAATTATAAAAGCTTGTCAAGGAAACAAGCTTACGGTTGAAGGTCTCCGATAAGAGCAAGCGAAAATGTGTTCAATCTCGATTTAATTAGACTAAGCAAACTTTACTCTAAGAACACATAATGCTTCAACCATACCAAATATCAAATCTGGCACAAGGCTGTAAATATGGGGTACTCGGGGATATGAGCTTATGGTTGAATGTCTCCGTCACGAGCAAGCGAAAATATGTTCAACAAATACTGTCTTGATATGAGCTTGTTAACTATTGCGTTGTGGTAAGCGCCTAAGTATAGACATTTACAGAGCTTGGCTTAGTCTGGCACAAGGCCACAGTAGTGAGGATTGCATTTGTTCTACGAATAAATGGATGAACATGCTAACCACTGCATTATGGTAGGCGCTTTTTAAGGAAATAGACAAGACATCGAGGAAACAAGCGATATCTTCGAGCGCATTTAGTTGTACAATTAAAATATTAACTCGGTACGATATTCCTTGCAATAAAACTGCTAACGAAACTAACTCGAAGCGGAAATTTGTTCCAAAGATATTGACAAAATAATAAGCACCACCTGTGCCACAGCCAATTTTGTTTCGTAACTATGTAAAGATAAACGAGGGAAGGGTTAGCGCTGATAAAAATGAACAGCGATGCGTATAACAATATTGACGCGCCCACATATAAAAGAAGATTAAAAGTGAATAAGTACAACACGTCACGTCCAAACAGGTAATACAGTCGACAGCAATACAAAACGCATTGTGCTCAGTACAGGGTACCAAGTAAAAATATAAAAAAGGGGGAATACAATGAAGAGTTTTGTTTTAAATACTAATTCATTACTTCCAGGTGACATAGCTGTTTTAGAGAAACTAAAAGACTTATTGTTGTGTTGAGGTATATCTTAGCAAGTAATAAAAGGGTGCAGACATTTATAAGGAGTATATTCGCAAACGTGAGAATTTTATTATTATTTTTTTTAATAATTGTTATTAATGCTAACATTTATCAAGTTTACAAGGAGGGAGAAAGCAAACGAAAGGCACTGATAGTTTAGAGATTGGTGATGCTGGTTACTACAGATGTTAATAATTCTTTCGCTCGTCTTTGATTAACACAAGCGTGAAGTGAAGATTAAAGAACGTGTTTAAAAATAAAACAGTTTAAAAGATGCAGAGAAAAGGAGAATGAAAATAAGCAAGCATTTAAAATATCTTTTCTTGGGATCCTACCGTAGCGTGATGTATAGTTATTTTGAGATAAATTTGTGTGTAGTCCAGGGGTTCCCAAAGTGGTCAAAATCAACCACTGGGGTCGATGGGACTATCCAGAATCGAGAATGTCTTTAGGAGTCAAGGGGGCTCCATAAATGCTTAGGATCAAAAAGGGATTAATAAATAAATCTCAATAATTTCTAACCAAATGTCAATGTATACGCTCAACAAACACATCCTTCTCATTAATGATGTTAACTAATTCAATAAAAAGGTGTATTAAGTTTTATATCATGTATTTATTATTACCTATATTATTTATGAATTATTATTATTATTATTATTATTATTATTATTATTCGAACAAATTTGTCATGGGAGAAAAATAGAAATTGAAAAGGAATAACAAAACGTAAAGCTAAAATGAATCTTATCAAGAAACAATAATGAAGAAAGACGGTAATGGAATTTCTATATATATTATATAAAAATGATTATTATTTATATTTTGTTCACACCTAGGGGTCTATGAGGGATCAAGGATTCCATGATGAGGTCGCTGAACTAAATAGTTTGAAGAACCCCTGGTGTCGTGAAAGCGATCTTCACTTATGCGACCTTTTGAATGACTTTCATTAAAGGAATTTCATTTCAACCATTATCGGTTTTAGATGATAAAAAGCCGAAATAATACATTTGTTTGAATCAAACTTGATAGATATTTGTTGATAATAATGCACGGGGGAAGCATTTGAATTATGTTTGTATGTTTGCTATTGTTGACACTCATTAAACCCAAATCAAATAAGACTATGTGACAAATATGACAATGACGATATTTAATTTCTAAGACGAATTATTCAGTAGGACAGGTTGGCTTTTCACGTTTTTAGAAAATCAACATTACATGTGATCAAAAAGCTATGGTTTCATATGATAAACACTGTCACCTAAAATTAGATTAGAGCATTTAGTTTTGAAATCATCTGACAACATGCACAGAAATACCTAATTTCATAGAGTTTTGCTTACAAACTAACTTCAAAATTTTACTACTCCAAGAATAAATCCAAATAAAGTTGATATATTTTGTATTAGATACATTGCATGGAAAAAATATTCAAACCAGAATTCTAATTATGAATCTCACAAGCAAAATATATCATTTTTTTACTCTATTTGAGAAGTGAAAATTGTAAAAATTGTAAAAGATTACAAAAAAGGCTAACCAAGGAATACAAACTTACACCATTTCTTAGGCTATAATTAATTAAAAAAAAATATTTTTAAAAAAGTATATATAATACTATAATACTGCTGGGTACAAATTATAAGACAAAATGTTTTAAATTTGCATTGTTTATTGAAAACCATAGTAAAACTACTGCACTTTGTAACATATTACATTCAGTATAATTTCCTTTTGAAGTAAATGAAGATCTTATTTGATGACACAATGATTTAGCAATAATGTGCTTGTGTCTTGCTTCTTGTCCATATGCAATTTGTGACAGAGAAGAGAGTCGGGGAAACACACACACACACACACACGTATATTTTTTTATTGAAATTGGAGTGGATCTGAGTAGCGAAATTAGATCAGAGCATTTTTGTTTACTGATGGGAAATCTGATCTAGGGCAGCTCATTAGAAAGACAATGAGATTGGTCGAAATAATTTTATCAGTTAACATTTGAAATAGCGCTTAGTAAGCTATGAGGAACTTTGGAATTCACATGATTTTGGTTGACGCAGCAAGAACCCGTGATAATCGCGTGCGAAGTAGTAGTGCCAAGGGTCGATTATGAACAGCCGGCTTTTTCTATATAAACGCGTAGTTATGCTGAAAAAGTGGCAGGCGAAAGAGAGAGACGGGAGAGGCCGCGATCGGTCGGCACGTCGTTGTCGCCTGCGTGCCGTCACGTGCATGGGCACCCGCGTCGACCGTTACGGGTCGCGGTGCTACAGGAAAGACGGAAGAAGGAGACGGAAGAGGCAGACGCAAGGTAGTTTTTTGCTCGTCTGTCTTCGAGTGCAGTCGAGCTGGGAGCAGAGATGTCGGAGATTGAAAGTGAGCAGAGTTGAATTGAAGTCTCGAAGAAGTACGAAAGTGACGTCAGAGATTGGAACAAAACGCCCGCTAACATGTGCTGTTGATATAAGAACGAAGAAGCGAATTAATCCTCCAACATCTAAGACTACTACTGCTACTATTATTACTACCACTGGGAACGGAAACGTCGAAAAGGCCACCCCTCTCCTTTAACGAAATTACACGAAGTATTTTCTTTTGTTTTGTTGATCATCATTCATATACGAGAGACTGGAGATCATTCTTGAAGAGAGAGGAGAGAATTTGGCCCGAGCAAGACGAATTATTCTCCCCACCTCCTTGCAGACGGAAGAGAGAGGCAGTGGAGAGTCGAGTTGGAGACTCGAGGGGTAGAGGAAGTAACGTCAGAGATTGGAACGAAGCGTTCGCTAACATTTTCTGTTGATATAAGTACCGCTGCTTCTGCTACCACAAAGATTACTACTACTGTTACTACTGCCGAGGAGGAACGCAACTATAAACTTTATGCCGCACACAGAAATCTGTATCTCTCCATCGCAAGAGTCGTCTCTCTCTCTCTCTCTCTCTCTCTCTCTCTCTCTCTCTCTCTCTCTCTGAGTTTTTACGTCAATTACCTTTTTTTCTGTAACCCGTTTCTTTTCTATACTATTCTTTTCTGCTATATAAAAGACATTAACAATTCAACCATTGAATAGTTGTTTGTCCGGCTTTCTGCATATATATATATATATATATATATATATATATATATATATATATATATATTGGTGCATTCTAAATTTCTTAGCACGGACTCTCCAGTCGTGTCTCAGTCAACCGTGAATGGATGAACATCACTTCTGCTTTCTGGATCAAACCAAACACAACGTGGGCAGGAAGCAGGATTAAACCAGTGGACCGGTCAAATGATCTACGGATACTCAGGGGACCTACGGCCACTCCCTTAAGTTCGGTTAAGACTGGGTAGATACCTCAACCCAGAGAGTAAGACGTCGGAGGTTGAGGGGCTGGGGTGAAAGTGTTAGAAATTTGTGAAACTTCAATAGTTAATTTAACTGCTCTTTGAACACCTTGCGAATTTTCAAGTAAATTCCGCAACTCCAACGTTGTTCAATTCATTAGAACCTCTTGTAGTTCATCATTTGAAAAACCTTTTACAAGTTCAGGTTCACAAACTGCATTTTATGAGAGGTTAATAAAATTTGACAAGTGGGTCGCTTCAGAGTTGATGAATGTCTCATTTTTAATCTCTTCTTAGGTGATTCGCTACGTCTGAAAAAAAAAACATTTTTATTGGAAAATTTACCTATACTTTGTTATATTTTGTGATGTAATTTGAATGAAATTTTAAAATTAAACTTGTCAACTGACATAACTAATTAAGTATGAATAAATGTTTACTTATCTAATGGATAACATTACCTCCAATTCATCTGACTTCAACATTGAGAAAAGAATATTTTCACATATGCACGCGCGCATATACACACACACATGCGTGCGCGCACACACACACAAACACACATACAACTAAACAATAAAAAATCACTTTGCACCAATGAAAAGTGCATAAATTATTTCTTAAATCAATATAAAAGTAAAAATGAGAAAATAAACAGTCAATTGCTGATATCTCCTGAGGAGTGGACGGAGTGATTGCTGAAATGTCGGTCTACGAAACTGTAGAGACGATTTGCTGAAAATAACATCAATCAACTAAATCAAAATTGTAATATTTGTATTAAGTATATATATATATATATATATATATATATATATATATATATATGAAGAAATATAGTCTTAAAATGTGCTATATTTATGGGATAAAGTGCTCAGTGTCAAAGATAGAGCGTGTGTAAATGTTCACTTTTATATTTATATATATATATATATATATATATATATATATATATATGGGTGCATGGATGAATGGTTAGAATATGATACCATGAGACCCGGGTTCAAATCTGATCATGGTCAATTTGTCATGAAAGTGACTTGGAAAGTGCCTGAAAACCATCACACGGATTGTCCAAGCTTTGAGAGTGAAATTGTGTAGGCGGAACTATTAAGGAGCCGTCGATGCTAGCACAAAGTCACAACCGAGGGTGTGAGGCATCATCTCCTGTTCAGCATAGTTGCATTATAGACCACAGGCGGGCTCTGTGGGAGTTGAACAAACACAAATGTGTCTGAGGAAACGTCCACAACTGGGATTGGCTAGTAGACAGGCATACTCGGATGCGAGCAGCCAGTCACTACTATATATATATATATATATATATATACAGTGTAACCCGGATATAAGAGACACGAATATAAGAGAAACCCGGATATAAGAGATTTTATCTGGTCCCAAATTAGAGCCATACCTACCTAAACAAAATAGACAAACCCGGATATAAGAGAAACCCGGATATAAGATACTTCTTCTCCGGTCTCGACAACTCTCTTATATCCGGGTTACACTGTATATATATACACATATATATATATATATATATATATATATATATATATATATATATATATATATATGCGTGTGTATTTGTGTTTTGTATAAAACAAAGATTGCTGCCCAAGTACACAATGTGTATGTATGTGCATGTGCATGCACGCCTGTGCGTCTGTGTGTGTGTTTGTGTGAATGTGGATGGTTACATCAATAAGTCTGTAGCCTAAGGATGAAAGGGTATTTATTTTATACATTAACATTTATTTTTCATATAACCTTCTTTGTCTATACAGTGTGTGTGTGTGTGTGTGTATGGATAGTTACATCAATAAGTCTGAAGGCTAAGTAGGAAAGGGTTATATATAGTGGTAGTATGTGCGTGTGTGTTTATTTTCAGTTGCATCAATAAGTCTGGTAGTGAATCCTGGAAAATGCCATGACGATGAAGAGGTGGCTTGAGCCCTCGTCGATGTTCTGTAGAAGAACACGTCAGAATACCATGGATGGAGTATGCGACTAACAAAAGTTTTGAGAGCAATTAGTACGAACGAGAACCTGTTTAATTATGATTAGAAAGCGACACATAATAAGGAAAGGTGACATGGGGAATCTGACATACTGAAGACTCTAAATAGGCAGAAGGTAACACCTGTGAACTGCCTAACGAGCTTGTGTAAATGGATTGCATAACATAGAGTGGAAGAGATAGCAATGGGTCAAGCATTGCTTAGAGCTACAATGAATAGAAATTAATGGAGATCCATGATAGCCCACGTTCTGGGAGTGGGGACGAGGCACATAAAATATTAAGAAGGCTATGTAAATATATTCAGCACCAATGATTCTTGAAATAATGTTGTTGTGGTAGGATCCACCTAATTTGCATAGTGGAGTACCGACCATATAAATATGGTTGGTACCGGGAAGAGAGGGAACGAATCAAGAGATTCAACCAGAGACTCTGCCCGACTGCGACTCAGTCAACACATTCTCCAGGAACGGTCTTCCCAGGAATATACAAAAGACTATATGTAAATATTGTGTACACTTTCTTGTTTCAATACATTTTGTTCTAAGTACATTTTGTGTTGCATTATTATTCCGTGCATTAATCAAGTTACAACAAATGTACAAAAATATATATTAAAAAACATTCTATTCGAATTTCACTCCGTTTGTAACACGTAGCTTAATGTTTAGAGTTCATAATTGTGAATGTATCTATTAGAAATTTAACTGTAGGTATAGTGATCATTTATGAAGCATTAAGTCGTTATATCCTTAATAATAATAATAATAATAATAATAATAATAATAATAATAATAATAATAATAATAGATGAAAAAGTAAAAACACAGCGTAAACGAAAAAGAAAAATGTCAGTCTAGAAAGAAAAAGTAGAAAGCGAAATGAAAAAATTACGAGGACAAATGTTACTTGTAAGTGAAGCAGACACGGGCTTCAAAATTAAAGAAAGAAAAGGGAGACAACTGAAACGAAGCCTTGACATAAAGAATAAGACTGATGTACCAAAAGTTAAAGAGAAGCTAAAACGCCAAATTCAAGCGAAGGCACAGAGAATCAGATGTTATTGGGGAAAAAAAAAACAGATTCTTCTGGCAAAACAAGATCTTCAAAGAAGATGCTAAGAAACTATATCGAGAACTGGGAAAAATAAAATAGAGATAAATGACCTACCTATTATTCAGGAAGTCGGGGAGTTCTGGTGCAAGATGTGGGAAAACGGCAAAATGCACAATGAAAGAGCTACATGGATCAAGCAAGAACAGGAACAACACACACATATAGAATGCCAAAAATGAACGGATATCAAGATTACTGAAACACCCGCTGCCATCTGCAAAACCAAAAACTGGAAAGCACCAGGGATAGACCGAATAACCAATTTTTGGATAAAAAAACTATCTTCTACCAAGACCGCGCACGGGCGTACAATGATATAATTATAAACACAGAAAAATGTCGCAAATGCCTCACGTGGAGAGTAACATACCTACTCCCCAAAACAGAAGAGACGCAAAACTCAAAGAACTATAGGCCCATCCCCTGCCTACCAACAATGTACAAGATCCTCACTTCTTTCATAACCGAGAGGAAATACAACTTTATTGAGAAAAACAATTTATTCCCAGTAGAACAGAAGAGATGTAAAAGAGGAAGTTACGGGCGCAAGGACCAACTAATTCTCAATAAAAAAAATATTGGAAGAGGTGAAAACAAGGAAAAGAAACTTATTGATAGCATAGAGAGACTATAGAAAGGCGTTCGACAGTGTACCACATACGTGGATAGAGAAGAGCCTAAAAATATACAGAGTATGCCCCACAACGGTCAAATTCATAACGGAAAGTAGGAAAAACTGTACTGCTACACTAAACCTAAACCATACAAACGGGTCATTAGCATTGAGACCAATCAACATCAAAAGTGGGATCTTCCAAGGACATTTGTTGACACTAATACTCTTCTGCCCTCCTTTAGCGCGACCCAGCCGCCTACTATTCAACAGTAGCCAGGGTTGCAAGTCTCAGAATGGCAAACAGAATCCTCTATTCTATATTAACGTTTGCTAAGGATGACAACCAGCAGAAAAAACTGCTCACCATTGTCAAAACCTTCAGCGAAGACATTACGGTGGAGTTCGGAATTGACAAATGTGCCAAAGCCACCTTCAAAGCCGATAAACTAACGAAAACTACAAATTTAGACCTAGATATCAACAACAAGCTTAAGGAACTAGACCAAGATGGTACATACACATACTTAGGAATTAATGAAGGAGACGGAATGCAACATTCAATTATGAAGACAAAGATCGAAAAAAAGAATATTATAGAGAGTGCATTTGATAGTAGAAAGCGAACTTAATGGGGCCAATAAAATGAAGGCTATCAACACTTTAGCTATACCCGTAGTCACATACAGCTTCAAAATTATTAAATGGAAGTTGAATGATATTAAAAGACTGGAAGCCAAGACCAGAAACATGCTTGCCCACATGAGGATGCACCACCCGAAATCAGAAGTTGATAGGCTATATGTACCAAGCGCTTTAGTAGACCGTGGTCTAATCCAACTAACTCTAAAAAGTACAACAATCGGATTGGAAGCCTACCTCACAAAAACCAATGACCTGCCTTCCTAAAAATAATAAATCACCAAATTCACACCATCAAAAAAGAAGCTGCACTCTTCAAGAAACAGCTTAATATACCTGAAACCATACCAACAAAAAACAAAACGAATACCATTTATGCCAAACGCGTAAAACAGAAAGCAAAACAACTTGGTCAAATGAAGTTACAAAAAAAACTGGGAGAACAAGGCGTTGCATAGCAAATACCTATAAAGAACGAAAGAAGCAAATGTGGACCAACAGAAAACACATCAGTGGCAGAGGAGCACCGGGTTGAAAGCTGAGACAGTAGGCCTAATGATTGCAGCTCTGGACCAAAGCCTCGCAGCCTGATCCTATCACTATCACATAATCAAGGATGGAACTAATCCGAAATGCAGGATCTGTGGAAAATTTGATGAAACTGTCGACCATATAATATCAGGATGCCCAGAACTAGCAAAAATGAATATACCTGGAGACATAACAAGGTAGCGACATATGTACAGTGGAAGATATGCAAGAAACACAAAATCGAAACCACTGAGAGATACTATGAGCACCAACCAAACACAGTTACCTAAAATAATAATGTAACTATCCTCTGGGACATGCCAATTCAAACTGACAGGGAAATAAAAACCAACAGAACTGGTATTATTATAAAAGACAAGAAATTCAGGAAATGTATGCTTATTGACATAGCAGTACTATCTGAGAGAAAATTATCGAGAAATTGTCCAAATACAAAGCCTTGGAGATCGAGATTAACAGGATGTGGGGAATGAAGACTGAGACTATACCAATAGTAATCAGAGATCTGGGTCTCGTGAGAAAAGGAATGGACAATTTTACTAACAGTGTCCCAGGTAACATCAACATACAAGTTGCACAGAATATCGACCTACTAGGAACATCCCATATACTAAGAAACGTGCTATCAGTTAAATGACAATTCTCCTATAGGGCTGAAGGACTATAATTTGGACCCGGCTCTACAGCATACAAAGCAGGAAACATAACATACACAAATAATAATAATAATAATAATAATAATAATAATAATAATAACTCCCCGTGGCCTAGAAATATCGGGGTGATATCTGGTGGGGAATAACTGTGTTTCATGGGCAGGTCGAGTTCTTTAATTTTGGTCGACAGTCGTCTTAGAGGTGGTATCTTGGCGATGAAGGATAAAACGCAAAAAATACAAATGTCAATGTTTTCAAACAAAAACTCATACCGGATCGATCGTCACTCGAGTAAACAAGAGCCGTCGATCAGAGAGGAACCAGTCTGAGGTCGAAAATTCTTTCATTGGAACAAACTCCTCCCCCCAACAATGAGACACCTAGTCACCAAAACCGGATTAACTCCAACATTGGATATGGTGCCTTAATGCCAGATCAATTAATAAGAGAGAAAGCAAGCGAAATGGAATTGTGAAGAGTATAATCAAGTCATGGCATCTTTTTTCACTGCACTCGAAAATCCACAACGGATCAGATATACCAAATATGGAGAGATATGGTAGGAAATAAAATAAGATCCTATTTCAACTCAAATATGCTTGCCAATATCAGCAGGGACGCCATGCGAAATAAAAAATTCTCAAATACAGAATAGATAAGATAAAATTAAATATAAAGCAAAGTACGATCAGACACAATCCTTCAAAAATGAGGCAAGAATGGCAATAGATAATATGACAGAGGATGAGATACAAACTAAAATAAATGAGATACGAAAAAATGATCTCTCATGAAATAAAACGAAAAGAATCTAGCTGCGACATAAACAAGTGCACTAATTCAGATTCAGTCATCGATTAACATGAGTCAAGCGACATTAGAGTAGAATTCCTTGTAAACAACAAAGTTGAAATCACTGAAGCGAAAAACCACATTATTCAAATAATCAGCAGAGTAGCTCGCACAGAAATGTCAAAAAGAGACCGGCTTCCAAAAATTCATATGAAAAAGTCCAGTGAATATATTGTGCAAACATATAACGCAACATTGTAGACATTGTTAACAAACAGACCACTAGAAAACATTACTGATGTAAATAATATCGTATATGCAACAGCTTTGACAGCTACTGAAAAACTTAGTGCCAAGACAAATAAAAGATTAAACAACAAACAAAAAGAGCCCATTTAGAAGGCAAAATTAAAGAGAGAAATTGAGGAAATCGGATGTGAGTCATCGATACTAGATGAGATTTCAAGAAATGCAAATGTTTCAACACGGAAAAGCAAGAAGATCAAGGGAAAATGCAAAATTAAAACAGTTAATGAAATTTCGCCAATCAAGGAAATACTTAATCAGAAACTAAAATTAAAGGCACAGAGAACATGACCATATGAAAAGTGTTGAAGGATCTATCGACAAAATAAGTGTTGTGGTGGAATCCACCTAATCTGCATAGGTGACTACCAACTATATAAATAATGGTTGATACCGGAAGACGAGGAAAGGAATAGACGAGATCCAACTAAAGACTCTGATCGACTGCGACTAGTCAACACATTCTCCAGGAACGTCTTCCCAGAAATATACAGAAATACTATATGTACTTATTGTGTACACTTTCTTGTTATAATACATTCTTGTTCCAAGTACATTTTGTGTTGCATTATTATTCCATGCAATAGGCGAGATTCAACATTGAGTCAAGACTCAACAATAAGATATTCCAAACGGACCTCAAGAAGTTTTACAGGGAAATTGGAAAAGCAGTTATAGAAGTCATCTATTGAAGGCGTGAAAAAACTTTGGCAGAATATTTGGAGCAACCCAAAAGAATATAATCCCAATGAAGAGTGGATCAAACGAGAACAAGAAAGAATGAAGCATAAGCTTCCAAGAATGGAAAAATATAACCAAGAATAATGTAACCAAGAAAATATAATATAATAAAATATAACCAAGAATAATGTTAGGTAAGCTCTAACAAAATTCCCAAAATGGAAATCCCACAGGAAATGACAACTTTTGGTTCTAACATCTGTCATCAATCCTTAAAACACTTGCGCAAACTTTATTAATGCTAATTAATAACCCCGATGAAATTCCAGAATGGATCTCTGACGGTATTACATATCCCCCACCAAAAAAGGGTGAAACAGATGATCAAAAAATTATAGGCCAGTAACATGTCTGTCCACTACATATCCTGACGAAATGTACTTACTCTTTTCTAGATGAAAAAAAAATCTTCCCCGGAATGGATGTCGAAGATGCCCATATGGTTGCAAAGATCAACCACTAATATATAAAATGATCCTGGAAAATTGCAGGCAAAAAGGTAGAATTTTAAGGAGAGCTTGGCTAGATTACCGGAAAGCCTTTGATTGTGTGCCATTCTTGGAACCTTATGAGTGTGTCGATTGCTAGCAGAGTAAAGAGACTGTGTGACATCAGCTTGCATGTTTAACATTAAAACCGCGGTTAACGAATATTGATGTCTAAGACTGACCAATAAGGCGTGGATTGAATAACCTTCACAAAGTGATAAAAATATTTTGCGTTTCCAAGAAGATATTTTGTATTTAAAAATAATAAGATTTATCATTACTTAGAAATATGATAAACGACCTACAATTTATGCAAACACACATTAACACATACACTATAGATACGCTCTATTCATTAGTGTCGCATCAATCATACACAGAGTTTTATTGATTTGTGCAGAAGAATCAAAATCGATTTCGTAAAAGCTAACTATGTTTTCTGTGCAATATTTACACTGTTAATTGAGACTTGTGTATCGGTTTATTGGTGAAACTAAATAAGTTTATTGATGGGGAGGTTAGACCCGTTTATTCTGTTCGCGATTGTTTCGGGAGGCTTTCTCTTACCTAATAGATTTGTATTTACTCTAGTAGGTAAAACTTAGACCGAGCTTACTTTCAACGGCTTACGAGATCCTCACACTGCTCACGGTAAAACCACATCTAAATCTCCATTTTGGCATATGTAGTTATTTTAGAAAGGATGGCTTCATAGTTGAAGTAGTTGCATATCTCCCACTTTTCAATCCCAGACAAAAAAAAAAAATCACGATGTAAAATTCCGATTTTCACAACATTCTAACTCTTCTCATTCTTCCTCATTCAAATTCCTGCCACTCATTTGACGTTCGTGTCTTAGTAAGTTTAGTAAATATCATATTTGGTGAGCTTCGGTGTGCATGCCTTGTGGCTTAAATGCTGTGCATTTTCTACTGGTGCACTGGTACAGTGATTCAGTCTAGTTGAAAAATAAATAAAACGTTAAAATTTCTAATGCTGATTTTCAAAATAGGCACTCCCCGGTTAAAATAATGGTAAAGCGCGCTCTTTCTGTCGTCCGTATTTCGTCTTATGCTAGCCAGTTATTCTCACAGGAAGCGCCTGGATCACAAGGGAAGAATTTCAAATCTAAAGGGTGGAATTTTAGGCAATGGTGAACCGGGGAGGAATTTCAATCAAATGCGTAATTATAATGGTTAAAAAAAATCACGAAATGATAATTCAAACTGGGGAAGAAAGGAGAAAAATTGGCATCACAAGGGGAGGAATATAATCTAGAAGTCTGAGAATCATTGCACTAGAGTAATGGATTTTTTTTTTAATCATTTCACCTAAAACGAGGCGATAATGTCACTAAGATGCGAGAGGCTACTGAGAGTGAAAAAGAATGAAAAGACTATAGGAGAAGGAACTGGAAACCCAATCTTAAATAGGAAACAAGGGATAAATCTCTACACCTATTCAAAAGATGGAGTAGGATTGTGAAATTTGATAAGTAGTACATACTTATAATTGATAGAAAACAAGACGAGTAATAACTGAGCAGTACTAAGAAAACAGATATGACATAACATGTGAGGTGGGATGAGAAGAATATATCCCCGTGGATTAAATAAAGAATTCGAAATTCCTTGAAGGTCATCCGGATCAACAATGATCTAAAGCAAGCTAAAGGGCACAACAGTCGAAATGTTGTGATAATGACAGCAAAGATAAGAACATAAGTCTGAATGGCAATAATGTTAACAGCTAAGTTTATCGTAAATATCGTGGGACGCTTGGAATAGAGTAACAATTTTGGATCATTTGGATTCACTTATAGAGTGAAGTTGCTCCTTATAGAGTACCCTGTCCTTGTAAGCCCTGTGTTAGATTAGGCTTAGTTTAATCAATACCTGTTGTTGCTTTGGAACATTGATCTGACGAGCAGTACAAGCACAGAGTCTCTTTGAATGTGACTAGAAGAGAAATGCTCCATGCTCTGTCAATTATCACGTGTTATTTAATTTAATATAATGATGTGTGGAATGTACGTTAGACTTCGTTCTTTTCTTAAAATATGTTGGTGCAATTACAGATTGCATGTTACTTGTAATGTTTTATTTGCTTCTCGTGTGGATAAATTCTCGGCAGATGTTCTATTAAATACATATTGCTATTTACTCAATTTACAATAATGGAAGCGTCTTTTTACTATCTCTCTCTCTCTCTCTCTCTCTCTATATATATATATATATATATATATATATATATATATATATATATATATATATACATATGCAAGTATGTAGAAAAATAGGAAAGAACACGTTAGGTAAATAATCCGGAGTTCTTTAGTATTTTTGTTTTTATTTTTTAAAATCAGTGCTCCATACAGAAGTAGAGCTTAAATTATAATTATTTTATAAAAAAATATGTTTCCTTCGCTACATAAGAGTTCTCATGTTTCAAAAACGAGAGCCGAAACCCTCAATATAATTATTAAAATTAAATTGAATTAAGGTATCAAGCCCTGTTTCATCCCCAAGCGAAAATTTAGGAATAACCAATCTTGAAATTTACCCATCTTTATAAGCATGTTCGTTCGTAAAATTAATTACTATGGAAACGGCAGGGGCGACCATTTTGATAAGGGGTCTAACCGTTAATTTTTATCCACATCTCAGTCGCCTTCGGAAAGAGGTCAAGCCGAGGTAGGGTGAGGTATCCATTTCAAAGCGAACGATGGCATTCATGTACGCATATCGTCTGGTCAGTCATAGCGAAAGATAGCTTTTGGCACCATGATATGTCGTGAAGTGTCTAGAGAATTTTGTTTTATTTTATTTTATTTATTTATTATTCTTTTTTCAAATGGCTGTTTCATATATAAACGCGTCGCACTGAACTACAATTTGTTTTTTTGACGACTTCATAATGCGTTTTTCAATTTTATGATTGGGTTAAGCTTGTAATATTTGGATAGAGATGTCTGATTTCTATTTCTAATATTATTGAAGAAGCTTTTGTGTTGTCTCCATCTAATTTTAAATTCATTCTTCGTTGACCCAATGTATATCCTATCAGTGTTAGGACTATCACTGGATGAGATAGTGCATTGGTATACCATAGATTTTATGAGGCATTTATTTTCCAACAGGAAGTCTTCAGGGTTTCTACAATCACATAATTTTTCATTATTTTTGTTTAAATTTAGTTTAGGATTTTTATTAATACTGTTTTGGCATGCGTGTTTTTCCAGGATTTTATTATTATGTTTTTTTTATGATTTTTTCTAGATTTTCAGTGCAACTGTAACTTAATTTTAAGGTGTTTTTATTAAAGATCTCGCTAAGTCTGCTATTACTGGGAAAGTGTTTTTCAATTAAAGCTAGTAACTTATGTCCTAGCTTAGTACTAACCATTTGGTTGAACGGAGGGGTATACCAAATGATTTTTCTTTTCCTGTTTTTCTTCCTGTTAGTACTATTGCTTCTATAACTTATGTTAGCGTTTTTGTATCGGATATATATATATATATATATATATATATATATATATATATATATATATATATATATATATATGGTGCAGCAGAAATACCTCACACATAAAAATTCTCTTTGTTTACGTTTAGATACAAATGTGCAGATATGAAAACTTCGAGGTATTTATGACAGGAAAAATTTCGCTTGAAAACATGAAATTAGCTTCGTCTGTTCTTCGTGTCCAAGCTGTACGTCGTAGCGGACTAAACGGTATCTCCCTCTGCCCAGAATAACACGGGTTCCATTCCTGTCAAAGAACGTACATTTTTCTTTAAGAAGATTTCTCGGACATTCAGGCCGGTAGGTGAAAATAAATAAATATAGTATTTAATAAATAAACATAAACGGAGTGCCTACTCAAATACGAGTATCTACTAAAAATAAAGTTCAAAGTGATATACATATATATATATGCGTGTGTGAATGGGGGAGAGAGAGAGAAAGGGAATGAATATAGGAGTGAACACTATCCGGTGACACACTAGTCACCAGGAAGTGTGGATTCCGACGTCCCCATATCTTTTATCTATAAACGCTCCATCTTCGACAATTATCAGTCTTCTCCCATAGATAACAAATTTTAAACTATGTGTGAATGTATTTATGGATGTTCAAAGGTTCTTGGCTCGACCAAAGTGATGGTTGAAAAAATGTACGTTTGTTCATTTAGTTTGATTTTGTGTAGTCGTTCGAACCGAGAACGTTTCAACCCCCCACCTTAGGTGTGCGCATGTGTGTGTGCATGTAAGTATGTGTGTGTGTGCGTGCGTGTTGCACATACGTGTGTATGTATGCATCGATGGATAAACATTAGATACACGGATCGACCGAGAGATAGAAAACGAGAGAGAAGAGAGAGAATATGGGTGCAACATTTGGTGCGTATTTATTATTAGGGAAAAACTTACGGTTGTTTACAAATTTACTATTATTACAACAGACTTTTTTTTTAAATTATAATAAAGATGACATATAGCAATCATCGTCTGAGAGACCCCTTTGTATCTCACATCAGCATGACTCGTACTAACTTCCAGGAGAGTGATTCGTTTCGCCTTCTCGGGGCTAACATTTTCGGCTGACATGAAATGGAAAGACTATATTGAATCCATTGCGAAACCTGCTGCTAACAATGTTGATACACTGTGTCGAGCTAAATTATTTTTCTCTCTTGGATCAATCGTACGTATCTGTAAGTCTACCATAGTATTGAAAATTGCTGCAACATATGGACTGGTACTCCTGTTGTATATTTAGAGATTCTTGATAAAATCCAAAGAATAATCTGCAATATTATTGGTCCTGACCTGGCGTCTCGGCTTCAGTCACTTTCTCACCGCTGTAATGTAGCTTCCCTGTGCCTTTTAGATAAATACTTTCATAGTAATTGTTTTGATGAGCTCTTCGCCATGGTACCTAGACTTTATGAATTTCAGCTCAGTACCAGATTGGCGGCAAGGACTCAATTCACAGTTGAACTGGTTAGGTGTAACCGTAAGTTCTATGTTAACAGTTTCTTCTCTCGCAGTTCTCGCTTGTGGAACTCTCTTTCGGCCCCATACTTTGCATCCAACCTTGATTTTTTAATGCAATATCAATTATTATCTACTGTCCTTTTTATTACTTGTTATATATGAATAAAGTGTCGCTGCCGACACTGGAGTTTGAACACAGGTCACCAGAGGGCAAACACAGGCGATCCCATTTTAAATAAGTAGATTACATGATGGTAAAGGAAATATATATATGGGAATTAACGTGTTGTCTAAGTGATCACTATACGGATTACTTCGAAGCTGTGCCGAAGGGCAGAGTCTCGTCTGGGGCGGTAGACAGCTACCCGACCCCATTTTTACGGGATGTACGTGGAATTTTTGCACGTGCCTATGGACTCGGATACCTAACAATAAACTTGGCCTTGGGCAGCATCCGACTGCGTGGTGGTAGTGATAGTGAATATCTCACTATACGGATTACTATTTGGTTACCTCTCCGCACGAAGTACCACTTGCGTTGTGTAACGATTTTTTTATTATATTTACTGAAACCTTGTCGCCGTAAGTTCGATCTTTGTTTGCCTTTGTGACCGTGTTTTGTTCTGTTTTGTAGTAATTGTTGTACCGTTTATTGGAACTTTTTTCGTGTTTGTGTGCTGTGATGTGGCGACGACCAAAATGGCCGAGTCTCCCCCAGCCAATTGCTACCCAAACGGAGACGTCGTCCCCAAGTCCATCTGCGTGGAATTCGAATAGGCCAAAGAAGGATGCGGTCTATTATGACCGAATGAAGGAAGTATATCAATGAAAATGAATTACTCACTTTCCCAGAAGCATTGAATGCGGTTACATCAAGGACCATCTTCCTTCTAATGTCGGATGTTAAAACCAGGAAATTGGTCGGCGTCAGTAGGGAGGCTGTTGAAGAGGCACTGAAATGTCTAAAGATAGTCCCGAAGATTTTAGCTAAATGCTCAAATGCGATGTGGAACATATTACTAGCTTCAGAGGAGGAAGCAAAACAACTAGCAGTCAGCATTTTGGTGACAAAGATGCTACGGTTGCAAAACGAATACATGGATACCTGTCGAACAAGATTTACTTTACACGGTGTACCTATGGATATTAAAGATGATCATGTGTGAGCCTTCTTTGCTTTGGATGGTCAGGTGGAGGAAGTAGCTCGGATACTAAGTAAAGCT
The DNA here is from genome assembly GCA_964036315.1 of Acanthosepion esculentum. NCBI lineage: Eukaryota > Metazoa > Mollusca > Cephalopoda > Sepiida > Sepiidae > Acanthosepion > Acanthosepion esculentum. The sequence goes on from OZ038478.1 coordinate 62,935,576, forward strand.
GTTGTGACCCACTGGAGACTTTTCAGTCCAAGTAATCCCAGACAGCACGAAGTTTCAAGAAATTTCTGATATTCTAGTGTGCAGAGACAGAAAAATTGTCGTAGTGGAGGATAGAAGGCCGCACTGTTGGTTGTGTGGTACCGCCGGTCACTTGCCCAAAATGTCTCCCGGTCGAAAACCAGTGCCTCATCCAGCTAAATCCAAGGAGGTAGCGACGAAAAGCAAGCCCGCCGAGGTCACTGACAGTCCAGGTGAATGGAGAGAGGTGGTTAAAAAGGAGTCAAATGTTGTAGCCCCTTCTCCCTCACCCCAAAAGGATGTTCCAAACAAAAAAGAACGTACATTGAAACAGTCGGAGGAGGGTAAAAACCAGTAGCAGCAGCAGAGCAAAAACCAGTCACAGCAGCAGGAGCTTTCCCAGCAGGACCAGCAGCAGCAGCAACAACAAAAGCACAACCAAAGCAGCAGGAGCTGTCTCATCAGAATCAGCAGCAGCGGCGACTGAACAAATTGCCCAAAGGCCAGCAGCAGCAACAACAACAACAGCAGACACAGTTGTCGCAGCTGGATAGCGACATGGAGACTGAAGGCAAGCCGTCGCCACGGGCTTCTTCTGTGAGGGATGGGGGGGGGGGGAGAAGAGGGGGTTACTAAGAATGAGAAAAACGCTGGTCGAAGTAGAGCAGAGAAATCTGGTGAAAATTACATGGAAAAATCTGCCTCTACTTTGCCAGCAAAAACAATTGATCTTGATGCCGCAAGTAAGGCAAGGATCCTCTCCGCTTCCCCGTCTACGGCTCCGACTTCTCCCTCCCCCAACCAATCCCAAAAAAAGAAAAAAATCATTCCCCAATGGGGAGAAGATTTGTGTCATTGACGGACAGGCCCTTGAAAGACACTTGTCTGCTCAAATAAAGGCCCGTTTGAGACGCCTTTTTAATTATACCTCTGTCGATGGGAAGTCGACAGAGGACCCGAGGAACTTTCCTCAAGCCCCCGTTGTTATTACCCTAATTCGCAACACGGGGGTGGGGATTTAAGAGCTTGGGACTACTTTGCTAGTGCCAAAGAAGCCTTCCCCAATATTAAGATGGCCCAAATGAAGGCACCTGACTTTTAAAAAAATGTTGCAACTGTGTTATGGGAGGGACCCCGTTCTGCTCCACGCCACTCTGTATAGGGCGCTTAAGTTAACCTTCCCGACAGACGTCGGCGGTATGGCAGGGACGGTCGAATTACGACTGACATCGGAACTGGAAGCCTTGGACAATCCGTTGGGGTCTTGACCCCCATAGATTTCTGCCCAGTCTGTGTCTAAGGGACTCGAGCTTAAATCATGTTTATCAAGCTAGCCAGCTTGAATGTGAAGCGCTTGGAAGATCGGTGTAAGGCTGCCCGCCTGCTTCGTGATCTCTTGTCCTTTGGAGTGGATGTAGATGCGATCCAAGAAACACACTTTGTTTGCGACGTTGGTGATCATGTGCTGTCTAGCGACTTTGTTGTTTAATCAGCATACAGGCATCAGCAGGCCAGAAGTGTTTCCTTTTTAGTTATACGTTCCCTAGATGAGAGAGTGGACATTGTTCATGTCGACGCGGGGTTGGGGGTGGTGATCGTGGCCGATATTGCCGTGAGCAGTGCCTTGTTTCGGGTCGTTGCGGTTTATGCGCCCAACCAGCAGAGTGAGCGTGTCGACTTTTTCCGTCAGTTGGGGACGTTCCTGATCGATTTGTCGCCTTAATCTTAATGGGAAACTGGAATGCCGTCCTGGAACCCAAGATAGACAGGTGGCGGGGAATTAGCGGGAAGGTATTGGGTGATTGTAGCTTTTGATCTGATCAGCGAGTTTTGGCGGGTCGATCATCCGTGGGGGTGGGGATGTGCACGTGGGCGCTTAAGTAGCTCTCCGGGTAGCCAGCTACATGGATAGAATGTTAATCAGAAGGGTCGATCTAGATTTGTTAGATTGTCCCACGTTCCACCGGTTAGACTGTTCGATCATAGTCTGTGCCCGGATGGTGTTTGGCGCTAGAACTTGTATGACTGGACACTGGAACTTCAATCTGTTTTTACTGGACAGGCGGAACTTCCAGCAACAGCTGACTAGTGCTGACAGTGCAGCGGGAATTAGTGGGGGTGGTTATTGCGAATAAGTAGTGGAAGATGCTTAAGGATAGGATAAGGTCTTTCACCACTTAATATAGCCCACGACTCACTCTAGATAAAGCTAAAATAGTGAAGACTCTAGAGGATAGTCTGTCCCGGGCGGTGGCTGGGGGCATTCCCTAGAAATAGCCATAGCTAGGTAGGCTCTGTAGCGCGTGGCTAGCAAGCGCTACCAGGGTCAGGTAGTTAGACAAAATTTAAACAAGATGTCTAACGAAGCCATGAACATGGGCGCAGAATTGCACAAGGAAGAGATTCGTCTAGGTTCCGATCAATACATTCGCGAGGTCAGTTCCCCGGAGGGGCGTTCTCTGAAGTCGACCAAGGACATGTGCGAGGCGTTTCGGTGGCATTTCGAGAGCCGTTTTACAAAGGAGCCTGGTCTCAATGGCGACGAAGTTTCGCAGCTAATTGGCTGACTTCCCGCGGTTTTCGCCGACTGAAGCAGCTAGCTGCGAGGGTGAGATCTCAGAGGGCAAAGTTTACTTGGCATTGAAGAAGGTCGGCAGAGGCAAGTCTCCGCGACTTGATGTTCTGCTCTACGAAATGTACTTGAGGCTGTCGCACATATTTTTCCCGATTTTGACAGTGGCCAAGATTCCTGGCGGAGAGGTTACAGTCAGTTGTCGCGAGCTTGTTGGGATCTGAGCAGACTTGTGCAGTGAGGGGACGAACAATTCAAAGCAACCTGTATCTGATCTGCACGATCATAGTGTAAAAGATGCCAACCGAGCTGCGCTGATCAATTTAGATCAGTCCAAGGAATTTGACAGGGTTGACTGGCTACGGTTCGGCAGGCCGCCGGATTCGAACCCGACATCTGCAAATGGATCAGCCTCCTGTATCGCTCCCTCAGTGCTGTGCTACAGTGAACGGTCGGTCCGACATGATTGTCCACTGTCGCCCTTATCTGATGGTTTGGCTTTGGAGCTCTTCCTTCGCCGGCTGAAGGACAGAGCCTGCAGCCCGGTTCTACGCGGAATCGATGTTTTCCATGGTAGAGCTCGAGTTAGGGTTTCTGCGTACGCCGGCGACATTTTCGTATCGTGCCGTCACGACATTAATGTGTTACAGAAGATGCTTGAACGGTACCAGAAGGTGACGGGGGCCAAGATTAACCGTAACAAGTCTTGCGGTAAGGTGCCTGAAAGGGAGTGGCACTTCCGGTGCTCTTTGGTTGGACTGATGGACCTGTCCGCATTCTTAGAGTGTGGTTCGAGTCCGGACTCCAGATGAAGAACAATTGGTCAGAAGTACAGGCAAAGGTCGAACGTCAGTACGGACTTGGCTCCGAAGGAGGTTGTCCTTAGAGGGTAGGGCTGAGGCGTGTGCCACTTACGTCTTCCCCCCCCCCCCATTCTTTACCGCTTGGCTGTACTTTCTCTTTGCTGGACCCGTATGGAGGCGATCGAGCGTTTGCTGAGCACTCTCTTGTGGGGTGGTTGCAAATATTGGGTCCGTAAAGAAGCCTGTTACCAGGTTTCATGTCATGGAGTGCTGGGATTGCCACTCCTGGCGAGTCATCGCCCTGCCTCAAGGTTGGCTTTCCTACGCCGCGCTATGACGGAGGGCTCAATTTTGGCGCGGAGTGTTAGGAACGCCTTCCCTAGCCTTACCATCACTCCTCCCATTTCTTAAGGTAAGCACCGTTGTGGTTGTGGAAAGTTGTCGAGTTTCCTCAGCGAATGTTGTTCGGCCTTGAAGGTCATTCCTCGGTCCAGTGACCTTTCTCGGCCTCGGAGACTATTGTATCATGCATTAGTGGAGGGAGTCGCGAAGGATCCTCTGGACCAGCTCGTCCTGTCGGGATCAGAGTTACGCTCCTTATGGTTTGGGGCGCCAGCGGTAGATTTTCTCAGCAACTCTGAGTTTTCGCTTAACAGGCGATTGATTCGGAACATGCTACCTCTAAATGACGTCCCCTTCAGATGGGGCAACGCAGCCTGTCATCAGTGTGACCTTGGCTTAGAAGAAACGGCTTCGCATGTCTTCTACCAATTTCCTCAGGTGCGCCCCTTCTGGGATTATGTCAGCGAGTTGACGGCTCGCATCGCTCCCAAGCAGCTCGTGTCCATTGATCTCGTGTACGCGTGTGACAATGTGTCGCATCCGTTCTCCGGGGTAAAACAGATGCTGTTTTTTGCGTTGCTACCCGTGGCTAGAATAGTGGTGTGAACGTCGAGAAAGGAGGGAATCTTGCGAGATGAACGTTATTCGCATCAGGATCTGGTTGTTTTCTTATGCATCAGCTTAGGGTAAAAATCAGATCTGATAGAAAGCGTTTGATTTCGACAGATTTCAACGAACGGTGGGTGACTGAAGCGAGCCTTTTTGTGTGGACAGGACTACACTTGATTTTCTCTTTTAAGTCCCCTTGATGCAACGGGCGGTTTCCTGTAAATCCTCCCCTGCTTAAGTTAGTTATATTTTCCTAGTTAATGTGAGTAAGTGTTGTTCCCGGCCTGTTTCCCGGTATACTAATACTTCTATCGACAGAATACAATGACTACTCTTATTCTTTTGAGGTGTGGAAGGTTCCTCCTAATATTGTTTTGTTTTCGTTTTATCTTTGGTTTACACTTTGAGTTTGTTTTCTGGGTTCACCTCCCCTCCCCCCATCATTTCATGTTTCGTGAAATTTTTATATATTTTTGTAAAAGAGACTTTATGAACATGATAAATTTTTACATCATGGGGCGTTTTGTAGGTCACTTGTGATTATGTGGTATTGTGGTACATGCAGGATTAGGAGGTAATGGACAAGTTCTTGTGATGATTGAGCATATTGCATTGAATGAATGGGTCGTGATTGTGGTTAATTAGGACTAGGACAGTCAGTGAAAGACCAGCCCTTCCCCACTTCCCCATCGGCCAATGCCACAATTTTGTATTTTTTTACAAAATAAATATATACGGATTACTATTCGGATTACTTTTTAGTGATTACTATTCGAGTGAGTATTATCGAACGCGTATTATCGGGCAAGTACTATTTGTATGATTGTTATTTGAAGGCGTGTGACACCTGTATTGTTCAACGGCGTTACTATAGTTGTATCTGCGATTACAAAGTCTCTACTACAACGAGCATTACGAAAGTGACAACGAGTATTCGTTGATATTACAAAAGTGGCAACGAGTGTTCGTTGACATCACAAAATTACTCTTCTATTGTTCTCGCTCCTTAATAACATTTCTCTTTTTCCTTATTCTTTCACACTCAGTAACTCCTTTTGTCTTAGTGACTTTATTGCCCTGCATCGGGTGAAATGATTTTTTTTAATTAAATAAAAAATCCAATTACTCAAGTTCACAAATTTGAAATAAGTACAATGTCTTAAATTACCAAACATGTCTACTCAGATTCACAACAAAGATAGCTACTTTTACAGCACTTTCCATATATTATAACTTAAAGTTTAAATAGGAGACAATATACTTTTTATAGATCTGTATCTAAGCACTAGGTACATATAATAGAGTAGTCGGTCTTTAAGCTTAGGCAAAAGCTAATTATTCAAATGCTAATTTTACACCTAAGCAAATCCGCATTCCAAGAGACCCCTATTCTTCAACAGTCATTCTTCTTCATCTATGCTCCATGCTCCTTCAGGGCGTTGCCAATCTTGGCTTTCCACAATTTCCTGTTCTTTGTAGCTCTTAGTAAATTTTGTCTTTTTGTTATCTCTCCCTTTTTTGCCATCCATTTACACAATCTCATTAATCTCACTGTCCCTCTTGCCTTAATATGTTAATATATCCTGCGATTGTCAAATTTTCCAAGCCCTCTTTTCTCATTATGTGCCCTAGAAATTTCAATTGTGTCTTTCTGATATTAAGTATATATTCTCAGCATCCTTCTGTAGAACCACATTTCTGTTGCCTCAAGTCTTTTGTGAGGAGATTGTCCAGTATTCACTGCCAAATAGAAACCTTTACATTTCTGTATTTGTTTATGGTCTAAGGCACGTCATTTCTGTATTTTTAAGGTCTAAGGGACGTCAGATTAATTGCAGTTTCCCCTATGTGACGCAGGCTCGATTAATACAAATATAAATTTTTCACAGGTGATTGATGCTATTTTTAGCATCTCAACTCGGTAATATTCATGTAGAGGTTAGTAGACGCACTCTCCAGCAATCGCTCCGTCCACTCGTCAGGAGATACCAGCAATTGATTGTTTATTTTCTTGTTTTTCGCTACTTTTATATTGAGTTAGAAAATAATTTATTCACTTTTCATTGGTGCAAGGTTGTTTATTTTCTTCTGTTATTGTGTATGTGTGTGTGCACGGTATTCTGTGTGTGTGCGCGCGCACGCCATGTATGTGTGTGTCTGTTGGCGTGTTCATGCGCCTGCACACGTGCATGTTTGTATGTGCGTACGTGTAGAATGTCGTGATTTTTTCAACTTGTAGCAATCCGAAATCCGGTTTCGCAGGCAGTCTCTGGTCTTGGTAATTCTTGAGCGTTCTAGGGTTTTCTTGAAATGTATGTATATTTCCAAAGAAAACGGTTAAATTTACAACCACATATTATTTAAAAAATATAACACATCAATTAATCGAAAACTAAAATAATTTGAATATTTATTTACATTTTTTAAAATAAAGAACATCATTTACTCACTAGGTTTATTAGACATTAAATACTATCACTTTTCGCCCTTCATAGCTTTCCTGACTTTTCAGGTAACCTTGTAGCGGACACCCTGGAGTGAGGCGCTTGGGCCATCGCGCCCCCGTGTCGTAAATGAACGATGTCACAAGGAGCCCGCCACATTTTTACTTTGAGATCTGACCAGGTGAAACAATATGGACAACAGAACGAAGATGTGTATCATTTACGCTGGGTTTATTAAATGAAGGTGAAATGTAGGATATATTGGTAATGTTGACGGTTGGACGTTGAGGTGCTTACGTTCCGGTTGAGTCATTGGTTCGACGTTGCTGATGCGGACGCTCTGGTTGAGGGTTGACGTTTGGCTGTTCCGGTCGTGTCGACGGTTGTTGAAGTGGAACCTCCCGTTGTAATCACTAACAATAGTATACGGGAAAGGTTGGTTTATTGCGGTTGCTCCGGTCGTGTCGACGGTTGGAGGGTGATGATTGCGGTTGCTCCGGTCGTGTCGACGGTTGGAGGTTGATGATTGCGGTTGCTCCGGTCGTGTCGACGGTTGGAGGTTGATGACTGCGGATGCTCCGGTCGTGTCGACGGTTGGAGGTTGATGATTGCGGTTGCTCCGGTCGTGTCGACGGTTGGAGGTTGTTGAAGTGCGGATGCTCCTGTCGTGTCGATGGTTGGAGGTTGATGATGCGGAACCTTCCGTAGTAATCACTAACAATAGTATACGGGAAAGGTTGGTTGATGCGGATGCTCCGGTCGTGTCGACGGTTGGAGGGTGATGATTGCGGTTGCTCCGGTCGTGTCGACGGTTGGAGGGTGATGATTGCGGTTGCTCCGGTTTGGTTAGCGCCGTTGGTCAGCTGGTCTGGTTATTGCCGCTGGTCGGCTGATGATCGCTGTCGGTCGGCTGGTGATCGCTGCCGGTCGTTGTGCATGGTTGCTGGCGTCGCTGGTCTGCCAAGTCGAGTTCAATCGAAACCTCCCGTAATAATTACTAACAATAGTGTGTACGGGGAAAGGTTGCGGTCAACGTGCGGGCAGCCAGTAGGAGTAGCATGCCGAGAGTCAGAAGTATAGAGAGAGAGAGAGAGTGTGTGTGTGTGTGTGTGTGTGTGTGTGTGTGTGTGTGTGTGTGTGTGTGTGTGTGTGTGTGTGTTCCAACTCGCGTCCAGTTGGCAGACGAAAAAAAATGGGAACGTAACTTAAAACACAGCCCGGGGGCGGCTTCCTGGCCTCAAGACCAGGAGCCTGTGCACCGACTGAGTCAGAGCCGACCGGTCAGTACCGACCGTATCAGAGTCGACCGGTCCGTATCGAACGGTCAGTACCGACCACGAATTTGGCGAGGAGTCGCTGTGTTAAGTTCAGAGTGCCTCACGACAGAAAATGTCATTACTAAAATGTCAAAAATCTCTCCAAAAAATGAGTGGAGATTTTGTATGCGAAACTTACGGTGTAAAAACGCTTGGAGGTGTATTACGATTAGGTTCGTAGCAACAGTGAACAAAAAAGGTAATTAGTTCATCTTCAAACGAAATTACAAGCGTGTAGGGATCATGATGGAATGGTCAAGGTTGAAAAATGCCCTGTTCTCTACCGCTTTAGTGAGCAGCCGAAAGCGGCTGCGATAACCTGATGAATATTTATGAGCGTTCTTAAATTTAGAAAAATCAATGACATTATAAATACTTGTTGCAAAATAAAATCCTTGTGTTTGCCTTTATTCATATATTAGTAGATTATTTTTTAATACATCGTGCAGAAACTAATTCATCCACAAAAAAAGATTTTTACAGTGAACTAAAGAATATAAAACAAACACTTATTAATAATAGCTTTTCAAACTATATAGTTGATGAACAAATAAGATGCTTTCTTAGAAATCTCAATACTAAGCAAATAGTACATAATACTGCTTCTACTAATCGCAAACATATTAATCTCCTATATCGTAATCAAATGCATACTAATTATAAACAAGATGAAAATATACTAAAAAAATTAGTAAATACTAATATATCTACAACAGATCCTAGCAAAAAAATTAAGTTAATCATATACTACACTAAATCTAGTATATCCAACTCAATTATTCGCAATGATTCTTCTCCCCCGGTTAGCGATTTGCAAAAAACCAACATAGTTTACAAATTCAAGTGCCCTTTCGGAGATTGTATCTCTAAATAATTAAATAATATTTATGTTGGTCACACCACAAACTCGCTTTCACGACGCTTGACACTACATTTGAATGATAACTCTAACATTTTTAGGCATTTAAAACAACATGCCTGGCCACATACACAATTCCGGAAAATCCTTAACACTACTATACTTAAACATGAAAACAATAAACAAAAACTAAAAGTTCTTGAAGCTATATACATAAACAAGTTGAAACCTAACCTGAACAAAATAAACTATGAAATCTCCACAAATATTTTTAATTGCCTATAATTGGTAACAGAGGCCATTGGTTTATACCAACGGCTTCCCATACTTAATACTTCTCGAATTCACTCTCGCGTGGTCATGTGTGACGTCATGAGCTGCGGTGCGATTATCGCTTCCAGTGTCTTATATGCACGTGTTTATCGTTGCTTGGAAATCATCCATGTAAACAGAAACAGACTATCATCGCTTTCTCGTCCGTGTATTGCTTAATATATTGTACTCTAATTGTCATCTTTGATAATGGCTTATGTAAGCCGAAAGTTTAGATTGGATAAAAAAAATATGTATCAATATTGTGATTTTCTTTCTTCGTTTAATGATAATGTTATTAAGCTTATCAGACGATATGAAAAGAATTTACATAAAATAAATAGACAACACTTGTCTATATTATTTAATGAAACATATATATATATATATATATATATATATATATATATATATATAAACGCAAGGATTTTATTTTGTAAAAAGTATTTATAATGTTATTGATTTTTCTAAGTTTTTAAATTTAAGAATGGTCATAAATGTTCATATATATATATATATATATATATATATATATCAGAATCAGTTCAATATATATATATATATATATATATATATATATATATATATATATATTGAACTGCTAGGATTTGTCATTGTGTGACCGAAGCTGAAAAGCCTCATGTTTCACTTATTGATTATCCAGCTCCCCAGCAATGCCACGGTAACTTTTCTTTTACCTTCACCTTGGAATTTATTGGTTCAGCTCGTTATACTATCTACCAGACTTTCTTTTTCTTGTCCACAATTACTAGATTTTTTTTTTGTTTTGTTTTTTTTGGGGGGGGGGGTGCTTGAATGGAATGGCCAATGTTAATCCCCAAATCCCATTTATTTTATTTTCTAAAATAGCCCCTGCTTTTTGCCCATTCCATTTGTTCACATTGTCGAATAATTCTAAGTATGGGATGTGCGAGTAGTTTAACTTTTATTGGCGCGAAAATTGGAATCGACGAGCCGAATTCAAAGCCGAGTTCTAGTCCGAGCTTAGTCTATCATGTTCACTTTCGCACAAAAACCTTTTGTAAAGGCATGAACTCATTTCGTCTAATTTGAGGTTATATAATAGAGTAGACTGAGCTCTCTAGTATTGGGTGGCAGCCAGTCTAAGGGACGAACTACTCTGAATTCAAAACTGCGGAGAAGGAAAAGAAAAAATCACTCAACATTCCCAATAAATTATGTCAATTCATGGATATTATGTAAATGAACACTGTTGATTGATTCGTCTTTTACGGCTTATTAACCTTTTTACAGATTATATAAAACTAGAAAATATTTTTAGATTATACGATATTTGTTTTAAGATAATAATGATTTAGTGATACAAATCTTAATAATTAACCCTTAGCTGGAGTGAAGAGGTGCATTCATAACTTTTTCAAGGGTATTTTCGCTTAAATGAATATAATGAACCCAACAGGAATTGGAACTCGGAACTCCGATTAACAATCCTGAGCCATTATCCTTTCCTCCACCTGAACATCCAAGCTTACAGCTGCGGGTATTCCCAAGCGGTCACCCATCTAGATACTGACCAGACTTAACTTCGGTGATCGTACGGTAACTTGTGTTTAATGTGATGTGGCTGTAAGTCAAAAACGAAGCTGTGGTGAGCTATGATCGCATACATTCCGAAAGAACATTAACTTAACAAAAATTACTAGCGTATAAGTGTTTCTTTCTCTGTCGTGACTATTCGAGTATTATTATTACTACTATTTTCTTTTATTTAAGGTTTGTTTTAAGCGTTACATCTGGGAACTAAGGTAAATGAAGAGCTTCCTTGTGAAATTTATTTAGAGTTTTGTAAGTATGTGAGCAGTAATCACGCGAAATCTTTTGCATTTCGCATAAAGATGGATTTCTGGGATTTTTCTTAATACGTGTATTCATGTTTTCTTAATCATTGCCTGTGCTCCGAACTAAAAAGAGAACATTAATTGTGTTTAAATGCCATTTTTTTGTAATTTCTATTTCCACATCCTTATATTTGCAGAGCTTATCAAATTCTTTCGCTAAAATATTTTTTATCAGACAGTCTGATCATGTTGATAAGATAGCATTTATGTACTTTGAAGTCTTTTATGAAAATAGCTGGTCTATTAGCTTGTTTAGCGCGGTCGGCGTGTATGGTGAAATCCCAAAGTTTACACCATCGCCTTCTAAAACTACTGATGTTTTCTGTTCCTGCTATTTATCTATATGGGGTAAGCTATAATGTTGGCATATCTTCTAGTGAAATATTACCCGCCACTATAATGCCTATTTTTAAATTTATTTGATGCTAGGTTAAAGCAACCAGATATTAAATGATCAATAGTTTCCTCAGCGTATGCACAGAGACAATACTTTGAATCTATTCTTTTATTTGAACTATATGCCTGCTAAGATATTGTTAGCAGTCTTTGACATTTAACTGCTAGGATAAACTCTTCTGTTCATGGTTTCAACCCAGAATTCCACAGCCACTGATAGGTCAGTTATCAGGGTCTTGTACACGCAATGGGTATCGACCATGAAAGGGTTTTTGTTGCACCAGCTCTCTGCTTCCAGCAGTCCTAAGTAGACACAGACGATCTACATCTTTAGGAGGACAAATTATATATATATACGACGGACAATGAACATCCTGTGAGCATTTTTTTCTTCATTTCTTTTAAGTGTGAATCAATTTCCGTAGTGGTTATCGTCCCAAGCGTTTCGACTAATACTTTCGACCTTTTCAACTGAGTGTCGGAGAAGGGGTATTTAGTTCTTAGTATATTTTTATGTTTGTTTCCTATACTGTATTGTCTGGAAATAATAACAATTTCATTCATATATTTGAGTTTTTGTTTTAGTGATAAAAACATAGCCAAGGTGCCCTGGCTGCTTTCAAAGAAAACAATATTAAGTGTAGATAAGTTGTTTTTTTTGTTTGTTTGTTTTTGTTTTTTTGTTGTTTTTTTTTTTGTTGTTGTTGTGGTAGGATCCACCTAATTTGCATAGCGGAGTACCGACTATATAAATATGGTTGGTACCGGGAAGACAGGAAGGCGAATCAAGAGATTTACTAGAGACTCTGCCCGACTGCGACGTAGTCAACACATTCTCCAGGAACGGTCTTCCCAGAAATATACAAAAGACTATATGTAAATATTGTGTACACTTTCTTGTTTCAATACATTTTATTCTAAGTACATTTTGTGTTTGCATTATTATTCCATGCATTAGTCAAGTTTCAACATTTTTGTTATTAGGAGTGCTTCAATTATCTTTAGTTTTAACCGGTGAAATTTTCACGGTTTTCCTATTTTAATATTCTGATGAAACTTAATTCTTAAGTTTATGATTGAGTAAGCTCATTGAGTACGCCACAAGGATCTGCTGGAACTGCTCAGCAACCTTGATATATTCGGGAGGGATATAAGAATAATCAAGAACCTATACTGGCAGCAAACAGCATGCATATGCATAGGGAACGTGTTCAGTGAATATACGAAAATAGAAAGGGGCGTAAGGCAAGGATGCGTCTTCTTACCCGACCTGTTCAACCTATACAGCAAGGTAATTCTGGGAGAATTGGAAACCCGACCGAGATTTATCATTGGCGGCGACAACCTTAACAACATAAGATACGCAGACGACACAGTACTGATAGCAGACACGAAAGAGAAATTAGAAAATCTCCTACAGAAGGTAGCGACGGAGAGTGAGAAGAAAGGACTATGCATAAACTACAAGAAGACAGAATGCATGGTCATCAGTAAGAGGAAGAGCCCTAAATGCGATTTGTAGTTTGGAACAATCAAGCAGAAGCAGAATTTCAAATATCTGGGAAGCGTCTTGATAGAGGATGGTAAGTGCGACACGTAAACGTATTGGGATGGCCAAGAACACATTCCAAAAGCTGAGCAGAGTATTGAGAGACAGGAGGATTTCTTTGGTAACAAAGAAAAGAATACTGAACTGTTACGTGACGTCTGTTCTTCTTTACGACAGCGAATGTTGGACGATTGCCTCAAAGATGAAGAAGAGACTCGAGGCGACAGATATGTGGTTCTACAGAAGGATGCTAACGATATCATGGACTGAGCATGTGAGTAACGATGAGGTCTTAAAGAGATTTCAAACAAGGAGAAGTCTGGTCAATATTGCATCGTTCTTCGTATTCCGACGGAAAAAAAAACAAGATTATGATGATGATAATATTATTAGTAGTAGTTTTTTGTTTTGTTATTGTTTTTGTTTTTTTACAAAGTCTCAGAAAGCGTATCATGTAAATATTATATATCTTCATAGATAAATAGTTGATACGCCACTTTGTCGAGCAGGATGAAAATATCCGGGAAAGTTAGGCTGAGTTGAGAACCATTTTTCTTTGTATTGATTCAGCGTGATAGTTTCTTTCAACAGTCGGACGTTTGAGAACCTTATCGACTTTTTCTTGTTTACAATCACATTTAGCTACAAAGACACTTCAGTTCTTTCTGTCGTTTTTCTGATCTTGATTGTTCTCTCTCTGTCCGATTTTATCATTTAAAATTCCACGACTCTTCTATTCATCAATTCTTGCAGTGTTGCATTATCATTTATTCCTTCTGTTGTAACATGACTTCCTATCTCTCTTTCAGATTAAAGCAAGCGCATTCACCTCCTCTCTGTCTCTTTTTTAAGTAAAAAAAAAGAAAGAAAGAGAATACAATTGGACGCTTGTATTCTTTACCCACTCCACCTGACCGCAATAATTTGGGATGTGTTTGATGACGACGGATGGACTTCTAATGCAACTTTTGCTCACGAATTTCTGTTAAAACTGCTTTACTTTCTAGAAACTGTAGTAGAATGTCAGACGAAAGCGGAAAAGAGGAGCAGACGGAATTGAGACTTTGTGTGGGCAAAAAGATATTGGCAGATATTCTAATGAAGAAAATACATGAATTATTCGTTTTCCAGTTTCTCTTTTCTGTTAGTTCGTTTCAGAAATGCTTCAACTATTAAATTCGATTAATGCTTGATGCAAGACATTGCTCGAAAGAGTACGATATGAACAAAGATAGATAGATAGATAGATAGATAGATAATGATTTATATATGAGATGGAACTGAGGATTTAAAATGCTAATTTTCATATGTTGCGCCAATATTCTGAGTCTTAAGTGTAAGTTCACCTTCAAACAATTTGGCTTTTATGTAAACTCGAATATTATTAGTGACAAACATGCAACTATTCCAGACACCAGACATAAGACAGATACAGGGGTTGGACAAAATAATTGGAACAAGTGCAAATTCCTCTCCTATATTTCAAAGACCTATTATATTAAGAACTTTAACAAAAACTTCGTAATCGCAGGTTATATCTATTGTAAATATGTTTATTTATCTAATTTACTGTCTTTGTCTTATTTATTTTTAGAATTTAGTAAAATTTAAACTAAATGCCTGACCTCTCCGAGTTCGAAAAAGGGCAAATTGTTGGAGCACGCATGGCAGGAGCCTCGATCACTAAGGTTGCTGAACTGTTTGATTTTTCAAGAGCTACCATATCAAGAACTATGACGCAATTCGAGAAACAGGGCAAAACCTCTAGCAACCGTAGCAATTCGGGCCGGACTTGCAAACTTACTGACAGGGACCGACGTGCATTGAAACGCAATGTGGCAAAAAATCATCGGACTACTGCGGTCAAAGTGACTGCTGAGTTGAATAATCATCTGAATAATCCAGTTTCTACTAAAACTGTTCGTTGTGTGCTCCATAAGGCTGCATATCATGGAAAAGCCGCTGTGAGGAAACCTCTTCTCTCCACTCGCAACATTCAGAAGAGGTTGAAGTGGTGCAGAGATCACAATGCTTGGTCTTCAGACCAATGGGAGCAAGTCATATTCTCAGATGAGTTCAGTTTTTCTCTTTTCCCAACTTCAGGGCGAGTTTATGTGTGGAGGCAGCCTAAAGAAGCTTACAATCCTGACTGCCTTCTTCCAACAGTGAATCATGGAGGTGGATCAGTGATAGTTTGGGCCGCCATATCATGGAAATGTCTCGGTCCAGTAGTTGCCCTGCATGGTAGAATCAACAGCAAAGATTACCTGAACATTTTGGGAGATCATGTTCATCCAATGGCCCAGACTTTATTCCCTGATGGTGACTGCATCTTCCAAGATAATAATGCTCTAATACATACCGCTTGAGTGGTTAAGAATTGGTATGAAGAGCATGAAAGTGAGCTAGAACACATGGAGTGGCCTCCCCAATACTCCAGATATCAATATTATTGAGCATTTGTGGGGTATTTTGGAGCGACATGTTAAGAGCCACTATCTTCCACCGTTGTGTCTTAAAGAGCCGGAACAGGTGTTAATTTGTAGAATGGCTGAAAATTCCTCTGGATGAAGTCAGGAAGCTGTATGATTCCATTCCTAGACGTATTAAAGCTTTATGTGAGGCTAAAGGAGGACCAACTCCATATTAAATAAATTTTCTTTGAATTTGGCAAGTGTTTCAATTATTTTGTCCAACCCCTGTATATAGCTCGAAAAATTGATAAATAAACAAAAAATGAACGCTTCAACTCTGTACGCTGAATACAGTGGATGTAGCAAAGTCTTGTATCCCACTCGGTGAGCTTTTGTAGTGTCTTCCTGGCAACATGTGACCGAGCATTGTCACGAAGCAGAATTGGACCTCGTCGATTAACCAATGCCTCTCGTAATTTTGCTTTTCATGCTGACAGTAATCTTCGTTCTATTTTCTAGTTAGATTCCAGAAAGCTGTAATAGATGACGCTAATTGTGGGCCACCGGACAATCACCGTAATCTTCTGTTTGTGCCATTTCGATTTTGGAAAGAGTTTGTGTCTTTTGTCATGATCAAGCCATTGAGCCGATTGTTTACGATTATCATAAAGGACCCATTTCTTATCACAAGTCACTATTCAATCAAGAAGTGAATCATTCAATTTCAGCATCGAACACACACTTTAAGACGCCTAACTCTTTGACCGTCACTGAGTTCATGTAGAACCGATTTATCGATTTCCTTCACTTTTCCAATTTTCTTGAGATGGTTCGATATTGTTGAAATATCCGTTATCCGAGATATTTCTCAGATGTGGGTTTTGTTCGACTAGTGTTTTCAGATGTTCATTGTTAATTGCAGATAGACAACCTCTGCTACCTTGATCTTCAAGATTCATATCCTCCACTGTAAAAAAAAATCAGAAACCAGCACCGGACTGTCCGATCACAAGTGGATCCTTCACCCCAGGCTCTGTTAATGTTAGTAGCAGGCTGAGAATATTACGACCAAGCTGAACTCATGCGAAAAAAAGTAAACGCGTCTCTTCTTCTGTTTTTTTTCTTCTTTTTTTCACGTTCAAGATGGGGGACATATAATGCTTTAAGTTAAATTTTGAGAGAGTTTGATAAAAACTTAACAGAGGACGCATTAAGAATGGGTAATATATTTTATGCGACTATTATAAGAATATATTAGAACAGAATTAAAAAGTTTATTCTAAAATCGGATATTATTTTCCAAACAATATATTACTTTATATTTAAAAAATATTAAAATTAATAATCAAAAACAAATTATTTATGGCTCATCCATTATACCTCTCTCTCTCTCTCTCTCTCTCTCTCTCTCTCTCTCTCTCTCTCTCTCTCTCTCTCTCTCTCTCTATCTATCTATCTCTATCTTTCTCTCTCTCTCTCTCTCTCTCTCTATATATATATATATAGCTGCAAACGTTATTTTTACTGGATACCCATATGTGAGTAGACGCTCTGTTTATTTTTAACTGTATTTATTTGATCTGTGAGCCTGCTTACTTGAGAAAACTTATCAAAATAAAATCTGCCCTCCGGAAAGATTCCAACCTACGTCCCCCTTTGCAGGATATCCATTAAAAATAACGTTTGAAGTAATAAATTTGTCGGATTAAAAAAATAAAATCCATTAGTTAAACATATATATGTGTGTGTGTGTGTGTGTGTGTGTGTGTGTGTGTGTGTGTGTGTGTGTGTGTGTGCGCGCGCGCGCGCATGCTGGAATATGCGGGTATAAACGAAGAATTAAGAATCTTCAAACACGGATCTACAAATTTTTACTTATTTGGGTTTTATTTTAGTTTCATATTGAAAGAAAGAAATTACAAAGATTGTTTGCGAACAACTTTACACAAAATGTTTTGTGTATCTGTTTTACAGTACAATAGAATGAATTGCGTTAGTATAGGATACACTGAAAATGCGTCAGTATGTGTGCATATCTATGTGAAACGGTTTTATATTGTTTTATCTGTGTGTATAAATTCTAGTTATAGACTAGATTTAAGAAGGTAGGGGAAGGCTAGTCAAGACTGTTGCAGCATGTAAACAAACTTAATTTTTTAAATATAGTTTACTCGAATAAATATGTGAAAGATGTGAGCAATTAATTGTTAGAATTTCAGGTATTGTTTGTGTAACAAACGATCGAACAAACACCCTGAATAGAGGTTCACTGAAAGACTAGTTAGCGAACAAGAACTGATCATATTTACAATAAAAGTAGACTCCAGATGAATCTAAAATTTAGATTTATTAATCGCATGCTTATTTGCTAATATATATTTTCCCAATTTTTAAATATTCCTTTTAAGGAAGAAAAATATCGTTGATCATATTCTGAATTTGGGCCTCCAAAGTTTCATTCTAAGATATTTTACTGTTTGCCAATTCAAAAATACTGTGCGTCTCGTACGACGCCGCTGGTTGGTTAATATATATAAATACAAAAATTCAAATATTTGGATCCTGTCAATGTACAAAAATTGAGTTACTTTCAGTGTGATGCGTTTTCAGGACAGTAGTTAAATCTATTAGCATTTTTGTACAATTCTGAAATGGGGCTACACACACACACATATATATATATATATATATGTTTACCAAAGGACATCCCGATCTTCAGACGACTAGAACGTTCTCGTTATCTAAATATTGCGAGAAAGTGAAACTAGAGTAACGACTCGAACTGTTCTTTGTTAAGTTTTGACGTTGTGAAATATTTTTTTATCTGTCAAGGTAATCTGTGCGTTGAGCACTTTACTGAGTAGGTAGGTGTTTGCGTTTTGACTTTTTTTCTTTCCATGTTCGGGATTTTCTTTTCTTTTTTTCGTCAGATGTGTTAGATCTTATATATCATGGCGTACTATACTCCAGGCCTCCTCATAGCGCAACTGAAAGCCAGAACTGAAGGCTTATTAAAAAATGTTTGATTTTCAGAAATTTTTGAAGAAAATTATGTTAACTATTTTTGAAAATACTTAGAATGACATTTTCACCCATACCTGTGGATAACAGGATGCGTTGAAAGTTAAATAAATAAAAAATGTGTATTTTTGTTGTGGACAATGATAAGTATTAAACAAAACAAAGAGGTAGTTAAAATCTTTGGCAAAAGATATGATCCACATAATGTTGAAAAAGAAACATTTACACTATTTACAGGTTTCAAAAACCCTTTATTCAATCTACCCCCAGGGATTGAAAAAAAGAGTCCGGTTCAAATTTCCATTAAAGTTACCGGGCTCAACACGCAGTACCTGAAGAAGGCTGGAGGACAGGAGCCGAAATGTGTATATGACAATCAATCGTCTCAGAAATATAGACAGATAAAACAAAATCATTCTAAGGAGTTTCAAAACCTTTAAAGTTGGTTCTTTTTCTGATATGGGTATGTAATGTTTACAAAAGTTTTTCAAAACTATATTTGCAAAAATGTGTGCATCTTTCTCTCCATCTTGAAAAATGAAACTCAGAAATAAGCATAAAAATGTTACTTAATGATTTTCAACACACCTTTTCCTTTATCATATGGAAAAGATGAAACAAAAAATAACCATTAGCAAGTGTGGTCAGCAGAAACCCTTAGTTTTCCACGGTCAATTGGTATATTTTCCATACTTTTCATAATAAAAATGGGTTTCATATTCACTGGGTTGATTATTATTTCTCGTAATATATTCAGTTACAAATGTATAGAAGAGCGATTTTTATTTAATCTGAAAGAGATGGTTCTAAAAGTTCCAGATTGTCAAATATTTCTGAACCTTCCTCACAAAGTTTATAATCACAAGATATACATTAGTGACCTGGATTCTTGGCGAGATTGGAGAAGAAAATTAGCCCGGGTAAGAGTTGGGCTAGAGACAGTGGAGAGTCGAGTTGGAGACTCGAGGAGGAGAGGAAGTGACGTCAGGGATTGGAACGAAGCGTCCGCTAACATGTACTTTTGATATAAGTACCGATGCTTCTGCTACCACGAATATTACTACTACTGTGACTACTGCTGAGGAGGAACGCCACTATAAACTTTAAGCCCCGCACAGAAATCTTATCCCTCTATCGCAAGAGTCGTATATCGTTTTGAGACGATTTAACAAGTTAATCACAACCCACTCTCTCTGTGTCTAGAATCCAGTGTATGAGTTTTACGTCAAATACTTTTCTGTAACCCGTTTCTTTTCTATACTATTCTTTTCTGCTATATAAAAGACATTAACAATTCAACCATTGAATAGTTGTTTGTCCGGCTTTCTGCAGATATTAATTTTTTTTTTTTGGTGCATTATAATTTCTTAGCACAGACTCTCCAACCGTGTCTACATCTTCAGTCGACCGTGAATGGATGAACATCACTTCTGCTTTCTGGATCAAACCAAACACAACGTGGGCAGGAAGCAGGATTAAACCAGTGGGCCGGTCGAATGATCTACGGATGCTCAGGGGACCTACGGCCACTCCCTTAAGTTCGGTTAGGACCGAGTAGACACCCCAACACAGAGAGTAAGACGTCGGAGGTTGAGGGGCTGGGGCGAAAGTAACACATATTTATGGCTTGTAGCTAAAAGGTGTCGACATAGACTAACAATTCCATTGCAAGTATGGCGCATGGTAGTAGCAGTGTGTTTGGATAATTGTTTTATATGATTACCTTGACTGCCAGCCATATTAAGAGCCATCTGACCAAACTCAATGATAAAATCAAGTCGGCTGTCATTCAGAGATCTGATTTCTGTTTGTAGAGGGTCATTGTGTAGTTTATGAATTTGAAGGGTCTTAACATTTAACATTTTCCACCATGCCAAAACTTTGTTAATGGAGATTACAGTATCATTCTTATCCGCACTTATTTCAGACTGAGTGAGAAGTGCATTATATATCTTTTTCTGAAAACATTCTGAGACAAGTAGAAACCTGTTGTCTTTCTATGGGCTTTGGAGCAATCGAAATTTCATTTAAACCTGAAAGATTCAAAACTATATAACTGTTACGATGTGTCCATTTTGTAACTTGTTTTACTCCATTATCATCAAAAATTAGTTCTCGTGCCTTTTCTATGAGCCACAAATTGAGAATACTTTTCAACAGAGGAACATAATCAAAAAGCAAATATTTATTATCTTCAGTTAACCAATGTTTTTCAGGGAGTGCAGGATATAATTTACAAAAGGCTTAATTTATTCGGTTACCATAAAATATAATAGACTTTACATCAGCTGGTACAGAGATGATAGCCTGAACTGTTAACTCAATTTGTTCAAATAAGAAGGCAGATGCTAATTTTGAAATTGGAATCAATCTTGTAAGGAATTTTGGACCCCATGAAGACATATCAAATTTATACCAAGTACTGTTTGAGCAAGTAGAGATGAATTATCAACTGACTTACCAAATAGTTGTTTGCCATGATATAGTAACATCTTGATATATCATGAAGAATTATGCATCCGTTTTTGACTGGCATTAAGAGTATTAAATACAGATAGTAAAAAAGATTTTTCATTAAGTTTTGAAACTTTTTATGTCATCCTTCTTAATGTTGCTAATGATGGTAATTGAAAATCCTGTTATACAGTGACCGTGATGTTGCATAGTACTCAAAAGCACTTATTACTATATCTGAGCTGTATTTCATTCCAACCATTTTGGGGGCCATCGCTGAAAAGTGCTGACTCAAAATATCCTTCTTTTGATCAAAAGCCATAGAATTTAAAATCGGATAATTTCTTCCAATGTTGACCAAGTATCAACTGTATTTATACGGTTTTTGGACAGACTGGTAATATAATATTTAACTCCATAATGAAAGGTTTCAAACCGAACATTTTTATAACTTCTCAACATAAAGAGAGGGAAAAATTGTGACGACTGAACAGTTAAAATATTTTCAGCTAAAAATACTACAACTGGACACACACTGTCGTTTTTGTTGTTGATTAGAATTTTTTCTAATTTGTATAATTAATCTTATCTAATTTTTTTAAAAAAGCATTCATTTCGTCAGTTGCATTTCGAGCAGTACTGGTGAGTTTTTTTATATCCCTTTGAACAGCAAAGGGTGTTGGTATTTGACTCTTTGGCACACCTGGCCATTCAGATAGTGGATTTTTGGGACGCATTTTTTCATGAACTTCTATGGCATCAAAATTTGTAGGACAATATAGTTGACAAATAACTATATTGTTTGTAACATTCAGATTGCTATTAGGAACTGATTTGTTCCATCGCTCTCACTCATTTTTTGTCTTTTAAAAAATGATATTTTATTCATTTCACGCAGTTTTGTTTTGCAAGCAACGACACAACACTTCCAGGGTATTGCTGGAAAATAGGTAATGATTGGACATGGTCTTGACGATAAAGTAACTTTAATAATTTTTGGTTGGCCCTTTTTAATTTCTCTTTGGCGTATTTTTTTAAATGTGAGCCACGCCACTCTGTTCGATGTTTTTCGAATCTTCTCTGACGCTCAAGAAACGTTGGCAGTCTTCAGCAACTTGCTGTAAAGTAACGTCAGCTCGATTGTTGAGCGCCTTACGAAGTATTTCGGTGTCTTTCACTGAAATCAAACCCTGGACGAAAATCAGGCATTTAAAATTATTGGCGCTTAACTCTTCCAATTTGAAGTCATCGCAGTGTTTATTGACTACTCTCGCGAAAGTAGTATAATCTTGGTCTTCTTTGTGGGTGAGATTCATGCATTTCCAACGCTTGTGGAACAGTGACGTTTTTGGACTGAAGATTAATGATTGAACTGCCTCTTTAAATTTCAAGTCGCTGGTTTTCTTGGGCAAAATATAGTTAACAAACTTAGTATCTTCTGCTGTGCCTAATTTCCTGAGGAGTAGACGAACCTTTTTATGGTCAGCCCAATTTGCACAATCCATATTGTATAAGTCCTCGTAACGTTTAAAGTACGAAGCGAACGTAATTTCATTTTCAGGTGCGTACGTGAAGTTTTCAATAGCACCCCATATAGCATTTTGAGGGAACGCGTTCTCGCTATCCTTAGTAACAAATTCCTGCCATCCTCCTCACATAGGGGAGTTCTTCGTTTTCTCCACCTGGACGGTCCCGGCTGGACCCCTCCCAGTCTCTTGCGGCCGCCTCTAAAGGCGCAATTCCTCTTCAGGTGCCCTGGTCTTCTACAAAACCAGCACCTTCTTGTTGGGCAGTTAACCGCAAAGTGGCCCACTTGACCACATACCCAACATTTTATCCTTCTTCTCTTTAACTGGGCCACCCTCCCTCTTATTTCGGGGGGGGGGCTGTCCTCTACCTAGGTGTCTCTCCTGGCCACATGTCCAACGTTTTACATTCCATCTTTTTAACTGGACCACTCTCCCTCTTATTTCCGGGGTGGCCCGCTGGCTTTTCCCTGGTTCTGTCTTTCAGGTTCAGCCTTCTTTAGCAAACTCGGTGAGGCACCCTTTTTCAGCCCGCAGCACTTGGCTAGATGTCCCTTCTTCCCACACCTAGTTCATCTATCTCGTTCGAAGTCTGGGGGCAATCCCCACTTCGTCGGGCAGTCCGCTGCTCTGTGGTCCTCATATCCACACGTCCAGCAGACCAGCCCGTATCGACCCGGCGTGGGCTTAAAAAAACCCATGCCTTGTCGACCAAGCCGGACATTAATTAATGTTGACAGATCCGAGATCTGTCTTTCCTTACAACTTTCCGTTTTCTTGTGAGAAAGGAAAAATAATTATATCTTGCATCGCAAATTAAAATAAATAAAAAAATCTTTTACCCATTCTTTGTTTGAAGACAACAACAAAAAAAACAAATAATGTCGCTCAGTATGTCTTCGATCTATCTTCTTCTCGCTTTAAGTAATTCCCGTTATTAATTTCTGTGATTAATTAATTAATCAATCAACCAGCGTAGCTAAATAGTGCCACACTCCAAATATTGCAATCTATTCAGTAAGGATAGTTTTGGCTATTGTTGTAGCCGTGATATCTTTGATTGCTATTGCAGCAGGCCAGCGGGTAAACTTATCTATAGATAGATGTATATCCTTGAGAACAAGGTAAAAGTCCTACAATATCAACATGTATGTTCGTGAATCTTACATTAGGTGTGCTGAATGTGCCTGCAGGTGATTTGATGTGCTTATTTATTTTCTTCGTCTGGCATGATAAACAAGTCTTTGTCCAATTTCTTATGTCAGTTGGCATGTTTCGTCAAACAAAACGATCAGTAATTACCTTCACATTTGCACGTTTTCCTGGGTGAGACAATTTATTTATGTCTCAAATTTGGTTGAATGTATGGCCGTGGTTGAGTTTGTGAAATGTCACAATAAAATTTTGTATTACTGAATGGAACTATTTTGAGTGATGTGCTTTGTTGTATTTCTGTAGTGAAGTGTCTGCGGTTTGTTCTTTAGCAATTAATTTGAGGTTCAAAGAAGTATAATCTAAAGAAGCAATTCTGGCACATGATAGTGCATCTGCTACTATATTTTCTTGACCTGTCACATATCTGATATCTGTAGAGAATTGGGAAATATAATCCAGGTATCTGATTTTCCCGTGGATTATATTTGTCAGTATGTGTGTGTAATGCATATATTAATGGTTTATGGTCTGTCTATATGGTGAAATCTCTGCCCTCCAGGAGGTGTTGAAAATGTTTGATGGAAAGTTATATTGCTAATAGCTTCCTAGTAAAGGTGATGTACTTAGTTTGTGTTTTATTTGGTTTGGCGGAGAAGAAGGATATAGGTGTGATTTGTTTGTTCAAGATTTGGTGTGTAACCACACCCACAGCTGTTGATGAAGCATCTGTTGTGAGGGTAAGTTTAATTTCCTCGCTATCATTAATGCAATTCAGTTTAGCTAAAGATGTTTTGGCATTGTTGAATGCTTCTAGAGTATCTTCCTTGAATGCAATCGTTTTGTCCAGTAAAGGTGAAATACCTTCTTGGTCAATTTCATGTCCGAAGATATTTAGTTTTGGTTCTCCAAAAACACACTTGTGTACATTGATTTTGAGTCCAATATGTGAAAGTCTTTGAAAAGTTTGTTCCAAATGTAGTTTGTATTCCTCGCGGGTTTTTCTGCCGATTAAAATATCGTCCATGTGGGCATATATGAAAGTTAAACCTCTAAATAGCACGTCGGTTAGTCTCTGGAAGGTCTGAGCGACATTACATAACCCAAAAGGTATTCTCACGAACTCGTATAATACGAACGGCGTCGTCAGAGAAGTTTATAGATGTCTTCTGCGGCAATTGGTACTTGGTAATATGCCTTCACCAGGTCTAGCTTCGAGAAAATGCGA
Source organism: Acanthosepion esculentum (assembly GCA_964036315.1). NCBI lineage: Eukaryota > Metazoa > Mollusca > Cephalopoda > Sepiida > Sepiidae > Acanthosepion > Acanthosepion esculentum. The sequence continues at coordinate 62,960,471 of OZ038478.1, forward strand.
GCGCCTTGGAAACCCAATGCAAAATCGTGTATATGTGGGATCGGGTATCTGTCAGGGATGGTTTGGGTTTTCAATTTACGGAAATCGCCACATGGATGTCATGCCGTCGTGTTGGATTTTTGGACCATGTATAATGGTGATGACCATGAGCTCATGGATGTGAGTATGATACCCAACTGTAGCATTTTCTGGAAGCCTACCTTGGCTATTTTATATTTGCCAGGTTTTAATCGTCTCGACATAGAGTGTACCAGTTGTCCTATTGTTCTTATATAGTGTTTGGCATTGTGTTTAATTGTGTCCATGTTTTTAAAAGGATGAGTAATTTGCGCGTATCTTTGTATTAATTCCTTAATACCGTTTTGTTGTGATAGGGCAGTTGTTTATAATGAATAGCTTCTTTGATTAAAAAAAAACCTTGAGGAAATATTTTATCATTTAACAGGAGTGTTTGGTCATTTGAATAAAAAAAATTCCAATCGCTATTTTTTACATTTATAGAAAGATCAAAAATGAGAAGACCACATATAAAATGAATTAAATTTACAATATGAACATACTAAAAAAGTTATTTGAAAATTTTAATTTTGTTTTTAAAAAACTCGAAAAAGTATTTTTATACCGTATTTGTTTCTAGTGGTGTCTTAAAAACAATGTTTTTTTCTTTGGGTTGATCCAAAAACAAATTTCCTCTGGTGCAATTTACCTACATCTTATTCACTTTGGAATTTTACAATGAATTTTGAAAGCCATCAAACCCTTCCGTCTAAAATGAAATATTTGTAATTAAATAAAGATTTATTTAATCTATCTAAAAATGTATGATTAAAACTTCCCAATGTAGGATAGCATATTTTCAGAGATTTTAATATATTTAAAAAAATCACGAACGATTTCTCATTCAGACTAAAGTTAGTTGAAGAAATAAAGAAAAGTCGTCTTCTTTTTTAAGTTGCGCTTGTTCCAAAACCAGAGGTCTTTTGGCCGGAAAATTAAAATAAAATAAAATATCGCATTTTTCAAATGTTTTTGTTAGATTATAATTTATATTTTTCTCTTATTGTCCATGATATTTGAAAATATTTACATTATTAGTAATATGTTTAATTAATAATTTGATTAATTGAAATTTCCGATATTTTTCTTACATATCACGTGATACTAATTAGATTTAAGAGCAAAATCAGCGAATCAAAATAATGATTATAGTTGATTTTGATAGTAAATGATAACGCACATAAGTATTAAAAAATATTTGGGTTTTATTGTTTTATTGCACCAATTTGTTTACCCATAATATATTTTATGAGTCTGTTGTGCCAATCCTGGAACAGACCACAATGTATACTCATGGCTGCTTTTTTAAGGAATGCTCTCTTCATAGTAGCAGCAGGAGCCAGCCTAGTACGGTCTTTTGATCTCCTTTTTGTGATAAATTCTGAAATAATGTTTGATCTGTTTTCAATTCATTGTTAAAAAAGTTTTCAAATTTCATTAATAAAAAAAGTTCATTGATATATATATATATATATATATATATATATATTTATTGAAAAATCACTAAATTAATTTATTGTAAAAGAAAATTATTTAAGAATTCAGATGAAAAACAAGAAGTTTATTTTCCCGAAAAAAGCAGATCAAAAGAGCGTACGAGACTGACTCCTGCTGTTAATTTGAAGGCGGCATTCCTTAAAAAAAAGTTGAAAAATTCGAGAGTGCGTATCTTGAAAATAACCAATTATATTTACTTTTTTATTGGAAAACGTTGATATAAAACATTGAATCTGTTTAAGGATCCACCCAGACTGGTCAACTGTAAAATCTCCACCCCCAACGTAACTCAACTGTAGAACCTTCTCCCAGACTGATCAACTGTAGATCTTTGAAACTTGGTAAAAATGAACGTTATTTTTTCTTTTCAATTGGTTCTTTTCGGAGAAAAAGATTGGAAACTTTTTAAATAAAGAAAAACATTCGTAGTAAAGTAGAACCAGAAATATACGCGATTTAAAGTTTGTTTACATTTCGAAAGTTTTTACTAAACTTGTAATTTTTAAAGATCAAAAACTATAAATATCGCGTTCTTCAGAGATTTCAATAGATTTTCCATAAAATCACTATTTTAGAATTATTATGTGAAAATAACATTCTACATTAAATTTTAAATTTTTTTAGAGATTTTTAAAGTAAACATTTTCAGAAAAATCGAATCTAGTGCATATTACAAGATTAACTTTTTATATTAGTATTACAAACTAAGTATCTTAAGTTTGTAATACAAAAAGATAAATTAAGATTATTTAGATGTAAAATTTTCAAATATTACGCTTTAAAGTCTTCCGGAACGATTTTTAAAATATTTTAAAATATTCATTTAGGATTAACTGTAGAATCTCCATTCCAACTCAACTGTAGAATCCCCCTAGTACGTCAGGGGAAGAGATTCTTCAATTGAATTATTTTTTACATCGAGTGGTAGGAACACAATAAAAGATTAAAGATTAAAGTTAGAAGTGTAATTATTTAATATTGACTTTTAATGTTTACTGTTTATTGTTTTAAAAACTTTATTTTAAAACACGAATATTTTTAAATAACCGGCTGAACTGATGGAAATAAATAAATTGTTATTAAATATTTCTGTCCTTATCAGTTTAGTTTCATTCATTACCACCTTTCATAACGTCGTAGGGTAAAAAAAAAGTATACGCCGGCAAAATAATGAGGTGGTAGTTACTTTACCTAAAAAATTAATTGTCAGTCAGTTCTCTGGAGAATAAGTTAATGTCTAATGCAAATATCAGAGGTGAACATTTCTTATAAAATTTTAATAATATTTAATACAAATGTTCACTGTTCAGTTATTTTTATTACGACCATTACTATGGATTAAATTTTAAACTATTATATTGAATAGGATAAGCTCCTGTAATTATTTACTTCTATTTATAAGCAACACTTCTCTATGCTATTATAAGATGCGAATGGGTCACGAATGTTTCTAGCTAAGTTTAGAATAGTTAAAAATTATCAACCTTATTTTACAACGACACTTTCAGCTTTGTGCCAAATTGTATCTTATTACACTAAATAAAAATTCCCTATACTGTTGAGTATACTCTTTTACTATTTGTTTCTGTTTCTATTTTTTCATCGATGAGAATGAGTAAACGGCAAAAACCGAGTGGTGTGGCTTACACAAGTTGAAAGCTACCAGAGAACGCGTGGAAAGAAAATGAGCTGCATCTTTACAGGTTTTCCTACAGAAGAAATATGTAGTTAAAGCAAAATGCAAAGATGAAGATGCTGAATGTACATCAGAACTAGGAGAGAAAGAATATGGAGAAACTGAAAATATGGTGGAGACAAATATAGAAATAAAAGTTGAAGAGGAATTTCCTGCAGGAATTAATGTTGTTAAAGAAATTGAAGGTGACAATAATGATATGCAAAAGGAAGAGAGCTCCAATGCGGTAAGGACAGGTATGAATATGAAGAAGGAACTGATGAAGTTACTGGAAATAAAGAAATAGAACATGCAAACACAGAGATTGCTGTGTACGAATACATCGCATTTTGGCCACGAACTTGCTCGGAGCAGTTGCTTGTTGATCTCATAACATTATGACTTTAAAAGTTTCAAAACAAAGATGAACCGTTTGCTCCGATTGTAAAACCAAGGAAAATAGTTCGAGGGTAATGCTACCACACTGGTTTTACAAAACTATGGAGAATAGAGACTGTTTTGAGATCATTGTTACTGTACTCAAAGACGAATAGATCTCTTTATTGTTTCTACTGTCGCCTCTTCTTGAAGACAGAGAAACGCAAATCAAGTCTAGCAAGAAATCCAGGATTTCAAAAGTTCTGGAAGCTTAATTCAAAAATACCTGAACATAAACATTCGTCTGACCACCATTGAGCTTTCAAGGAATGTAAGATGTTGGAAATGACCCTTAATAAAGATAAAACCCTTGACAGTAAATTGCAAGAACAAACTATGAAAGAAAGATTTGGAGACAGGTTTTAACACGGTGGCTTGATGTGAAGTTTCTGACGAAACAACCTGCTTTTAAAGGTCATCGAGAAGATATATATATAGCTCCAATAAAGGTAATTTTATAGAACTTGTTGAACTTATTAGCAAGTATGTTCTTAGAAAGCATTACTTGAAAGAAGTAAATGATAACCGGTGGTACTTGTCACCGAAAATCTAAAATGAATTCATTCATATCTTGGGAAACCACGTAAAGGAAAATATATTGGATCGAATTCGAAAAGCCAATTATTTTGCGATCATACTAAACAGCACGCCGGACATTTCTCATACTGGTCATATGAGTTTCATTTGTTGATATGTCGTTATTGAAGACAAAGCAGTGGAGGTGCAGGAATTATTTCTTGGTTTTATCACTGAGTGTGAGAAGACAGCTTATGATATTAAGAAGATGGTTTTGGATCGACTGGAGAAAGAGAAACTTGATTTCAAAAAATGTAGAGCGATAGGATTTGACAATGCAGCTGGTATGGCTGGAATTCATGGTGATGTACAACGTCTTCTACGAAACATAAATGGGAAAGCTCAATTTGTGCCATGTTCTAATCATAGTCTGAATTTTCGCGGTGTTCATGCCTCAGCTGTGAATGCAAGTGCCATTACATTTTTCTCCTCTTTCAATCACTGGTGGGAAGTTTTATCTTCACGTGTGAAGGTCATGATGAAGCATTTGGTCACCACCCGTTGGAGTGCACGTTACGAAGCTATTCGTGCAGTGATTACCGGATTTCAAGGAGTGATTCAGGCACTCGATTCATTAACCCAAATCATTTTGCTTTCAATTGAAAACCTCCTTCATGTCTCATTTGTTTTACGGGGAAGAAATTTTGGAACAAATAAATCTCATCCAAAAGAATCTTCAAGAACCTGGTATTAGTTTGGATGCGTGTGTAACCCATATGGATGCAACCAAAATTTTCTTTAACCGAAACAGGGACAGACTGGTGTCTGAATCAGTTAAAGTAAAACAAAGTGCGAGGAAATAGAAATTCCAGTTGAAAAGCGAATTAGAAGAAAGAGAAAGCTACCTGAGGAAAAGGAAGATGATGTATGTCAAGCACTTGTGTAGGGTGTAAAGAGAAATATTACGAATGTCATGATCGACTTGTAAATGAAGCGGAAGCACGGTTTGACTCCATGTCTCATCTGCAAACTGACCCCGCCGTATTAACATCGCAAGCAATCCTGGAAGATACTGAAGGCGGAATGGAGCGAAAATTTAAAATTCTCGGTAGCGAATACGGTGCTGACTTAGACACATCTAGGCTGCCTTTGGAAGTTCTCCGACTTCGGGACTTTTTCCACGGTGGAACGTGACATGACCATGATGACCAAATCATCGGCTATCGAATGGCTTAGATGGATTTATCGATGGCAAGTTCAAGAAACAGTGCCATATATTGTGATCTCTCTACGGCTGTTTTTGACGCTCACATTTTCAATTGGACATGAAACTGTGGAAAAGATAGACTTTAACGAAGTTGTTAGTAACTTTGCTTCTGCAAAAGCTCGAAGGGTTAAAACAGGATAACGTTTGTTCAGCGAATTTTTGAATTCTCACAACACGACACTTCCGCCATGTTGAAGGATAGTGTGGAGAAGTAAAAAAAATCCCTGTAACAAAACACTTACGTTAATACACTTATATAAATACACTGGTGTTACATGAATACACTTATATATAAATTCTAATCACTTTCAGTCTGTTATGAGTGCGAATTGTCAGTAGAACCAGTGAAACCAAAATAAAGAATTTAAATAACAATGAAGATTATGATTACCGGCATCAAAGAAATGGCATACAAACCCGGGTTCGTTAAGATGATATTAACAAGGTATATTAGGGTTGCTTGCCCGGAAGAATGGGATTAAAAGAAATGTACAGTTTATGGTAGGTAGTAAGGATCAAGTTGTGAGAGTAGTGTAACTGCTATCGGTGCGGAAAGGGGAATTGATGATCCGGGTTCAAATTTCGTTAAAATCTGTCACTTTCGCACAAATACCCTTTCTATTTCTTCTCATCACAATTTGTGGGTTAAATAGCAGAGTAAACTAGTCTCTCTAGCCTTTGGTGGTTGCCATTCTAGAATAAAGATAACTCTGAATTCAAAACTGTGGAGAAGGCAACAGGAAACATGTCACTATTTTCGCAAAATGTCACGAGAATTTACAGCTAATAAAGAGGCATGGTCACCTTACGCCCTGAAGGGACATGACATTAAGAAGAAGTATATATCAGGTAGCTCTTTGCATGGTACTGACTGACAAGGTTACAGTAGGTTAACTGGAACTAGTTGCTATGGTAACGAGTTGACGAACAGTCACAGAAAGTTATTTGCGATGTTGGAAGAGGTCAGTTGTTGAATGTGTAAAAGGATGTGGTGGATGGCCGCTCGTAACCGAGTATGCCTGTCTACTAGGGTAGGTAGCAAATCCTTACTGTAGATACCTGCTCAGGAACATTTATATTTGTTCAGCACCCACCTGTGTTTTATACTGCAACTATGCTGAACTGACCTTAGTTACTGTTATTAGGAGAGAGCACATTATCTGGCACAATCAACAGTCTGAACAAGGCCAGTACACTCAAACTCTGGGTCACGATAACTTGTGACTACGTGCTAGCACAATCATCGATGGCTCCCAAATAGGTCCGTCTATCCAATTTATTTATTTATTTTGACTATTGAAATTTATGCTTCAAATCAGAGCCGGACAATAAATATTAGGTTGGTGCAAAAATAATGTCGTTTTTTGACGTTCAACTTATGTGAGAAAAACGACATTATTTTTGCACCAACCTAATATATATTTAATATGTACAAAACTAAGAACATTGTGGGAAAGAACATTTTCTCTGAATTTATTTTTTAAAGTTTCTTTTCCTCCTAGTTTTTAATTTTATTAACGACCCTCTCTAAATTATTATTTGAAGTTGAACTTAGAACGTTTTTATCTCTCACTCCTATCTTTTTTTTTTTCTACTGGGGTAGATCTGCAAGTAGCGTACAACTGCTGAATTCAATGTTGACATCTGTACATATTTTTTTTTTAACTTAACGCTCTTTTTCCTATCATAAGCGAATATAGCTAGATTGCTTTCTCGTCACTAAACCCAATTCTTTCTTTCTCTTTAGTATTTTAGTAGTATTTATTTAGTGATATTTAGCCTTTCCTAAAAAAAAGTACGTCAGAGGTTAAGCTCTATTTCACAGTCAGCTGACATATTTCGAGCCCTTAGTCAATAATCAGGGCAGTCAACAACCTGCAAGATGGCTCGTCAACATTCCCAGACTAGACCTTGAACCAGCAACTAAGGTGAAGAAAGCCAATTATAAATTGCACACAGCTAAAACTTGATATATATTTATATTTGCTTGGCACATTGCTATGCGTTTCGCTTCAGCTAGAGAAATTGCTGTTTTTTCCGATATTCGTCTGCGTGTATACAACGTTGTAGATTATCGATAAAATTCTACACATTTTCTTTCTTTACTGTTGTGACACGGGATTCAGTAGAAATGAACATCCTATGATTTCTAACCACTGTAGAGACGCTACAGCATGGAAACAGGAAGTAGTAAATAATACATGCAGACATGAAGCTTAGTACACTGACAACTTTTTTTTTAAATTTGCCTTTTTAAAACTTAGTTGAATTAAATTTTCAAATAGCTCGTGTTGGCTCTTTAATATACACTGTACAGGACTTTTTGCCAACAGTCTTTAACGTGAAAATATAAAAAGAAGTCGAATGAAAAATAGAAAAGAAAGAAAGAAAGAAAGAAAGAAAGAAAGAAAGAAAGAAAGAAAGAAAGAAAGAAATAGAATGCACACCGAAAAAGGAGTGGGAGGAACTGTAACCGTAAAACACACTTTTACTGAACGTGGTGCACATAACTATAAACAATTGCACATGGTCAGGAAAGGGGTGACATGAAGCCGACAGCAAATGTAACCGCTTTTCTCATTGGTTTCGCTATACTCGTGGTGAATGCACTACAGAAGTAGGTCACAAATGAAAGAAATGTATTGCTATTCCACCACGACCTTCCCTTCTACAATTACAGCTCTGTACAGACTGACATCTCGCAGATTTTCTTCTCTTCACAAGTTTGTCTTACGGTAATTGAGTCGTGTGTAGTTTATTTTCGGTAGAAATAATATGTGCCTTGGAACAGTTTTTTTTTTTAATCTTTGCTAGCATCCGAAGAAGACCCCTTTTCTTTTCTTTTTAAACTAAATTCACCATTTTTAAATTACCTGTCCTTAGGACTTTTAAAAGTAGGTGGAAAAAGTCAGTTGGTAAATAAATAATAGAAAATGTTCTGTAAAAAAGCGTTTTCAGATGGAGTGTGGTGGGTAATACAAGTGCAAAAGTTTACTTGATGACCTTATTGGCTTTTACACTCTGCACACAGAGAGAAAGACAAAGATTGTATAAAAGAGGGAAAGTAAAGATGTATAATAGATAAAAAAAAAAAAAAGAGTGGGGAATAAGGGAAGGAAGAAAGGGATACGTTGTCGGGTGGCTACATTCATTCGTAGTAGAGTAGCAGGAACACAAACCACCATTTATACAACTTACACTTTTTTTTTACCATTGCCTATTAAAAGCAGTTATGTGTAAAACTTGTGTGCACTACACACGCACACACACACTCTCTAAATACGAACCTGCTCAATAGCCACTGTTCTAGTCTAAATCTATCATAGGATTAATTTCATTGCTTTTTAGTGAAACGTTTCAACCCGTATTACGATTATATTCTTCAGAGTAAAATTCTCTATCGAGTAAACCACTTCAGAAATGAGGATGATACATGCTCAATTTTTTATATTTTCAAATGTCAATGAACAATTTCGAAGAAAAGTGTGTGTAGTCAAATTAATCGCTTTTACTTTTCTTCTTTTTCTTTTTCTTTTTTTTTTTTGCGGAATTTGAACTTTTCAGTCTGTTTCCTGTGGTAACAGTTTACAATACATTCATTCACGATTTTTAAATCAAATTTATATTTTTAATTACAACTTGTTAAAAAGATTACCATCATTTTATCATAAAATGATGGTAATAAATAATCTGTATGTGAGTATCACATTTGTACGTGTTTTACAAAGTACAAAATGATAAAATGCTAAAGCAAAAATGCAAATGTTTAAAATCTGCATTCTCTTGTAACTTTCTTCGAGATAAGAGCAGACAGACAAGGTTTTTTTTAGCAACCACAGCCAGGCATGTATGACTGATCAGCTGCAAATAATTTTAATTTTTTTTACACAAGGAAAAATGATCAGAGTAATAATGATGGCCTGTTTATATTTCACATTCGAGCTACTGCAAGTTTTAAACTTAATTTTTCTCTTTAAATCTGGTCCGCGGTATGAACCATAGATGGTAAATCTCGTCATAAGTAAAACGAATTGTGATCAAATTTGTAAAATCACAGTTTCCCTCATTCTTTCTTTAAGGATTTTTTTGTTGTTGTTTTAAGTTTAATTTTTTATTTAAATCAGTAATTCCCTCTTTGTGCTAACGAACTCAGATCAACCTGTCCGGTATCTGGATAAATACCAAGTGTTTCCGTACGAATATCTCAAGGAAGAGGGAGTATTTTGAAGAAATTGACATCGGGGTTGGGTTAAAAAAAAAATACACAGACTGACCAGCTGGTGTCCGATTTGACCGAGTCTGACAATAAAGGGAAAATAAAACAGTGTGAAGGCCATAGAGAAGGAGAAGGAGAGAGAAAGAGAGAGAGAGAGAGAGAGAGAGAAAATGTTTAGTTAAAAAAAACGTAAGTCTAGACATGAGGATTTCGAGACCGACTGGCTGGTCAGCTGGTGTCAATAAAACATCTCGATCCTCAAGCAGATTCGCTGATGTCATAGGAGCTTGACAGACAGCGAGACAAGCGGCAGACAGCTGGGTTGGGGTGCTCCTTGCCTAGTTCTTGTTAGCTTGCTGGTTGAAATATACAGAGAGAAAGAAAGAGATGAAAATTATCTTTCTCTTCTCTCTCTCCCTCTCACACAACACACACATACACAGCCAGACGTTGGCATCAAAAGAGTATTGGCAAGCTGACTTGCGAGCTGGTGTCATCGTAGACAGGCAATTAATGATGACGATAATGATGGTTTCTCTAGCAATTATAGTGAATACAATACTAATGCTGATATTTTATTTCTAAAAAAAAAAACGCTATGTTCACTTTACTATTGCAAAAGAAAGGATAGATTTTGTTGAGGATTTGTACAGTAAAACAAATAAATAATTATAATAAACTAAACATAAAATAATTCAATGATTTCTTCTTTTTTTTTTCTTCGTCTACTAACTACTTCATTGGTGTCTACGGTGCGTGCAGGAAGGCATGCAATGTATTAAAAATGCAGAAAATGTGAATAGCGTTGTAGACCAGCGAGAAGAGGGGCTCGGTATCGAAGCACGTTACCTGAGGTGCGTTTAACTTTTCCTGCCGCTACACACTTTTTAAGGACATTTACCTTAAATTTAAATTACAACACAATTATCAATTTAACAGACACAGCAGTTTTATTTTGTTTTTGTTTTTTTTTGTTTTTTTCTCCAAATGCACAGAAAAATAACTAACTAGTCAGTGTAGTTCGGTGATCAAAGATGTTCAATGGCTAGCTGCGTACCTATCCTTAAAAAAATCTTCGTTACAGCGACTGGTGAAGCAAACATGCGAATGTTACAGAAATATTATCTCTACTTTACTTAAATTTCCTTTTTCTTTTTATAATTAAATTAGATTGTCGTAAATTTAAAAAAAAAAAAAAGTTATGCTCATTCGAGTTTACGGTTGAAGGAAATCGCAACAGAAAAATAGAAGTAAAAAGGAATTGAATCAGTGAATGCCCATCTGTAAAAAAGGGAGGATAAAGGCTAAGTGGAAAGTAACTAGTCCAAGTCGGGATTCAAAATAAATAAAGAAAAGAGAGAGAAAAAGAAATGACAGCCAGAAATGGGAAGGAGGTAGTGACTGATAGATAAATAAACAAATACGGGGGAAAGGCGTTACAAATAAGCAGGCCAGTCTAGAAACGTAGGTTGGATGGATAGAACATGGAAAAGAAAAATGTAAGCTATCGAGAAAAGTAAGTAGAGAAAAAATAATTTAAAAGTAGAAGGTCGTAGTGCGGTATTTTAGAATGATTTTTAAAGAGAACGAGTAACTTGGGAATGAGTATGAATGAAAAATCAAAGTGTAAAGAAATAAAGAAAACAAACAAAAGAACAACCAAGGAGCAGCAGAAATCCAAAACGATAACACAGGAAGAGAATGTTAAAAAAAAAAAGAAATGGAAAGGAAATTGAAATAAGATGATTGAATCGATACATACACTTGTAGAAAAGAGGAGAGAAAAGGTGGAAAAATAAAAGGGAAATAATACACGCAAAAACATGAGTGGGCAAGTGTAAGCTTTTTAGTAGCGGAGTGATGTAAAAGAGAAATTGGGAAGAGAGAAGTGAGTAGCACCTGAAGAAGAGGTGTGTAAATGAAAAAGAGAAAAAAAAAGTGAGCGGAAAGTGTGGGGGTAAGAAAGAAGTTAAGAATGTAAGAAGAGTGTAAATTTTGTAAAATAAAGTGTATGAGTGAGTGAAAACTTAAAGAGTAAAACGGAAGAATATAAGAAATATATTCGTCTATGGAAAGTAAAGGAAAAGAGAAAGCGGCGATTGGTTAAGGAAGGAAAATGATAGGAACTTAGAGGAAGAAGTGAACAAATGAATGAATGAGAGAGAAAGCAATAGGAATTGTGATAAATGAAATAGATACGAAAGGAAGAAGAAACACAAGACAACAATGTTTAAAAAAATAGAGAGAAAAGTGAAGAAGAAGGGGAGACTGAGAAAGAATGAGTAAAGAAAAATGTGATAATAGTGAGTGAGTTTCGAGTGATGATGTTCTAGCGCTGAAGTTGGAGGAACGAAATGAGAAGGAGGAGAGGGTGCTAGGAAACCCGAGGAAGCAGGGAAAGAGAGAGGAGAATGCGATGAAGCAGGGATGGAGAACGCGAGAAAGCTGTGAAGGAGGGAGAAACGCGAGAAAGCAGGGAGGGAGGGAGAAACGCGAGAAAGCAGGGAGGGAGGGAGAAACGCGAGAAAGCAGGGTGGAGGACACAGACTTGCGCAGTAGACAGTTGTTGGCGTGCACTTGCCTGTGAAACATGGCTGAGGTCGGTGGCGGCTCTTCTTCTTAAAAGTTGGAGTGCAGACGTCTTTCTGATCATCATCACTATTTATGAAAGCCAAAGGGACGCGTGCGACTCCCTTTCACATCCCTGTTAAGTGGGAGTGTTTCGCTCGCAATAGAAATGCTTATTTTTTTCGGACCTTTTGGTAAATATATTTACAGTTACACTTAAAAAGAAATTTCTTGAAACTTTCTTCCGGTCTGAAATCATCCAACTTCCTGTTGCAAACATTTTAATTTTTTTTTTTTTTGTTTTTTCTGTTTTATTTCCCATTACTTTATTTTCCTATTTCAATTGTCATTTATTATCATTTGGGTTATATTTTTCCTCTGAATTCTAAAATATAGTTACTAAAGTTAACTTAAATTTCGAAATAGAAATTAGCTTATTTATTTACAAAATAAAATGTTAAAGGAATAACTTTTTTTTTTCTACAATTTCAGTGTTGCTCCTGTTTAATACAGTCTTTGCTGAAAGTAAGTTTGTTCATTCATCTATTGATTTTTACCTTTCTCTTCTTCCTTTAAAAAAAAAAAAAAACAATTGTTTGAAAATTTGCATTGGTTGCCGTATGGGTTATCAATTTGCTTAGTGATATTTTAATTTTCAGTTACAATCGATCTTTGTTGCCGCACCGCATGTTATAAAATAAAAATGAACACTTGAAATTGATTATTTTAAAATTTTTACGAGATAATTTTTCCATGCATCCTATTGCTATCTACATAAGTAAATGCAACTAGCTGCACTTTACAGGGAAATTGTCTTGTTTTAAAACACCGCCAATGACAGAAAAAGGCTACTTCTGTCTGTAGTAACTTTGGTATTTTTGTGTTGCTATATTGTTCTTTCTTAACTTGTGTGCCAAATTTTGTCTGAATAAGGTGATGGGACTCGCAGAAGAAATATGAAAGTTATGTGGTTAGGCAAAGGCCTACAAAAATTGCCTGCTTGCATGAAATGTGCCACTCTCTGATGTGTGTATACTATGACTAGTATTACTGATGTTGATCATGATGGTGCTTGTTTTACTGCTGCTATCAATGAGGATGCTTTTTTACGCTCTTTTTTCACCACTGTAATTCTTTCTCCCGCATCTCAATTTTCTACATATGCATCCACATTCCCTGTGTGTTTAGCAGCAGCGTGACTTTGCCCATGTGTTGGTGTTTTATGCATACATGGATTTAGTGCGTGCATTTGTTTTGTACGGTTTTGCGTGCTTCTCTATCCCCCCCTTTACTGGTTTATAAATTGCTGTCTTTACTTTTGCTCTGTAGTGTAGTCTGAATAGCAACCCCTTTTGCCGACCCTATTCAATATTGATTGTATTGTCGTGACCGTCTGTATATTTTTTTTTATTATAGGTACGAAACAAATGTGTGAATACCGGTATATTTCAACAAAATGTGATTTTTTTTCTCTATAACGATGTCTCTACTCCTAGTTTATGATCGCAGTTCCCATACGTAAAAATTAAACAAATACATGGAATTTTCGATCAGATTAAATTTATCCGTTTTCCTTTGTAAATGTTCCAAATTTCCATTTTTTTATCTTTATTTTTGTACCTGAATTTTTAAATAACAATTGTCTTGTGAGCTTTGTCGAAATAGCTTACTCAACCACTTTGAAAGTTTGATTTTCCTTTTCTTTTTAATTTAACTGTCTTACTCTTGTAATATTTAATCATTCATAGCACTTTTTCTTTTCTAACACTCTCTGCTACTTCTGACAGCTTCATTTGTATTTTTCTTGCACATGTGCCCTTCACCTTACCTTAAATCTTTTCCCCCCTTTAATTAAGCTTTCTATCGCAATATTCTATTACTTTTTTTTTAACCTTTTCCATATTGCAACAGAATTCTAAATTTAGAGAGAGATACGACAGCGCCAGTATCTTTATTTGGTAAGGCAGTTTGATGTTTTATTTATAAAGAATGTCTTGGTTCGGTGACTGCCCCTTTTCTTCACACTGACAGACATGCCTAAACTTGTTTTTTTTTTTTTTGTTTTGTTTTGTTTTTGTTTTTTCTTAATCTTTTTAAATGTCTCAAAACGAGACTTGCTTCCTGTAATCATTTGTTATTTTATTTTTTTTAATCTTTACAATTATTACTCGGTGGTTGTTCAGTTATCTTTGCTCTAAGACTTTAAGTCTGAGCAATGGCAGTTTTCCCTTCAGAGTGACCACTCACTATGGAGTAATGATTATTCCATAGTGTTAGAATTACAAAGTTTCAAGAAATAAGGTTAAAACTAAAAGTTTAATATTTCTTGCTCTTTCTTCGTACAGCTAATTTTTATAAAGCTGTTATAAAGTACTTTTAACGCAAAAAATACTAAAAATGAAGTAATTTAGGCTTAAAAATCACTTAAAATAAATGATTACTGACACGTAATTAGTAAATTCGCTAAAGAAATTCTTGAATATTTTTCCACAATCAGTTTGAAATGCTACCCCCTCTTATAATAGACATTCTTTAAAAAAAAATCAAATTATTTTTTCGTTAAATCTTTACTTACTGTTATTATAAGTGCTTCAATATTACGTCAACAGCAACCACATGACAACACTCCGTTTTTAGAGAAACGATTTTGAATTTTTCCAAACTAAAACCTTCTTTTAGTAATTTTTGGATAGAATTGAAGAAGAAAATATGCACTTTAAATTTTTATTGCTTGCCATTTATTTTGATCTTTGCTGAAAATAACTTTCTCTACATTAGATTTTTTTCTAAATCATTAACAGAACTAGTACTTTTAACAATTAAATCATTCATTTCTGTTTTTGCTGAATGCAAAATTAAATGTCTTAACTACTCAAAAGGGTACCTTTCTGTGTACCTATTTTTACTGTGTCCTATTAACTTCAATGTTAATGTGGACTGCTTCCTTTTAGTTTTTTTTAACCAATAATAAATTTCTTTAATGTCTTTGTTAAGTATATTTTATTAAGATATTAAAAATGATTATTCAGGTGTCTTAGATTTCTCTCTCTACCCCACCCCAAGATACTTCCAATATGGAAAGCTTATCCTATTTGTTTTTGGTTTTGTTGGGTTTTTTTTTTTTGTTTTGCCTTTTTACATATTTTTTTAGTGCAAACTTAGTAATAAATGCTTCTAAGAAATTAAGTTTAAATTTTTAAGAATTTCATAAAAATCAGTTTTATTGCATAATCTTCAGTTGATTTGAGCAACCCCCAAATTGTGCACATCTCAGCAATCATCTGAAAAGTCCCAACATTCTAACACAGAAAATTTGAGATTTATCAAAAACAATGTTCTGTAAAGCAAAGCTGGTAATAAATTCTTGAACTTTTTTTTTACATTTTTTGGTATTTGTGGTTTTGACATTTACAGCATGATTGAAAATACTTTTCTTTTTCATGGATATATATGAGAGAGAGAGATAGCAGTGTGTTTTCATTTTATCAATATTTTATTTTTTTATCTCTTGTATTTATCATTTACAACATAAAATGTAATCACTTTTATGCATAAGATTTTAAAATTAACTCTGAAAGTTATCAAAGTAATTTTCTCAACATACAGTATGAAAGTTGCAAGTAATTTCTTTCTACTATAATATTCACATTCAAAAAAGTCTATAATTGTTTTGCTCAGTCATTTTTAAGGACCTAAGAAAGCAAATTTAAACATTTCAGGTAATTAAATCATTGACGTAAACGTTTCTATAACATCAAGTAGTGATATCTGCCCAAAGTTCTACTAATCTCATTTTAAAATTTATTCTTCATTTGTATATTCGTTTTAAATCTTAAAAATTACGCAGTTACTTTTTTTGTTGTTTTCCTTCATCAAATATTCCTTGATTTGGTTGTGCAATTTAGGACACTGTGACCCACTATCAGGTCATCTAAATTCTTATGGACAAATTATATGTACACATTTACATTTATCCCTAAGTACTGAAAAAAAAATATAAATCAAGATCTGTTTAAGAGCAATTTTGATTGCTTATAAATATTTATTACATACTGCCATATCTATATATATATATATATATATATATATATATTTATTTTAACTCAACAATTTCTTATAAGCTGAAATATATTCTGACCTTTGGTTACTACTTATTCTTTTTTGCTTCGTGTCCTTGGCTTCTTACCTAATAAGCATATTGAAATGTGTTGTGTGAATTGTGGATGTTGCTGCTACTACTTCCACCCCAAACCACTCCTATACTGAGTAGTTGCAGACAACACTAACAGTTGTCAACCTGCTCTTCATTTCTGCTACTGCTGTGCCTGTTGCCCAGTCTAGCTACACTAAGTATTTTTTTTCTGCCCACAACAGCAGGTTTTATTGGCAGATTGCACTGTAGTTGGAATAAGTTTCTGATTGTGTGTAAAATTTTATATATAACAAACTAACTTGTCCTATTATCAAATGAATAATTGCTATTGAAGTCATGACTGGGTGTCAAGAGGAATGACAAGCAATAATTTGACATTCTGGCTTTTTCCTTTCACAGTGCATATCTTAATTTTGAAATTATATTATTTCTACATTTTGATTTACTTGTAATTCAAGTTTGACATTTTTTAATTCATAAGATATTTTCACTTATTTTTTATTGAAAATATCAAAATTCTTTCCCTCGCTTAACGATTAAACAACTTATTTTACTTGAAATTATTAAATTGTATGAATGTGTTTCTAAATTAGACCCTGTCAAGTTTGACTATAAGTAATAGCTTTTCTGCTACTACCTGATTAAGGTAGTCATGGATTAGTTTGCTCCAAATAGTCACTACTTTTTTTTTTATATATCACTACTCATACCAATGACAAGAACTTTTGAGATATCTGATGATGGGACAGCACACAAGCTGTTTTTACTCTAAATTAAAGCTCACTTTACCCCTTCCAGTGTTGGTAAATGTTACTCCCACCCCACCTTGTGCAACCTTACTTGGTATAGGTATTCAATTAATGTATGAATTATTTAGAAACATGTTTGAATTTAAAGACCTGAATCTGAACTTGTTAGATTTTCATTCTAACACTTTGTTTGTGGCTGAAGTTTAATTTACAAACTAAAGACCATTAAATTTTGTTTCTACGCCATAAAAACTGTTGCATTTTTGGCTTTTCTAAATTCAAACTGATAGCATATCAAAACAATTTTTTAATTGCATTATTTTAAGTGATTGTAGTTGAAAATTGGGTGCTACTGTAGTATATATATCAACTCATGGACATATGAAATATGTTCAGATTAAAGGCAGTGAACTGGTTATGTATTAAAGATCATTAACAAATTTTTTATGCCAAAAACTAAAAATCATCAAATAGTAATTCTAATATTATAAATTGATTTGACGTCATTTTAAAAAAAACAAAAAAAAACAGTAGACTGGTCATAATTTTTCCTGAGCGTTTTTCAGCAATAAGTGCATAGTCATTTATGGTATGTAAATGTTTCAGTAGATATCACAGAGTAGCACTGAAAATTGTTCCTCTGGAACTTTTATTAAACTAACACGAGTTTGATTTGAATGTGAGTAACATAGACTATTTCTAGATATTAAGCAAAGCAGATATACAATTTGCTCTGTGAGGTGGGGGAGCATATTTGTATTTAGAAGCTGAATCGGGAATTTTATTTATATAAATTTCAATATAATCATTGATTCTATTAATCATATCATAAATGTAACTGAATCATTAACTCCTTGTTTCTGCCCCATTTTTTTATTTTTTTTTTTTTTTTTTTTTTTATTTTTTTTTTTTTTTTTAGTGTACATGAATGTCATGAGAGTATGGCATTATACACCCACAAATTAGTGGGGGTGAATTTGTTAAAAGTAAATCTGACAAAACAATTACCTTGATTATATACCACTTGGGAATAAGTCTTGACATGGCCTACATCTTGCTAGATTTGTAAATCTAATCAAGAAAATTTCCTAGTTTGTATCTGGTGTTTGTTTTTATGTATGTGAGGTTATTGTGACATTATTGACCTTGCATTTATCTTGGTGGTTAGTTTGACCTTTATATAATTGAAGTAATAAAAGTACTTTTCTATCTCTTCAGTAAAAATATCAGTCCTTCAGAATTTTAATTGAAACTTAGTCATTGGTTGCAGTTACTTAATGTGAAAGTTGTTTTTACATTATTTTTCATTTTAGCTAACATTTTCAGTTTGCTTTTGAAAGTCGAAAAGCTTAAATTCAATTTTTAAAATGTCATCTACTTTAACATTAATTTTCATATTTACTATACCATGCTAACATGGGATTAAAATTAATTTCTTTCAACACGAGTATTTATTACATACCATTAATAAATCTCTATAATGTAGCTGCATATTATTTTAGTGTGCATTGATTTCTTTGTAGAACTGGCAAAAAAAAAAAATCTTAATTTTCATTACAACTACAAGCTGTTTTCATTATTATTCAACTTGTGTGTAATTTGAAAATTTATTTATTCAGTTACATGAATAATTGTTGGCAAAGATTATATATTTAGCATGTGAATCTCACACAAAAAAATCCAGATATGAAATTTATTATTTCTATGAATGTTGCCAGTACAAAAGAAACTCATTAATTTTTAACAATTCCTAACCATCCTAGTTGTCTTCAAACTTTATCTATTATGCATACATTATAATGCATATTTAAGTTTAATATTTTTCTAAGTAAATTTTGAAAATTGTTGAACTTCAGTCACAAAATGTCTTGTTCTATATTTTTTTTTTATTCTCTTTATTTTATGAGATGAATTTTAGAAATAAAATTTAATCTAGCATTTGAACAAGTTACAGGACAATTTTCTTATTCTTTTCTAATATTATTCTTACAAAAAGGAAATAGCGGATTGATTCTCTGTGATTGGTTTATATTTTAAAAAAACTACTTATTAATGCTATTGAGTCCTTTGTTGCATGAGAAAGGTAAATAGTAATTATTTTACATTTTATACTTATTTTTTATTTATTTTCTTGCTTGCCATTCCTCTTCCTTTGGGGATAAAGCTGAAAGTCAACATTTTGTCTTGTTTAGAAAAGGTGACTTTGTTCAATATATCTCTAAGGTGTTGTATAACCTCTCACAGATAAAAAGAAGCCATTTGTTCTGGAAGTTCTAATTTTACTGTTGCATTCAAATTTTTAAATTTTTCTTCCAAATTGTTCAATTTTTTCCTATAAAGCTCTTTATTATAATTAAAAATGTTTTTGCTAACAAATGTGTACTTTCTTCTAGAGAACTTTAAAAAAATAAAATGTTCTAGACATTTTAATTTCTCCTCAACCTGGTATAATTGTGCTAAATAAGACAATCTTTGTTAGCATCATTTAAATACTTTATGGACAGTGTGGCCTACCTCTCTAAAGTGCAATTCATGACATGTACATGTACTCTGTGCAGTTTGCATTCTCAGCAATTTTTAATTTTCATGTGCTACTTTCAAGGGAATTATTGTTCAGTCACTTCTATTGGAATTGCATTATATACAGTGATTAATAAAGTGTTGGAAGATCTTTAAAAAAAAAAAAAAAAAGTCATGAAAATGTAGCATAGACTCCATAATGAACCAAATAATGACCTTTAAATAGCCTTACAAGGTATGTCTCCAGCAATACTAACTTTAAGACCAAACACTTGCTCCCAGAACTTTTTATTCTCTTTGTAATCCTGATCTTACTATGGAAAACTTACTGACCTCACAAAACTTTGACTTTTAATGACCTTAATCCAAATATTTTGTCAGACTGAATCTAGTTCAAATAAATTTAAAAAAAAAAAAATTTAGGAAATGCTTTTCATTTCTAACTTTTTTTTTTTTTTTTTTTTTTTCAAAATTATTAAAATAAATAAATGTAACCATATTGTAGAATTAGTTATTTTCTATTTTAAACAATTTTAGCTGTCAAAAATGTTATGTCAAACATTGATTAATCTTTGAATTTTTATATCTTAATTTACTAAATGCTATCAGCAGTATAAAATTACATCTTGAAAGTGTCTCCATCAAAATCTTACAATCAGCTATCTTCCATTTATTTTGTATTACCACTTGAATGTAATACTGCATGATATTTCAAATAATTCTTTTAAATCACAATTATTCTGCAGTTCACTATAATTCTTCCTGAAATTCAGAATGCTTCTACAGTGTAGAAGAGATCTATATTCTGTCTAGCCTAAAACCCTTTATATAAGTACCAGTTTATTGGAAATGGAGAAAAATATTCCTTTGGTTATTAATGAGTTGAGTGGTAATTTCCAAATTCTAAATTGCTTGACACTGCAGAGAAAATCAAAATTTTCTTCCATAATAATCAAAGGAGTGGGATTTCTATTTGATTGTAGAGATTTACAGCAAATTTATTGTTGGAGATGTGAAAAAATCCTACGAAGTGCAGATGGTGAACCTTAAATTGAAAATATTTGAACAATGTAGCCATCGTAAAAATTGGGCATTGTTTGATTGAATAATGAAACTAAACATATGCCTGTAAGCATATATGTAAGTATTTGTTCATAAGATTTTTCTCTTCAAATGCCACCCAATCCTTTTCAGATTGTTTCAGGGATTTTTCTCTCTGAAATCCTTTTAATGACTAAAAGGCTAGATAAATATTGCTTACTTGATCTGTTTTTAAATATTTTTACAGTTCAAATTGTCCAGTATATTATCTAATAATTTTTATATATATATATATATATATATATAATTTTTTTTTTTTTTTTTTTTTGTAACAAAAAAATTAGTGTACAATAAAACACATACGGGGTGGGGGTACAGGAATAATTCTCTATCCTATCTAAAGGGGATAGGTTACAAATCTTTGGGAAGCAGGTTGGCCTAAGTGGTTTTCACCTCTTTTCTGTATACCAACTTGACTGCTTTGTGCAGTAATTTTTTTATGGGATAATTTCATGAATACAATGTTATTTTTTAAAATAAACTTATTGTCTTATATAAAGATGAACAAAATTGTCTTTTTTTTTATCGTTAAAAAATGTTAATCACATCATCTGATAGACACTTGGTTCAGTGCAAAGTTAGTACATTCAACCATTCTAGATACATTCTACTGTTAGTGTTATTACGACTATTTATGTTGTTGCTACTGCTGCTAAGGACAAAACGCCATTTCTATTATCTCGTCTAGACACAGCTGAATCAATTAACTTTTGCAGTTGGTAAGAGTTGAAACATACTAAGCCTAACTCATGTGCTTCCTTGAATCAATGTCTTAAAACCGTTTTCGTTTTAAAAAAAAAACAAAAAAACTTGCTTTTATCCACTTAATGATTTTGTACTTTTTGCAATACACACACACACACACATATATATGTATGTGTGTATAATATATATATAATATATATAATGTGTATAATATATATATAATGTGTATAATATATATATAATATATATAATATATATATATATATATAATGTGTATAATATATATATAATATATATAATATATATATATATATATATAATATGTATATATATGTATATGTATATAATAAATTAGTATGCTTGCTTGTGTCAAGCTGACCTCAGTGTATTGGTTTTAGTGTCTGGTCACCTTGACCTCTTTAGACTGGAGTCTTCGCTTTTTTATTTTTTTACTGGAGACGTTTATTTACTCGATATTTTTCCTTACCCCCCCCCCTTCTCAGTATTTAGTTTAAACCACGCTTTTCTCACCGTAACTTTGTGTGTTTTATCTTGTTACAGGGCGTGAACTCTGAGTGTACTACGATTAGACTTGATTATCACTTTTTTTTTTTTTTTTTTTTTTTTATCAAATCCAGCAGCCGAAATGTCTACCTCGCCCAACTATCGTTCATAAAGCACTTAGCAATTTTTATTTAACCTAATTTTTCTTTGCCTAACAAAGTATATTTTATTTTTGCCTAATATTGCGGTTAAATTTAATCGAAAATTGAAATTTTTGTTCGCTTTAAAAATCAATTACTAATTAATGTTTCCTAGGCTAATGTAGTTTTTTAAATTATCAATTTAATTTTAAGTTAGCAAATTTCTAACTTAGTTATGCCAATTTAAAAGAAGCCGTTTACCAACAATCTGGTTTCAAAACTGAAGTGAAAAAAAAATCATACGTCTCTCTAAATCTTGACTTATTTTAATTTCATCTAAGACAAGAATGCTAGAAACCTGTCACCAGATCGTTGTCAGTCTCTTTTTAACGACGATTTCGGACTTAGTTATGATTTTGAGCTTTTTTTATTTAAGTGAAATCCGATTTCATGTCAATAGTTGTCGAGATGTCACTATTGTATTGTTGTCACTAAATGTGGTTGCAAGGTATCTTTTCATAAGAGTAGAGAAAGAGAGATTGCCGCTTCTGCTACCTTTGTCTAGTCATCCGTCTAGAGACTATGCAAATTGGTTGCTGCTGTTGGCCTGCTTGTCTGTCTGCCTCCCAGCCAGGGTCTGCAAGAAGAACAAGAACTCAACACCTGACTCGATCTCGCCTCACTTAATCCTTGCTTCTCACTTAGAGAGAATCACTTATCTTCTTCCACTTTAGTCTTGATTTTCGCTATCTTTTCTTGTCTTACTTCACAAGTAACAACTCGCTGTTACTATGTGCTTTATGTAGTAGTAGTAGTAAACTAAAAGTCATCGCATTTTTAATATTAACCACTGGAGATTTTGTCCAGACTCTCTATTTACTTTTTTACACTTAAAGTACACTTTTTCTTTTTTTTTTTTCTTTGAGTGATTACTTTACACATAGAGAAATTATAAGGTAATTTTTTTTCCCAACATTTTGTCATTAAATTTAGTTTATCGCAAGTGACAATATACCTGAAAAGTTAAAAATTTAACTAATCTTATAAAAATAAAATTTACATGTTTCAACTTAATTCTTTAAGGAGTAGTTTAATGTTTACTTTGTGATGTCTGTTCGGTGTTTTTTTTTTTTTTTTGTAAAAATAGTACTTGATTTATTTTGAAACCTTTTATTTGCTGCTGTTAAATTTTCGTCTTAATTCACGCTCTCACTGAGGCCACAAGGAAGAAATATTGAATAATTGAATTTTTTAAAATATAGCGGATACTTTCTAATTTGCACACTAAACTTTCTTCCTAAGAATGAGTGAATGAAACCTTGGATCTTAAAATTTACTAATTTTAGCATCTTTCCCTTATGAGCTTTCTAAGTAGAGAACAATGTAGATGACTTGCACTCAGAAAGAAAACCATGTGAAGTCCGAACTAATTTTTAATTTTTTTTTTTTTTTTTTTTCTAAAAGTTGAAAACTACTATGAAAAAATTAAATTGTTTCTTCTATTAAATTTTAGGAAGTAGTGCTTCAAAATTATGAAGCTTGAAGGTAGTTAAAAGTTAATTATTAAATAACTTTTATAGGCAAAAAACTTTTATAAAACGTTTATAAATTTAATTTTCTAAGATGCAAATCTGAAAGGATAATGCCTTAAGTTTTGAAATTAAAATTTTAAGATTATTCGGAGATGAACTAATTATGTTTTAAAGAGATGCATTTATTTCAGGATTTTTTGCGTATATTCACACAAAGTTGGTTCAGATAGAATTCATTGCATATTGAACTGGAAGGTTCATTTCATAAACGAAAAACTGGTTGTCAAATATGATATATTTTATCTTATTTCATTTTCTTTTTTTTTTAGCACCACAAGAGTCAGTAAGATCTCACAATGATAAGGGCATTTTACTTTTTGTTTTTCAATTTTATTTTTAATATCTACCCAAACTCTGTTTGAAACCCTTGGTCTTTTTGCAAATACATCTGTAAATGTGTAGGTGTTAACGTATAAAATTGAGTTTTAACATATTTAAACTAAAGTATGTTGTGAACAGGTGAGAATCTAGACATAAACAGCAAAGCAGGTTGCATGCTGGTTATAACACAGGCATCAAGGCTAAATAATTGCTACACAACCACCCACTTGTCTAATTTACATCACCAGGAAGATAAAAAGGAACCAACCTGTAAGTCTTACTTCTGTAAGCATTTTTATACTTAACCGTAGCTTGGTACATAAACTAAACCGTAGCTTGGTACATAAACTTTCAGATAAGTCCCTCAAGAACTCTACATAATACAACTCTGAAATCTACTTTGTATGTTTATTTACATTTTTCTATGCTTTTTGAGCATTTTCAAATTGCCATCATGAAAAATAACCTATCAAACTATTTTTATTTACTAATGTTTGTTTTGGCTTCTATTACAATTTACTGTTTTAATGATTTAATGATTAAAAATCTTTGTCCAGTTTTGTAGCTCTTACCATTTAAAAGATGATCCAGATTAGTTCATCCAGTTTCAGAAGTTTAAAATCTCACTTCTGACTTTTAATCTGCTATTCATTCAAAAGATGTCAATGTAGATCAGTAAAATAATTGCCTTCTGAACAAAGTGTTCAGATTCAATGGCCATCATTTTCATAAGTTTATTTCTATTGACATTAGAGAAGCAGTTTACACTTTTATAAAAGAAATGCTAAGTTTGAATCAAAACAAGAACATCTATTATGTACAAATTATTACAAGACTAGTAGTGTATTGTAACCTGTTCAAATCTTGTCTGGTTGTAATGTATATATAAAATAAACATCCACAGATTATATTAAGACAACTGTTTTGTCTTTTTTATAATTAAAGCATAAGTACTGAAAAGGTTTTAGCTTGACCCATTTTCAAAAAAATCTGATCAAACATTAAAGCCTATCTTGATTATGCTGAGAACTTTTCAGCAGCCCATTTAATTTCATTGTAAATGTTAATGTTAGAATGTAAGATCAGTAAGACCATTACAGAAACTGGATGCTAAAACATTACTGTGAATGCCAAAATGTTTTCAGAAAATCTGGTTTCACTAGAAATTGACTAAATGTGGAATTTTTGTAGCAGATATTTTTTATTTTATATTTTAAGTAGTGCTTTAATATTTTGTAAAAATAGAACCTGCAATTATTTGAAAAATGAATTAAAATTTGTTTGCAATGACTTGTAGATAATTTTTCTTTTTACGTCTGAGACTAATGTAATTCTGAAGCACTTTCAGTCTACAGGAAAACTGTTGTGACATAACCGTAGTTGTAGTAGTAGTAGTAAATGATAGATGCAAGAGTATTACTCAGTTACATAGGATAGGGGATGTCCTCAAAAAAGAGGTGGATTGTACCACTTTTTTAAGAAAAATAAAGGTCCAAAACAAAAATGACAATTCAAAAACAATCGTAAGGCATTTTATTACTCGGCTGAATCGCTTTGTGGCAATCTCCAGATTCCAATTTCACTTTTTTCTTCTTCTTCTTTTTTTTTTTTTTTTTTTTTTTTTTTTTTTTTTTTTTTTTTTTTAGCACTCTTATTAGTTACAGTACATTCTGAATAGTTGGTTAGAATTGAAGAATTAATTCTATCTCAGTAGAAAAGTTATTCTTGTAGGAACCTATTTGCCACAGTGAATTCTGTGAGAGATTTTGTGATAGCATCAGAACTAGAGGATTGGTTATGCTGATTGTTTTGACAAGTGATTGGGTAGGGGAGTAATGTTTATTCAAGATGAGAAATGAATTTGTTTTTTCCTTGGTGAAGGAGACCAGATCGTGTGAATACTACTGCACACTGAGGTTAGATGATATGAGAGAAATAATCACTACTAGCAAAAACTATGCAACTGTTTTGTCATTTGTAGTCATCTTGCTGATTACTGTATACAAAATCTAATTACTCTTCAAAAATGTTTCAATAATTTTAACAATTATTTTAATAACCATTTATATTGAAAGAATTGTTTATTTGGTTATGATTCTTCTTATAAGGGAGATGAAAATTTCAGGAAGAATTTTAAATGTTCCTCAATAAGATTATAAAATTTTTTTTACAAAATGTTTTTCAGTTTTGGTAAATAAGCACCGAGTTGGTTTCAATAAGTGAAAAATGTCAGTACATTTGAAATTACATTTCCGTCAGTCATAAATCAAGTGATATTTTTAATAATATTTAAAATTAACCCATGATCTTTATTTCTTAATATTGTTCAAGATTTGTTTTTAAATGGAAATGAATTTTTCAGATTGGATAATTTATTTTGCCAGTTATAATAAACTAACAATCAAAAATCTCTTCACTTAAATGTTACATGAATATTCTTTCAGAATTTTTAGAGAATCGGGTGTTCTTGTTTATTCAAATTTTTAAATTTGGGTGGAAATGCATGAAAAACCTTCAGAAAAGGAGTTAACATATTGATGCTTTAGGTTTTAAAAAAAAAAAAGTGATGCTTTAGATATATACAAGTTTATATTAAAGCATGCCCTCCACCTACTGCATAGAGCAGTGTTTTATATATATAATTTATATATATATTTTATTACATTCACTTATGTGCTACTACTCTTGGGAAAGCTATGAATCCTCTTCTCCCTCCAGTAACTGGTCTAGGAGAAGGACAGCGCTGGATTAAAAACATGTGGAGAGTCGTTTGGGGACCTAATGGCATGCTGTGCACCAGGTCTCTGTATTCCTCTTCAAAAAGAGTGGATGGTTCTGCACAAAACCTTCACTGCTATAATCAAATCACATGTGCTGGTATCTGGCTGTTGGTTCCTAGGAACTGAGCTGTTTGACCCTCATACACTGAATACAACAGTTGATATAGTGTGTGCACACACACACACACATTCTCTCACACACACACACACACAAGAGAGGGCATTTTAAGTTTTCTTGAATGTATAGACCTTTTTTTTTTTTTTTTTTTAAGCGTATCACCCCAAGCAAGGCTGGAGGCCACTATCACACAAGGGGTTATAGAAGGGTTGGAGGAAGAGCAGATAGGAGTGGTAACGGAGAGGATGTGGAGAAAGAGAAAGACAGTGGGTCGATCAAGGCAAGGGGGTTACAGAAGATTTGGAGCAAGAGCAGATAGGAATGAAAGGTGAAAGGATGTGGAGAAGGGAAGTGGATAGATCAAGGCAACTGGAGATGTTGATTGACGCTACATTTAAACCGTTGGAGATTGTATTTGTCAGGGAAACAGTAATAGGGAAGGGAGTTCCACAGGCGAGATGTGCGAGACATGAAGCTATTATAATATATATGCATTGCTCACACAGGTATCCACTAAAATTAATGTTTGCGGTAATAAATATACATCATAATCATTGAGATATTGGAAAGGAATTTTACTGTCAGCAATTTGAACAAGTTTAACCTTTTTGTTTCATTTTATTTTTAATATTTTTCATTTTTACTCTAGGTTCTGTTATTGAATTGTATTAAAAATATAAAAATTGATAACGTTTAAAATTTGAATACCAGACAAAATATTTTGTATTTTTTTTTTTCAAAACTGTTTTTAATCTTTATTTTCTGTCAAATTTGTTTCTTAAATATTTCTGGTTTTCTTTCAGGTGAATGTGGTTCAACATATAACAACAAAAGCATACTTATTGTCTACTCGAAACAGTATGAGGCTAAAGAAAGAAACTCTTGTGACTTTTACATCATTGCTAACACAAATGTATATGTTGAATTGAATTTCACTGATTTACGTGGATTTGAGATACCATTGGAACCTGAAAATACCTCTACCAGTTCAATGGAATGTTTACCAAAGATAATCATTACAGAACGCAATTCCAGTGGTGAAGAAATCCTAATGGGAATTATTTGTCCTGTAAAAAAACTTTTTAAAACCCCTCAAGTCTTTCTTTCCCATGCCAATAATTTAACTTTAATATATAAATGGGATCCTCAACAGCGTAGTGGATTTACATTATATATTGACTTTCATCTGAAAGTAAGTAAGTATCTGCTTGACTACATTCTTGTTTAAGTCTATCTTGGACAGTTCAGTGCAGCATTCAGTCTGTGATTTGCTGGATAAAGATACATTTTTAACTTCTATTCCATATTCTGCATTCACCTGAATTGTCCCGAGTTGCCGGATCAATTTCAATACCAGTTCATTGGCTTTGCTGGAAAATGGAATATTTTTCTTTACAGCTGGAACATGAGGACAGGTAGTTAATTTTCCCTTTCTTTCTTTCTCAGCAAATTTTCCAAAACCTGTCAAGGATTGCACATAGTTTGTCATTTTTGATAGGTTTTAGTAAAATAGTTTATATATATATATATGCAGCAAGTATTCATCCAAACACATTTTCTTAAACAAGGTCTATGGGTTTTACTGTATTTCTTCCATTTATTGTGGATAAACTGTCTGAAGTTCATATTTTTGTTTTCTTCAAGTACCTTTGACTGCGCACACACACACACACACACACACACACACACACACACACACACACACACACAGAATATTGGTTCTTGAAAATGACTGAGATGGTCAAAAGTACTTGAACAGAACAATAACATGAACTTTGAACATTTTATCCACAATTTTAATATCAATATGCACCTTTTTATTCAAAAATTAGGAAAATACAAAAAAAAATACCCACATTGCTGCTGCTTTTTAAAACAACTTGTTTGGAGAGATATATATATATATATATATATATATATATATATATATATATATTCAAACAGGTTTGGTTAAATAATTTAGACATACTATGCCTGTTTATTTTTGTTTTAATCCTTTCATATTCATGAATCAATTTCTTGGTAGCTGTAGGAAATTAGAAAAATCCAAAATTTTTATTTCAAATAATTTTTATTTTCCGAAGTATTTTCTAATTTTAAACTACATCAATGAAAGAAAATTTTGGCATTTTCCTTAATCAATTGTCTATAGCTACCAAGAAATTGATTGTGTACTTGAAGTTATTTAACCAAATAACTCCATGAGATCATTAAAAAAGAACATAGCATGTTGAAAAAGACGCCAAACTTGACGAAAACAATTTTATCGTCTAAATGTTCATATTATTATTAAGAGAAAAAATTAAAGTATTTTTTTTTTTTATATATTTTTAAATTTTAGCATGTCCAAAATTTTTGGTAAATTTTTTTTTTTTTTTTGTCATCAAAATTGGCAGATAATCATGGCAACCATTTTTTCCATTTTTATTAAAAAAGAAATAAATCTCAGTTTGAAATTATTTTATAAATCAATTATCATTTTTTAAAACTTTTTAAAAAAAAAATCAGAAATTATAATGTTTATTTAAAATATTTTGAACCAAGCTTAACTTAGCTTCTGTGCCAAAAAGATGTAAACTTTCGCGTCACTTGACAGGTGACAAAAGACATTTTTCTGATGTTTTGATAGCTTACGTGAGGATAATTCCTTCTACGGAAGGTGAGAAGTGAAGTTATTTAGATTTAAGTGAACAAATTATTTACCTCGTTATTTTTAAGGAAAACTTTCAGTGCTTTAATTTTTCTTTTTAAATTTCACAAGAAACAAATCTAATTAATTTGTAGGTACCTTTCTTATGAAATTTTATCAGAAGTGTACATAAAATACTATAATTTTATGTACATTTATTACATTTTACTGCGTTATTTGTATTTCCGTTCATTTTATTATTAATTTTGATATTTCATTTATGGAAAAATGTCATAACTGAGATGAATATAAAAATAAGATCATAGAAATTTCATAAGATGATACTGATACTTGTAGGTATCCTTCTCAGTTGAAATTGAAAAGTCAAATTAACTTCTCCACACGTGTTTCGCAAAAGTAACGGCCTTAACAGCGGAGAACAATGCTTAACTCAAATAACACAACTCAATTGTATTCTGGTTGGTCTTCCATACTTTATAATTACAGCCTGATTATAAATGCAAAATTACATTTCTTAATTACTGCGGTTCTTCTAATTAGTCAAGACAATACAATTTACAACGCGCTAAAAACATATCTCCCATAAGGACACTTACGAAAGCAGATGCGGCTTTTAACTAATTTTATAATATTTTAACAACTTAAATGTAAAAATCTGTTAATTAAAGAAATAACAAATAATTGTATTAAAAATTCATTTTTTATCGAAAAAAATTTTTGCTTTCAGAATATTGTCCATATTTATAAAAACAACTAAAAGCAAATAAAAGCATTTGAAATTAAATATCTTTGTTTTATTGAGTTTTGTATGTTACAATTCAGAGCTGATTTTCAGGTGTGGGAGGGGTCCAATTAAAAAAAAAAACATGATTTGCATTCCTCAAAGCCTTGTGCTTTTAACTATTGTAATCACTAAACTGTATTCGATAGAATTTCTAGAGTTTTCATAAAATTAGTTGGGGGAGGAGGGTAATAAATATAAAAAAAAAATTTCTGCCATGACTTTAAAAAAAAAATCATTTTTATAATTTCCATCATCTGTGAATAGTTTCTGAAAGTTTCATTAACATCTGACAATTATTTTTATTTTTGCAAGATTTTCCAAATTAATGTGTCATACAAAAAAACGTGCTAAAAATTGTATGTTATTTTACTAGTTCCGGTGATACAAAGAGAAACAAGGTTTTCTTAATCAAAATTTAGAATGCTCTAAAAAGAAGGAAAAATTTTTTAAAATAATTATAAAATACTTTGGTCTTTCCTCTTTATAATAATATAAACATTTAGACGATAAATTTTGTTTTCATCAAGTTTGACGTCTTTTTCATCATGCTATGCTCTATTATTATTTTTTTTTATTTTTATTTTTTTTTAGTGATCTCATGGAGCTACCTAATATATAAATAAATAAAATCTAAGAAGTCATATACAGTGGACCCATATTTTTAAAAGATTCTATTATAATTATCATGGTAGACCTGAATGCCAATGTAGGCAATGAAAGGAATGGTGAAATAGTTGGCAAATTCGGACTAAGAGTCCACAACAGATGCTGAGAAAAAATGGGTCTGATGGTGCACAATGAATGATAATGGGGTAGGCAGCACCTGATTCAAAGAACACCCATGATGAATATGGACATGGAGAAGCCCAGGAGAAGAAATGAAAAAACAAATCTACTGTGTAACTAGAAAAAGATTTAGGAATGAAGTTATACACTGCAAAACCTCTCCAAGTTCACAAATGTATTGCTGGTTATAATTTTCTCCTTCAAAAATTCATTGCAGGTAATTTTTACAAAAATGTTTTGCTGGTACTAAAACCTATTTCTATACTTTCATAGAGTTTTGACCCCAGTTTGGGGGTTAACTATTTGCCCATAGCTGGGACCCTAACAGGTGCTACCACCCCCGGGTCAGGGTGGACCTGGGAACACAGGCAATTAAAAGGTGGTTCCATGCTCCTCGAAACCTCTTGATCAGAGGCCTTGTTGTCAGATGTAGTTTATCGTCATACACAGGACAGACAAAATATGGAACACTGCAGAAAGATAAGGATCAAATGTAGACAGGCTAAAGAGGAATGGTTCTATGAAAAATGTGCAGAAATAGAAATGATGAATATCACAGATAAAGGAGATATGCATAAAAAAAAGAATTTACAGGACAAGTACCTGTTCATCAACAAGCTGCATAAAATCCAAGGACAGTGATGATATTAAAGAAAGAAAAAAAAATACTTCAGAGATGGAACAAATATATCAGAACTCTTCCGTGTCTAAATATAAACAATCAACAGTACACAGAAATATTAAAAACCAAAGTGGAAGCTACACTGGCTAAATTGAACAGAAACAAAACAGCAGGGCCAGAAAGAATTGTAATAGATGCTGACAGCCTTAGATGATTTCATCATAGACAAAATCACAGAAATAATAAATGAAATCTACAACAGTAGTGATATATTGGAAGATCTAAGCAGATCTATTTTCATAGCACAGCCTAAGAAACCAAGTCCAGACAAATTTGAACTCCATTGGACAATCAGCCTAATAAGCCACAAAAAAAAACTCATCTGAATTTTGAATAGATCGCATGGCAGAATCTAACTGGAGATAGGGCAACAACAGTGCAGGTTCATCAAAGATACTGAAACGCGGAACAAGATATTTGTACTCAGAATGTTATCAGAAAGAATAATACAAATGCCGAAGGACATGTACCTGTGCTTTATAGATTACATAATTTTGTTTGATAAAGCATAGCACAAAGATGTGTTAGAACAGCTCAGCACCCTTGATAAAAATATTGGGAAAATATTAGAATTATCAAGAATCTATACTGGCAGTAAACCACATGCATATAGATAAAAGAAATGAGTTCAGCAGGTATACAAAAACAGAGGTGTGTAAAATAAGGATGTGTTTTCTCAGAGGACTTGTTCAACCTATACAGCAAGGCAATTCCGAGAGAATTAGATATCCTGGTGCGATTTGTTGTTGGCAGCTACAATCTTACCAACATAAGATATACAGATGACATGGTGTTGATAGCAGACACAGCTAGGAAACTACAAAAGCTCCTACAGAAGGTTAGGGTTAAGGAAAGTGAGAAGAAAGGACTAAATATAAACAAGACAGAATTCATGGCTGTTAACAAAAGGATGAGTCCAAAATACAAGTTACAAATTGGGAATATTAAAATTTAAGCAAGTACGAAAACTTATCTTGGAAGTATTCTAACAGGACTGAAAGTGAAACTGAGATCTGAAGACGTTGGGATGGGCAAAGATGCATTCCGAAAGCTAAGCAGTGTATTAAGAGACAGAAAAACTTTGTTAGAAACAAAGAAGTGTTAAACTGTTAGGTGATATGTCCTCCTATATAGCAGTGAATGCTGGACAATTTCCTCAAAAATGAATCCTTGATGCAACAGGAACTTTGGTTCTACAGAAAGATACTGGGGGCCGAACATGGGAACAATGATGAGGTTTTAGAGAAAATGAAAACCAAAGGGAAACATATACTCAGCAGGAAGAGGTAGTTGAAATTTCTGGGGCACATAATGAGGTAGGAGGACTTAGAAAATCTGATACTCACAGGGCAGGAAAAAGGGACACAAAACATTTTTTTTTTTTTTTTTTTTTTTTTTTTTAAGCTTATCACCTCAAGCAAGGCTGGAGGCCACTATCACACAAGGGGTTATAGAAGGGTTGGAGGAAGAGCAGATAGGAGTGGTAAAGGAGAGGATGTGGAGAAAGAGAAAGACAGTGGGTCGATCAAGGTAAGGGAGTTACAGAAGATTTGGAGCGAGAACAGATAGGAGTGAAAGGATGTGGAGAAGGGAAGTGGATAGATCAAGGCAACTGGAAATGTCGATTGATGTTACACTTAAATAGTTGGAGATTGTATTTGTCAGGGAAACAGTAATAGGGAAGGGAGTTCCACAGGCGAGATGTGCAAGACATGAAGTTATTGGAGTAGAAGAGACATCTACATCTAACAGTTTCAACGGTGAAGGGGTGGGAACGGGATGCCAGCATCGTAGGACGTTTAAATTCATGAGGCCTAGGGACAAGCGAAGGCAGCTCCTCGGAGCAATTACCGTGAAAGTATTTGTAAAAAAGACAGAGCGAGGCAACATCGCGTCTGTGAGTGAGCGACTGCAGACGAGATGACAGATCAGGGCCAATCACATTGCATCACTTGATGAGCTTGAGTAAATGTATGGTAGAACAGGAATTCTGAGAAATAACAAAGGTAAAATTTAAGAGCTACAAGGGCCAGGAAGATGTATAGGGCCATGATCACCTATGCCCTGAAGGGACATGGCAATTAAAAAAAGAACAGATAATTAAGGATTTTTAGGATTTTGTTTGCATATACATTATAAATATTTCTTGGACCTTATAATGTACTTTGTATTTGTGATTATCTGTATTGGATAATGTCTAATATGATTGACATAGTGTCTCTTGAGATTCACTGTTTTAGTTGGATCTTTATTTGTTGGTTCTATTTTAAGTTTATTATTCAATGTGCCTTTTTCAGTTTATGTAACAAAAGCATTACATTCCATTTTATTTTCAAACTTTTAATCATGAATTAAAAATGTTCAAGAATCAATTTTCTAATATTGACTTTGTATTCTAATTGTTGCTCCTTTTTTAAATGATTTAGAAATCCATACAAATGTGTAACTATCTTTTTTTTTCCTTTTGTGTTGTGTATTGGATTTGTTACTAGATTTGATCTTAGTTCTGATTAAAGAATGAAAAATCTCAATCGAGTACAATAATTTCAGTTAACTGCTTTATAATTAGCTCTATTTTGAACTTTCGGGGTATTTTGTGTGAGCGCACACGCACACCCAGAAAGGAATTTCATACCTGTTCTTTTTTTTGTACTTGAAATAACTTATTTCTCGGAATGTCAATACTTCTACTAAAAATGTCTTTTTTATTAAAAAAATTTTTTTTTTTTTTTTAATTTTTTTAATTTATTTTTTTAATCTTGCTTTTAAAAATAAAATTGAAATCATTCACTATGTATTGTTTAGTGATTACTTTTGACATTTGTTAAAGCATTATTGCTGACAAATTTTGTTTAGACTTCATTGTTATTTTGAGCTTTATCTAGGAATCAAACTGACAAGAATATCTGAATCTGGAAGAATAAGGTGGATAGGAAACCTACAAAAATATTGCAATGGATAGAAAATTCATATTAAATAATGACTATAGTATCTTTTAACATGAAAACATTAAATGCATAATCTGACTCTAAGATTAGCTACTTGGTGCTCTAGACAGCATTGTTTTCAATTTCAAAGTTACCAGATTGTCAAAAGTACAAACCTTAGCATTTATTATTAATACTATTTCATATGAATTCTTTCTTCAAATTAGTCTTCAATCTGTTCATTAAATCATTCCAAATTAAGTATAATTTGCTTAAATTTAAAATCCTTTATTGGCACATGGTTTTTTTTTTTTTTTTTTTTTTTCTTTCATATTTTTATTGGTCATGCAGCCTAATTTCATTGTCTTTTTAGTAATGACTTTTTGTTATAACTGGAAATGTTGCTCTATATCAATAAGGAAACATACTTCAGGTTACCTTAACAACGGAATATCTCATTAGCTAGGAAAGATGAAGCTAATACAATGCATATTTCATCCATGCTGGCTTTCTTTGCATATGTACCGTCTTAATGACAATAGTGACCCCAAAAAAAACAAAAAAAATTAACACACTGCAACACTAATAAGATTCAAATCCTCCAAAATAAGAAAAATTATAATCAACAATCCCCAAATCATCAAAACAAAAACAAATTCTCGAAACCATCACAATTAAAAACCAAAAATCTAACATAAATAGGATTTAATACTGGCACAAATATTTTAAATATATTTAATAACTAATCTGCTAAATAATAAATACTATCCCCCCACCTGAATCAATAATGAACTAATCCACTAACACAGCCTTAATGGTCAAGAATATTACCTATGAAAATAAAAACCAACCTACTTCAAACCAAAAACCTACATCCATGATGGTTGTCACCGAAAGTACTCAGCAACACATCAAAGACTGTGTTCTTTTTTTCAACAACTCAGGCCTGAACATATTATGTGTGTTTTAAGACAAAAAGGTAAGAAAAAAAAAAAAAAAAAATACTGTTGTTTTAATTGAAATATATTTGCGAAACATTTACATTTAATTAGAAAATGTAGTTTGACAAACATTAATTTTTTTTTTTTTTTTGTCATAAAGATAAGACCGTGTAAATAAAAATAGAAAATACAGAACAAATAAATCACAATGACAATTTAATATTCAGTATAGTCTCCATTTTTGTGAATTAATTCAAAAATTTGCATTGGCATACTCATTAACTTCTGCATGAGGATGCTTGAGATGCTCGACCAGGAGGCATAAACTGCAGAGCGAAGAGCATCCACAGTGTCAAATTACAATCCATCTTTATAAACATCATTTACCATCCATCTCCAAACATTTTCCATTGGGTTTTGATCTGAAGAGCACAGTGGATGGATCAAAAGCTGAATTTGTTTTCCATTAAAACTCCTTTGCTGCAATCCACAATACTCAAAGGTCATTGTCCTGCTGAAAAATCCAGTTTTCTCTACATAGACGTGTACCTTCAGTAATTAGCAATGCCTTTCTTAACATGTCAATGTAACTAGCAGCTCTTTGATGACATTTTACCTCCTCTAACGAAATAGTTCCATTGTACAAAAATCAACCCCAGACCATAATTGATCCACTGTCTTGTTGAGAAAATTTCTTTTGGGACATCTTTTGCATACCAATAACAACGAAAACCGTCTCGGCCATCAAGGTAGAATTTTTTCTCATCTGAAAATGACACTTCTATTTATCCACAGCCCAACTTTGATAATCGGAAGCAAATTGTAAACGGGAGGTTTTATGGTGAGGAAGAAGATAAGGCCTCTGCAGCCGTTTCACATTCTTAAACCCTTATTTAAAATGCTGTCAAATTGTTCAAGAAATGCATTGAGCATCTGTATTCACTTTTATCTGATGTGATGTTAGGCTTCAATCTCTCTTAACTTCTTGCCTAATGCATCTGTCTAAAGATGGCAAGATTTTATTGGGGCAACTGCTTGATCTTTTAGAAGCATAAGGATCTGGATTTTTTTAGTAAAGTTAGCAATGGCAGTTCTATTACAGCCAATCTTATTTGTAATGGCTCATTTAAAATTTTACTGATAGCCACTTCATAATCTGAAATTTAATGCTGGAAAGGAGCTAAGTAGATGTCTACATGCTTGAAGCTATAAACACACTAGTTCTAAAATTTTTGCCCAGTAAATTTTTTTCACACATTATCTTTATGACTAACCAAAAAAATACTTTTTCAATGTTTGTTTAAATGAATCGGTTAAAAGCTTAAAATTTTCACTTGTTAAACTACATTTTCTAATTAAATGTAAATGTTTTGCAAATATATTTCAATTAAAGCAACAGTATTTTTTTTATTTATTTTTTTTACTATTTTGGTCTTAAGATTTTTGACCAAGTGTGTGTGTGTGTGTGTATATATATATATATATATATATATATATATATATGTGTGTGTGTTAATAAATACATATACCTAAGTTTGATGTGCAATTCATAGGTATATGTCTATTTCTTAACATATAGTTCTTAGTACTCACTGTGATTAGTGAGAGCTGTTATGTCTACACCTCTTGGCTAAATATGGTAATTATTTATTTGCTTACCTGCATATGCATGCCAGTACATGCATATATGGTTACTAATATCTAGTTATGTCATTTACCTAATCATATATACACACACAGGGTGTCCCAAAAGTCATGCACCATCCAGGTTTTCAAAAAAAAAAAAGAAGCCTTAATTAATCATAATAGATGCTCAATTGTGCACCCCCTTGCTATAAAACAAGCATCAATTCTCTTCATCTTTCACTCTCCTGAGGGTTTCTGTGATGGTCTTTTGGCACTCTGTTGTTATTGCATCCTTCAAATCATCAAGAGTACATAGAAGATTCTGGTACACAACAGATTTGAGATTTCCCCCAAACGAAATAGTCAAGAGGGGATAGATTGGGTGATCTGGGTGGCCACTCCACGGGACCTCTCCATCCAGTCCATCTTCCAGGAAAGATCTGGTTCAAGTAGTTTTGCACGTAATTTGCAAAATGTGGTAGTTCCATCTTGCTTAAAAATAGAAGTTTTGTTGTTGACTTATGGTAAGTTTTGCCAGTGACCTTACAATTATTGAAAAAGTAAAGGCCAATGACTTCGTCCTCCCATATTCTAGCCCAGACTATCATCCTAGGTTTGTTCAGCTGATGTCCCTCTTCATTCCAGTTTGGATTTTTTTTTTATGACTGATAGCACATATTGTGCCGGTTTACTTGAACATTTAAATAAAAATATCTTCATCACTGAAGAATTCATGTGATCATGTATCCATTCACAGAATTTCAATTCTCTGTGTCATCACTATGTAGAGCTTGCACAAGAGCTTTGTACAGATGAAATTTATGAGTCGTGAGAATACGATACACTGATGATATGCTAATTGTTAGCACCTGGCTTATTCTCTTAACTGATTTCACACGGATTTTAGCAACATTCACCATAACCATAATGGATGTTTCTTCATCAGTTGCACTCTTTGGTTGGCCACATCTCTCATGGTCAGCAACTGAGCCAGTTTCTTGGAATCATTTATCAAACTACTGACAGTGGTATAGCTCAATGGCTGTCTTCACTCAGGATGATTGAGGTTGAATTCTTGAGCTACAGAGCAGTATGTCATCCCATGTCTTCCAAACATAAAAGCCAGTTCAACTCTTTCTTGAATTGTTAGTTTCTCACCCATAATTAAATCAAATCTGAAAAAAAATGAAGATGTGTACTAATTAAAACAATTTTTTGTTCTCTTATAAATCATTAAACATCTCCCAGTAACAGTGAGGCTTCACAGCTTTGTTTACTCTTCCACTATGATGAGGTTGGTGCACAGCTTCTGGGATGCCCTTTGTGTGTGTGTGTATATATATATATATATATGTGTGATTTCTGATGTTATCAGAATGGATCAAGGTTGATCCCAGCTTGCGGCACCTTTTGGAAAGTCCCTGAAAACCATACAGCAATTTGACACGAGCCTTGTGAGTGAAATTAGGTAGAAGGAACTATCTCTTGAGGGCCATTGATAGCTGTGCGAGAACTGATTGTAGCCGAGTGCTTGATAGTGCTGGCCTCGTTAAAATGTTGATCACGCTAGATAACACACCCTCTCCCAGAAACTGTAACTCAGGTCTGCTCAGTATAGTTGCAGTATAAATCACAGATGGACTCTGTAGGTGTTGAGCAAACACGAATGTGCTTGAGTGAGAGTTTGCAATAGGGATTGGCTAGCCGCCCTAGTAGATGGGTATCATCAAATGCAAGTGACCAACATATATATATATATATATATATATATATATATATATATATATATATATATATATAAAATGTGTGTGTGTACATTGGGGGATCTTGTGCTCCTTTGCAGAGGAGTTACTATGACTTCATTGTCACTATGTGGGAGAGGTACTTCATCCTCGGTGTTGTTGCTATCCGTCTCCACAGTGGTAGTAGGTGCATCAAAAATCTGGGAACCTATTTCCAACCACCTCTCACTTGTGAATGACTTATCAGTGTTGCATTGCTGCCATGCTGCTCAGAGGTCTTTAACATGACTCAGCACACCATTGATCAGGACTTATTTTGGACTCATCCCAGTGACCTTCCAGGTTGTAACTTTGGAGGTACATCGGTTCTGGGATGGTCTCACCCACACCACACCTCCAACTTGTTTCATGCACTGTCCATGGTGTTAGTGCAGGTACAGCGTCAATGCCTTTGAGCCTAACCGTATAAATTGCGTGAGCTGGTGCAGTTGGGCTTGACATGTCATCCTTTGGCATCACAGTATACCAGTAAATGGTTTCTCATATGGGGGCAATGCTTCTGTGCCACAATCCATTTTATGGTCCTATGGCATCATTCTATTATCCCATTTCCAGATGGCACATGCACACATGGAAAGTGCAGCTGGACACCCAATTCCTCCATGAAAGCCTTGAATGACCTGCTGGTGAACGCAGTATCGTTATTGGTAAGGATTTCATATGGCGGACCTCTTTCATAAATATCGACTCCAACTGCCAGATAATGCTCTCAGAATCTTGTTGTGCTAGGAGTCACCAGACGGAGAACCGTGTTGGTGCACAGTCGATCAAGATTAGGCAGTGACTGTTGCCATAATGTGTAATATCCATCCCCAGCCTGGACTGCATACTGCAAACCCCTAGTCTTGTATTCAGCCAGCACCGGATCTATGGACTGGCATTCAGGTCTGAGAGACTGTACACCTTGGAGACCTGCTGCAGATGATGGGTACGGACTGACTCGGGGGGCTTTTCAGAGAGTCTTGCCTGCATTTGCCATGAATGCGTCTATATACTCCTTTAATTCTCTGTAATCCATTACAGAGCATACCTCTCCCATACTCTCTTGGATAAGTCATCAGTGGAACTAGATCCTTGGGTGGTCCAAGCTCCTCAGGATATGGCATGTGCCAGCCATTATCCAACCATGTTTTTAACTCCTGGTTATATTCTTTATAATATAAAGGATACAGGATACTCTATCTTGTTTTGTAGGCTCTTTAGTGCCTCATTTTTGGTCCACTTCTATGATTCAGTCCACGCTTTCCTTTTCTGATCGAACTTAACGCTAAAATCTGGTTCCCCTATGGTGAGAGCTGCATACTGGGATGTGTGTTGTTTTTTGGGTTTTTTTTTTTTTTACCCTCCAAAGAACTCCACTGCACATGAAGGAGTGATTCTTACTCTCCCTAGTTCTTTGATCACGTTCATCCCCATCAGAAGGTTTAAACCAAGTGGCTTTACTTATGCCACCAGTATATCAATCTTGACAGGACTTCCACCTTGCAATGGGAAAGAAACAACTCCAATCCTACAACAGGCTCTGGTCTCCCTGTCTATCGTTTTTCCGTGTACAAGCCCTTTCATCCACAACTGGCATATTTTTCTTCCAATATCAACCAGCGTGGTGAGGGTTCTGCCATCAATTTCAGGTAATGTCAGGCTGTAGAGGATACTGGCACTGACATCTTTTCTCAAATTTTCCTCTACAGTTTCGAGACATATGGCCCACGGTATTGCATTGTCCTTGCTCTCGTCCTCTGTCATGTTGTTGGCTCTGACAATGTGGTTAATGCCATTGCATCTGAAGCACTTTATGACATGAACGTCCATATTTTGCATTGACCTGGCTGCCACTGCAACCATGACTTTCATCACCTCGTCTCATAATCTGCACAAAGAGTCCGCTTTACACTGCCTGGCAACCCATGCACAAGCCAACATGTGGTCACTCATCCCACCCATCGAGAACATGAGTTTCTTCAATTCAGCCAGGTATACATCCATGGATTTGCCACACTGCATGTGCTGCTCAGTGAGCTATTTGTACACCATAAATGAATCCGTAGCAAAGGCTGTAACTAAGGCAGTCTTTATCTGGTCAATGTCAGATTTTGCTTTGTCATCCAGTTGTTTGTAAACTGCATATGCTCTGCCTGTAAGTTGCAAAGGGATCACATGCTCTGCAAACGAGTTCCAGCTCCTCTATCCATTCAAATACTGGCAGACTGGATGCTGATCCATCAGACTTGGGAGTCAACTTAAGTTAAATTTGGAGTCTACCATTGTCTGTCAGTCATGAAAATAGCTTGTGCTTATCTGGTTTCCGCATGTTGTGAGCACCTCTCTCGACTGAAAAAAAACTGATGTTGTATAGCTCCCCCAGTCCCACGCTGACTATTGGCTAATACCTGCTGAGTATCATTCATATGCAAATAGTATGCGCCACCTAGTGTAAGTAGGTCTTCTCTTGGAATCGCCCTTATGCGGTCAAATAGGTTCATTAAAGCACATACTTAGTAGCTGCAAATCAGCGCTGGCTGATGGTAGGTATAGATGGTGCCATGATCAAATATTAAGACATAAGTCGTTAGTACAGCCATCCGTACAAACACCTTTAATTCAAACAGGAATGTTATAAATTTTATTAAAGCTGGCGTGAAACCGAACCCAAAGAAAATGATTACACCCAGTTGTCTATCATGTACAACAGACTGGGTAACTTAGAGTGGATATAGGTAAAAGATTAAACTTCCTGGATCACATTTACAAGACCCTATTGCATCCAAGACTTAGTCCTCTTTTCAAATAAGCTAAAGAAAATCATTATGTGGAAATTAAGTCTGTTATGAGGATAATGCAGAAGAAGCGAATGAAGGGAAAAAAACTAAAATATGACAAATTACTGGAAAACTGTAGGAGCAATGGACGGAAGGCAAGCTGCAAGCCAGTTGAAGTAGGCACAAGGGTTTTTGTAGCAAAATCACTAGTCAGTGCTCTAACAGATATTGGGAACAAAAAACCGAAAGGCTATCCAAACCATTACTGAGACACCAGAAAAAAAAAAACAGCTAAATAGTTATGGCTAAAACAAGCCAGTGCATGGACAAGCATTAAAAAAAATAAAAAGTCTAAGTTTGAGATAGATGGAAATGTTTTGTTTTTTTTTGTATAGTCAGAAAACAGTTGTAAATATTTTTTCTTTTTTATTTATATATTATATATATATATATATATATATATATATATATATATATATATATGGTTCTTTAACTAGCCGTTGTATATAATATATATGATCCTCCACAATTTTCCTCCTCGGGAAGGACAGAATAAAAGTTTTTTTTTTTCCTTTTTTTTTTTTTTTTTTTTTGTACAATTCAATTTTAACTTATCTAAATAATCTATTTTATCTTTATTCATTATCATTATTTTACTTTTTATTTTTTTCTTACTTGTTGCTTAAATGTTGAAAGAGGTACATCATATATTAACTGTTATTTCGATATTTTAGCATGTAGAATAAAGGCATATCGTCATGTTCAGAAGGGGTCTGTTTTTCAATGTCTTTCCCCCCCATTTTCATTCTTTATTGCTTAATAGAAGTCTTTTGACTTGTATTTTATCTTTTTCCTTTTTTCTGCCAC
Source organism: Acanthosepion esculentum (assembly GCA_964036315.1). Classification (NCBI taxonomy): domain Eukaryota; kingdom Metazoa; phylum Mollusca; class Cephalopoda; order Sepiida; family Sepiidae; genus Acanthosepion; species Acanthosepion esculentum. The sequence continues at coordinate 63,003,212 of OZ038478.1, forward strand.
CAACTACTGGACTATATGTGAATTATAATTAATTGTGATTAATTCTTGTTAAATGACTAACTTAGCAATATTATTCACCCCTCTTTCCGTTTTTTTTTTTTTTTTTTTTTTTTTAACATGCTGCAGAAGTTGTAATTTATTTTAATCATAAAAACACTGTAAATTTCTAATTATTTTATGGGTGCACTTTTTTTCTTTTTTTAACAGTAATTATCAGCTGGCAAGATGAAACTTGATGGGGGATGGAAAAAAAATGTAAAAAAAACAAAAACATAACCTTCCAAGTATCTGATGAGTATCCACATGAAAAAGAAAAAATCCCCCGTAAACAACTTAAATAGAGCTCTCACCATTGCGATTGGCTGTTGGTCAACTTCCAATCAAATGCGTGATAGCAGGTTATGGGGCCGACTTGGTGAGGGTAGTATGATGTTTGAAAGACCTGAAACTGCCCAATGATCCAATTCAGAACATCACTGATGACACCCTCTAGCGCTAAAGAGCATATATTCAAAGATTGAAAATAAGGTTGCAAATAAGAAATATAAACTCTAATTTACAGAGCCGCTGGTTTAACAATGAGAAGTGATGTTATAAAATCAAAGTGGGTAGCTCTATTTTCCAGGAATCAATAGAGTAATTAATAATATCATTAATATTAATATTCCTAAAAAAGACTAAAAGTAGTGATAACAGTAATAAGATATGCCATGAAGTAAGATAAGGTAGGATGAAATCAAAGCCATGTATGGGAACTTGTAAATATACAAATAAATAGATAAATAAGGCATATAAATGAGTAATTGAATAAAAATAATTGATGCAAATAGATGAGTAACTAAACAAGTTTCTGATGGTAAGACTAAAGGTGAAAGAAAGACAACAAAAAATAAAAATCATATACTGAAAATGTTAGTGATAATAGAAAAAATGTTAAATGTATTAGCATCTAAAATTAATAGTTGTACAATAAAGTTAGAAAAAAATATCAATACAGACACCTGGTCTGGTTAGACAATATTAATCTGGGCCACCATGTTTGTGCTAATCAAGTCACTTTTGTTTTAAGAGGTTAAGATTTTTTATATTTTATATATTGCACTTGAAAATTGCTTCTGCATGAAACTCTGAGTAGTGCAATTAAAGTAAGATATTATGTATCAACACAAACATCTGGAGAGGCAATTTGTTACCTATACTACAACATGCATACACACATAAAGTTTCAGAGAAGAAAAAAATGTTGGACCTGTCAGAATTACTTATGAGTGTGTATTTTGCAGATCAGAAGACCATTAAAATGGGCTTAAAACCTTCAACATCTGATCAACTGAACAGAATTAGGCTCACATTGTTCTGGAATGTGTTAAAGTGCAATGTTCATGATATCATAAAGATATATTAAAGTGCAAAAATAGAATGTACCAATGTTTGCATATTGGGGGGGGTAATTTACAGACCAGAGTTAAGCAAAATTGCTGTCATTTCTGCTGCCGTCTTTGATTTTTTTTTTTTTTTTTTTTTTTTTTTTTTTATACACATGATTCATCTGATTTTTTGTGTTTTGTTTTGTTTTTTGGGGGGCTTTTTTAAAAATTTAGACCTTAAATGAAATTGAAACAAGCCAACAAGACAAGTAGAAATCAAGGGACCAGGAAACCAGAGATGAGTGCTTTCAACATGTTATTGAGTTTGTGAATGATCATGTTGTTAAGAATGGTCAAGTAATGAAAATGAGCCAACTTGCATCCCTGTATTCAGAGATGTTAGTAGGAGGTATCAGGGATCATGTTTCTGCGAATACTTCTCGCACAAAAATCAAACTTCAAGATTACTTCAGGGATGAAGTAGATTTCTTACAAAAGAAACCAGGATTACCAATGTTTGCTTACAATAATAAAGAGCCAGCAGAAGAAAATTCTGAATTGAGCAGCTTCATGTTTCTCACAACAGAACAAAAAGTGTGCAAAATTGCAAAAGTTATCAAGGAAGAGACCAGCAATGCAACCAGCCAATTTTTGACTTGGCCTCCCTCCCAAGAAGAAGTGAAACAAGAGTGCTGATACCCGATATACTGAAAAACTTCTTATAGACTCTGCTGTCCAAAGACAACAATGACTCCAAACGGATGAACCGGCTTGTGAAATCAATTGGTCATCATATATTGTTTAGCACTTCTCACAGATGAATCATAACAGTTAAACATCTACAACTTGGTCTGGTAACAAAACGTAAGACAGGTCACCATTTCTCTTGAACCTATCTGAACAAACTAGGACATGCAATATCCTACATTGAAGTCAACAGATTTGAAACGTCTATGGCTGAGGCAGAATTGTGACTTCAATGCTTGTGTGGTTTTGTACCTAACTTGGTTGTATTTTCCACATTCTTCACCTTTTTGTGTTTGATAATTGTGACCACAGCCCAGAGAGTTCATGTGATGCATCCATGCATTGCACCAATGGAATTATAATTCAGAAGTAAGACAATCAAATTTGTGTTGTTAATTGGTCCAATGTGGGTGAATCCACATTGACGGGACATTCATGGAGTACTTCTTTCTAACCTGTTCTAAGTGAGACAAAGCCTTACTATCATTCTAAAGAGCAACCTACTCCATCAATGATCAAAGAAAGTGATTGGCAAGTGATTCCGGTCAGCAGATCTGAGAGATGTCATCATAGAATCTTGCTTGGTTGGCTCACATTCCACTGACAAATGTGGAATGCAAGTGTTGAAAACTGTCTACAAGGTACTAATGAGATTGAAAATAGATTCATTTTCTCAATGGAGGCACAACAATGGTGAGTCCCTCACTTTGAATGAGTTTCTTGAATCAGCAAGAGATCAAATCTCTTGAGCAGAGGAGCTTAAACATGTTGGTTATTGTTGACAAATTCACTGAAGTGTTCACTTTATGGGAGCATTTCGAGGATCTTATCCACAAAGGTGACTGTGGTTCAATGACATAATTTTGGCAAAGTTTTATTGACATGATCCAAGCCCTTCTGGATTATGTCAAGTCAAATAACACAGGTGATTGGGAGTTCCATGTTTCTAGCATGAAGAAAATGTTGGTATAGCTTCATGCATATGACAACATGTTGCCTCCTGATCAAGTGATCGAGCAAACTATGAACAGAGATCAAAAAGGGCATGATGGTATCATTGCATACAGTACATCTGCTAGCACAGTGCAGAGATGGGTGCTAACTAGCCACATTTATGCCATCATGAAACAGGATTTAAAAAACGAGTAGGGTTGGATGAGAAGTTGAGAACAAATGAAGGTTCGATTACATTGAGAGCAGATCGAAATACCTTTGCACAGTTGCTTGTTATACAAAGGAGAAAAAGCATTGATCTTGAAGAGGTGTTGAAGTTCGAGCTTTCACCATGTGCCATCCTAATGGTACCATGACAAAAACTGAAGTCAAAGCTGTTTGCTTGTCTTGCAGAGAAAATACCTCGGCTGGCAAGCATACTGCAAAACACTCAAAGTATTTACGATGGCATGGTGCAATTTCACAAGCTTCCAAAAACAATTGAGACTTTTGGTGAAATCTCCAACTATGTAATTCAAGAGGACCTGAGTGGAAGTTGAAGGGTTGCCTTTATTCCAACACATCACTATCTCCCTGATTCCATCAAGTCCCTGGAAAGAGGTCACTGGTCAACATATGGATCTATCTCAGAGTGTCAGTTCTAAGATGGAAGCCGGTTTTGCCGATACAAATTTAAAAACTTCTGCAGCATCCACAAAACAGATCTCATCAACTTCATAATGGATGACTTGCAATCAACTGAGAAACGCATAAGAATGTTGAATGCTTTACATGACGTTCAAGGACAGAGCATTTTGTATCTCCTTTTAGAAGTTCTTGACCTAATGTCAGCCCAAGAAGCTGGCACAGATATTTTTGTGCACAAAATATGCATCTTCTCTTGCATTTGATCATGTTAGAATTGCTACAGTGGATTCTGATGTTGGGGTTCTATCATTATACTACAAAGAATTGATCCAGGCTAACTTGCTACTGGACTTTGGTTCAGGATCCAAAGAAGTGAATTATGATATTGACGGTGCTGACATATCAGCTGAATTAGCCAAATGTCTACTAGCTCTCCACGCACTATCAGGTTGTGGTTCTACAAGTAGCTTCAGTGGCATAGGGAAGAAGGAATGCCTTCAAATACTAAAGTCTGACCAATGCTTTGAGGTAGCATACCTACTTGGAGAGAGTATAGCCTTGTCAAATGTTGTGCTGGAAGTCATAGAATATGTATGTCTTCTATATGGGATAACAAATGAGACTAGTGTTGATGTCTCCTGTTACAAGCTCTTCACCAACAGAAGGAAGTTTCCAGATCCTGATAAACTGCCTCCAACAAAGGATGCCTTGTATCAACACATCAAACAAGCAAATTACCAACTGCACAAATGGAAACATGCTCTGGACTCTTCATACCAGCAGACTGATTCAAATGGCAATGGATGGAGACGGTAACCATTGAATGAGGATTGAAGAAGCCAGCACCCAACTCAAGTCTGCATATTAGGTTCAGTAAAATACAACCTAACAAGTGTTTGTTAAAGGTATATACATCATTGTTTTTTTTTGTTTTTGTTTTAAGCTTTGTTCAAATATTAAAATGAAAGTCAAATTAGACACATTTTGACAAAAAAAAAAAAAAATCAGATTATGTGCATAAAATGAAAGAACAGCAGAAATGACAACAGTTTTGCTTAAATCTGGTCTGTAAAGTATCCTACAATATACTAAAAGTGTACATTCTATCTTGGCACTTTAATATATCTTTATGATGTCATGAACTTTGCACTTTAACACATTCCAGTATAATATAAGCCCAGTTTGGTTTGGTTGATCTGATGTTGAAGGTTTTAAGCCCATTTTAGTAGATTTTTGGGTATGTCTTCTGGTCTTCAAAATATACACTCATGAGTAATTCTGGCAGGTCCAACATTTCTTTTCTGAAACTTTATGTATGCATGTTCTGATATAGGTAACAAATTGCTCCTCCAGATGTATGGGTTGACCCCACAACACCCCTGAACCTGTACTATATTACAAGAATACCTCATCATCACTGAAAGGAATAAATTAAAATAGTTTGGCTTAGTTTTAACATCTAGTTTTCCACATTACATAGATTTTATTTATTTTCTTAGAAATTAAATTTCTATCCTTTTTAGAAGAGTTTTATTCATCAGATAATTTTTAAAAGTGAAACTAGCTTTATAAAAAATATTAAGTTAATCTAAATATGCTCGAGGGTAAAATATTAACAAATTGGTCTCTATCCCATGTGTTCCCACGCACAAGTGTGTGTGTGTGTGTGTGTGTGTGTGTGTGTGTGTATATATATATATAATTGGTGCTTACAAGATCCATGTCATGTATTATTTCTTTCTGTATTGTAAAGAGACTCATTTAGTTTTACAAATCTGTTTTTACCCATTATGAAAATAAATTGCATAATTTCCTTTTTTAAAAAGAAAAAAATGAAACAATAACAAATATAGTTATTAATTTAGTTCACATATCTGATCACTCTCCAGAGAAATCATCAGTTCCTGAAAACCTTTTTCATGCATTACGGTAAAATTCGCTATTTTAGATTTTTTTTTTTTTTTTTTTTTTTTTTTTTTTTTTTTTTTTTTGTTGTTGTAAAAGGCCCAATATAAAAAAAAACTTTTTAATTAGATCTGTACATTGTCAAATGAGAATTTCTTGAGTCGGTAAAATGATCATTGCTGAAACAAAAGCCACAAATTTATTTTATATAAATCTTTCTTCTTCTTTCTTGCTTCTTGCTTTGTGTCTAAAATGAAGATCTCTGATTATGACAAAGGTACTTATATTTTTGTACTATTGGAATTTTATTAAAAATTAATTCCTAAAAGCCAATCTATCCATTTTTCAACATCTTTCCATGTTAATTCTTACTCTTCTCTCATTTATTAGACACACACCTCAGCATCAGCTTGATTTTGGATTTTTTTTTTTTTTTTTTTTTTTTTTATGTTGGATTTAGTTTCAATTTTTTATGATGCATACATGATTCCCCCCACTCCTCCTCAATAATGAAACTGATGTCATGCATAATCCTTGAAATTGTAAGAAACCCATTATCTGTCAATCATCACTTTTCTTGCTGAATTTAGCAGTTAGAAGTTTTATTCATGAAATTGTTTTGTAAAGACCAATGATAATGGCTTAAATGGATCATGCTGACCTAAGTGATTCTTTGCAAGTATTTTTAATGTTAAATTTTTCGCTTGTCAATTCTGTAAAGAAATGAATCTGAATAAAAGGTCTTTACATGTCTTCTACCTTGGTACATGAATTGTTTTATTCTTCAAGAAATATTGTAATATTTCAGATAAGCTTTGAACTGTTTAAAAAAAAAATCAGTAAGCCCTTTTGCTTATAAAGTTTCTCATTTATGAAATTAAGTAGGAAAAGAAATGGCCTTTTTAATTGGTTTTTCTTTTAATATACTTTTTATTTAATTCTCCCCCACTCGCTTTTTTAATAGCACACTGGAATGAAAAAAAGTTTCAAGCATTTATTTTGAAAAAGTTTTTAATGGCAGTCTCCTCCCATTTTTTTTCTTCATCTGCGATGGATTGTCGACATAAATGTTAGGCATTTTTACTTTGTTTATTAAATCTCTCATATAATATATATATATATATATATATATATATATATATATATATATATATATTTTATCTTATTTTATTTATTTTTTTTTTTTTTTGTATTATCTGCTTCATGTAAATGATATGCTAAAACATGTTGTTTATATTCACAGCATTCATCTTCCTCTTTAGAATTTTTTTTTTCTTTTTCCTCCAAGATGGTCATTTGGCAATAAAAATTGATTCATAAATTATTTACTTAGTATTTCAACCAGGAACGAGTTTATATCTTATCTATCTTCAAAAAAAGAATAAATGAATGACAATTTAATAGTATTTTCTCCCTCCCCCAATCTATGAACTAATAATAACGTTTGTATTTAAAATATTCACTAAACTTTACTTGGTTTGATAGTCATGATTAGAATTAAGTATGCATCAAAGTTATTTCTACATTATTATGTTAGTATTTTTACTCATCTTTAATTTTCAATAATCTATTTCTCTTTATTGTACATTCTTCTTTAATCAGTAATTTTCAAGCATTAAATCAAGCTTGCTACTAATTTTTTTAACTTTATATCCAATTTAAAAATAAAATTGACTTTATTTTTCTCCCAACCACTCCCAAATTTTATTGTTTGAATTAATTACTGTTGATAAATATCTGTATTTTGTTGCTGACAGTAGAACAGTCTTTGAAAAGCATTGTCCACTCATTTCTGAGATAAGTGTCATAATGAAAGATGCTTCTTAACATGTCCCTCATTGCCACGTTTTTTCTTTTTTATTATGCCTAATCTATAATAAAGAATTCTCATACTTAGTTCATCTTTTACACTTCTAGAGGCTAAGGCAGATGTAAAGTCCCTGTTCTGATTATACAAACAAGCATTTCCCAGTGAAAACAAACAAAATTAATACATAAGATGAAATCATTTTGTTTATTACCAATGAACAGGCCATTTATTGTTTTTAAGAATTATGGTCCAGAAAGAAAATGAACGTCTAAATACATGTGCACAAGAGAATTTCTAATGCAATGTTTTAATCCATTTTAAATAAACTGACCGCTCCATATTCTATAAATTTTAATATTTTTACTATATAAGGTATACTTGAAAATGTTTGATATTTACATTTCAGTTTATATATAAAATTTAATACACACACACACACAATTTTAACAAAAAAAGACACTAAAATTTGCTGTTAACTTATAGGCTGCTCACTGATGCAAGTAAAGATTTTTAACCAAAATTTGGAACTTTCTAAAAAGGATTAAAAAAAAATTTAAAAATTTAAAAAAATAAGCAAAAAAAATTGGTCTTTAATCTTAATAATAAATATTTTGACAAAACTTTTATCGAGTTTGAGGCATTTTTTTTCATTATGTTATGCTCTTTTTTTTTTTTCTTTTTAATAACTCATTAGGTCACAGTCACAAGTTGGAAAATTTAAGTTTTATGTTGAGTACCACCAAAAATAACCAAACATTAGTCTCTACTCTCTGCTCTTATGTTCAACACACATTAAGCAGGTAACTTTTATAACTAAACCAACCAGCTCTATAGCATATCATGCATACCAATTATATTAATGGTACTTCTATTTTTAATCAGTACCTTTTTTTTTTTTTTTTCCTTTCTCATTTTTCTTTGACATTTACTTTCTTAAATGTAAATAATTCTATATTTAAAAATGTTTTTACATTCCCAATTTCTTCATCTGAGACTTGGATGCAATGTCTCATAGAAAAGTCACTATCTATAATGTTTAGTATCTTACAATGATTCTTCAGTTTATAATTTAAAATTTTTTTTTTTTTTTAATTAAATGGTTTAACTTTAATTAACTGGAATAATTATCACATTTTAGCTTTAAATTTTAGCTTTAAATTAATGGCTTAGTTATCATTGCATTAGTTAATATGAGAGAAGGATAAATACAATCTAGAATTCTTGCATGGATTTTTTTTTTTTTCTTGTACTGTACTGCTATCGTAGTTTTTTGTAGATTCTCTAATGTTGACAATCAATGCTCTTAACATAGGTACCTCCATGAAATCACTAAAACAATTGCATAGCATGATGAAAAAGATGCCAAACTTGACTAAAACAAAATTTTATCGTCTAAATGCTTATGTTATCATGAAGAGGAAAGACCAAAGTTTTTTTTTTCATTATTTTTCAAAATTTTTCCTTTTTAGAATATTCTAAATTTTGATTAAAAAAAACATTGTTTATCTTTGTATCACCGGCACTAGTAAAATAACATATACAATTTTTAGCACGTTTTTTTTGTATGACACCCATTATTTGGGGAAATCTTGTAAAAATAAAAATAATTGTCGGATGTTAATGAAACTTTCAGAAAGTATTCAGAGATGATCGAAATTATTATAAATATGTTTTTTTTATTTTTTTTTTATTAAAGTCATGGCAGAAATATTTTTTTTATATATTTATTACGCCCCCCCCCCAACTAATTTTATGAAAACTCTAGAAATTTGCTCGCATCGGGTTTAGTGATTACAATAGTTAAAAGTACAAGGCTTTGAAGAATGCAAATCATGTTTTTTTTTTAATTGGACTGCCCGTACCTGAAAATCAGCTCTGAATTGTAACATACAAAACTCAATAAAACAAATATATTATTTAATTTCAAATGCTTTTATTTGCTTTTATGAATATGGACAATATTTTCTGAAAGCAAAAAATTTTTTCGATGAAAAATGAATTTTTAATACAGTTATTTGTTATTTATTTAATTATAATAGATTTTTACATTTAAGTTGTTAAAATATTGTAAAATTAGTTAAAAGCCGTGTCGGGTTTCCTAAGTGTCCTTATGAGATAGATCTTTTTTTTTTTTTAGCGCTTTGTAAATTGTATCGTTTTGACTAATCAGAAGACAGGAAATAATTAAGAATGTAATTTTGTGTTTATAATCGGGCTCTAATTATAAAGTACAGAAGACCAACTAGAATACAATTAAGTTGCGTTATCTGAGTTAAGCATTGTTCTCCGCTGTTAAGGCCTTTAATTTTGAAAAACACGTGTGGAGAAGTTTATTTGATTTTTCAATTTCAACTGAGAAGGGTACCTAAAAGTATCAGTATCATCTTATGAAATTTATATGATCTTATTTTTATATTAATCTCAGTTATGGCATTTTTTCCATAAATGAAATATCAAAATTAATAATAAAATGAATGGAAATACAGATAACACAGTAAAATGTAGTAAATGTACATAAAATTATAGTATTTTATATACACTTCTGATAAAATTTCATGAGAAAGGTACCTATAAATTAATTAGATACCTTTCTTATGAAATTTAATCTCATTCGTAACAGTCTTGTTTTAATTTCTTTATAATATATTTTCCATAAAGCATCATAAACATAAAGGTGAAAGCTAAGTACAAAAAAAACAAAAAATTAGAGTGCTGAAAGTTTTCCTTAAAAATAACGAGGTAAATAATTTGTTCACTTAAATGTAAAATATTTCACTTTTCTCCTTCCATAGAACAAATTATCCTCACGGAATCCATCAATAGGTCATTCAACACCTGTCAAATGACACAAAAGTTTATGACCTGCTTTGTTTTATTTTCAAATTACCTCTTTTCAGTGCAGAAGCTAAGCTAAGTTAAGCTTGGTTCAAAACATTTTAAATAAACATTATAATTTCTGATTTTCTTAAAATAAGTTTTGAAAAAATGATAATTGATATTTAAAAGAATTTCAAACTGAGATTTTCATTGATTCTATAAAATGGAAAAAAATGGTCAATTTTGCTGACTCAAAAAAAAAAAAACAAGATTTTTAACGAAATTTTCGGACGTGTTAGGAACGATTAAAAAATGTAAAAAAATACCACAAATATACTTTAATTTTAGCTTAAAAAGGATTTTTTTAAACAAGGAAAAATATATTTTCATCTATTAAATTTTTTTAACTTTTATTTTTTGTAAATATTCAGGAAATTTAAGAATTTAAACTTTCATCTATTTGACTTTAGAAGCTATAAACTTTACTGCTAAATGTTCTTATAAACCTGTATTCATGCATATAGATCTTTCTTGCCAAGCATTAATAAATAGCTTAAATTTATTTTTTAAACAATTGTTTGAAAGAATGTAGGGACTTGGCATAATGAAATCTTCAATATTCCAAAATTTCGATGTCCATGTCCTCCATCAGTGACAAAGCAGCCCTATTTAGGATTGCACTGCTTTCCCTATTATGGGGTGGGGGCGATAAAAGGAGCCCTAAACATTGCTTGCTCACACAGACTTGGCAGCCTGCTGCAGCTGTTTGGTTATCCAATAAAGCAGTCGAAACAGCAAGAAAGATCAGAATAAATATAAGAAGAATTTCCATTTTGGATCCTGGAATGTTCACACTCTTCAGGACAATGATTCTGCACCAGAATGTAAAACAGACCTTGTTTCTCGAGTTGAAGAAATATAACATCGACATAGCCATTAGTGAAACACGTCTGGCTGGTAATTTTCAGCTTAGGGAAGAAAAAGGTGGATACGTATTTTTATGGGCTGTCAAGACTGAGAAAGAGCCACACCAGTCTGGTATTGGCTTTGCCATCAAGTCAGACCTTGCTAGCTCATTGCCTTCCTTACCTAAAGGTGTATCTGAACACATAATGGAATTAACCCTCAATCTGGAGTTCAAAACCTGTGTGATGATGGTTAGCTGCTACGCGCCAACCTTAGGTAGTTCAGATGAAGAAAAAGATGATTTTTACAATCTCCTTCGGGATGTCATCTCCAAAGTCCAACATACGGATGAATTAATCCTTACAGGTGACTTCAATGCTCATGTTGGCAATGATTATCATCCTTGTAAGGGCGTTTTAGGTCACCATGGTATTGGTCATGTGAATTCTATGTCTTCTCACTATCTACAGGGAATTTGACCTTAGTATCACTAATACCTTCTACTAGCAACCCAGCTGTCGTAAGACCACGTGGATGCATCCTCGTTCGAAAGACTGGCATCTGATCGACTATGTCATCACCAAAAGACTGGACATAAAAGATTTTAAGATAGCATGTTGTGTGGAAAGAACACGTTATCTGTCAGATCCCACTCTACTTCGGAGTAAAGCTACACTGCATCTGCAAAAGCGAAGGATTATAAAATATACAGTGCCCAAGTGCATTAACGTATTGCCTCTTAAATTGACTGAAGCGAAAATTGAGCTCTCTGACAAACTTGATGCTGCACTTGATTCTGTAAACATTACCAATAATATTGAATCATCTTGGAAAGCTCTGCATGATGCAACATATTCTACATCCTTGGAGGTTCTCAGTCCTACCACATCGTAAACATCAAGACTGGTTTGATGACATAATACAGAAGTTGAGCAGCTTATAGATCAATTGCACTCTTCTCATATAAAGCATGGATTGAGGACAAGAACTTGTCCGATAAGATCACTTACAAGAAGTGCGAAAGTCAGGTTCAACAAGCTCTCAGAGCCATGAAAGAACGTTGGTGATCTGAAAAGGCCACTGAACTCCAAGAAGCTTCAGATAGAAAGGATCTAAAGGCTTTCTATGCTGGCCTCAAGAGCATTTTCAGTTCTCAGAAAAGTGGTGTTGCTCCAATCTCCACAGCAGATGGTGAAACTCTCTTGACAGATAAGTCAGACATTTTAGATTGCTGGAAAGAGCATTTCAAAACTGTGTTAAACATCACTTTGGTTACTGATGAGGAAGCCATCACATCAATTGAGCAAAATCCTGAAATTCCAGAGTTGTCTTTTGAACCTACCTATCAAGAGGTAATTGACTCCATCAAGCAAATCTCATCTGGAAAATCACCTACTCCTAAGGATCCCATTCCACCCGAAGTGTATAAGCATGGTGGCCAAAAGTTGTTAGAAAAGTTACATCTTCTTTTTGTGGAGATATGGAAGGCAGGTTGTGTCCCACAGGATTATAAAGACGCCTCTATCAAACACCTCTACAGAAACAAAGGTTCCAGGTGTGTCTGTGATAATCATCGGGGGATATCACTACTTTTAATTGCAGGCAAAATCCTAGCTAGACTGATTCTAAACAGAATCATTATACACCTTGTTGATGACATCTATTGTCGGGTCGTGGCACCATTGACATGATATTTTCTCTTCGTCAAGTTGCAAAGAAGGTTTGCAAGAAAAACCAGGAGTTGTACATGGTGTTTGTGGACTTGACGAGGGCCTTTGAATTGAGAGGCTCTTTGGCAAGTCTTGAAACTTGACATCCCAGAAAACATGCTAACGGTCATCATCTCCTTTCATGAAGGAATGAAAGCTAATATCGTGTCTGATGGTATGATGTCAGAATCCTTTGATGTCACAAATGGCACCAAACAAGGTTGTGTCATGGCCTCTGTCCTTTTTGCCCTTTTCTTCTCGGTGATGCTGAAATATGCATTTGCAGACACCGAGAGAGGCGTCAAGTTTCAGTTTCGAACAGCTGGTGGTCTCTTCAATCATCAGCGCTTCAAAGCCAAGACCCACCTTCGTGTGCAAATTATTTGTGATTTGTTGTTTGCTGATGATGCGGCTCTTGTAGCGACATCCTTTGAGGAGTCCCAACATCTAATAAATCTTTTCTCTGCTGCATGTAAAGCCTTTGGTCCTACACTTAGCATAAAGAAAACTGAAGTAGGGCACCAACCTTGTCCTACTCCGAAGCAATTCTATGGTGAGAAACAAAAACCACCAGTCTACAAATTGAAAGTAAAAGACAAAGCCCTGAACTATGTAAAGTCTTTCACCTAACTTGGTAGCAAAGTCAACTACAGTGGAACTTTAGATGATGAAATCATGCATTGGATTGCTAAGGCTACCAGTGTTTTCGGCAAACTTTGTCATTGCTTGCAGAATTAGCGGGGTATTCAACTGGATACAAAAATTCGGGTTTACAGAGCTGTTGTATTTGCCATCCTTTTGTAAGGCTCAGAGTCGTGGACTCCATACAGGTACCATATACACCAGTTGGATGTTTTCTATAAAAGCTGTCTGGTCGCAATCTGTGGAGTTAACCTTCAAGATAGGACATCTAACATAGACCTGTTTAACAGGTGTAATATTGGAGAAATAGAGACTTTTCTCATACAGTCTGTTACGGTGGACTTGTCATGTCATGAGAATGTCTGATGACAGGATATCCAAGATCCTAATGTACAGCCAGTTAGATCAGGACTACAGGAATGTAGGACGCCCATGGCTAAGATACAAAGACAAGCGGAAAAGCAACTTGTCAGCTGTCAATATACCACATAACACCCTTGAGTGCTTAGCCTTGGAGTGGGTAGAATGGAGATCAACGTGTTTTAATGGACTGAGCAGTTTTCAATCTGTTTGTCTTCAAGAAGCGAGAGCAAGATCTAAAAGGTCAGCCAATCTAACAGTGATCTCATCTCACAACCCTCACTCTTGCTCCATATGTGGCCTCCTTTGTAAATCACTAGTGGGTCTTAAGTGCCACTTATTATTGCTCAAAATTTCATAACTGAATCAATTAAGCTGTCTGGTCTTCATATGTCGAAACCGATGGGAGAATCCATTATTATTATATATATATATATAATCCTATAAAATCTTTGAATAGGTCATTTGATGCAATTGAGTAGTACCAAATATTATAATCAAGAGATTACTGTTGAAACATGACTTGACTTTCTGCCCTTTTGAGCACATTAAACTGTGAAGCTTCAGCCGCTTCTACTCTGAGGGCACGTTTCTTAATTGTTGATGCGGGGTAACTTTGTTGCAACCCATTTTTTTTACTATTGGGAATTTTCTGTTTCTTTTTACACTACCATATCCATCATTTAAACTTTATGACATGCATGCACAAGTGTGTGTGTGTGTGTGTGTGTGTGTGTACACGCGTGCGCACACACACACACACACACACATGATTGGATGATGCCAATATTTTTACTGATTCCAATACATACAATGATTAAGTCATTATTTTCAGGCCCTACAGTTGGTTTGGGAAACTTAATGAACAAAGTACATATATTAAAACATTTAGTAGAAAAATGAATACAAAAGCTAATCTAATAAAGTTAGATATTCTTTTTATTTTAAAAAATTGTAAAGAGTTTAAACAATAAAGAGAATAATTCCTTTAATTAAATCACTTAAGTACCTAGCTACTCATATTTTAGTCCTAAAATTTTAAAAATATAATGTAAGATTATCATTTCCAGTTTTGCCTTTCAGCCATTTTCTTTTTGGTCAGTAAATGTTACCTCCAATACTAAATAACCATTCACTTTCAACAAAAGAGGCCAGTGCTGATAGATATTTCTTGGCTAAAAGCACCATGATGGGAAATTCATTTTTATTTGAATTCTACCACTGAAAAACATCACCATTTGCATTTTTTAATGCAATATACAGGCTAATTGAAAAGTAATTCCCGCCAAAGGAAATAGACACTTACCACTGCCTTTCTATGATTCTTTGGATTAAGTGCTGATCAAAACTCCTTGTATGGAATTTTAGTTTTAATTTCTACTTAAAAATAATTGAAAATTTGAATTTTTGAAATAAGATTTTATATAAGATTTAAAATTTTTCCAGGTTCTTAAATGTAGACAACACTTCTTTTTTTTAAATTAAAAAAAAAATGATCAAAACTGTCTTAAACAAGAGCCTGGCAGAACAACACAAATTCATTTGGTGTTATCATACATAATTTTGACTATTAAATTAATTTATAATATTAATTGGGTGAATTAACAATGTTTAAAAAGAAATTAAAAGTAAAAATTTTATTTTGAACTGAACTTTAAACTAGCAAACTTTATGGGAAGTTTGAGAACAGTAGAAACTTGCACTTTTTTTTTTTACGCAAGTAAAATAAATTTACATCATAATTAGGTGTTACAAACTATAGATTTTACAAACTATAGATTTTAGTTTTACTGATAATAAATATTTATATCTTATCATTAGGACCAGGAATCGTCCCATCACACACATATCCACATTTGATGAAAATGAATAGAGTACAATTCCAACGTTCATAACATTTAATTTAAATGATGGCTCAATACAGAGTAGAGTAATATTATTTTAAGATATTACACTGAAAACATGCAAAAATTGCTACACAATTGCAATCCTGTTTCAATACATCTCATCAGGTGATTGCAAATTACTGGCATGTGAACAATTTTAGATTTAAATGCAAAATACAACCTCTTTTTATGAGGGGAAAAAATGGGTGGTGTTATATGGTTTGTGGCCATTACTCTGATCAAACAATCAAATAACATCCATTAAATTTAAACGAAGTGAAGAACCAAAAATTAAATATTATTTTTTATAAATCGGTCCATGAAGTAAAGTGGATACATATGGTTACATAAATTATACAAACCAGACAATGGAGAAGTAATTTAACAAAATGCTAAACAAGTTATATGCTTTGAGCTACGTAAAATTTTTTTATAGTTGATAAATAAATAGCAACTTTATAAAACTACACTATTTACATTATTCAGACTATTGTCCTCATCTTTGTCGCCATATTTATCACAACATTTCAGGTGGTTGGAATGTTGAACTGAACCCACATTTCACTCACTGGGGTAGACTGTTCTAGTTCCACGTGCCATGGATGTCAGTTATCAATTCACCCTCTCCAAGTTCTCCACCGCCTTAACCAGGTATTGAACTCATACTCTTTGAGTCCAGTCACTGAATCTAACTAACACCTTTATCCTTGAGGACATCTGTGTATGAATTTCTGGGTATTATTTTTTTTTTACCCGATTTTTGTTATTGCTTTTCTCTGGGACTCCTTATTACTGGTTCCCATATTCATTTCTATTCTTGGTCAGCTCAGAAGATTTTTGTGGCCTAGCATATATGCTGATTCCTTAAATTTACAAATTTTCCAATGATGTTCTTTGTCTATGATCTCAACCTGATCCTGCAGAGGGTGGTGATTTCACTTTTCTCTCCATATGTGGTCAGCCACGCCTGATTTTTCCACTTCTCTTCGTGTTACAGCTTTCTGGTGTTCTTGAAGCCTTACCTTAAGGGGGTGGCCTGTTTCCCCTTTGTATTTCTTTCCACAGCTGCATGGGGCTGCTGCCATGTACCCAAGGTAGTTGTTACATTGTAGAGTACTACTTATACTGACCAGTTCTTTATCTAACGTCTCTGGGTTGCCACTTATGACTTTTGCTTGGTGTTGTAAGCAGTGGACGATCCCTTTCTTTACACTGTATGGATGGTGGGAGTTGAAATTGAGGTACTGTCCAGTGAATGCCGGTTTATGGTATATGGATGTCTTGAACCCATGCTCTGTTCGAAATATTAGAACATCCAGGAATGGGAGTGTGTTACTCTCTTTCTCCATCGTGAACTGTATCGAAGGTCTTATTGGGTTCACATGGACTAGTAGAACCTGAACATCTTACTGGTGTGGCCAGAGTATGAAGGTGTCATCTATATACCTTAACCATATAGCTGGCTTTAGAGATTCTAATGCCATTTCCTCAAAGTATTCCATGTATGTATTTGTCATTGCAGGTGATAATGGCGAGCCCATTGCTAAGCTCTCATCCTGTCGATATATGTGTGATCCCATTCCGAAGTGTTGTTTGTGTACAGAAAGTCAACATCTCCATCAGATTATCTATTGGAATACTGGTCCATTCTTTTAGGGATGAGTCAGAGGCCAATCTGTCCCTGAGTGCCTCCTCCATGGGTACCTTGGTGAACAAACTCACCATGTCCAAGCTCACCATCTGGTTGGATAGGATGGGAGCATCTTTGATTATTTCCACAAAGTGGGTGGAGTTTCAGACATATGAAGGAGACTTTCTGATCAATGGGTTAATTATATCTACAAGGAAGCAACTTGGAGGGTGGCACACAGAGCTTTGGTAACTAACAATCGGCCTGAGCAGAATACCGTCTTTGTGAATCTTAGGGAGACCGTATGTGGGAGGTAGCTTGGTGTAACACTGCGATAACTGCCTATACGTCTTAGGTGTGAAGTGATCCTTGTTCTTGATTAGTATCTGTGACAGTTTGTGTTTTAAGAAACTAGTACATAACTTAAACATAGAATTATTTGGTAAATTAATATGCAACTGTTGAATAAAGATCCTTCATATAAGATGTTAAGAACACTAACCAACCAATGTAAAATGTCAAAAATAGCAACCAAATACCAATTCATCTGTACAAGATGTTATCAATACTACCAAGAAATTAATACAAAATTATATTAAATCCAGATTAATTTTACAAATAGAAAGATCAGCCATATATTTTGAAATGCAGTACAACTAAAGTATAAGAAAAAGCATTATCAAATTCCAAAGTTTAACTAAATTGTAAGGTAAAAGGTAAACTATGCTTACAATTTACTGTTAATTCACTTTAATTTAAAAATGAATTTTTGTCAAAAAAATCTGATTTTGAGTTTTTCATGTAATCACAGAAAACAGGGTTCATATAAACATCTACATATCCCTGCCATTTTTTAAATTTTACTTTTAGGAAAATGTCATCAACATTGTTGATAAACATTTTCTTAAAAGTAAAACTCATAGTAAAATATTTAATGGAAACATTAAAACTAAGTTATAGCTGCACCAATAATATATATATTATTATAAAGTTACACAATAATAAAATTTTAAACCAATTTAATAATCTAGATCATAATACATGTTCCAAGATATATATTAATGATATTGACCAACATAATTGTAGGAAATCTGACCAATTCCCATTTCTAAACAAATGTTTAACTAAATCTCTGGTTTATCTTAGTACTATCTCTACAATAGAGAATCTAATGGTTGAAAAATTGTATATTGATAGTACTATGAATTCTTTTAAGACTAGTGGGTATCAATATATCTTGTTCTTTACCAATATTACTTACAGAAATAATACATCACTTTTTAAATATCTTTTGAGTTTAAAAGATAGGACTCCTAAGGTGAAATGGAAAATTTTAAAAACAGCATGGGCATGTAGATCTTTATATGAACCCTGTTCATGGTAGTATTGGTAACATCTTGTATAGATTGGTGTTTGGTTGCTATTTTTGACATTTTACATTGATTGGTTAGTGTTCTTGACATCTTATATGAAGGATATTTATTTAACAGTTGCATATTAAATTACCAAATAATTGTATATATTTAAGTTATTTACTAGTTTCTTATTTAGAAACTGCATTGTTTGTATAATTTATCTGACCATATGTATCCTCTTTAGTTTGTCTGGCTGTTGTTAGCTACCAATCTATGGTCATGACCTGTTCATAAAAATAATTTTTAATTTTTGCTTTCACACTTAGTTTAAATTTAATGTAGGTCCAATTTTATTGGTTGATCAGAGTAAAGCCCACAAACCTTATAACACCACTCCCTCTCGCCGTAAAAAGAAATATTTTGTTTTTAAATCTATATAAATTGTTCCCTCACCAGTAATTTACAATCATTTGAGAGACATTGATACACGACTAGAATTGTGTAGTGATTTTTATGTTTTTGGTGTAATTGGGTTGATCCATAATTATCAAGTGTTTTTGTAGGTTAGTTATTTGTCAATAAAAATTGCTGTTTTGTTTACTTTTTTAATGAAAGTATTTTATTTTCAGGTTATAAAAATGTGTGTCAATAATCATATGCTCTGGAATAATCATTTAAAAATGTTATTGTTGAATTCTTTTTATTTTTTTTCATAATGTTTAAAAATGCCTGATAATTATGTATCAACCCAACTTGAGATATATATATATATATATATATATATATATTAGTTTTTTTTTTGTGTCAACAAGTGTGCCAAAATTTAGTCTCTTCTTTTTTTTTTTTTTTTTTTTTTTTTTTTTTTTTTTTTGGAAGAATTTCTTTTTTTTTACCCACAAAAACTTTTTTTGTGGGTAAAAAAAGAAATTCTTGCAAAACTCAAGTAATTGTCTGATTTTCGCAAATGAAATTTTTTTTTTTTTTTTAGCCAATTTCAGGAAATTACACCACCTACTGTTTTGAATCATAATAAAAATACAATAAAACTTATATTAAATTAGGGAAGCTTTTAATTGCTTTTATAAATGAGATGGTCACTATTGTCTTAAATCTTTTTCAATGAAAGTTTTTTGTGTTTTTTTAGATACAGATGATCATACACAACATTATCAGAAAATAAGAATAATAACTATAGTAAAATTAAAGCCAGAAAATATCGAATTTAATAAAACAGATTAGGGAGAATATTTTTCTTAAATTTTTATGATTACTGAGTACTTAAATTATATATAAAAGGTGCTCACATTATATTCAATTTTTTGCGTTGGCTAAACCCTCCATAGAACAACATCAGATAAACATCAATCTGTCAAGCATTTCAACAGCTTAAATAAACAGTCACTGCTGTATTTAAAAAAAAAAAAATGCATTTCTGCAATATTTTAAACTTAAAGTAAATGTTTCAAATTACATTAATTATACTTTAAATCAGCTAATATTCAGCAAATAAAGTTTAGGAAAAATATTTTATTTTTGGAAGATATTTTTTTTTAATAAAGATTACATTGCAATGAAAGATTACTAAAAAAGGGTGCTAATCAGCTATTTAACAACAAAAAAGAAAAAACTTCCTCCAGTCAATTTAAATTAGTTTTTTGAAAGTAATAAAGTATTTTGATTATTGGAAATATTAAATTATTAGCTTGGAATTAAAAATAAAATAAAACCTTGAAAAATTTTCATTTTAACCTTCAGTATTACTTTTCCTTAGATGTGTGTGTGTGTGTGTGTGTGTATATATATATATATATATATATATATATATATATATATATATAAAGAAGTAGAGTAGCATTCATTTGCTGTTGCTGGCCTGAATCAGTCATGTTGCTGATATTAACTGCTGCTATTACAAGTTTCTCTCCCAAGTAGTACGATACCCTCTGATAACAACCTTCACTTGTGACTCTAACTCCAGTTGCAGATAATGTTGCTAATTCTTATCTAACTCTGCTGCCACCTCTCGCAGCCGCATGTGAGCCATGTATAGCAAGAAGAAATAGTCTGTTGCATGTCTGAATCAACATTTGCAGTATTTGCTTGCCAGTTAGATAAAAAATAAACATAAAAATAAACCTTCCTCTTTATCTATAAACACCACAGGGACACCTATCTGTCAAACATCTGCACACCTTATCTGTTTGCACTGACAACTTTTACCAAGATATTCCCAAAGCTAGTTTAACTGATGCCAATGACATAGTAGTTGCTTTATAAAGTTAAATATATAAAAATGTTGAGGTGACATTACTCTCAGAAAATGCTTGTCTTTTAAATACTTTCACAATTTTTTAGGCTGAAGAGGAAACTAAAAAAATAACCCAAAGAAACAATTTCTCTTGTATAACTACATTTGACTGTTTTTTTTGGGGGGTTTGTATTATTTTATTCATATGGCTCTTTCTTGTTAACAGTTAAAAACTTTCTAAGACTAGTTGTCAAAATGAAGAAAAAAAATTAAGTTCATTACTCATTTCATTTATTATTCATTACTACTACATAGTTGCCTGTCTGCATATAGACATTCAACCAGCCAGCAGTTATTTATAGTTTTAAAATATGTAGCTTTGCACTAGAGCACTCATGGTTTTGTAGCTTTTCTTTTTTGATTGTGATCTAAAATATATTTTCCAATAAGTATGTCTGTACTTTTTATATAGAATTTCTTTAGCTTTGTTTTGTCACTCATAAATTCTTTTCAAAAACATTTCTCTGCCATAGATTTTTTTTTCATTTAATTCCTGAAAATAGTTTAAAATATGAGATTATTGATATAAATAAGTGTGTAAGGAAAGCTTAATTTTTAATATTTAAGCTAAGTGGCACAAGGCCAAATGGAGATAAACTGAATAGAAAGATTGTCATACCAAAATGGAGATAGATTGCTTGCTTTGAATATTCGAAATTGTGGATTTTTACCTTATTTTTCAATAAGATTGAAGACCTGTAAAAACAGAAATAATTTTTTTTTTTACAAAAATGTCTTAAATATTATAAATTTAGCCATTTGCTATAAAAAAAACTTACAACAACTGAAAATTTTAGTTACATTCCATTTTCAAATGGGAACGTTTGCTCTTGAATTGTTACTGTTGAATTAGATGTTAAAATGTACTTTTAATTAAAATTTAAAAATATGCTTAAAAAGTAAAAAATTACCATTAAAATAAAACCTACTTTCAAGATTAAAAAAAGTAATATTTACTAATTACTAAAAATTAATTATTCAAAATAAATTTGGTAGAAAAGTAAAAAAAAAAAATCACTCTTTCCAATGTTAAAAGTAGGATATCGCCAAAGAAATATCCATTTAAAAAATTTTTTTTAAAAGTTTAATTTTACAAATTATATTTAATTTTTACAGATGCACATTAGTTCAACTAAAAAAATTTATCCTTTTATTTTATTTTTTATAAAATGTATCAAGTCTAATTAAAAATAACTTGCATAAATGTTCAATTTAATCTGTGAAATTAGGAGCTAATCCCAAAATTTAGTTAATTAGTAAATATAAAATTTTAATACACATTTTTTTAAATTACAATATTTCATGTACAAAAATGTAAGATTTATAAAAAAATATAAATACACACGTTTTAAAATTACAAATTATTAAATTTCCTCATTTTTTACAAAGTTTTTTTTTTTTTAGTTGTATTTGTCCATGAAAAAGAAATTGAATCAAAATATGTATTTATAGTTTATTTTTAATGCCTATTTGTTTACACAATAAGTAATTTACTTCATACAACTTTAGAATAATCATAAGAAATATATGAAAAAATTTAAACTAAAACCATGAAATGTCCATGGATGAAACAAGTTGAATTTAAAAGCTCCAGAGCTTTTAAATCAGATGTCAGTCAAGGCAACTGGTGAATTCAAATTTCAAAAACACCTCCTTTTATATTTGCTCGCACTTCAAGTTTGTTTCATACCACTACATCCAACCAACTGATTATTAAAGACAAAACAGTGCTCTATAAGATGATGTAATTTTCGTTTTTAAGAAGTGAATTTCTCTGGTATTTCATCCACTGAAGTTTTCAAATTGGAAATCTTTTGTGAAGAATAACTTCAAATTTTATTTTAATCCCACCAAATTGATGAGTGTCCTTTTTTTTAAGATGGGAATATTTTGATATGAGTAGGAACACACAACTCTGAGCACAAAACAAACTTAATTCTCCGATTTTTAAAATGCAGAAAAAGAATCACCCATCACTGAAACATGACCTCATTTAAAGAGACCTGGAATAAAAACTAATTATCACGCAACAGAAAGAATTGGATCTTTATAAAGAGAAAACATTAAATTTTCTTCACATACTAATTTTATCAAAATAACTTTAAAAATATTGCCAGTTGAAATTGAAGGAAATTACACTATTTTGATTCCTTTTTTGCACCATAAACTAGGCCTGTTTGAGATACCTACTTATAATTACCTACATAGCAAAGTTAGTGGGATGTTGTATCTAAATTTAATGGCATTGTATTTATATACTTGCATTATGTAGCTCTGAAGTGCTATTGCATATTACTTTTTAATTAACCCTGAAGCTTTAACGACTTTCTTTTATTCTAAGGTCAAGAATAATTTGATTTCTGTTTTTTAATCCATGTTGAGGGTGGAGGGAATCAACTTAGATATTGAAATTTTCAAAGTAAATTTCCATCAAATCTTAACCAAAAAGTATCCTGTAATCGCCAAAGGGAACAAGTGAGAGCTTGTAATGAAGTATTTTAGAAAAAGTTGTAGAAGGCAACAAGGGCTACTTTAGTATAAAACTGTTTTCTCAAACACTTATTGATGATCCCTTTTAATCATTTGTAAGACCACTTAAAAACTACTTCACAGGTATTTTATTTAAATTCTTATTCTTGATATTGTCTTTAGATTTTTTAACATTTAGTTTTTACAGAAGCCATACAAAAAAATGACTGAAAGAAAATCCTTCATATAGTAGTTTGACTTAAGCTATGTTTTATAACCGATCTGAAAATGTGGCATTAGTAGCTCTCTTGCTTTTATGATGTACTCTGCTACTGTTATCCTTTCTTGGGTGGAGAGTAAATTTTAAACTATTACATCATCTGACAAACAACATATGCTTGATAGGACTAATTACATTCTTATAACATGTAATATAAAGCAACAATATTAATTAAACAACATTTGAAATATTGACTTAACCAAATTATTTTTAATAAATATGCAATTTAAAAGATAATCAAAAATATGCCCTGGATTCATTGATAATTAAAACTGATTTGTTTCTTGCTTCTCAAAACATTTGCTAAAATATTTTAATATGCTAAATCTTCTAAGAGATGTTAATTTATTTTTGGTTACAAAATGACACCACAAATGTAACTGCTTTTTTTGAGTTTGATTGTAACATTTTTCTTCCTTAATGAAAGTATATTATTAAAAATTACATTCTCAGATTTCAAATTGAAATTGTGAAAATAACATTTTCCTCAGAAACTGTTAGACAACATTTGGTGGGTAAAATACTGCTTTTAAATCATCTTTTTAAGCTTTTGCTTCAGTTTTTTTTTTTCCCGGGGTGAAAATATTTTTTCATTCACAAAGCAATTTTACTGAATGAAAAAAGGAAGAAATATTTCCTATATGACATCCTTTTGTAGTAATTGGTATGTTATTTTAACAAGAATAGATTGCTTAAAAATTTTGAAAAATTAACTATCTAGAACAAGAATTACAAACATGCTTACCAAATTCATTTTCACCTAATTTTAAATATCAAAACTGTTGAGTATTTTCTCATCAAAAATGGATTTCATTGGTGTTATAAAACTTGAAGCTTTAAAAAATTTAATTTTAATCAATTTAGTGTTCATGATAATTTTCACATAAGAATAATTTGATTTCAGGACATTTGAAGCATTTAATATTTGAAGTTTTTAATATTTGAAGTTTTTAATTTTGTTTATCTTTGAACATTTTTGGATTAAAAAAGTTATTACACAAATTTAAAAATTGTGTACACAATTTTTTTTCCTCTTCTCTCTTGCAATGAGAAAATTAGACATATTTGAAATGAATTTATTTCCATCGAGAAGTAAATGATTTAACTGAATTTTATTCTTGAAAACAGTTTGAGAAAATATAACACTTAGCAAAATGAAGAAACATCACAATTTTGCAATAATTTATTAAATATGGCACACAGCCAAATGCAGGATGAATTCTGCATAGAAAGATTCCAAGTGAATATCCAAGTAAAGATCAGTTGTACTTTCTTTCTTTTTTTTTTTGGCTTAAACACCAATCACTGATGCCATTTGGGAATCTATAAATACCTCATTCATGAAGGTTATTTTGCTATACTTTTTAAGTCTTAGTTTAAATCAAGCACTTTATTTTTCAATTCTAAACAAGATTTTAGCTTTTTACTAAGGGTGGGCTATAGACACCAAATTTTTCAAAAGTGGGAAAGTGTTTTATTCCACTCATTTGTGGAAGGAAAATGGACCAATTTTTTAAAAAAATTGGGATGGAGTCAGACCAAAACATGCCCAGACCTCCCTGGGGCCCTCAAAAATCACTAAAAATGACAACGTATTCCAAATATCAATATTCACCAACAAATCTTCACAAAAATGATTCAAATGTTGAAATTCATGGTTCTACATTCACAATATTGAGTCTACACATTAATTTCCAAAACAATAGGGTATTTTTGAGCTGAAATAGACCAAATTTCAGGACAAAGTTGGTCAGTTATGTGCCATGCGTGATACATGCTTAGGTGATCCTGTGTCTTTTGATACATGACTGATGAGGCAGACTTTTTTCTGCAGTAGGTTGCTATTTCATTCTGCGGTAGACCAATTGCTATCCAAGGCTCTAGAACCCGGTCTGTCCTGCTATTTACCCATAGCTGGGGGAGAAGAGGATTTATAACTTTCCCAAGAGTATTAACACATAAGTGAATGTAATGGATTCGATTGCAATTCGAACACGGCTCTCCGATTCCTCAGTACAGGGACAAAATTGACTACTTTGAATTGAAATCATCGCATACTTCAACATTACATTATATCACAACATGCTGTTGGGCTGGTATTCTACTGATATATCCTAAAACAATTAGATATTATGTACTAAGTTTTACATATGTAATAACTCCTTTAAAAAAGCTGAAAGCTGGAGGAATTTGGTTAAAATTCTGCTAAAATTGGTCTAAATTGCCAAAAGTTCAGAAAATAACTGATATAATGTCCAATGATAGAACTTAATTCTATAAGACTGTTGTCGTTAAAATGGTATAAAACTTTATTTACATTATTCGGACTATTGTCCTCATTTTTGTTACCATTTTTATTACGACGTTTTGGCAGTTGTACACTCCGGCCTTCTTCAGGTAGTTGGAATGTCAAACTGAACCCTTTATTTCGCTCACTGGGGCAAACTGTTCTAGTTTCACGTGCCATGTTTAATGGATGTCAGTTATCTCCTGTTAATTTCCCTCTGAAAGTTCTCCACTGCCTTAACCGGGTATTGAACTCAGTCTTTGGAGAACTTTCAGAGGGAAATTAACAGGTGATAACTGACATCCATTAAACATGGCACGTGGAACTAGAATAGTCTGCCCCAGTGAGCGAAATAAAGGGTTCAGTTCGACATTCCAACAACCTGAAGAAGGCCAGAGTGTACAACGGCCAAAACGTTGTAATAAACATGGTGACAAAGATGAGGACAATAGTCCAAATAATGTACATAATACCTCATCTCAGAAATATAGACAGATATTGGTATAAAACTGTTCAAATTTCTAAACAAATATCAATATGAAACACAAGCTTATCAACTCATTAACAGTATGATTTAAATAATTCATCGATAACATTGTTATGTAAAACAAATACTGGTGTTCTTTTAAGTCCTATGATCCAATCACTTTGCACAGGAAAATTTGAATCTTTAGCGTCTTCTGTTGATTTACTTTGGCTGGGTATTGCCACAGTTTCTTCATCTTATCATTTGACATGCATTCAAGATAGTCAATCAGGTATCCATCTGTGCCAGTTTCTTCTCAAATCATACCAACACACCACTCTCTTCCATTATCATTGTCCCAAGTGGCCATGCATGGTTCATTCATAGCAATTTCGTCTTCATTGGGTTGAGAAGATTCATGAACATCTTCCTGAGATTCATTCAATTCATTGAACATGGTCTCTACATCTGGGAATGTGGCCCCAGTATCACAATCAATTTCATGTTTACCTGACAACAGGATCCCCAAGTTTACCTTCATTTGTGTCACTGTCATGTTGTTCACTTTGTACAAATCAGGGTATTCTCTGCAATTTTTTCTACTCATACTTTTTAGAAGTATTTCATTCCTCAACATCTTTCTTTTCTGCTCATCTTTAACTGCTTTCATACCTTCTTCAATCTCTTCTACTGATATGAATGGGCCATTATGATCTTTGCATTCACGTGCAAAAGTTTTCTGATGCTCATCCTGTCGAATAGACTTTTTTTCCTTTCAGCAGCCTTAGCCTTGGTGATTTCCTCTTGACTGCTGAACCCTTTTCTTCATCCAACAGTTTTGCTATTTTCTTAGTAATTACCATTGACAAGGAGACTGAGGCCTGGTATAATATGTCATCCCTCATGCCTTTTGCAGTAAAGTTATGATTCGAACAAGATGCTGCCCAAATTGCTACCTTGTCCATATAAAGATCTCTCTCACAGATGAGGTTGTGTGAAGGAAGCTTTGACAAAACTTCAGGATCAACTTTAGTCAGATCAGAACATTGTGCTTTTCACCTTAAATGCTGAAACCAAACTCCTGGTCATGTTGCCACTGCAAATCAATTGCTGCTTGTTTGCAAAAACAGTCCAAGATACTTATCTCTAATTTTGATGTAGGTTGCATCACATCAAATGAGTAATCAATCAACTGTATACTTTTGCAAAGTATCCATATTTGAACATCTCAGGCCATTATAAAGAGCAGGAAGAATGGTCAAGAGGGATTTTGGTGGTTCCATCTCGCATGTTTAAAAATGGCATCATGACTTTGAAAGTAAACCAGGATACACACCTTAAAGCGCATACAATATATTCCACTTCAAGGTACAATTCACATGCTTGTACCAGTTGATTATTTGATGGTGTTTCTGAAACAGTATTCTTTAGATGAAAATGGTGAATCAAGGCAGCAGCTCTATATCCAAGGAGACCAAAACCTCTCTTTCTATAGTGCAACCTTCTTTTTACCAGATTTACTCAGCACATCATCAAATTCCTCATGGACCAATGTTTAATGACCATCATTCGATAAAAGTTTACAAAATGCATCAATTACAGCAGGGATTAAACCTTTAGCCAGGAAAGATTTCAAATATAGCTTTGTTTTGATCATTTTTATCTCTGCATTCTTCAGAACAGATACATTCACTGTCAAACACCTCAGAGGTGTGGCTGATTCAAAGATGATGTAGGAATATGTCCTGTGACAGGAGGGTTGCAGCTACCAAGATTTGTTGAGGAATAATAATGTGATTTGGAACACATTAGCATTTTTAGTGATTTTTCTTGGGCCCCAGCCAGCTCTGGGCATATTTCAGTCCAGCTCCATCCCAATTTTCAAAAACTTTCAAAAGGTTGGCCCATTTTCTTCTATATGGTCACAAATGAGTGGAATAAAACGTTTTCCCCACTTTTTTTACTAAATTTGGTTTCTATAGCCCATCTCTATTTTTACTTTATTTATTTATTTGTTTTAAATTGCCAGTATAATTTCTTCCTACTGTCCTTCTGTAGGAAACGGATGCCTAAGAACAGCAGGTCAACATAACACAATGCCAAAAATTAGATTACATTATGTACATAAGCAATGTTCTTAAAATTCACTGTCAGAATTCATAACTTAAGTGTTAATTTTATTAATATTTCTTTAATATTTATCTGTGGGGAAACACACACACATTTTATATATATATATATATATATATATATATATATAATGAAAATAAATTACACGTATTATTATTTTCAGGGTTTTTTTTTTTTTTTCTTC
This sequence comes from Acanthosepion esculentum, assembly GCA_964036315.1. Taxonomy (NCBI): domain Eukaryota; kingdom Metazoa; phylum Mollusca; class Cephalopoda; order Sepiida; family Sepiidae; genus Acanthosepion; species Acanthosepion esculentum. The sequence goes on from OZ038478.1 coordinate 63,032,051, forward strand.
TTTTTTATATAGAAATCTTTCCTAATTTTTTAATTTTGAATTTTCTGTAATTTTCCCTATATAAATTAGATATTAATATTTTAAAATATAGTTCAAGGTTATTTTAACTGATGTCCGAATCCTAACACTACCACAATGAAACTGTGTTTAAGTTTTGTCTAGACAATTTGTGTCTTCAGTTATATTCTTTTTCTTTGTTTTTCACTTTTTTTTCTTTTGTGGTTTTTGTTTTTTCTTTTTTTTCTTTTGTGGTTTTTGTTTTTTCTTTTAATTTTTCATCTTTCTTGATTCTTTACAGTTTAAAATTTTAAGGTATTTTTTTTTTCCTAACCCCTGCAAGCTATTTCTTGTAGGTTGAAATGTAGGGTATTTTTGAATTTCTCTTATATGTAATTTATTTATATATGCTCTGATAAATTATATACATTGAGCTCTCTTTGTGGATCAGTTTTAATATTTTATATTATTAGCATTCACTTAGTTTATTATATTATTAGGATTCACTTGGTTTATTATTTACCTACGGTTGGCTTATACACGTTTTCTTGACTGCATAGTATAGTAGGGTCAGTTGGGCACACTTTGAGAGAATGAACACCATCTTGCATTTCACTCTCCCAGAAATTTTGGAAATATCATTCTGTACTGCTTGGCATTCATGCTGGGAGCTCCAATTTCAGTGTGTTTGTGTGTTTCGCAGTGCAGATGATTCAGAAAGAGTGTAATGGTGATTACATAGGTATGTCAGCACAGAAAACACTCTGATCATTCTGATAAGAACTGAATTTGTTGGTGAGGGCTTCAGACTCGACACAGACACTTATATCTAGTACCTTTAGGAATGAAGTAGCTGGATGCTGGAAGACCCTCTGTGTGGCAACAAGACTCTGCACCATGTGACATGAGCAACAGAATCCAGTTATGGCTGTCAGACAATTTCTGTAACCACATCACCCTTTAGATCTGGCCACATTACTCCACAGTCTGCAACCCTCTTGATTATATGTGTGGAGCGCAGTTGAATGAGAGATCAACAAAACTCCTTGTCAGACCAAAGATGGACTGAAGCTAAGGATTATGGCATCATCCACCAACTTAAACCAGGAAAGGTGCAGGAGATTATTGAATATATTGTACTCTAATATTTCAAGATATTTTTGTGTAATTTTCCTAAAGATAACTATTAAAATGAGATGTCAGTGTTATTTTTGTGTAATTTAGATAATTTATCCATTGCTCTGTGTGTGTGTGTGTATTATTATTTTATTTACTTTGGTTTCTGGTGTGTATACGTTTCTTTCCAGGTCCCGCCCAGAGACCTAAGTTTAGAAATGGCATTATGACATTTTTCACTGACAAAAAGAAGAAAAAAAAACAGATAAAGCCCTTCATGAGGTGTGGGCTGTACTTGTGAGAACAAATTTTTGTATTTCTTTAAAGCTTGGTCTTCCAGGAATCCCTTAAATTAGTCTACTGGAATCTTTTCCAACCATTCCGAGGGCTCCAACTACAACAGTTGTTGTTGATGTCCCCATTCAGTTTCAAGGTCCTTGTATTTTGATATCTTTTGAAGATCTTCAAAGATACATTGCAGTCCACAGGGACTGCCATATCAATAAGGAGGCACTTTTTTGTTTGCAGTCTCTAATAACAATGTCTGGGTGGTTAGCTTTGATTGTTCTGTCTGTGTGTATTGTGTAGTCCCATAAAATTGTAACAGGTTCTATCTTCGTAACTGGATCTGGGTGGTGTTCATACCAATTTCTTTCAGTTTCCTTCCCGTAGTAGTTGCACATTTTTCAGTGACGATTTTGTCCAACTCTGTCATGCCGGATTTTATATTCAGTGGGTGCCAATACCGTGAAACCTGATACAAGATGATCAATTGTTTCTGGGTAATTATCACAGAACCCGCATTTTGGGCTAACACTATATTTTAGTGTGTGTACTTGATAACTTCTAGTTAACAAGCACTGATCCTGTGCAGCAAGGATAAAACCTTCCGTTTCAGCTTTTAACCCTGCACTATATAGCCACTGGTGGGTACGGGGCTTGTCTACATCAGCTTGTATGGTACAGGCAGAGTATTGGCCATGAAGCAGTTTCTTGCTATTGTTTCTGTATCTAGTTGGTTGCATTTGTTTTTGCTTTCTTTTTTTTATGCATTTTGCAGCTTCTGTCTGTGTATTGTGCTTTACTTGTATTTCTGCATCCACTTGAAACTCCATTTTGAACTTGTTGGCTTCTTTTATTACGGAATAAAGACGTTTACTATTTTCATGTTCTTTGACGCATATCATCATAAAGTCTTCTGTAGTTTCCAGATATCTTTGAAGGCCAATTGTTGTAGTTTTGTAGGACAGTTCTAATTGAACTAATCCTCTGCCTCCTTTGGATCTGGGCACATACAGATGATCAACATCAGTTTTGGGATGTTGCATGCAGTAGCAAGTGAGATTTCTCATTTTCGCGTCCATTCGCTTAATGTCAGCTATGGTCCAATTAAGGTTATTAAAGCTGTATTGCACCACAGGGACAGCTAAGGTGTTCATGGCTGATATTCTGTTTTTTGAGTTCAGCTTGGTATTTAGTACCAGACAACACACACACCTGTAGTACTCCTTTCTTACCTTCTCCTTCATTTGAGTATGTTGTATACCATCTCCTTCACTAATTCCTAGGTACTTATATGCTTCATCTTGTTCCAGTTCCCTAATCTTTGTGACAAAGTCTAAATCTATTGAAGGTGTTTCTATAATTCTCTCTTTCTCGAATGTTACTTTTGCACATTTATCTTGTCCGAAGTCCATGCCTATGTCGTCACTGAAACATTTTATAATATTGAGGAGGGCCTTCAACTCTTTGTCATTTTTGGCAAAGATTTTGAGATCATCCATGTAGAGTAGGTGATTGAATATTTTTTTAGTCCAGTTTGTAACCATGGCTACTGTTGTTTAGTTCATGTGTAAGGGGGATTAAGGACAAACAAAACAGTAGGGGTGAAAGGGAGTCTCCTTGAAAGATTCTGTGTCGGATATTCAGACAGAGATGGCAGGGCCTCTGGTGTGATTTGGTATAGTGTGGTGTTCCACATTTCCATGCTGTGCTTAAGGAAATTTACTACCACAGGGGAAACTTCATACATTTCCAAAGTCTTTACGATAATCCATCCACACTGCGCTAAGATTTCTACATCATCTCCTGCAATTTTTTTTATCACTTTTTTTTTTTTTTTTATGTCAGTGACCATTTCCTGCTAGTTAGAATTGTAATCTAGGTATTACACATTTTTTCTCTCTTATGTCATTGAGTGCAGATGTCTGAAGTTTTCATATAAAGCCTTCTTTTTACTCCAGTTAACTGAAGAAGGCCAGATGTGCATGTTAAGTATGTAATAAAAAATTAATAGGGATTAAAGATACTAATCTGAATAATTGGTGCAATTAAAAAAAAACAAAAAAAACTCTTGTTCAGTATGTTAATTGTTGAGATTTTGCTTTACGTTTTCAAATTTCTTCAGTTTTTCTTTTATTTGCTGCCTTCCTGTCAAAAAGTAAATAACCTTTTGATATAATTTGCTACACATGAATCTTTTTTTCTTTCTTTCCTACTGGTATAAAACTATATTCCATTTAATGATGTCAAATAAAGCCAAATCAATACTTGGAATATACTTCTTTTAGCTAGTGACATTTTTCAACAAAATATGAGTTAAAAAAATGAAAGTTTAACTATTTACATTACAACACCTTGTTTCAAAAATTCAAATAGAAACTGCGTTTAAGTTAATGTATTATTTTTTTTTTATCTATCTTCTGCCAGTTTACAGGCAATTTCATATTCCTATCCTCCCAGCACTTTCTCAATAAAGAACATCTTTTTAGAGAAGCCCTTATTTAAAACTGAATATTTTTTCTGTAATATCAAATGCTCAAATTAATGTTTTCATAACTTGTAAAGATTTGCCATGGAATATTCAGGAGTCATATTGACACTGTTACATGTGAATTGAATGTTATGCATTTATTTTTTAATGTAGCAGTTTTCATTGTCTTGTTTTAAACATATGCAGTTGATTAGAAATGCTTTTAGATTGTGCAGAGGAGTTTTACAAAAAAATTGCTACACATCCTCCAAGTTTTATTCTAAATACATATTTTTATTTTTATTTTTTTAACAATTGCACATACATTCTCTTTTCTTGTTTGTACAGCTGCAAAACTTTGTTAAATGGTAGTCTACAAGTTTTAGGCACATAAAGTTTTCTTTTCTTTTTTTTTTGTTATATATATGAGAGAGAGAGAGAGACATGTTGGAAGTTATTGATTATCATTTATACAGGATTTAGTCTAGTGATTAACTTAGCTATAAGAGTGTTAAATAGTATTAAATTTCTGTCTAGACAAGAAATAGAATAAAATCAATCAAATTCCATATATTTAGACAGTTGTCTTTATTATTTACATCCTTTTAGCTGGTGCATTATTCTGCTTTCCTCAAGCATATATTTTCAGTTTTCAGAATTTATATTTTTCTCTTTCCTTTACCAAGCAAATTATACCCATAAAGCAGTAGTTTACAAACTAGTCCTGCAAACTATTACAGCATTCACTCCTCATGGTGTCACTCTTGTGAATTTGTACCATATGAATCTAAGCTTTGTGAATACCTACAACATATATTAAAACCACATAGATAATGACATTCAATTAATGTATGGCATAATGAAAACATTAATTTCTGTATTTAAGAAAAACTACAGAAAAAAAAATCATTGGCTGAGGGAATTTTTTAATGTTATCCTGGTCCTAGCATTTATTCATCAAGACTAGTGAAAATTTTCAAATATCATATATTTTCAGCATATGTGTGCTTGCTTGTAAAAAGGCTTTTCAAAAGTAAGCCAGTAATCAGTCTTTCAAATTCTAAGTCTGCAATTATTGTATTTATATTGCATTGTTAAAAGATGGCATTAGAATTTCATTTTAACTTTATCCAAAAAAGATCACTTTTAATTAGGTTTTAAGTTCTCAAAGTTCTATTTATATTGACTTCTACCTTTCTATCCCCACTTTAGGTATATACTAGCAAACACCAAACATTTTTTAATATGTAGATGTTGAGCATCAAAACTGATTGGGTAATACACCAAAAGATCAGTTTATTAGTAATTAGTATAAAAAGAAATATTGTTTTGGCTGTAAAACCTTTTTTAAATGTCTTGATGTAGGAAACAATAATAAAAAAACAAATTTAAAACTAAGGAATTTATTATAAATTAAAAGTTCTAACAGATGTTGAGGACCTTTCTTATTTATTGTGGAAAGAGTCTGTCATGCTCTAGATAAAAATGGGGAAGCTTGGGCTGTAGCATTGGACATCTCAAATGGGTTTGGCATGCAGGTCTTCTCCACAAGCTGAAAAGTTACAGTGTCTCTAGAAATGTTTTTGAACTGATCCAGTTGTTCCTATTGGATCATGAAATGAAAGTTAACAACCACTCATCTAGATCCTTTTGTATTAACATGGTTGTCCCCAGGGCTCCATCCTTGGTCCTACTGTTTTTAATTTTCATTAATGACCTTCCCAATGACAGCAGCTCTCAACTTGGTATCTCTGCTGATGACACAACCATTTACCCCCGTCTCAGTACTAAGGCTGATCACTCTGTCAAGGTCAAAGTAGCAGCCAATGTCCAAAACCACCTCATCCATTGTTAACTGGGGCAAAAGATTGCTTGTTAATTTTAACGCCTCCAAAACTAAACTTCTCTGCATTAAGCAACTGAGATACCCCTCTCTACATTCCATCAGCATGGCTGATCCTGTCCTCCATGAAATTGACACGTTGCACCTTCTCTGGCTAATGTTCTCAGCTGATGTAAAGAGTCTGTTCACTGTGTCATGTGAGACCATTTTTCTTTCCAGAATCTCATGCATATTTATAAGTCTACCATTCATCCATGCTTAGAATATTGCTGCTACATATGCCCTGATGCCCTTGCCTTTTACCTTGAGCTCCTTGATAAAATTTAAAGAAAAATCAACAATATTATCAGTCTGGATCTGGCATCTCAACTTCAGTCACTTTCCCACCACCATAAGGTTGCCTTTCTGTTTTTTTTTATAAATACTTTCACGGTAACTGTTTGGATGTGCTCTTGACTATGGTACCTAAACTGTATGAATTTGAGTGCAATACTAGATTGGCAGCAAGATCGCATCAATTTACAGTTGATCAAGCTAGATGTAGCCGTAACTTTTACACTAACCGTTTCTTTTCTCTCACCTCTTGCTTATGGAACTCCATTTCAGCTCTATGCTTTCCAGCAAACTTTAATCGGCAAGAATTTAAATTCGATATTTTTTAATATGTAGATGTTGAGTATCAAAACTGATTGGGTAATACACCAAAAGATCAGTTTACTAGTAATCAGTATAAAAAGAAATATTGTTTTGGCTGTAAAACCTTTTTTAAATGTCTTGATGTAGGAAACAATAATAAAAAAAAACAAATTTAAAACTAAGGAATTTATCTACTGTCCTCCTGATTACTCTTTTCTCTTCCCACTCATTAATGTTTCTGTTATTAATTCTTCCACACTATGTAACCACCTTGTGTCTTAGAGGCTTTACTCCCTTGCATGGGGTGATACCGATTTATTAATAAATTTAAAAAAAAATTTCAAATATTAATCTGATAGCTTAAATATATTCAATTCATAAGCATAGAACTTATTGAACAAATTGGTTGAAATTTTTAATTGCCAAAACATTTTAATTACTGTATAGACACAGCAGATAAAGATATATTGTATATTTTGTAAGAAGTGATATTGAATTTGCAGTAATAGACTTGTAGATTCTCCATGATTAGTTACAAGTTAGATATTGCAAGCAAGAACTAGATATTTATCTGAATTTTTATTAGATGAGGTGTTTTTCAATATTGTATGTAGTTTGGGTTAGTTTTATTGTCCACTTTTCCCTCACATATTTCCGCTATGTACATTTATGGATTTATTCAATGTCAGTTGTGTTCTGAAGGGTGCATGACCAAAACTTTGGAGAGAAACAAAAAACAACAAAGATGAGGAAATTAGTCCAAACCAACTACATACAATGATTAAAAATTAGATAGTACAATCAGAGGATGACATTGTAGCAGTTAGATTTTAGAAAGAGCCAACAAAACCCACTAATTGTTCTTTCATGGTAGTTGTCGTCTGTGATTTCTGCCTGGCAAATATTTTCGGAGCATATTCCCTCTCTTAATATTACTTTATTTGATAACTTTTCTGATGCTGGTTACTTTGTCTTTTTATAAAGTAAACATGAATTTAACCAATTGATTCTCTCTAAATTTGTTGTAGCTACATATAGTATTATTTGCTTGCTAAATACACTCCAGATTTTACTATCTCTGACACGATTACCTTGCACTTCTAAGAAAATAGCTTATATCATCTTTCATGTGTCAAGTACTTTCAAGATGTAGGAGATCATGACTCTCCACAACTTCTGTTTTTGTTGCTCTAAGTAATTCTTGACTCTATACTATGGAAACTTATCAAAGATTATGGACACCGTGAAAGATGAGTTCAGTTTAATGGTCATTGATGGAGAATTAAAATGGAATTTGTACGTCAGTTAAAAATATGGAATCCAAATTATGGTAAATCAAGGGGTAGGCCTGCAAGAATGTTCATCAATCAACACTAGAATCAGAAAGGAAGAACTATGTATAGAGATATGGCTGATAAAAATGATTACAAAAAGTGGTCAAAATGTCTGCAGACAGACCATCCTTCTTTGTGAGTGTTTTTCCATCCATTTACACAAGCTGTTTCCCCTGCTTCTATTGTTTTCGATATATTCTGTGAGTGTTAAATTCTCTAGACCCTTTTTCCTCATTTCCCAGAAATTTTATCCCTTTCTGATTGTATGTTTCCTTATTGTTAATATTTTATTTAAGGCTTCCTCATTGCTTACATGTTCCGTCTATGATGTTCTCAGCATTCACCAGTAGAACTACATCTGTTGCTTAAAGTTACAACTTTATCTGTAAAGATTGTCCAGCATTCCCTGCCAAACAGAAAATTAGATATTACATAAAAATTCAGCACTATTTTCTTTTGTTTCTAACAATATTTTATAATGTCTTACTACTTTGCTTAGTTTCTGGAAAGCAATTTTTATTATTCCTATCTACCTTCAGATTTCTGTCATATTTTTCATCTGTTACTACACAACCCAAATAGTTAAATTTCTTTACCTGGCTGATTTTGGCATCTTCAATATGTAACACCTTATGCTGTTTCTTTTGTTGACAACCATGCATTCTGTCTTGCAATTAAGTTAATCCTCTTCTTTTTTTTCCTATTACTGTTATCTCTGTTCTTTCATTTTCCTTTTTGAGAGTCTGCCATTGACATGGTGCCATCCACATATCTCATATTAATTTTGCCCACTGATGATAAATCCTGATAGATTTTCTAGTTCTCTTGTGATAGTCTCATATCAGTTGAGTAAATCCAGTGGGAAAACACATCTTGTCATGCTCGTCTTTCTGTGTTTTCACTGAACTCTATCTGCATAACTGCCATTATCAGGTTTATTACTTAATTCATTTTAACTGAAAAGTTAATTCCTTTTAGATCTATTTAGTCCAATCTGAAATAAACTTATTCGTTACTGGAGATGATTGGATTGGGTTATTTTTAATTAACTATATTGCTGTACAAAATGAAGATTGTGCAATGAATCGGGTGCTAATATTGACAGAAATATACTTATGCCACTTGGATTAATAATATTAAATACTATTAAATGTAAAACTTATAGTTAATGGCCTACTAATCAGAAAAAAAAACATTAACAGGAGTTAAATGGTGTGTATAGATATAAGTATAATTTTCTTTATATGTGGGACATATATGCAAATAAATATCATCACAATGAAAGCAAAGAATGAAAAAGTATATATAACATGAAAAATAGTTTGTAACAACTCTAGAAACAACAATACCTGGACATTTGGAGATAAAAGAAATAAATATGCTTTTTAAAACAGACCCCCCCCCCATTATTGTTAAGTATAAAAACTTTGAACAATAGTGTTTTTGATTACCATTACATGTTATATTCAGACTAATGTGATACATTTCTTGGTCATTTGAACTGGTTTTCACAACATTTTTATAAGCCAGCTGTTGAAACTTGACAGGTTTTTAAATAGTTTTAATACATTTGAAGAACTTCTATTTCAGGTTTTTTGGGGGTTTTTTTTTTTTAATACTCTTGTTAGCAAAGCAACGTAGTTTTCAGATTACTGTGTGAAATAAGTCCGGTACCAATTCAATTCTGAAAATAATATTGACATTTTGTTTCTTTTTTTTTTTTTTTTTTTTTTTTTTTTTATTATTGAAATGATTTACTTTGCATAAGCTGAACCTTGCAAATTCAACACCTTATTTTAAGGTTTGAAAGTTACTCTTTTTCTTATGTGTTCATATATGAAAATTATATTTTCTGACATCTTCAAAATGTAATTATATTAATTTTAATTCATGGATATTATTTTGCAAAAATGCATTTTCCCCCATTTTCTGTAATGTATGCTATAACTGATTTAACTTTTGTGCTAAAAGAAAAATTTATCACCCTTTTTGTCTCTGCTTAAAAAAAAACATTTTTACAACATTCTTGATGACAAACTAATATGACAGAGCTAGAAATCAAATTCTGCATATTTTAAATTGCATGCTTTATTCTTAAAGAATTGTCATACTGTTGAGATCCCTATTTCTACACACTCTTATAATTACTGCAAACATAAGCTAACATTGATTAACACCCCACTTTGTGTTCCCTTAGACAAATGTTTTATTAAATGTGTGAATATCTTGGAAAAGTAACTCTGGAGACTTGGATTGCTGACAGATGATGAATCTTGATTATAGACTAATGTAATTCGTAAATACCAGGTGAAACTGCAATCCTCTCCATAGTTCACACCAGCATGTTTGGCTGCCATAGCACACAGGAACCACTATTTCTGGCTATACAGGCGTGACAGCTCTCGTCATAAAAGGTGCCTATTTGCTACTGCTTGTAAGAAATATAAGTGAGTCCTTGAAGGAGCTAAATCTATGTTTGCTGAGAGAATGAGGCAACACATAGCCTCTAAAAACTTTGGCTCTCATACTGGCAGCTCTGTAATAGGGTACTTAATAAACGCAAGGTCTCTATTCCCCTTTCTTCAATCAGTTTGATGTGTTATCATCCTCTGCTAATAAAGCTGAATATTTTACCTGTAAATTCTCAAACTCTACTCGTGACTCATCTGGCGTATCTCTCCCTCACTTTGAATTTAGAACTGATTTTCTGCTGAGTGATATGCACATAATACCTTCCATGGTCTCTGCTATCATCTCTAACCTTGTTCCCACAAAGCATATGGAACCGATGATATCCCTGTAACAGTCATTAAGGAGTGTGCTCCTAAACTGGCTCCTGTTCTCTCTAAACTGTATAATAAATGCCTCACTGCCTCCTGATTTCCTGCTTGCTGGAAGTTATCATCTGTTGTTCCAGTTTTTAAGAACTCTGGTGAACTGTCTGGCCTATTAGCATTCTACCCCTTTTTGGGAAACTCTTAGAGGCCCTAATCAATGCTGAATAGGTTCATCTCTCATTACAGTCCCTTTTCTCAGACGAGCAATACAGTTTTTGTTTTTCCAGGTCAACTGCTGATGTACTAACAATAATTGTGTGAAGGGTCTCTCATGCTCTAGACAAAACAGTGAAGCCCTGGCTGGAGCTTTGGACACCTTGGAAGCCTTTGACAGGGTCTGGTATTCAGATCTTCACAAGCTGAAAAGTTATGATATCTCAAGGCACATTTTTGAACTGATCCAGTCATTCCTATCAAATCATGAAATGAAAGGTGTCCTGAATGGACACTCATCTATATCTTTTTGTACTAATACAGGTGTAAGATTCAAAGAAGAATCAGCAGTATTTTTGGTCCTAATCTGGCAGCTTGACTTCACTCACTTTCACACCACCATAAGATTTCCTCTCTATGCATTTTTTATAAATACTTTCATGGTAACTGTTCAGATGAGCTCTTGACTATTGTACCTAGACTGTATGATTTTGAGCACAATACTAGACTAGCGGCGAGGTCACATCAATTTACAGTTGAGCTAGCTAGATGTAACCGTAACTTCTATGCTGACAGTTTCTTTTCTTGCACATATCGCTTGTGGAACTCCCTTCTGGCTCCATGCTTTCCAGCAAACTTTTATCTTCAAGAATTTAAATGCACTGCCAATCACTATCTACTGTCCTCCTGAATGCTCTTTTCTTTTTCTACTCATAATTAATGTTACTGTTCCTAATTCCCCCACACCCAGTAGCCCCTTGTGTGTTAGTAGCTGCACTGCTTTGCTTGGAGTGGCACTGATGTTTTTTGTTTTGTTTTTTTAATTAAGAAAGCTATTGTACAATGTTGGTTATTTTAAATATGGAACAGAATTAACTCTCTTAAGGAGAGCTTTTTGTTTTAGAAATCTGAAAGATTTCTATAGTAATGAGGACTAATATTTTTTGTTTTTCTCCAGTTTTAGTTTCTGACAAATATTGTTTTACGTGAATTATCAACTTTAGATGTTTGAAAATTGCTTGTGCAGTGTATAGTGAAGCTTACTTTTCACTGTTTAAACAAACATTCACTTAGAAATATGACCACTCATGAAATTTGCCATGTCCTTTCAGCTGTACGCACATACACACACTCTCTCTCTCTCAATAAAAAGAATTACATTGCGATGAAAGACTGCTAAAAAAGAGGCACTAATCTATTTTAGCAACAAAAAAAAATCCAGTCAATTTAAATTAGTTTTTTTGAAATAAAGGAAAGTATTTTTGTTATTGGAAATATTAAATTTAATCTATTAGGTTGAAATTAAAACTAAAATAAAAACTTCAAGAAAGATTTTTCATTTATAAAAATTAATTTTAAATCTTTTCTTTCTTTTTCCCTTTTGTGGACATACCTAATTTAAATGGTTGTATATTTATTTTTCTAAAACTTGATCCTATCATGCTTGATTTACATTTAATTAGGCTAAATATTTTAACCTCTGTAAACAAATATCCTAGAATGTATTTGTTTTGCTAAATTATTTTTCTCCAGAGGAAATTTTATGTATATAATAAAAGGAAATGTTAATGTAACCCCTATCTGCCACTTTGGTTTTCAGGTTTCTTCACGCCATCGTGGTTACCATTGTTTAATGTGCTGTGGCTTTGTCACTGGTATTGTGATGATAAGCATGGTTCCACTCAATCTAGCTTATGTTTGTCTCCTTCACACTTCAGCCACATTCTTTTTTTATCTCCCGAGGCTGAGGCGGGGGGGGGGGGGTGAGAAGATTGAAGTGAAGTTTAGGTCGGTAGCCATGAACTACACAAAAAGAATTCTTTGGAATAAAGAATTAAGTCTGGTTAAAAATGTAACAACAATTTGGTTTATATATGATTTGTTGTATACAGCGGTTCTAACCCTTCCCACTTGTTGTTTATCATCAAATGATACCAAGATATCCTTTTGGAGTTTACAGCCTGTGATAGTAGTAATTTAAATTTCTAAGTTCTGAACTTCAGAGCTGTCACAAGGTCTTGGTAAACAATGTGAATTCCAGTAGTGTGGGGACTCTTCACTTGTTATCCAAACCTCCAGCTTATATGGAGTCCTGCATCTGGCAGGTGTGGGATTGACCAGGGTCTGGGGTTTGGTTATCTCCCACCCCTAGTATCAACCTTTTTCTAAAATTACCATATTTTCAAATGTTTACTTGAGTAATTTTCTAAATTTAGGGGTTGTCCAGCCCCCTTTGAGAGTAGTCAGAGGAATCAAGATGTCCATTAACTACATTTCCCTTCACTTCTCGTCTCGCACAATCGCTCCATATAAGCAGTACTAATCTCTCTCACTTTCTCAGCATCCACCCTCGTCCACCCCAAGGGCTGGTACACCTGTCTTTGTAATGAATCTAAACTTTTAGAATGAGTAAGCAAAAAGGGGATTTCCAATAATTAATCTTTATCAGCTTGTCTCACACTGGTTGTTTTAGGTGATTTTCCAAAGTTAGGGACTTTACCATATCTAAGATAATCAGAGCAAATCTCACCAATTGTTTGGTTCATCTTCAGTCATTGTGGGTGGGGACAGAAAATGCAAGAAAATATTCCCAACCTCTTTTGGTAATTAAAAAAAAAAACTGTCTTTCTCTGCTTATGCATTTCTCGGTCAACCAGGCTTCACAGCCTGTCACCTATGGTCACTCCAGGGCTAGTAATTAATTTTTCTTTTCAGTTTGTCTCCAAAAGAATCCAAAATAATGCTGGCCATAAAAAAATTGATGTCACAGAAATTAAAATGAACAAACCTGACCCCAATCATAGGTACTAATCTTTATTTTTGTAGGGATATTTTTCTTTTGGTGGCATATTCAAACCAGATGTTTTTCCTGACTTTGTCCAAAACAATTTAGATGTTATTTCAGTGACCACTTGTTTTCTTTATTGCCAACATGTTTTTCTTTTTACTAGGACTGACATCTTCATGATACATTTTCTTTTTAATCAGTGGGAAGTGGTAAATTCCTACTGAATTCCATCTAGTTAAATTTAGATTCGATACTCTTTGGGGGGGGGGGTGATTTTATTAGTGTTTTTATTTTACTTTTTATTTTTTTCCAACGTATTATTTTAAATTTTCTTAACTTTTCAATCCACTTCCTGTGAATTACAACGATTATCATCTAGTTAGTAATCTCTTTTCTCTTCTTTTTTTTCTTTCTTCTGATTAACTCCCTGAGGTCCCAGTGTCACATTAGTATTTAATGGCGAATAATTATATTTAACATCAGAGATGGTACTTAGAAACTCTTTTTGAAAATTATGGAAACTTTTATCTGGAAACCCAGACTGGGCTTGTTGTATTTGCTACAGAATTGGGTGTGTCCATTATATAGATAATTAACATTTTTCTCATTAGCTCAATTAGGAAACCGTTAGTCTGAAGATTTAAAGCTCCCTACTTCAATCATAGGCTTTGGCATTATATGATCTATTGTAGTCTAGGTACCTCCACTAATTTGCTGTAAAAAGGCCCTAAACTTAATAAAAACAAAGCTTTATCTTCAAAATGTTTATTTTTTTAGCATGTTCATTTTTTGTGTGTGTCTGTGTCAGTGGTCTGCCTAAGATGTACTAAGAGTGTTTTAGTGCCTTCTTTCCTGGTAAAAAAAAAACACATTGATTTGGAAATTCTTGCAAATATCAAATAATTGTCAGATTTTAATGAAACTTTCAGGACTTATTCACAAATTAAATTATTTTTTAACATATGTTACACATCACTTATTTAATTTCACAAAATTTCATTTTAATTGCAAAATTTGTTTTATTAGTTAAAAGCAGGACTCCATGGAGAATGTATATCATAATTTTTTTTTTCCTCAAACTGCTACTCATTTTCTGAAAATCTGGGATGAATCATAAACTGCTTTTATAAATAAGATTTATTAAGGACACTATTGTCTTAAAATATTTTTCCTTGAATAATGAATGAAAGTGTTACAAGATTATTTTTTTTTTTTTATAAGTTTTAATTATAATTTATATATAAGTCTTAAAATTCTGCATTACTTTGTGTTAGGTGATATTTTTATTAAGTGAAAACTATATTTACTAATCAAAAATTGAAAAGCTTAATACCAATCATTTTGCACCAAGATTTTTAAAATAATTTTTAATTTGTATATAAACATTCCAATTTTGAAAGTATGAGCAGCCATGCACAATATTATCAGAGAATAAGAGTGATGACTACAGTAAATTTAAAGTCAACATTCCTAAAATTAGATTACAGAGAATATTTTCCAGCATCTAAGATTACTGAGTATTTAAAAATGATATAAGTTACTCCCTTCATTTTCTTAGACTATTTGTAAAACATAATTTATGTAGAACAACAACCAATATGTCATCACATTTTCGCTGTTTGTCAACTCGTCAATCACATAAACATGGCTACTGTCAGTTAAAAACATAGTTACTGTTTGTTTTAAAAAAAGTATTTCTGCAATATTTTAAACTTTAAATAATCTTCAGAAATGTTTGAGACATTTACTCTTGTAATTGTGTGCTGAGCTGGTCCCCTATTGTAGACACTGACAGTAATCACTATTAAACTAGGGTTGAATTGGCCTTATTAAATCAGTTTGGTCTCAGACACGTCCAATGAGAACCCCTTACAGCACCCAGATCCAATGTTGAGGTGGTAAGTAAGGCCATAAGAAGTGCATTTTTAAGAGCCAGCTGGTGTTAACTATTGTTTGTTGTAACTGTTTATACAACTTACCATCCTGGGTAAGACATTAAACTACACCAACAGCAAGGCCTCTGATCAGCAGGTTTTGAGGAGCATGGAACCAATTCTTGATTGCTGGTGTTCCTATGGCCACCCTGACCTAGGGTGGAAGATCCTGTTAGGGTACCAGCTATGGGCAAATACTTGACCCCCAAACTGGAGTCAAAATGCTGTGGAGGTGTAAAAATAGGTTTTAATATCAGCAATGCATTTTTGAGGGAAAAATTATTACCAAAAATACATATTTGGAGGGAGAGAGAGAGAGAGAATACATTTGTGGAAAAAAGATATTACCAGGAATAAAAATCTTGTCGGCATTAAATAACCCATTGAGTAAAACAAAACAAACTAAACCAAAATATATTTTGTTGGCATTAAATAACCCTTTGAGGTTGGTTGATGTGCCATAAAGTAAAGCAAACCAAACCTCCCCAAATTCATGGACTGTTCCTATCAGCAGTGGCAGCAGCAGGAGCATAGACTTTTATCCCCTCCTGCCCAGGGTGGATCAGGCCATTAGATACTATTTAAACTGCTGTGATTTCTCTCTTGGCACCTTTTAACTTTTACTTCATAGAGTTTCTGAGGCATTATGGTGGATGAAGGTAAGAATGGTAAGCAAGAATGAGTTGTTTTGGTGAAAGGAATATTGTTTGTATGTTTGGGTCCGTGTTTGCGGCTAGCTAAGTTTAATGTTAAGACAGAAGATGACCATCCTTTTCCCCATTTCCCCTTTTCGACTTGTGCAATAAATATTCCTTTAACTTTTACTTGTCTAGAAGAATTACTGACATTTTAAACCAGACCTACTTACAAACATCCACCCACATTTGGTAACAAGACAGTGGAAATTGAATTATGGCAAATGTTTACTGAAATGGATGAAACAAGACAAGGTATAATGCTGGCACTCTCCTTGGAAGGAAAAGCACGAGAAATTGCCACAGCTATAGATAAATCTCTCATAACGACTAATGATGGTGTTAAAAATGTTCTAACTGAATTGGTTAAATTATTTGAAAAGGAAAAGAGATACCAAATGTAAGAAGCCTATACAAAATTTGAAAATTTTTAAGACTGAGGCAATGCCGATGCTAGACTACATAGTAAAGTTTGAACAGTTAAATGAAAAATGTACCAAGTTAAAAATTGGCACTGATGCATTATTGGTCCTGAAATTGCTATGCAATGCAAATCTTAGTGAACAACAAAAACTGTTGGTTTTAACAGCATTGTCCGCAAATGACGTATGAAACCCTGAGAAATGTTCTGACCAAGATATTTACTACTGCCAAAACAGAATTGCAGATAAATAATAAAGTGGAGATAAGAATGAAGTAGAAGGACCATTGGAAGAATGAATCCTGTATTTCATGGAATTGTATCAAGATGTCTGGGAATCAATGTATCACTTTGCAAAGGACTGTCCACATGCTAACAAAGATGTTAATATGACAGAAAACCTGAATATAGAGAAACATTCAGAAGAGATAGTTTATATGACTGACGACAGAAGCTAAACTGTTGGACAAAATATCAAATCAAAATGTTTTGGTAAAGGAAGCTCAGAATACAGCAATTGTAGACACTGCATGTACCAAGACAGTTTATGGTAATGAATGGTCACATTCCATGCTCGATTCACTCTTTTGAAGAATTAAAGTCTGTCAAAAATGAGAAAAGCCATGTGCCATTTAAAGTTGGAGATGGAAGGGTAGTTAACTCATATCAGACTGTTATTGGCAATTATTTATGTAATATAAAAAAACAAAAGTCGTAGAGTGTAAAATTCCACTGCTGTTAAGTAAGGGATCTCTAACTAAGGCAGGAGCAATTATTGACATCGGAAAAGATCATGTAATGATGTTTGGTCAGAAAGTAAACATTCAAATGACATCAACGGGACACTATTGTGTGAACATCATGAGAAATAAGGAAACTACCGATGATGGAAATGTTGTTCTCAGAGTTGATAGCAACATGGAAAGAAATGACAAAAGAAATACACTTTTTTAAATTGCATAAACAATTTGGTTATGCGTCACAGGGAAAATTTTAAATTTATTAAAAACAGCAGGCAAAGTCAATCAGAAAACTGAAGATCTTCTAAAGGATATTTACAAGAAATGTGCTATTTGGCTTTGATCCAGCAAATAATTTTAATCAAGTAATTGCTCCTGACCTTCATGAACTTGGTCCTGGCTTCTGGTATTTACATATGATTGACTTGTTTAGTAGATTAAGCATGGCTGTTATAATCTGTAGTTAAGAAGCAGATGTTATTGTAGATAAGTTTATGCAGAATTGGGCTGCTATTCATGGTGTATCTGAAATTGGTCTTTTTACAGATAATGGTCTTGAGTTCAACAACAAGACTTTTCAAGAAATGGCTTCAAGTTGAATCCCTCACTCAAAGCAACTGCAGCTTATTCCCCATGGTCAAATGTTATTGTTGAGCACCATAATGTGATCCTGATAGAAATCATTAAAAAGGTTAAAGATGAAAATGTTATTTCATGGGAAACTGCTACAAGATGTGCTGTGAATGCAAAGAACTGCTTGTTAAATGTACATGGATTTAGTCCATATCAGATAGTGTATGGCAGGAATCCAAACTTACCGTCTAATATTATCAACAAACCCCCTGCTCTGGAAGATAAAACTATTACCGAAGTGATGAAAATGCATCTCACAGGTTTGCAAGAAGCACAAAAAGCATATTTGGCAGCAGAATCATCAGAAAGAATCCAAAGAACACAGATAAAACAAATAAGACCTAAGGAAAAAAACTTTAAACAAATTGAAAAGGTCTTCTTCTTAAGAGATGGTGAATAGAAAGGGTCAGGTTGAATTATAGGAAAAGACAATGTAGTTCTGATAGTAAGATATAGAGGCACTTACGTTCGCATGCATGAAAGTAGACTCTAGAGAGCTTTAGAATCAAAAGATAGTCTTAATAATAAAACTGATAATATAGAAAGTGACGATGCTGAAGAAAGGAAATATTGCAGGAATTGGTTTTGAGAAAAATGACAATTTTCCTAGAGATGAATATAAAGACATTGAAACAAAAGATGAAGATTTTGGAGTTAATCCCAACATGGAGAAGGATAGATCAGTATCTGTTAGACAAGTGAACCCCAATGTTATTAACATTCAGAAAGATCAAATAATTCTATTCTAACTTGCACAAAATGGAAAAGAATGTGAAGCTAAAATTCTTTGGTGGGCTCAAAGAATCTGAAGATCAAACAAATGGAAATACAAACAGACTAGTTATACATATCAACAAATCTTGATTTTTCAGAAGCAAAGAGAGATAAACTGAGAAAATGGAAAGAACTAAATGTTTGTTTAGAAGTAGAGAATAAGACAAAAATGCATGTCATCTAGGTGGATAAAATACAGTGAAAAATGGTGACAAGATGAAGTTAAAATCTATGTTGGTAGCAAAGGAATTTGAGGAAGATTGTCTTGAAGAAATACCCAAATTGGTGAAGAAATTTAACAGGATGTCTATAATAGGCCCTCATCAGAGGCATGTACTAAAAAAATTTGAAATTAAGGAAATGTATGTATGGTTTAGAAGATGCATCATTGCACTGCTATCAAAAGGTAAAAACAACTATTTTAAGACTCAAAGTACAGATATCTAAGATTGATCCAGCAATATTTTATTGGTTTAATAAGGGCCTGTATGGAATATTTTCCATGCACATTAATTTTTTTTTTTTTTTTTTTTTTTTTTATAGGCAGGAAGTGATGAATTTCAAAAAAACATAGTATCAAAAATCAGAAGTATATTTGATGTTGGAAAAGAAGCATCAAGTCCATTCAAATATATTGGATTGAATTTGAGTCAAGAAGAGATGTGTATCATGTTAAAACAGAAGGGTTACATTAATAACATAACAGAAGTGAAATTAGACAAAAAGGAGAAAACAGCACACTTATCCGAGGATGAGAAGACTGCACTAAGAGCTAAGCTTGGTCAGCTCTTGTGGATTTCCAAACAATCACACCCTGACATTGCGTTTGATGTGACATGTCTGGCTGGTAGAATCAACACAAGTACAGTTGAGGGTTTGAAAAGATTGAATAAGATTATCAAGAAAATAAAATCTGACCATGTTTATTTGAAGTATCAAAATTTGAGCAAGAACCTGGAAATACATGTTTTTACAGATGCATCATTTGAAAATTTGAATAACAGTGGTAGCCAAGGAGGACATTTTATAATCACAAAAGGAGATAATCAGAAGATGAATCCAATATCATGACAATCCTGCAAAACGAAGACAGTAGTAAAAACTACATTAGCCAGTGAGACACAAGCTCTATTGGAAGGGATTGACAATGCATTCAGTATCTCAATGCTCTTAGGCGAGTTGTTAAATAATAAAAGATCATTCCCATCAAGTGTTTTGTAGATAACAGTGATTTGGTCGAAGTAATCAACTCAACTCAACTTCTTGCAGATAAGAGGTTGAGAATAGAAATAGCAAGTATCAAGGAAACATTAGATAAAGGAGAAATCTGTTCAATAACATGGGTGAAGTCTAATGATCAAATTGATAACTATCTAACTAAAAGAGGTGCCTCACCTTACTACATTGATAGACTGTCTGAATAATGGAGAGTTGACAGAATAATGTTTACTTTTAAATAAGAAAAGGAATTAGATTGTTAACTATTGTTTATTGTAACTGGTATAACCAGTTATCCCCTCTCCCCAACTTAATGGACTGTTCCTATCAGCAGTGGCAGCAGCAGGAACATAAACTTGTATCCCCTCCTGCCCAGAGTGAATTGGGCCATTAGATACTATTTTAACTGTTGTGATTTCTCTCGTGGCACTTTTTAACTTTTACTTGCCTAAAGGAACTACTGACATTTTAAACCAGACCTATGCTCTTATCTGGTATCCCTTTTTTTTTTTTTTTTTTTTTTTTTTTTTTTTTTTTTGACTTGCTGTTAGTGTGTTATTACTAAAACAGCATAGGTTTTAGCTCAGATCAAAAATTGTGTACAATTAAGATGAAAAAATCTCAGACTGCCAATTTAAAGAACTATTAATAGAACTGTCAATAGAATTTTTTTTACCATAAACATATAAAAGCTATGTGCAAACTATCTTTAAAAAGTCTCATCTGTGAAGACGATTCTGAGTACAGAATCAGTATAGTCAATTTATTTTAAAAAAACATGCAAACTCTGTTACCTCATGTAATAATTTGGAGCATTTCACATGATTTTATTGGGTTTGGAAAACTTTGGATTCACATGTAAAGAATACATTTTACTTTTGAGAAAATAGAATTAAATTTTGTTGATTGACAAGTTGTACTTTCCATGGAAAAACAAAGCTTTATATTTTCTTTAAAACATGATTTCAGTGTAAACATTATGAATCCTTTTAATTTTATTAAAACTTCAAAGATGATTTCTGGTTGTTTCTCTAATTGAAATAACCATCAATATAAGCAAAAATTTGTCTTTTCTTATTAAAGTTGACAAAAGAATTATTTTTGTGTTGACTCTCTTCTGAATATGACCCTTGTCAATATGTACAATGATAATATAACTTTTGTTAAAATAGAAAATACTTTCATTCTCTTAGTTTTACTAAAGAAAGTAACTTGAATAAATTCAGAACTGCATAATTTTACCAATTCTCTGCTTAGCACAGAATTCACATTAACATTTTAATACTTTTTTTCTTACTAAGTGCTTCTATAGAATTTTTTTATTTCTTCAGATGCTGCTTTTTCTCCAATCTTAAAAATATTTTCATTTTCATCCTCTTTGTATTCTCTGCTCAGTGTCACTGTTCAAGATCAAAAATTTATCCCCTTCTTAAAAGATCTCATCCTTTTCTCTTTAGACTTATTTAATTCTGTGACAAAAAAATGCAGCAGAAAAAGAAGGCCACTGAAATAAATTTGTGCATTTCTAAATTTAGTTCTTAGTCAACCCACTAAGATGGAATTGACTAGACTACGTTGCTAATGCATATGGAAATCTTTTGTTGTCAGCTCCCGCTTGCATCCAAGCATTGGGATCACCATCCTTTCTCTCTCTATTCTCTTTCTCTCTCCTGGTGACATTGGTGGAGATGGTTGTGAATCAAAGTTTGATGAGGCCATTTGTGTGAAATTGATTTTGGATACAGCAGTGAAGCCCACACACTGGGCCAGAAGTGCTTCCCTTGATAACACGCACTAACAAACAAGTTATAATTCTTATCTTAGGCTATTGTTATCAGAGTGTGTGTGCTTTTGTTTGTTTTTTAGGCTGAGAAAGAAAGAAAATATTGACTTCACATTGAAGAATTAAATTTTTTTTTTTTTTTTAAATCTATGGTGAAAGACAAGCCACTATTATTGCTCTTATACCTATGAATATCTGCAGAAGTGATATGAAGTAATTAAAATGTAATTTTTTCATTTCATCTTGTCTACTTCAATGATGTATTTGCATGGAGGTGGGATTGTCATAAATAATTCATGTGATGAAAAATCACTTTACTGCTAAATGATAACGACACATATAAAAAAATAAATGAATAAAAAATAATTACTGAAACAAATTTAACAAAGCAATTAGGAAACTAATTAAAAATAAAAACAAATCATGGAATAGGTTAATAAAATATCACCCTAGAATACCCAACCTTTGCGGCCTATCTAAAACCCACAAAATATGCATCCCAATGTGCCCCATTATTTCAGAAATAGGCAACAAACTGGCTAAAGCCATGATGATAAAAATTTTTACCCCATCTCCTTGGAACAATCAGCCCGTCACACATAAAAACATTCAGGTAATCTATTTGAAAAACTAAGGAGAACAAATATTACTGACAAACTCATGGCCTGTGTAGATATAAAATTGTTTTACACTAACATCCTGGTTGAAAAATGCTTAAATCTCTTAGAAAAAGCATCTAACATAATCAAAGATAAAACTCTCCCTACCAATAGCTAAAATAATAAACAAATTTGGATTACCAATGGGATCCCCTCTTAGTGGAGTAATGGCATGTATTTTTTTAATTTCTCAAATCTGGTTTTCTCCAGGGTATTTTACCTGAACAATCAGCATACTTCCAGTATATTGATAATGCTCTATTAATACATCCCTGTGATACTGATTTACCTGGACTTGTAGATAAATTAAACAAAGTTGAGCATACAATAGAATTTACATATGAAATGGAAGAAAATAATACTTTACCTTTCCTAGATATCATGTTGCACAGTGTTGGCAGCAGCTTAAAACTTAGTGTCCACCAAAAATCAACTAAGAAAAATAATTTATATAAATTTCTATTCCCATCATAAAAAAAATCTGGAATAAACATCATATTCTACTTCAGAGCTCTCAAAATCTTCAGCTTCTCAATATTTAGATGAAGAGGAGAAATAGATTGAAAATACTTTCAAGACACTCCAATATCCTAACTATTTCATATTCAGTGCAAAATAAAATGCTCATAAAATATTCTAATGAATCCAAAAATATGTTCTACAACCACAATTGAAAACAATTTATCTAAACTGAACATAAAATGCAGCAAATACATTTAAAACAATAAAAAACTTAAAACAAGCCAAAACTTGGAGGAATTTACAAGGATTGCTGGAAAGAACATATTGGAGAAACCTCAAGTTTAAATAAAAGATTACATGAACATGAGACTTTTTTTTTTTTTTAAAAACACACACACTAAATGTATTAGTTGTCCACCATAACAGAACTAACCACAATTTTGACATGAAAAATGCTACTTGAATTAAGAGAAAATAATTCACTAAGACAATGTTTAGAAAGTGCTTTGATCGCTAATTCCTAGCAGTTAAATTTGTATCCAGGTTTCTATGTTTCACCATTTTTGGTAGATCTTCTATTATCACAATATGGAATATTTAATAACAAAGATGAGGGAAACAAGAAAAAGGAGTCTGAGTGAGGTTGGTTGGATTGAATACCCAAAATACATTATTAAAAAAAATTTTAAATTGCCAGTCTCTCAGTCATGCACATGTGTAGACGCATCAACATAAACACGGCTAGTCTGATGAAGTTGTAATGGATAAAACATGTCACCCGAAAACTTTTTCCACTTTGTCATACATCTTTCTTCCAAAACGGTTTGTGATATGCAAAATTTATATATTGATGCCAATAACCTTTTGATGTGCTCGTTCTCCTACCCCTTGTATATAAATTAATCACGGACAGATAATTAATTCAGGAAGAATCATAACTAGGACTTTGACTTTTATTTTTGAGTTACAAGTATGTAGCATTCAAAAGAATTCAATATTTTCGTTATGTTGGACTATGATTAATTTATAAAAAACAAAAACTGCATTTAACAAAAAAAAGAAAAGAAATCACTTGTAAATAAAAGGTGATTTACAAGAGCAAGTAAAAAATTTTACAAGAGCAGCTGCTGAAATCTTGAAGCACTTCCTAAAATCCCTGATAAAATAATCAAACATAAGTTTCGGTTTTTAGATACTTGCAAATCAAAACGCAAGACAAATGTTCACAGTAGTTATCTGTTAAGTCCTTAAGACCTTATCTCCATTTTAACTTGTATGTAACGTACTTCATATGTACACTCTTACATGATGTTATGCATGCAAAATTGGTTATGTAATTTAGGCCTTGAAAGTGTTGACCCACCACTACATTATATTTGGGTTAATGTGTCAAAATCACATTGTTTCTGTTATAAAATAATTTTTTTTTACTTTTATTTTCATGACCACACTCCAAAATGGTCTCATTCCATTCAAATTAAGACTGACTTAATTTACAAGGGAGTGGTTAAATGTTGGCCTGACCCACTCCCCAAAATTTGAGTTATCTCTGACTATTTTTGGAAAAGTATTTTATCTTGTAACAATTTGCATGATTCTTGTTTTATTTTTTATTTGTTTCAGATCATTGATTGAAGCTTGTAGAATTTGAAGTTGAATTTCAGACAATCCTGTATTATTTGTGCTCAAAGAAAAACACTAAATAAAATCCAAGAATATGGTAATAAACATTGAGCCATAAATTATCTATCATACTCAAATGGAAAGAATTGGTGTGCTAGAGATTTTAAAACACAAGGTACAGCATGGTCTAGGATACCTTCAATTGTCATCTCTTGAAATTGTTAATCATATTGATGTCTTTATTTTGGACAATTGACGGCCAAAGGAATTGCTGAGACCCTAGATATCTAAGGAATATGTTGAGTTTCTAATTCGTGATTAGTTGAATTTGCAGAAGATGACATTGGCACTAAAATATTTAAATGCTGGACAGAAACAATATTGAATAGACATATCCAGATTGATTTTTGCAGCATTTATTGTGATCTAGTAATAAATTTTGGAACAATATGTAACTTTATAAAAACTGTTCATACCACTATGCTAGTATTTTTATGACTGAAAAAATTCAACACCCAAAAGTCCAGAAAATTCATTCTTCAAAATAACTTCCTTATCTCCAAATCCATGGCTATCCTCAGCAGGGCCGAACCATGCAGAATACTACTCTAACTTGTACCAATTAAAGGAGGAACTGAAAAATGATGGATGTGGGGGCTATAGAAAATGTTTTCTTTTTGCAGGACTATGCACCTGTTCACAAGGCTGATAAAATAATAGGCATTTTGAAGAATTTGTGCTTTGAGTGAATTAACCATCTGTCCTGTTTCCAAAAGGAAAATTTCAAATGATTTGGAAATGATAACAGCAGAATATTTTGATGACCAAATATATATTTGGGCATCAGTCTTTCTATTATATATGTGTGATGGACAAGGGAAATCTTTTCTTTTTTATTGAATAAAAAAAAAAAACTTATAGAATTTTACTTGCCTGTCACATTCAGTGAAATGTAAGAGTGTTAAAATTTGTTATATGTATTGGATCAGAAGAGCCATGTTCAAAATCAGGTAAGTATTTATACATATATAGAGGAGGTCATAAGAACCAACAATACATGGTCAATGTCAGTTTCCCAATTCAGTGTGTTCTTTTTAAGGTTACTTTGAAGTGTGAAACTGAAATTTACTATAGAGTGCTCTTACACACACACACACACACACTTTCATAGCTTTTGGCTATTCTCATCTTGTTTTGACCAAGAACATTTTAGCACCCCTCTTAATTCATTTGGTTTTGAAACTGATTTATTCCCTCTCCACCACAATCTCAAAAAAGATAAATTTTAAAATAATTTGTGATTTATTCTTTTTGACATTGTTTGGAATTTTCATAAAAGAAAAAGAAAAATAGCAATTTTCAGAAGAATGTTTTATATACTTTGAATTGTTATTTCAATTCTACATAGCAATTAGAATAGACTAAATAGCTATTGTTTTTATTTGTCTTATTTAAGATATCTCTGACATTTTACCAAATGTTGTTTAATATAAATTAAGGAGTTGTAAAAAAATTTGAAATTTGTTTTTAATTTTCATTTCAGGCATTTACTTTCAGTCTATTTATATTTGAGTTGCATAACTACATGTAGCCTTTTGCATATTTGAATCAAATCCTCCACTTACAACTCTATACAAGTTTCAGTCTGATCTAATATATATATATATATATATATCTATATCAATTATGTAGTGCGTATTCAATTTATATAACGTAAATCATTCATACGAAAAACAAATAATGAAGCTAATTATATGGCAAGAATCACTCTCGCAAACAATATTTAATAATAAAATACAATCAACTGATGATGATCGTTCGAAACGATTGAAAGCCGGGCTAGTAGAAAAAATAAGACCTGATAAAACCGGAATTTATAAACAAGGATCATACTATTCATTAACGGATTCGAAGTTGATTGTATTTTATTATTAAATATTGTTTGTGAGAGTGATTCTTGCCATATAATTAGCTTCATTATTTGTTTTTCGTATGAATGATTTACGTTGTATAAATTGAATACGCACTACATAATTGATATTAAAATAACCTGATCCTAAGTGCGAATTCCTGATAATAACTGTGACATTACTCTAATTATTGAACAATTTAGTTCATGCCACATTTACTATAAAAAAAGCTTACTTCTTCAGTACAAGAACGCACATTTTTCAAATTTAAAAAAATTTAAACCTTAGCGTCGCGACTGCATGCTCCAAAATTATTCTTACATTTAACAATATCACATTGCTAAAAAAAACACTTCTTTCGGTCTGCACTATCTTTCAATGTCTCATTATTACCTGGAATTTAACAAAAACACACTCAAATGTCTACCTGATGATGGTCGTTCGAAACGATTGAAAGCCGGGCTAGTAGAAAAAATAAGACCTGATAAAACCGGAATTTATAAACAAGGATCGTTCATTAACGGATTCGAAGTTGATTGTATTTTATTATTAAATATTGTTTGCGAGAGTGATTCTTGCCATATAATTAGCTTCATTATTTGTTTTTCGTATGAATGATTTACGTTATATATATATATATATATATATATGTATATATATATATATACATATATATATATATATATATAGAATTAACCCAACATTTTTATGTGTTGCTCTCTGTAAGAAACACAAATCTTACCTGTATCTATATAGTGTTATTTGAAAACCATTCTTTTATGGCACTTGCTCAATTTTTGTAGTACTAAAAGGAACAAAGTTCAATTTCTGCTCTTGATGTTATATCCAAGGGAATGTATTTAATATCATCTGTTTGTTAATAAAGAAAATATGAACATTTTTTTCTCAATCATTCTTACAGATTTTTCAAGTTTTTTTTCTTCTTTTGTGTATAAGCCATAACTTGAAAGAAACTGAATTGAAATTGTTTATTTTACATTAATGTTGAGTTATTGTCGTTTCAGATGCATGCACATTCTACTGTGATGATTCCAGTTGTCTGTCAGATAAGTTGCTAGTCTGTAATGGCAAATCTGATTGTGTTGATCAGTCAGATGAACAAAACTGCAATGAAAGAGAAGACACTAGTCCTGCACCTACAGAGCAGCCTTTGAGGAGTAAGTAGGCAGACATTGGTGCCATTCATTTTAAAATTTCCTGTTAATAACCAAAAAACTACACTCCAGCATTAAAAAGTATTTTTTTTAAATGCGACTTTGAGGTGGGGTGCTTACTCAGAATTGTATATTTCAAATTCTGTTAGGAATTCAATACTTGTTTTCAAATTCAAGGCCTACTCACTCCTGTTGGAGGAATCCCTCCCTGATTGACCATATCTTCAGGGGTGTAGCCATACTCACCATACTTGGCCAAATTTTAGGTTTGCGTGGCTATTAACACATAATTGGTGTGGATTGGCGTTAACTCTGCCATCTATAGGCTCTTGTTTTTTGTGCTGCTGGAGTTCCACTTACCCTCCTCACCAAGGTGAGCTGGTTTAGTCACTGACTATTCAGATTTTGAATTCAGAGTTGTCTTTCTCCTAGACCAGTTGCCACTCAGAGCTATAGGACCCAGTCTGTCCTGCTATTTACCCATAGCTGGAGAGAGAAGAGATAGATTCATACCTTTCCCAAGAGTATTTGCATATAAGTTTGAATATAACAAACTCAAATGAAATTTGAACTCTGCTCTCCAATTCCTTAATCTGAGATGCTATCCATTACTCCCCCTATGCCTCCACATAATTGTTTCATTACTTTGATTTCTTGAATGCAAATTTGTTTCAGCATCATTTATACTACAAGTTTCTTTGATTCCTTAGCTACTTAATTATTCTTTTAATACTATGTCCTTAGATGATCATAGCTCTCCACTTCTTTTATCCTAATGTTGTGGTTTACCATGACTGTTTTTAGGATAGGTAATGGAGTGGTTCCAACATAACCTACACTGATTTAAATTCAGTTGTACTCCTAGATTGGTTGCCTTATCAAGGCTTAAGAACCCAGTCTACTCTATCCAACCCATAGCTGGTAGGATGATTCATATCTTTCTCAAAACCTGCAAAAGGTTAAGCTGTAAATCACAAATCAATCAATCAATCATGTCTTTCTCAAAAATATTAATGTGAAGTGAATGCAAAAACTGTCTTGGCTATAACTTGCATTCAACCTGGTAATTCCACTTTCCTTGCTATGCCAGATGCATACCCGATGTCTTTGTAATACCTTGCATACAATGACTCATATCTTCAAATAGATTTGATTGAATTCCAAACTTCAGGGACCACTTGACTTTTCTCTCTCCATTTTATTTTTACGTCAGTTACTAAACAAACAAGTTTACATGAGATTTTTTTTTGTATTTTTCCGCATGATTGTTCTTGCTGGTTTTATTATTTCTTTATTGATTATAGAAAAAAAATAGTAAAAAGTTAAATTCATCAACTTGTCTTCTGCCTCTACAGGAATGCTGCATGTCTCATCCAGATTCATAAAATAAATTTAAATAGTTTTGTTTACACAGTTTATTTATCATTTTTTGTTCTGTGGAAGGAAATACTTGTCAAAAGAATCCATCAAATTTCATATTTATATTATAATATCTATTTGTTGCTAAATTTTAACTTTAGCAGAAGGATACATTAATAAAGTAGCTACTGTGAATCAGATGCTGTCAATGGTTTGTAAGATTTGTACAAGAATTGGTCATGGCTGATGCTCAAATAATTTACTTGAAGTAACATTGAGCAAACTCAACAAGGACTGAACTTGCTCCAAGTATCTTGAAAAGCCCCAAAACATGTTATATGATTATGAGTGTTCATTACTTACTCTGACAAATAAAAGTGAAAGATAGTGCAATAGGTTTTATTTTATATTTTAAAAAACACCCGGCAAAATCTGGCCTTGTGAATTAAGATGAAGTGCCATGGCTGCTGTGGTTACAATAAATTAGCTATAAATTCAAAAAATAATTAACTGTCCTTTCCATTGTCCAAATTTTATTTTTAATGGCACATGATTTTGTAATAATTCACCTCCATTTCTTTTTCTATTGTTGTGTGTGTGTGTGTGTGTGTCTCTCTCTCTCTCTCTCTCTCTCTCTATATATATATATATATAGAGAGAGAGAGAGAGTATAGGATTGGTGTATACGGAATAAATTCCAATAACCAAAAAATACTATTCTTAAAAGAGTGCTCAATACAGAGTAGAGCAAATATAATAAATTGTAACGAAGCTCAGAGCAACATTAGATTTTAATGTTTATTCTAACTGAATTTTTGGCCTTTCAATAAAACAAAATAGATAACAAAACATATTTTTTCCTCAATTTCTACTTTAAATAATTTTATAATTTTTTAAACTTAATACAGATTAAATTTACAATTGTTAATTTTTAATTTTATAGTAAAATTTAATATTAGTTAGAATGAATTCTATTTTAGTCTAACATTAAAGCATTAATTAATTATTATAACCAAAGTTTGTTGTCAAATTTTTTGAATTCTCATATACTTATATTTTGATTGGTCATTCCAGCTTATGTATCAGCATTTCCCCTAGTGAGGTGTGTTTGGATGAATTTGAACCTTTTAAAACCCATTATTCTACCTTCAACACCATCATTTGATAAGACACCAGAAGTATTGAAACAAAATGGCTATTTTTGTAGTGATTTTATAACATATTTATGTTATAATTTTCAAATAAATATATATATATAGAGAGAGAGAGAGAGACACACACACACCTAAGAAATCACTAAAAAAAATCAGCATACCATGAGAAAACAGTTTTATTAAAATTCTCAAGAGTTGTCATTAATTTTATAATATTTAATGAAATTGTTTACTCCTTTTTAGAACATTCAAAATTTTGACTAATTGTACTTATTTTTAGCATAGGAAATTTTAACCTCTGTTTTGTGGTGACAGACACATTCATTTTGAAATTCTTGCAAAAATCAAATAATCGTCAGATTTTAATTAAATTTTCAGGATTTATTCACAAATGAATTAATTAGAAAATCATGGCAAACTTTTTATTTTATTTATTTTTTGCTTTACAGGTGTTTCACTCCCTTAATTTTATAAAAATTTGAGAAATTCAACGTGATAATTTTTAGTGACTACATTAGTTAAAAGTAGAATTGCTTGAAGAATTTAAGTCACCAATTTTATTTATTTTATTTTTCTTTCAAAATCAGATCTCGTTTTACCAAAAATCTGCTCTGAATCTAAAGATAAAAGTATGATAGGTAAAATGTTTTTCATTTCATGCATGCATGACATTTGATTTTGTTGACTGCATAGTATAGTAGGGTCAGTTTCTCACCATCTGTGAGAAACAGCACTGTGATACAATTCATTCTACCAGATATTTGGAAACAGCATGCTGTACTGCTTGGCATTCATGCCAGAAGCTCCAATACAAACATTTCAGAGTATTTGGGTGTCAATCTGAGG
Source organism: Acanthosepion esculentum (assembly GCA_964036315.1). Lineage (NCBI taxonomy): Eukaryota > Metazoa > Mollusca > Cephalopoda > Sepiida > Sepiidae > Acanthosepion > Acanthosepion esculentum. The sequence goes on from OZ038478.1 coordinate 63,062,893, forward strand.
ACAGTGCAGAGTATTCAGAAAGAGTTGGATGAGTCTAATGGTGATTATGAAGGTATAGCAGTTTAGAAAATTCACTCTGATCATTCTGATAAGAACTCCTGAATTTGTTGGTGAGGGCCTCAGACTGAGACTGCCAAAAAAAAGGTGGCTTTCTCAATTGTGACGTGACCTCACAAAGATAGTCCATGAGTTTAGGGAGACAGGCAGTAATCATAATGTTGTGTAGATAATGAATGATTGTCAACCAAAAAAGTTTAAAACATTTTAAAATTACATTTAAAAATGAAAGAAACAGGGTTGGATTTTAAAAAGAAAATTAATAAAATGTTGCTGAATGCTGCATTAAAGTAAACTAAACATCATGTTACATTTCATTAAATTTTAATGTCTGAAATTCATTCATTATTTTAATTGTTTCAAAGTTTAAAACCTTTTTTTTTTATAATCAGCATTGTTTTAACTTGCATGTTTCTATTTTAATTGTAACTTTACAGAATAATTATTACAATCAGCAAAACTGAATTATGAATTAGGGAACAAACTGACAATAATTAAATAAATAGACAAATTACAAGTAAATGAGATCTATATAACAAATACAAGCAAGCAAATAAACAGATTTAAAAATAAATTATAGAAAATATGTTACAGATATAGAATTTAACAAGTTTTCTTTTTTGCTTAACTTGTTAAGAGGAATTTTATTATTTTCCCTAGAACAAAAATTCAAGAGAGCATTTGTAAAACTCCAGATAAACATTCTTTCTGGTTTTTTTTCTATACTGTGACTCTCATCACAAGTGTTAACATTAAAAAGAATCTCATAATCTGCCAAAACATTCAATGTTATATGTATGGCTAATTTCCTTTGATTAACTGAATGAAGAAAAGAATAATTTTTTATCATTTTACCAATGACTACATAATTATATAGAACAAAATTTGTAGTTGTATCATTCATTATGATATAAAATTTATTTATCTCCTGAAAATAGCTGTTTATTTCAGGTATTTCTTCCATATTATCTCGTCCAGATATTAAATTTTTGCAGCTATTGCATTTAATTTTCTTAAAAACTGCATAACAGCAATAACCTGCTAAATATAGTATAACAGGAAGAACTTCTCTGCATTTATTAATATCATCCTATTTAACATCAATTCTAAATTTATACATATCTAACTTTTTATCCTCTGTCACTTCATCCCAGTTTGGTTCTTGTAAATTCTTCAAATCAATTTTAATATATTATTGATTAAATGGTAAGCTCAATTTTAAAAACTGATAGCATTCTGTTTTTTTGTTTTTATACACTCAAATACTTGCCATATCGAGATATTAAACTGATCCCCACTAAGTCGCCAGTACTGAGCAAACCCCACCTTGAGGTGATCAGTTTGAAATTTGCCAGGTAGTATGTATGGCATTTTCAATTCTTCTATGCAATACTTGGTCAGTTCTAGAAATGCATAGGTTGTATGATGCAAAGCAGTGAAGGTTTTCTTTGTTAATTTTTCAATTCTTTCAGAAATGCTATTCCAAGATTCTAACCAGTACAGAATACAGAGAAATCTAAAGTTTTCTTCATTTACTCTAAGTGGATTAATATTTATATCTAAGCTGACAACCTTTATATGGTGTTTTTCAGTATAGTGCACCAGGTATAAAATATGTTTATATATTCTGCAACTTCAGCAAAATTCTGTTTTCCTAAATAGTGTACTCATTAAAAATTTGCAGAACTACATTTTCCTTTCAAGATGAGTAGGAGAAATTCAAGTGACTTTGTCTTTGTTTGGCCTACTACCACCACCTCACTAACCCGTCCAACCCATTGCATTTGGTTTCTGAAATCTAGACATATTTATAGAGTCCATCACACTTCATTTTTTTTTTTTTTATGACGTTGTTTGGGAATTAATTTTTTTTTGTTTTTTTGTTTTGTTTTGGTTTTTTTTCATTTTCTTTCAGACCTGCTAGCTTAATGTGTAAATTTCTATCGTGTGTATATGTATATACACACAGTAGTTGAGGTACCTGTTATTGCCCGGGTGTACATGGCTGCAATTGTATAACCCCCCCCCCCTCCTTTTAGAAATGTCTGTCTCTGCTTGCATGCATCATCCATTTGTATACTAAGCTACTCTCCCCTCGTTTTTACAGTATGTCCTTCACAAGTGTTTGATTGTTCTTTAATAAAGGAATTTCATTGATAAAACCTTCTTGCGTGGTCATTGCTTGGGGTTAAATTGTTTCAATGTTTCAGATATTCAGTAAATTTCCTATGGCTGTAATAATTCTCAAAATAGTATGGCATTGTTCACAAATCTTAATAATCAAACAAAAACAGGGATGAAGTGTCAGAGCTTGATTCAACTGCAAATGTATGAATGCCACCCCGCCTCTTTCACATGTTTACTGTAAAGTTGGGGTTAATAGGGGGTTCTTCAAGATTTTTTCCCTTTTAACACTTCAGTAATTTTTCTCAATCTTTGCATCAAAAGTTGTTTGAATGCCAATTTAGGATGGAATCATATGAAGAAACCATTGGCTAAAGGGCAAAAGCTGATTTTGGACCTAGTTTGTCGAAGATTTCGTCCCCTTAACTGAAATAATCTAAACCAAACATTCACGCAAGACAATTTGTGTGTCATATGCAATTTACATTACAAATCTGGAAAGCATTGGATAAAAAACCAGGGAGTTATGGCTGAAAAATGGGCTTTTTGAACAAATTTTGTTATACACAGAGAAGTGAGCAGGAATAAAACCACACTATCTTATTTCTTGCATGATGGCAAATTTTTTGCGACATGTTTGAAGAAAATCAGCTAAAAAATGAGGAACTTATTCAACACTTAATTTTAAGTAGTACAAAAAACTTGATTTTTCTCACTTTTTTCTATTTTTTGTGTGACGTTAATGCCACAGGAAAATTATCAAGCACTCTACATAAACCTTGTAACATGATGTAAGTTTTGCATTAAATGCAGAAAACATCCGCTCATCCAGTAAAAATTTTGTTCGCGGGTAACTTCACCTTGTTTTTTGTAAAAAGTCATACCCACCTTCACTTTTATTGATTTTTCTGCCAAACCCGAAGCGGGAGGTGGGGCGGTGAGTTTGGGATTGGAGAATGAAAAGTTGGTCTTGACCTACCTTGGTAAATTTGCAACATTTACAATTTCAATGAAATCAGTTGAGAAATGTGAACATGCATAAATAACATAGACACACACACACACTTTCTGTTACATACTAGCGGGTTTCACAAAGTAAGATATATTCACTACTTGAAATCTTTGAAACAAAAATTTTAAAGGCTCATTTAAGTTAAGGAAATTTTACAAATAGATGCCATCTTGTTGAAGGCCAAGTAAAATGCAAATATCAAACACTTTTCTGCATTATATAAGATGATATTCCTAAACAGAACTATTTTTTATATGAAAATCAAAACAATCCTTGAATAAAAGAACAATAATGAAGAACAGTTAATTAATGAAATAAACTTTTTGAAATCAGTATGCAAATTAGTTAATATAAAAGCATAATATTGTCTAGAAGTAGATAATATATAATAGGGATATTGAACTTTTAGTGTGTAAATTCCTCTTTAGTTTCTAGCACATTACTTGTCATCTCTCAGATGCATCTCTGTCTTTGAGCAGAGCGTACTCAGGGGCTTCTCTGTCAAAGGACAGAGGGGCAACTAAGGAAAATAATATTGAAGAGGTGTCCATCCCTGGGGAACAGCTGCTCCCATTGCACCAAGGCCAGTGTAAATACCGTGTGTAAATTCCTCTTGAGGAGTTTCTAACACATTACTTATCATCTCTCAATTGCAATTTGGGCAGAATGTGCTCAGGGGCTACTCCGTCAAAGGTACCCAGCACCAGAAAGAGGGATCAGTGCTTGCACCAGAGCCAGCACAACTGACGTGCTCGGGTCCCCACCTTAAAAAAGACCTTGTGTCACATCTCATCTCAGTGGGGAGACAGAGTAAATACCGTATGTAAATTCCTCTCTCTTGAGTGGTATACACATTCTGATACTTAGCTGGTCATAACTTGTCATAGCTGGTCCAAGCTAGTCATAGCTATGATACTACCAGCACAGGGACAGATCTCTGTGACCAGCAAGACCTATTGGCCCAAGTGAAGACACTTGGGTCCCCACGTTAAAAACTGACCTTGTGTCACAACCTGACTCGGTTGGGGGGGGGGGGTCAAGTAAATCAACACATTTTGATACTTACCAGTCACAGGGATCTATCCCTGCGCTGGTAGTATCACAACTATGACTAACTTGGACCGGCTCTGATTAGATTACACAAGCTCTGATCAACTTGGATAAGCTAAGACCAGTGGTCCAAGTGAAGACACTCTGGTCCCCATGTTAAAAAGTGACCTTGTGTCGCAAGCTGACTCAGTGGGGGTCAAGTAAATACAGTGTAAATTGTTCTCTTGAGTAGTTTGTAATATTTATTTATCATCTCTCAATTGTGTTTCTGTCTTTGGCCAGAGGCGGCTCCATCAAAGGACAGTCGGAACTGAGGAAAATTATACTAAGAGGTGCCTAGCCCTGGGGAACAGCTGTCCAAGGCTGTCACAACTTCGTGGAGGGGTTGTGCAATTACTATAAAGTAGAGCTAGCACTTTTTAATCTCAGATTTTGTGGGGGAATTGAGCTCCAATTTCGCATTTATTCATATAGATTCCATAATGTAAGTTTTACTAAATTAGCTATTATGTTTCTCTAACTCTTCAAATGTTGAATGTATAAATAATTCTAATTTCTATTTTCCCATCTTTACACTATATTAATTTTATCTTATAAACTGTCCTTTGTTCTGTCACCCATGAAATAAAAATAATTGTTTGTATGGAAAATAAGGATCTACATACATCAAATTGTCTTTAAATTAAGTGGCAGCAGAAGAATTATCATTGAACTTTTTAAAAGGTAAGCTTACACATTAATTCAATACTTAAATGCAGCGATCAATTTTGAGTTCTTCTCTAGTTTATTGATGCCTATTGCATCTACTCCTCCCTAGTTATTGTGACGATGGCCAAACCAAGAGTCCTCCACAGGAGCTAGCTTAAATGCTGCCCAATGGGGCAGCTTTTAAGCTATTTATAGTAAAACGTACACTGCAATTTTGGATACAAAAAGAAAATAAGTTACCTCCCTTGAGCCATGAAAAGCAATGATAATGGCTAGTATAATATATTAATATATATTTTTAACCTTGCATATTCTAGCAACCTTGAATCTCAGCTCAATGAAAATCATTCCTGTGCCTAACTTTTCTAGGGCTTTTGAATGAGCTATCATTGAATTCGGACCAGTGGGAGCAGAGGAATTGCTTGAACAGACACACACGAACATATACACTCTACTTTTAAATTTTATATATATATATATATATATATATATATATATATAATTTTTTGTTTTGTTTTTTAATCCTGAAGTCACCATTTTCATTATTTTAAAGGAGGGTTGGTCATCCTGGCACCTCATTGAACAACCCCCATTGGGAATTTTTTTGTTTTGTTTTGGGCCTGTTAGTTTATTGTGATAGTTTCAATCACGTATTGTTCTAATAATGAGTAATTGAACTTCTACTAAGTTAAAATTTAATTATTTTATTCTATTCTGCCTCCTTACTAACTCTGACCCACAAATATTTTACTTGCAAACAGATTTGGATGTCCTTTTTTTTTTTTCTATTTTTTTTTTTTAATATATAAATATATATAGGGTAACTATTCTACAGTCATAATGTCAGCAACTAAACCAGCTACCTGACTCTATGTTCTTGTGAGTGAGGCATCTTGTTAGCAAGCCAGTATGATGAAAAATAAGACCTAACAAAGGGCAGAAGAACTCTCGATGAGTCAGCGGCCAGCTAACTAAAGGTGGTGTCTTCATAAACCACCATGGAGATGGCAACAGGAAACCACACCACTATTAATCCAAAGAAATATCATGGCAAATAATGCACACATTATGAAAGCTAACGTTGTGAAGCAGGTTAAGTCTATGGGAATTAACTCCTTGCCTGGTAAGGACTGACATGTGCAACAGGTGTCACCTGACCGTCATCCAGCTACTGCTAGCACAAACAACGTAAAGGGCATAAAATTCCTTGGAACCTATCTCTTGTGCAGAAAGGAGCGACAGGTGTCACTGGACAATTAACCAGTGACTGCTCACATCAAACAAAAAATAACTCTGGAAATGGAATGTTAGGACATTGAACAACTGCAGCCAGTTAGAAAATGTAAAACAGGAGATGAGTAGGCTAAATATCAACATCTTAAGTATATACGAAACTAGGTGGCCAGACAACAGAGATTTTGTCAGTGACAATCACAGGATTATATATGCAGGAGAGAAAAACAATAAAAAAAAAAAAGTAGGATTGATACTAGATAAAGAATTCAAGAAATGCATTCTGGGATATTACCAATTATTAAAAAAATTCTGGTTGCCAACGTGAAAGGAAAGCTTTTCAACTTAGCTATCATAATAGTGTATGCACCAACAGTACAAAGTAAGGAAGAAGAAATTGAATCTTTCTACTCCATGCTTGACAACACCAGGGTTCATTGCAAATCACACGGAGTCATAATTATCATGTGAGATCTGAATGCCAAAGTAGGCAGGGAGAAAGCAGGGGAGATAACTGGCAAATTTGGACTAGGAACTGGCAACAAACACAGTGAAAAATGGATCCAATGGTGCATGGCCAATGAGCAGGTAATAGCCAACACATGGTCCCAAGAACATCAGGGATGATTATGGACACGGAGAAGCCCAGGAGGAGAAACTAAAAACCAACTTGACTACATAACTATCAACAAAGGATTCAAGAATGCAATGGTTCACTGCAGAAGCGACCATCACCTTGTTATCTGTAAACAAAGAATGAAACTATGGAAACTGAAGAAGCCTAACGCAGCACACGCATTGCAATACAACAAACTCCTGAGAAATCCAAATCTGAAGGAAAAATATATGGACAGTGTGAAAAAAAGATATGAGGGACAAAATGGAAACTTAAAATGGGACACACTAAGAGAAGCTTTAGTGACACCAGCAAACGACATCATCCCAGAGGAGAATGGACAAAGAAGAAAAAAAAATGAATGGATCACTTATGAGAAGATTCTCAACATGATACAAAGGAGACAAAAATCTCTGCCAAGATATGGAACAGAATACAGAAAACTACATAATGAAATAAGGATCAAATGCAGGCAGGCTAAAGAAGCGTGGCTAAACAAAGAATGTGCAGAAATAGAGAGATTGAGTACTACAAACAAAGGAGATATGCATAAACAAATAAGGGAACTAACAGGACAGAAGACTTGCTCGTTAACCAGCTGCATAAAATCCAAGGATGGAACGCTCATATTCGAGAAGGAAAAAAATTCTTCAGTGCTGGACCGAGAACTCTTCTACGATGAAAGAACAACCAGCAATACACACAATTACCGACTGGCCAGAAATTCTAAAAACTGAAGTAGAAGCTGCACTGACCAAATTGGCCCTGCCACTTTGTTTCTGTTCAAATGGAATTGTAACAGATGTTGGCAGCCTTAGATGATTTTGACATAGAGAAGATTACAGAAATAATAAATTAAATCTAAAACAGTGGGGATATACCAGAAGATCTAAGCAGATCTACTTTCCTAGCACTGCCTAAGAAACCAGGTGCAAATGAATGTGAACTCCACCAAACAATCAGCTTAATGAGCCACATAACAAAACTTGTCTGTATTCTGATGACTAGAGCATGCAGCAGAATAAAGTCAGAGATAGGACAAGAATAGTGCTGGTTTGTTAAAGACACCAGAACAAGGAATGCAATATTCATGCTCAGAATGTTATCAAAAAGAGCAATACAGATGCAGAAGAATGTGAACCTGTGTTTTATAAATTCTGCAAAGGAATTTGACAAAGTACACCACAAAGATTTGTTTGAGCTGCTCAGCAACCTTAACATATTTGGGAAAGACATTAGAATAATCAAAAAACCTATACTGGCAGCAAACTGCCTGCATAAAGATACAAAAATAGAAAGGGGCATAAGGCAAGTATGTATCTTCTCACCAGACTTATTCAACCTATACAGCAAGGCAATTCTAAGAGAACTGGAAATCCTACCAGGATTCATCATTGGTGGCCACAATCTTAACAACATAAGCAGATGACATAGTGCTGATAACACTGGAAGGAAACTACAAAACCTATGAAAGGTAGTGAAGGAGAGTGAGAAGAAGGGACTACAAGAAGACAGAATGCATGGTCATCAGCAAAAAAATGAACCCAAAATGCAATTTACAGATCAGGGATACTAAAATCAATCGGGTGCAGAAATTTAAATATCTGGGAAGTGTTATGACCGTGTGATGCTGAGATCCAAAGATGTATCGGGATGGTTAAAGGCGCATTTCAAAAGCTCGGCAGGGTATTATGAAACGGGAAGATTTCATTGGTAACAAAGAAAAGAGTATTGAACTGCTATGTGATATATCTGTCCTCTCTTATGGCAGAAAATTTTGGATGATCTCCTCAAAGATGAAGAAGACTCAAAGCAACAGAAGTATGGTTCTACAGAAGGATGCTAAGGATACCATGGACTGAACGCGTGAGCAACAATGAGGTTTTGGAGAGAATGCAAACAAATAGGAAACTTAACATCAGGAAGAAGCAGCTGAAATTTATGGGACATGTAATGAGAAAATTTGATACTCACAGGGCAGATAGAGGGAAAGAGGAACAAGAAAAAGCATTGCGTGATATACTTTAACATGCTTAAGCAAGTGGATGATAGAACAGGGTCTGGGAGAAATAACAAAAAGACAAAACATTAAGAGCTACAAGGGACAGGAGGAAATGGAGAGCCATGGTTGCCTACATCCTCAAGGGATACAGCATATAAATGGAGAAAGTGCCTTTGAGGTCAATTTATAACAATATTTCAAAATTGACTGAGATTCCTGGGCATGAAGTTTCTGTAAGGTACAAAATAGAGCACTTTGGATATTATATACTTCATGATTTTCATTGACAAAATTTTGGGAACAGTATGCATTTATTTGCATCTTTTTGGCCAAGCTTACTGTTTCTAATGCATGTTAATATATAGACCGAGTCAAATAGGAAAAAAAGAAGTCTAGACTTCATAACTGGGTGTGGATATACAACTGAAAGCTTTGGTGGACTACAAAAACAGATATAGCTCTTTTAGTTATATCATTATTATCTGTTAGACTTTCAAGTATTATCAATCATATCTCCTCTAAACCAATTATATATTTAACTCAGCTTGAAGATATTTTGGCATAACATGCACAATATCCTTATATTGTGAGAATACACTGCTAAGCATATAAAAGTAAAAGTACTTGTTGCAGCTTCATTACTGTTATCAGATAAGCCAACAATATTACCATCCTTATAATCAAAATAAGGTTCTAGGTGAATTTCATCAACAAGTAAAGATACTGTGGTGTCTTTCTGTACTAATAACTTAAATTTATTTTTAATATATATAAGAAAATTATGTTGCTAAATCAAAGGATTCATATATGTTGATAAGGCCAATCTTTTAATGGTTGAATAGCTAGGCAAAATTATATTTTTGCTGTCTCTTAACAACCTGTACCCTTTAGGGGAGCAGTTATACAACAATGAAGAAAATATCATTTCTCATTTCTGTTGAATAATCATACTTATTCTGTGTCATTAAGTTTAGCTGCTCATATATAAATTTGATCGAATTAAAATATTTGTTTGATTCTTCTTGCACCAATAGTAGAAACGACATTACCAATTTTAATATAAAAATCACATTTTGAGATTTTTTTTTTTTTTTTCATGTTTTCCATCAGAATTTCAAGAGTATTTTGATCTGTTATATGTTTAGGAATGTTATAGTCCCCTATTTCCACATCTCTACAAAACACATGTACTGCAAAAACAAATTGAATTACAAGAGACGAATTGATTTTTGGATATGGGGATTTGATGATGTTGCATATAATAAGTCTCTCTTGCTAACAACACTCAAGTAGTTTCTATCAAGAAAATTTAATTTCCCTTCTATATCGTTAATATTAGGGAATTTACTCTGCTGTTTGTATGATAAGTCATCAGTAATACTTTGATTTAAAGCACTTAAAAGGGCAGAATTCTCTTAGAATCTGGCGATTCTCTAGAGGTTGTCATTGAAGATAAATATGAGGGACAGTTTGGTAGAATTCTAGGGATAGCACCATCATGAAGATGTGTTTTCTGAAGTTTAACTGCAATCATGGCTTCTGTTTTTTCATCAAAGGCTTACAATTCTCTGTCTTCAGGTTGAAAATGTTGTTCACATAACTAAAGATTTTTAAAACCAAACCTATTTTAAATTCTTCAAAAATCTAAAAAAGAAAAAAGTAAACAAAATCTACATTAATGAAATGTTCTGGCATTTTTAAGGAAAAAATTTAATGTATTAATTCAACGAAAAATTATAAATGAGAAAACTATTTTAAAGCATTTTTACAATATGAAATTCTTAAAATAAATAAATAAAATGAAGCTAAATAAAAATAAACAGAATTTTTAAGATTTATACATTTTTTAAATTAAATTAGAACAAAAAAATTGTTAAAATTTTATGTTG
>OZ038478.1:63076083-63158583 GCA_964036315.1 Acanthosepion esculentum
CATTTTCCCAACTGCTGAAACTTTTCTTTTTTTTAATCATTTCATCCCAAGCAAGGCAATAATACCACTAAACACAAGTGGTTACTGGAAGTGAAAGACAATGAGGAAACTTCAGTGAGAAGAACAGAAGATTGTGATTATTGTTGTTAATTTTCTATTTCTCCTATTCTTTTTTATACTCTGCAAACCCTTGTCTTAGATTTATTGCCTTGCTTGGGATGAAATGATAAAAAAACAAAACTTAACCCTTTTCATGTGACATAACTCTCCTTTTTTTCAGTCATCTTTCACAGTGTTATTCTCTTTATTAAAAAAAAAAAAATCTTACAAAAATAGAATGTACTTTTCTGAAACTTTGAGGAATATTAGCTGATTTAAATTATAATTAATCTGATTTGAAATAGCAGAAATATATTTTCTAAGCACAGAAGCTGTTTATTTAAGCTGTTGACATATTTGACAGCTTGATGACAGATTGATATTTATTTTTAACTAATATAAATATGAAAAAGGTGGAATTTAATTTCTCGAAATTTCATAAAATAAAAATATGACAATAACATAAGTGGTGAAAAAAATATTTCTAAATCAATTTCATTCATTTATGAATAAGTCCTGAAAATTTAATGAAAATCTGACAATTATTGAATTTTTACAAGAATTTCCAAAACATTTTTTTTCTTATTTTTTTTTCTTTTTTACTGCAAAAAAGATGCTAAATTTCCCATACTAATCTTTGATCTACTGCTAATGCAAGTAAAGCAAAACTTAAAAGATTTTGAATATACTAGAAAAAAATTCCTTTGGTCTTTCCTCTTAATAACATAAATATTTTTATGATAAAACTGTTTTTTATCAAATTTGGGTCCTTTTTCATCATGGTATGTTTATTTTTTTTTCTCTTAGCAAATTTTTGGAGGTACCTACTAAACATCCATTTACTGATGTCAGGTTAACACAACTTGCATTTTTAAATGAATTACATTCATTTCTTGATTTTCAACTTCATAGTTGGTTATGAATTTGACTAATATTCATACATTAAAAATTAGGATTTATGATCTGCAATAATTTTTTTTCAAATCCATCTTGTATTTGGAAGGATTCAGATTCAGGAAAATTGTTTTAAAAATTTGCTGGTTTTAAGTTATTGAACATTGTTCACAAATTTCATCAAATACTATTAATTCTATTTTATAGTTGAATGAATCCCTGTATAACCTTTGCTATTTATTTTATTTTTATTAGAGTTTTTTTTTTGTTTTTTTATATCCAAGGAAAATAATTAAAAAAAAAAATCACCGAGAAATCAGTATACCATGATGAAAATGTGCTCCAAATTTAATGAAAACAATGTTTCATCGTCAAAATCTTTATTTACATTATTCAGACTGTTTTCCTCATCTTTGTTGCCATATTCATGGTGTTTGGAATTTCGAACTGAACCCTTTATTCCGTCCACCAGGGCAGATTGTTCTAGTTTCATGTGCCAGGCCTCTTCCAGATATTTCAGTTATCTCCCTTTAACTCAATTCTCCAAGTTTTTGTTCACCACTGCAGTAGCTAGATATTAAACTCACAACTCTTTGGGTCAAGTTACTGGATCCAGCCAACACTCTTATCCACTGGGCCATGTGTCCTTGAGGACATCAATGGATGAATTTTTGGAACTTATGAACCTAATGTCTCAGTACCAGACCTCATATTGCAATTTTGTTGTTATTATTGCTTTTCTCTAGCATTCTGTATTACTGGTTCCCATATTATATTCATTTCTATGCTTGGCCAGATCAGGAGATTTTTGTGGCTTAGCATATGTGCTAATTCTTTAAGTTTTTGTATTTTCCAATGATGCTCTCTATTTCAACCTCATTCTGCAGATGGCAGTGATCTTCCTTTTCCCTCCATACACTTGTGTCCTCTAGGAGTCTGAACAATGTAAATAGTGTAAATAATTACAATACCTCCTCTCAGAAATGTAGACAGGATCTTTGTTATTATTAAGAGGAAAAATCAAAGTATTTTTCGGATATTTAATTAAATTTTTTACTTCTTTTTAGAACATTCGAAATTGATTAATTTGGAAATTCTTGCAAAAATCAAATAATTGTGAGATTTTAATGAAACTATCAAAAATGTTTTTTATTAGAAAATCTTGGTAAAAAAAATTTTTTCCCGTATTAATGAAAACTTGAGAAATTCAATCTGATAATTTTTAATGACTATATTAGTTAAAAGCAGAATTCTTTGGAGAATTTAAATCACCCAGAAGTCAAATTTCAAGTGGGCAGTGACTGACCACAACTGTCAGTTTCATGCACTGTCATGCAGTCATCAGGCAGTCAGGAGCTGTATCCTATGAAAAATAGGAACTCTTATACTCGCAGGAAAGTTCAAGATAGTAAACCAACCAAACTCACCAGGGGAAGGGTAACCTATCAAGTTAATATTAATGCTCTGTAAATTTACATTGAGCACGATTTTGTAAAAATAAAAATATCTATAAGAACACCGGATTATATATCTTACTGTTCTTTCTTTTTATTTATATACATATACATATATATATATATATATATATATATATATATATAAATTTTTAGTTTATTTTATTCTTTATCAAAATCAGACTCTATCTTGCCAAAAATCTGTTCTGAATCAAAGTAAAAAAGCAAACTAAGACATTATTTTATTAGAGAAGCTTTTAATTGCTTTTATAAATAATATATATTAAGGAAAATATTGTTTTTGAAAAAATTTTACAACGAAAAATGAATTTTTACAAGATTTGTTTTCATTTTTTTAATTTTAATTAGAATAATTTATAATCTTTTAAAATTCAGTTTCAATGGTGTAACAGTTAGGAAATATTGTTATTAAGTAATAAAACTATATTTACTAATCATATATTGTAATCTGACAGTTGTATGTGTAAAAACATTTTGAATTTAATAGATACAGTCACCCATACACAACAGGAAATAAGAGTGATAACTAAAGTAATTTTAGAGCAAAAATTCTCTGAAATTCAATAAAACATTAGATTACGGAGAATATTTTCTTAAATTTTTAAGATTACCAAGTACTTAAAAGGTTCTTGCAATTTGTTCCTCAATTATTTTTTTAAGGTTAAAGTTTCTAGGAATTTGCTGCTTAAAAATTCTGTGACACTGTAGTATAATAAATATTATAATTGATTTGATATTTTAATCCTTCTCCAATGAAAATTCTTACATTTTCTCTTTTTTTAAATTTTTTTTTTCTATACACAAAAGGATATTACAAAAACATGCAAGTATTGCTACACAATTGCAGTTGTTTCAACACACAACAATGCATCTCCTCAGGCGATTGTAAATTACTGTCGAGTGAACGATTAATTTGGTTTCAAAAGCAAAATACATCCCCTTTTTGTGAAAAAAACGGCCTCTTATTTATCAACTACTTATTTATTTCCTTTCAATTCAGTTAAGCTTTGGAATTTAACAATGTTTTCTTAGATTTTAGTTGGACTGTGTTGCACCATATGTGACTTATCTTTCTATTTGTATAATTAATTTGGATTCAATTTAGTTCAGTAGTATTATTAACATCTTATATGGATGTATTGGAATATACTTAGTATTTTTGACATTTTACATTGATTAGTTGATATTATTAACATCTTGTATGGATGATATTTGTTTAATGGTTGCATATTATTTACCAAATAATTCTATATGTTTAGATTATTTACTAGTATCTTAAAAAGGCCTCTTATTTATTAACTGCTAAAAAAATTTTTATATAGGAAATCTACAAAGCTTATAACTAGTTGGGCATTTGGTTAAATTACTTCTCTACCTCCCCCACTTTTATTTCTTATGAGAGTTGACTGTCTGACATGTGTACATTTATTGTAGCCATTTGTATCAGTCTAAGTTAATGTCTAGCTGTTGTTAGATGTCAAATCTTGACCATGACACATTTCTAAGATAATAATTTCTATATTTTTTTTTTCACTTGCTTTGAATTTAGCATAGGTCATATTTGATTAGTAGCCTTTATTTTATTTTATTCTATTTTTTTTTTTCAACAAATGAGGATGTATTTTGCTTTTGAAACCAAATTAATCATTCACTCGCCAGTAATTTACAATCGCCTGAGGAGATGCATCATTATGGCTTGAAACATGACTACAATTGTGTCATGATCCTTACATGTTTTGTAATATCCTAAAATAAATAAATATTGCTCTATGTATTGAACCTATAATATATATATATATAATGATAGTTTTAAGGTATGCTATAGTCATGGGTAAAAGATCAATATGAAGGATAGAGTATAGGTAAATATAAAAGGGGCATTGAAGTCAACACACAGGGGCAACAGTCGGTTTCATGTTAAACTCAGTCATCAGGCCATATATATCTATGTATATGTGTGTAAATTTTTCTTATTGGCTATTTTAATAAAAATGCCCGATGCTGTTTTAATTTTTTTAGATGAAGCTTAAAGATGGAAAATATTTTAAATGGAATTTGGTTCAAACTGACATTTGAACAACAAACGATTCTTTTAAAAACATAAACAAATAACTTGTAGAGAAATTTAAAATCAACCTTTTTTTTTTTTTTTTTTTTTTATTTTAACATTCTGAAAAACCTAACTGCTCATTCCCTCACTATCAGTCTCACAGAAGTTACAATTATGTATTTAAAAAGGTCAACATTTAGCAGTAGCTTGCATATTATAAAAAGTGATTTGCCCTGGTTTTAGACAAAGAGTTGGTAATATCTAAACACAGAGGTACAGGCATAATAATACATGTTGGCATGTGTGTACATGTCTTTCCATGTTTGTTTGGGTTTTTTTATTATTATTATTATTATTATTATTCTAAGCAAAATTGTATACAAATAGATATTTTTTTTTTTACAAGTTTCCTTCTCATCTGACTTATGAAGTTGAAATAATTCTGACAAGTAAAAGTGTTTGCTTAAAGCAATAACTTTATATTCCTTTTACCCTCTTAAATTTTTAACTGTTTTTTTTAATTGAATGATGAACTAAACATTCTTTTATAACATTGTTAAAAATAAAATTAAAACTCCTCATTTGTGTGACATTTCCAAAGATGTTATATACCATTTTTTGTGCTGTTTCGTTACTTACAAACTATCATAGTAAGTATATTAGTAGGTACCTTCACAGATTTGTGATACCTAAGGTTTAAAATGAATTTTTAAAACTGAAGAAGCTTTCTTGAAGCTTTTATTTTTAATTTCAAGTTAATAGATTAGATTTAATATTTCCAATAAGCAAAATATTTTGCTGTATTTCAAAAACTAAATTCACTGAAAGTAGTTTTCATTTTGAAATTGCCAAAATTAGCACCATTATTAGCCATCCGTCATCAAAAAATAATTCTTTTTATTAATTAGAAAATATGATACTTTTCTGAAACTATATTTGAGGAATATTAGCTAATTTAATGTTTAATTAATCTGATTTGGAAGAAATATTACTTAATTTTAGTTTAACATATCCCCTCCCAATTTTAGTTGCTGCTGTTGTTGAAAGTCCTCAAGTGATCTGGTTTCTATTATCTGGTATCTTTTCTTTATGATTCCGTAGTACTGATTCAGGATGGTGTTTGCTGAGAGCAAAGTTTAATTGCTCAAAGCCATTTTTAACCATCTATCTGAGAAGAAGGTGTATACAATTGGCAGTTCAAATATTTCAGAATAAGTTTGGCACTATGTATAACATCCATATTAAATGGTTAAATAGCCTTGTCAGATCAACCATTTAAGAACAAGTCTCACGTTTTTAGAGGAATTTTTTTCATTAGTTATGATTGTAATTTTTCCACCAGAGTTTATTAATCTTTATCCTTTACAAAATGTCCCAATTTATATTTTGAGCAATTTGGAAATGTTAGGAATTTAAATCATGGTAATAAGGTTCAACATATTTCACTTGGACCTGTTTCTGCTCTTTCTGTCTGATTTACCTACATTTAAAATTGCAAAAAATATGATTTCAGAACTAAGAGAATTTATTAGGATTATCATTGATGTTTTTGACATAGAATTCATTTTCCTACTTTAACAGCTGTTATGATCTTGTAAACAATTCAGTTTTTTTCCATGTAAAACCAAATCATTTACCTTTTAAATTGAAATCGTGTATTTAAAAAGTCTTCTAAAATGGAAATACATGTTTTTAAATTACTATTACTAAAAACAATGGGATGTCATTAAGTCTTAGCATGAAACTAGAGGTGCTAATAAGCTTTAGATGAAGGTTATTGATATAACAATTTTTATAAAAGTGCAAAAACCCTTAAAAGAATTTGCATCTGTACTGTTAATTCCATACAACAAATATTCACTCTTTGTTTTGTGTATATCACATGTTCATTCTGTAACTTGTTACTTTAATTGCAATTCTATCATGTGTCCTTTATATATATATATATATATATATATATATATATATATTCAAGATTGCTTACCACTCATATTATCTGTTACTTCAATACACGACACATATCTAAACAATTAAATAGCATAACACAACATGCAGTTAATTTGCGTTTCTTTGTTTTTAATCATTTTTTATCATTTCTGTTTTAATCTCTGATGAAACTTTAATAAAGTGAAACATGTTAGATTAAGATCCGTTTCCTACTTGTTCTTTATCCTATTATTTTGTTATATTATTATGGATAGGAATCTATATCTATATATATATATATATATATATATATATAAATTCATTCATTTAATCTCCCAGCTGACATTTTTTCCTTTGCATTTCAATAGTTGATTTGCTTAAAAGCCTCAGCATAGCTGATGCTAATCCCCACAATACTGCCTCATTGCACCTTTTCAGGCTAACATTCTCAACTGACTTGAAATGGAATGACTATATTGAACCCATTGCTTGGTCAGTTGCTAAGAAAGTTGGTTCACTGTGTCATGCTAGATATTTTTTTCTCTTCAGAATCTATTTTACATATCTATAAGTAATTTTCCATGCTTAGAATATTGCTGCCACACAGTTGCCAGTGCTCTTGCTATATATCTAGAGTTCCTTTATAAAATCCAAAGAAGAATCAGCAATATCATTGGTCCTGATCTTACATTTCAGTCACTTTCCCAGTGCTGTAAAGTTGCCTCCTGCGCCTCTTCTATAAATACTTTCACAGTAATTATTTCAGATGAGCTCTTTGCTATGGTACCTACACATTATGAAGTGCAGTACTAGACTGGCAACAAGATCTCAATATACAGTTGAATTGGCTAGATGCAACTGTAAGTTCTATGCTAACAGTTTCTTTACTCACTCATGGAACTCCCTTCCAGCTCCTTGCTTTCCAGCCAACTTTAATCTTCAAAAATTTAAGTCCCTCAACGGGGCCACCTGTTGGCCGTGGGTGTTGACCCATGACGCCTGGGGACGGGATCCTGGTGGTTGAGCAGGTCGTGACCCAGGTGAAAAGTTGTCACAACCCTGCAACACACCACTTTGGCCTTTACTTTGGCTAGACGGGAGGTTGGAGAGGCCTGATCCGACCAATCGGCTAGTCACATCAAGCACTAACACCTATCCTCACAAAATAAATATCTTTCAAACTATTTCAAAACAACGTGATATTCCCCAAATAAGCGTCAGAATGCGGTGGTAAGGGTCAATCAATTAGTACGTAAAAATCAGCCACATGAAGGAGTAAATAAAAGTTTTCATATAAACAGGGGTGAGAAAACAAAAACACTGGAAATTCTGGCAAAAATACTACTAATATGATTATACTTCTTTTGTATACCTGAGAAAATAGGGCGAATGGGCTCCCCCCGCCCAATATCTCCCACTACCGGGCTCCGAGGAGGGTGGGGAACAAAAGAGATGAAGACAAAAAATATTAAACTGGACAACCTTTGACAAGGTAAAAATCAAAACATACCTACATAAAACCCTAAATTCATCCAAAGGAGTAGTGAGAAGACATGAAATCTCACTATGCACCCTGAAAGAGATCAAAACAAACCTAAAAAAACCAACAAGTAAAAGATGTCAAAAGAATAACTATTAAAAAAACTGGTACACTTATTGAAACCAACACATATATATTAAATTTTAACTACCCTGTAATACCCAGGGACATAAGAATTGGATATTCAATAGCAAAAGTGGAGACCTACATACCAATGCCACTTAGGTGTTACCGATGCCAAAGATACAGACACCACAAAGAAACTTGTGCTAGATATCCAGTGTGTAGAAGATGTGGAAATACAGAGACTGAACATCCAGAAGATTGCAGGGAAAGACTTAGGTGTCCAAACTGCAAAGAGGAGCACACTGCAGGCTCAAGAGAATGTAAAGTATGGCAGAAAGAAAAGGAAATCAACAAAACAAAATATTCACAAAATGTCTCTTTCTTTGAAGCAAGAAAAATTGCCGAAACGTAGACACCCACAATAATATATGCTGACCTCAGAAAATAAACATCCTGAATATCCAAAAAAAGAAACAAACTAACCATAATACTCAAATCTGAAATGATGACAACAGCTAAAAATAACCAAAAAACAACTGAACACTCCACATCAAATACCACAAAACAAACTTCAAAAGAGGAAACCAAAAGCCTCAGCAGAAGCCAAACAGACCTGCAAAACCAAGACAAAGAATCTGCAGCAAACAACCTGGAAGCTCAAAACAGACTTTTACTTCTCAACAAAATAGAACAAGAACAATCAGAAAACATGACCACAACTGAACTTTCGAAAAGAACACACCATGGAAAAAATGTGACTCAAAAAGACACACAAGCTCATAAGAAAAGCCAGCCGAGCCAACGATCAACTTCCAAGAACAGATCAAAAAGCCAAGCAAAATCCTCCCTAGAAAAAAAGAAACAAAACAAACACCCTAGCAACAAGACAACTGAGAATACCCCACCATCCCTAGAAGAGATGGATATACAGTGTAACTCGGATATAAGAGACCCGGATATAAGATACTTCTTCTCCAGTCCCGACAACTCTCCTATATCCGGGTTACACTGTATCATATAAAAAAAAAAAAAAAATATAATGAACTCAAGATCACACAAAATTCTACAATGGAACTGTAGAGGAGTGAAGGCAAATATAAATGAACTGCTGTTACTAATTACAGACCTAAACCCAGCTATAATATGTCTTCAGGAAACCTTAAAGAATAACGGATGGACACCAACAAGATATACAGTTTCCTTTCAGAAATCGGTATCCATAACAAAATTAAAAAAAAATTAATTTTTTTTTTTCCTTTTTATAACTTCACCCAATGCCACGATTAAGCTCTGCTAAAGTACTTGCAAGAGCCTCTAAGGCCGGAATATCAGAATATCTATCTATATGTCGAAGTGTGATTATCAAGCTATCTATCTGATTGTCAAGGTGTAAATATCAACATATATATCTTTATATCGAAGTATGAATGACAAGCTATCTATCTAGTTATCAAGGCCCGGATATCTATTATTGGTATTAAATAACCCAACGAGGTTGATATGCCGTAAAACACAAACAAACAAAAATTTAAATGCAATATCAATCACTATCTACCGTCTTCCTGATTACTCTTCTATGCTCACTCCTTAGTGGTGTTTTCTAATTCTTCCACACCCAGTAACCCCTTGTGTCTCAGTGAATTTATGCCTTGCTTTGGGTGAACAATGATTTAAAAAAAAAAAGATCTTTTATGATTAAAATTGTTGAAACCCGAGTTAGATTTTATCTGGAATTGTTGATTTTCCACTTGATATAATTTATAATATACAGGGTGTGGCAGAAGTACCTCCCACATAATGATAAAAGATTAGCTAGATGAAGACACCACTGCAACAAATGTCTAACTATTATATTGGAAATATTTCTACTACACCCTATGTTAGTTAAAATGTTAATAAGGATAACCAATCCTCCGAAATATAAAAATTTGAACTCCCTACCAAATCTAAGTTCTTGTGTCAAACACAAAAACTTGGTGGAAATAGAAAAGAAAAGAGAATATGTGCTTCTAACTTCGCCTTGAGGTCAAAATAGGCACAAATCACAAAATAAGTCTCGACCACTGGATAAAATTTTAAAGGAAAAATATTTATTATATGACATCCACCCTATCAGTTCATTTGATGTTTGATTCCCACAGCTGACCGTTGAATCCAAGCCTTGTCTTGTCCCATGATTTAGATCACAAGGCTGGCAAGGGTCAAATTATCGACAGAAATTGTTGAATTGGTTTGGTCTGGACAGAGTGAAATTACAAGCAAAAAATAAATTGTATAAAGGAAAATGTTTTATATAACATTTCTTGTCCAGAGATGGTAGTACAATTATCAGTTCTTCAGACAGGAATATATTCATTGAAACCTTCACGCGGGAATATATTCGTCATGCAGAGTTAGCAACCCTTCCCTCTTCAAATATTTTGTGACACTTTGTTTGTTGTGACTAAGTATAAACAAGGCTTCTGGAACAATTTAAGTCAAGTTTCTTCAAGCAGGAAGTCACTTGAGATCAGGTGAAGTGGTCATCTCTTGTCCAGTGTCTGGAACAAATGTCTTGGTCACTTCCACTTTCTCTTTATATGGATCTCTGTCCAAAACCGGCATAGAGTATGACTGTGCCTGGGGTTTTGGTAAATCCCCGAACCCTTTACAAAGAGTCCTTTGTCATCTGACTCCGGAAAATTAATTGCATGCCCAATTTTGGGAAGATCTCTCCTAAGAGTAGTGGTAGCAGAATATCAATCCACCTGAACTCTCTCCTCCTCATATTGGTACCTCATACTAATACCACCAAAGGGGCGTAGGCAATTCCTCCATTCACTTGACATTTCACCTGAGCCCTTCACTTTAGTTGTCATTTTGACAAACTTGATTTTTAGACTGCATAGGCAAACAGGCGGGGCTTTTATAATCATTCATTTTAATTATTGCTCAAAATTTTCATCAACAAGATTCCTTGGACCCTATTCTCTCAGACATTCACCAGGTGTCCCCATGACAGCTTTTCGTAACAATTTCGACCATGATATTTGGGGCTTTCATTTCTTTAGCAATTTACCCTTTTTCCTTTTTTTAATAAAGGATATAAATCAATTCTATAACTATACTTTTGTTCCCAGAAAACCTTAAAAATATTATCAGTTCATTTCTCGTTGGCAAAATCCCTCAATCTAGCTCCGCCCATAAAATATCAGAAATTTACCAGATGGTTTTCAGGAATGCAAGGAATCAGAGGCCATCATTTTCTTTATCTTTTTGACCCATTTTACTTAAAGTCAGACCTATTCCCTGTTTTTATGGTTCATTTACGGAAGAAAACAAACTTTCTGAATTTTAATAACATTCTGCCTTGTCTCTCTTATGTTTATTGGGCTATCTCTTAACTTTTCCAGCATCTCATTGTGTCACAATTACACAAGTAAAAGTAAAAAGGTACAAATACAAAATATCCTTTTTAACCTTTACCGCACCGCATTTGACAATAGTCACCATAGAATTCTCTCCCTTGCTCCCATCGGCGACTTCTGTCACCTGAGATGCTTGCTATAAATAAACAACTGTTATTTCCAATATTTTCAGCTGGAAATTGCCTACTACTGCTTTGGAACAAGGCTAAACTTCTGTTTTCCAATGCAATTTTGAATTCTTCTACACTCTACACAAGGTGTAACATTGATTAAACCCACGTTAATTTTTCACAATTTTTAAAAAAAAATAAAAATGGCCATGTCAATATCCAACAAAGCCTTTATTCAGGAGTTTTTTCTTTAATACTCCCATGATGATTTTCAAGGCTTTACTTGAGTGGATACTGACAGTGAAGTGATCAGAGATGATAACCATGCTAATGACATGGAGGAAAGCAACGATGACCACTAGCAGCTACTATCATCCATGCTTGAGCAATTTTTTGGAAGCTACTGGAAACTATCAATATATCTAATAAGCCCATCTGAAGGTGAATTATTTTGTCTATTTATAAACAACAAAATAACTTTATTCCTCAATGAGACAAATATGAGTCAGGTGAAAGAAAGAGCAAATGAATGCTAGAGACTTCTTGTATGTAAACATGAGGAAACATGAGGAAACATGCCACATTTTGATGAAATGAAAGCCGTTTTAGCGATTTTGCTTCTTCTTGCCCCCCCCCCAGATCTCCACAAGGAGTAATAAAAGTTAAAGTACATTGAATTATTTATGTATTTTTTTATGTATTTGTTTTTTATTTCGTGTTTCAATTTTATTTTAAAACATCATAACATGTATGCAAAATGTAATGCATTACATCAAAATATTACTCATTCATTCTTTTATTAGTGTACAAAAATTAAAATCTATATGCCCAATACAAAAACTGTTTTAAAAATTAAAAAAATTTTTTTTTTTTTTTTGCACCCTCAAAAAAAATGCAGTGGCAGGGAGAACAATTCTAAAAAGAAATTCGTGTGGTATCAGTTAAGGCAAGATAACCAATTTCAGATATTTCTAAAAGACTACATTTTAGTTTAAGACACAGCTTCAATGACAAAAAAGATTATACCCTTTTAAAAATTTAAAAAAAACAAGAGGGTGGGTATCTTTGAGGAAGCAAAAATTACATACGGTCACACACCTAATTTCTTCAACTAAATAGGAATGTCTTGGCACAAATGGGTTTTGTTTTCAACCAGTTGTTTTGAGGGCTTTATGTAGTCTTTTACTGGTAAGGTTAAACTAGTGTTTGTTTCATTCAAATTCTTCTTTGGAAGATGCTGAAAAGTAGGTACACTTTTTCACGGGGAAAACAGCATAGCATAATGAAAAAGGCCACAAACTTAATAAAAATAAAGTATTATCATCAAAATATTTATGTTGTTATTAAGATGAAAGACCAAAGTATTTTTTAATTAATTTTTTTTAATTCTTTCTAAAACGTTAGAAATTTTAGTTAAAATCTTTTTTCTCATCGCAGTGGCATAATTGACTTTTTTGTACTTTTTTCTGTTGAAAACACATTGATTTGGAAATTCTTGTAAAAATCAAATAATCATCCAATTTTAATGAAATTTTCAGGACTTATTCACAAATGAATGAAATTTTTTTTTTGTTTTTTGGGTTTTTTTTACATATGTTACCCCTCACTTACTTAATTTCATGAAATTTCACAAAGAACCTTTCTTTTTCCCAAAATTTTTTTATTCATTAAAAGTAGGACTCCTTGGAGAATCTGAATTGCTTCATCTTTTTTTTTTATCAAACTTGCACTATTCTAACTGAAAATCTGCTCTGAATTGAAAAATAATGAATGCAATAAAACTATGACATTATTTAATTAGAAAAGCTTTTAATTGCTTTTGTAAATAAGTTATAGTAAGGACATTATTGTCTGAAGAGATTAAAATTTTTCTGATGAATATTGAATTTTTACAAGAATTTTAATTTTTTTTAATTTTTTTATTTATAATAATTTATAATCATGTAAAATTCTGTATTAGACTAAGTGGAAACAAAATTTACAAATTGAAAAGATTAATAAACGTAGTTACACAATTCTATTTTTACAATAATTTATTATTTCTTATTTTTTTTACTTAATTTGTTCCCGATTTTCATCTATGAAAGTCTAAATGTGACATTATGAAACGGTCATGTGAACTAAGAGTTTTGTCTCTTTACAGAGAAATTAATTTAAAAAATTTTTATACTATTTACATTAATCAAGAACAAGGATCACTTTGCACCAAAGATGTATAGGCAGTTATCGCAGCATTACACC
Organism: Acanthosepion esculentum; assembly: GCA_964036315.1. Lineage (NCBI taxonomy): Eukaryota > Metazoa > Mollusca > Cephalopoda > Sepiida > Sepiidae > Acanthosepion > Acanthosepion esculentum. Next base: position 63,089,892 of record OZ038478.1, read on the forward strand.
AGGCTACCTCACATATATGTTCTCCCTAAGATTCACAAAGACGGTATTCCGCTCAGGCCGATTGTTAGTTGCCAAGGCTCTCTGTGCCACCTTCTAAGTCGCTTCCTTGTAGATATAATTGACCCATTGATCGGAAAGTCTCCTTCATATGTCCGAAACTGCTACCATCTTATCCAACCAGATGGTGAGCTTGGATGTGGTGAGTTTGTTCACCAAGGTACCCACGGAGGAGGCACTCTCAATAGTCAGAGACAGATTGGCCTCTGACTCATCCCTAAAAGAACGGACCAGTATTCCAATAGATAATCTGATGAAGATGTTGACTTTCTGTCAACACACTTCGGAATGGGATCACACACATATTGACAGGATGAGGGCTTAGCAATGGGATCACTATTATCACCAGCAATGGTGAATATATACATGGAATACTTTGAAGAAATGCCATTAGAATCTATATCTCTAAGGCCAACTTTATGGTTAAGGTACATAGATGACACCTTCATACTCTGGCCACACCAGGAAGATGTTCAGGTTCTACTGGACCATGTGAATCAATAAGACCTTCGATAGAGTTCACGATGGAGGAAGAGAGTAACAACACACTCCCATTCCTGGATGGTCTAATATCTCGAACAGAGCATGGGTTCAAGACATCTGTATCCCGTAAACTGACATTCACCAGACAGTACCTCAATTTCAACTCCAACCATCCATACAGCGTAAAGAAAGGGATCGTCCACTGCTTACAACACCAAGCAAAAGTCATAAGTGGTGACCCAGAGACATTAGATGAAGAATTGGTCAGTATAAGTAGTACTCTACAACATAACAACTACCCTCGGTACATAGCAGCAGCCTCAAAAAACTGGGATAGGCGGGTACAAGTGGAGGACAACAACACTCAGAAAACAGTATGCCTGCCTTATATGAAAGTGTTATCAGAGAAAATACAAAGGATCTGCGGTCCATATAACATCAGGACAACCTTCAAAAGCTGGATGACACTTCGCAGATTTCTCTCCCGAGTAAAGACTGTGTGTACGCTATCCCATGCAGCTGCGGAAAGAATTATAAATGGGAGACAGGCCACCCACTTAAGGTAAGGTTTCAAGAACACTAAAAAGCGGTAACACAAGGGGAAGTGGAAAAATCAGGCATGGCTGACCACATATGGAGAGAAACGGGAGATCACCACCCTCTGTGGGATCAGGTTGAGATCATAGACAAAGAATACCACTGGAAAATTCGTACATTTAAGGAATCAGCACATATGCTAGGCCACAAAAATCTCCTGAGCTGACCAAGCATAAAAATGAATACAATATGGGAAACAGTAATAAGGAGTGCCAGAGAAAAGCGATAACAAAAATTGCAATATGAGCTCTTATAAAAAAAAACAAGCAATGATAACAGCAAAAATTGCAATATGAGCACTGGTAAAAATGGTTGCTTAAGACATTAGGTTTATAATACCCAGAAATTCATACACAGATGTCCTCAAGGACACATGGCACAGTGGGTAAAGGCATTAATTAGATCCAGTGACAGGACCCAAAGAGTGTGAGTTCAATACCCGATTAAGTGGAGAACTTGGAGAGGGGAATTAACTAGAGATAACTGACAACTAACATCCATTAAACATGGCACGTGGAACTAGAACAACGAAATAAAGGATTCAGTTCAACATTCCAACCACTTGATGAAGGCCTGAGCGTACAACGACCAAAACGTAATAAATATGGTGACAAAGATGAGGACAATAGTCCGAATAATGTAAATAGTGTACATAATATCTCATCTCAGAAATATAGACAGATACTGAAGAAAATTTTATAGTATTTTAAATTTTTGCATAAAGCATCTTTGAAAGGTAAATAAAAATCAAATTATTAGATAATTGCAGAAAATATCTTCCTTTGTAAAAATTACTAGGTAGTTAAAAACCAAAACAAAATGCGTTCACTTAGATTTCATAAATTTTGTATCTACTGTAGCCAGCCATACTAGCTGTCATCACTTCCTCACTCAATTGGCCATCCATTATTGCCTATGATAAGCAGGACCAATCATTAAATAAATAGTTGTATATTACTTTTTTATGCTATAAGTAATATCTATTTCAAATCAGATTAATTTAAAACTTTAAACTTTATAATTTTACTCAAATAACATGTCAGAAATATATTTTTTTTTTAAATTTTAAAATTGATAAATTTTTTTTGTTTACAAATTTCTTAAAATTAAGAAAATGGCCTCTTTTAAATCAAAATTAAATTTGACATTCCAATCTATATAATTTCTATCTGAAATACACCAGAATATTTTACTTACTGGAAATAATAAATTTAATCATTTAGCTTTCAATTAAAGCTAACATGAAGTCTTCAAGAATGCTTTTTTCATTTTAAAAAATTCATTTTAAACTTTAGGTATTGAAAATTTATGCCAAATAGTGGAGGTACTTACTGAAAAGAATTTTCTGTCCTGGGGATTGAATCTGCCTATAGCTGTTGGCTCTTCTTTCTCACCCACCCCACCTCCTCCCATGATTTATGACCCCTTTGGCTGGACTATTGCTTCAGCCTTGAAGTGTGGGCACTTTGATACTTCCTCCACTTTCTGAAGCCATACGCTAACCACAGTCCTTTTATTCAACAAAGGAGTATCATACTGGTTCCATCCAGGTTTTCACAGAGCATGTCTTTCATTGGCCATTAAATATGAAAACTTATTTCTTCATAAATTCAAAAATGAATCTGCAACAAGTCACAAAGAAATGAATTTTAACTGCTAATTCTAAAATAGATTTTCACACAACTGTAACAATTTCTTTTTACAACCAGTCAGGCTTAAAAATACTTTTCTCAAAGGTATATGTAAAAAAAAAAACCCAAAAAAACTGTTTAATTGTTTAGACAATTAAACATTTATTACACCAAAGACTAACTAATAAAAAAAAGAATTTTTTTTTTAAAGGGACATACAAACAAGAAAATACTTGAGTTGTCCTTTTATTTTATAAAAATAAAATTATTTTATTTGTATTTTTAAAATCCATTTCACCTTAACAAATTCTGCCAGCTCATTTGAAATCTTTTTATTTTGCAGGCAACTCAAATATAATGCCAATAATTGTGATAATCATAATTGTGGTGTGTATATTAGGGGTGATAATTTTTGGACTCTGCCACTGTCACATTTCTTCGTGGATGTGTCAAGGTGACGATTCTCGCAACCGAACACCAGAGCATGAAAATTTGCATCCCAATTCACAAACCAATTTCTCAGAGGTAGGTATATATATTTAATTTTCATAAAACTGCATTCCTTTTAGAAGAAAATATTTGGAATGGTTTTAAATTCTCAAGGTTATATTCATGAAAGAAACAAGCTTATTTTCAATGCCTTGTAATATGCTTTATTTCCATTTTAAAGTGAAAGTTTTTATTTTTTTGTTTTCCACTTTATCCTTTTATCTATAAATGAATAAAGATGCAAACAAATTTTGCTTTTTTTAAGAAAAAGTTGATTAAAAATAAAAATTTACCATCTACAAAATTATTTTAATTTTATGCACTCTTCATCAATGGAACACTTAGAAATTAATTGCAATTCCACTACTAAAGCTTTTCCCAAACCCTTCCACGACAACTATATCTGTTCTATTGTCTGCCATATCTTACCAGCTAAGCTAACCTCTTGATATTATCTCTTCATCTTCAGTCTGGTCTTTTCCTACTTTACTACCCATTGGGCACCAATCAAGAAACCTGTTATCTTTTCTTTTTGTTATGTGCCTCACTAACATCAAGTTTTTTTTCTATATCTCTGATCTTGGTCTGTTCTCAGATTAATGTTGACTTCTTTCTGTCTGTTACAACCCCACCCCCACCGACATTACTCTTTCCATTGATCATTGTGCATTTTTTAATTTATTTCAAGTGATTTTGTTAATTTGTTTCATACCTGTACATCATAGTTGTCAATATAAATTGATTATATACTTTATATTTTCAGTATATTGGCAAAGTGCTTTTCATTATATTAGCATTTTTCTTAAATGTTTTCCACCCTCTCATTATGCACCATTCCCTCACCCTCCATCATCATCTGTCCTAAATAGATGCACTCCTGGACTAATAGTTCTTTTTCCTATATTCATTTTATTTTCTTTAACATTATGGTTGAATATTACTGTTCATTTTTTAATCCTATATTAAGAGACCTTTCCCTATTTAGGTCATTTAACATCATTCATCTGATGATGGTAATATTAATAAAATGCTGTCAGCCAATCATGGATTATTCAAATATTCTACATTTGTTTACATTAATTCCATCTTTCTTCATTTTCCAGAAACTACTTTCAAGGTTGGCTGTAAATAATTTAGGCAAAATTATGTTTCACTCTTCCAATTTTTATTTTATCTTTCTACAATAGTTATTGCAGTATGTATTCTCGATAACATCTATCATTTTCATAAATACCCTGCTCTCATAGTGAGTTAAAAACTGTCAAATGTTCTACAATGTAGGTTGATTTTTTTTGTTGTTGTTCAATCCATTCATTGGTTTATTTCTAGATGGCCAATTGAATAACCAATCTTAATATCTGTCTGCTTGCAAGACTGATATTCATCTAGATTGATTGCAAGTACTTGTTAGAATAGTTTGGATATTTTCAGTAGTAATGTGATATGGCAGTAGTTAACATTCTCTTAAGGAGAATTAGTATTCCTAAAGTTCTTAGGTACCCTTCTTTTCCCAATACATTTGGTAAATAGCTGTGTTAATCCTTTGTGGAATTTTCACCTGGTTCTTTTCCACAATTTACATCTTGAAGTGCAAACCTTTTCATCTGTTACTTCTGGAGCATCAGATGTGTTCAAATACAGGATTTTGTTTTGCTATTTATTAAAGGATATTTTCACCTAACTTTACTGATCACATATACTTCAGAGGTATAAGATATCGGCTTTTTAACAAAAACAAAATATTGGTTTTAAACCAGGCAGTAACTTCCCACTGCAGGTTTATACTAAAATTGTTTAAAGGACTTTTAGTACTAACCCTCATGTCTTTTGATCAAATTTTAAATACTTTAATGATCACTTGAAATTCACAAAAACTAAAACTTTTTTTCATATACATCAGATGCTCAATTTGGAACATGTCTGGCACAAGAATAACGCTTCTAGCAAAAAGCTTCATAGAAAGCAAAATTCAGTTTTTCTTTCAGGTTTTTCTGATATTTAATATCCTGTTTTAAATGTTTTAATTTTATCCATTTTTTATACTTGAGCCCTGGATATTTTCTTTGTAAATAAGATGCAAAACAAAAGTTTAAATTTATCCATTCAGTAATAAGTTCAAGATATTAAAGTAATTGATTTGGTTTTTGGACACAAAACATCAAACAACTAATCAAATGTTGATACTAATGAGAATCTGTTCAGAGGTTTGAAAAGTTCTCATCTCAAGACAACACTCAAAATCTGATCAAATGACTAAAGATCAGCATCTTTTTGAATCCCTTTATGGTTGGGCCAAGAAGTTTTCACCCACCCCACTCCCATATCTATAACGTATTGTCATTTTTTATTAGATTTTGTGAGAATTTGATTATCCCAACAAAATATTTTTTTTTATTACACTTATGATTCAAGGGAAATAATTCATGTAAGACTTAATGTAAGACTTAATGTACTCTCGAAAATAATTTTTATTTTTTGACATTGGTATAAATTTTAATACCGTATTATTGATCTTAATTATTTATATAGTGTCTGTGCATGATACGTACTTTTCTGTCTGTAAATTTCATATTTACTAACTCTCCACTGTAATAAAATGTACTTGTATTTATTTTTTCACTTTATCTAAATGTAAATCTATGCTAGCTCTTCAGCATTGGAAATTCCAACTTTGTATCAACTATATAAGCTGTTTTTTCTAACTTGGAAGCAATACTGCAAGAACACATTTTACTAACTGTCCAAGTGCATGATTCATTGTTTTTGTTCATAGATACAACACAAAAGTAGTTCCCTTTTATAATACTCTGAAAGGTCAAAGTGCAAACAAATGGACAGTATGAAGTTGGAAACCAGATTTGATCAGTTTATTTATCAATATTGACAGAAAAAGTCAATTTTTTTTCCTGCTCTTTATATGATCTTAGATTAGTTTCATGAACTTCTTAGTCACGGTGAATGTGTAAGAGAGGCTGAGATGCACAACATTTTAGTGCACTCTACACTGTTGGCTACACTGAAGAGAAATGTGCTTATTAATACAGCTATTGACATAATACAAGGTTTTGACTCGTATGCTTTTCATACCCAACGAATGGTGCCTTTCCAATGCCAAACTCTAAATCAACTAAGAAAAACAGTAGTCATTAAATTTGTGTATAGTATTTGCGTAAAAAAATGACAAGATATATCAAGTAGCAAAATGTTGACATAATGGGTATGTCACTTACCTCTAGGTTGGAGGTTCAAATCAAGACAAGATTGATTGTATTTGTGAGCTTTAGTGTAACAGAAATTATTGGCATAGAAACATTCAGGAAACAAAATCTTCATTCTTATACATGGGCATATGCATTAAGCATATATTTTCACTTTGATAAACCATGTGGATAACTTGCTTTGAGACATTCCTAAGCTTGTATATTATAAATATCATACAAACACAACATTAAAATAATGACTTTAATTATTTCAATTTTTTCTTTTTCTTCTTCCCCTTTAAAATAAGATCTTCAGTTTGATTACAATTAAATGTACAATTTTTCCACAACTGGTCTTACAAATTACCATTTGTTACACATAATGGTAAGGTTATTTGGTCAGGTTTTGTCTGAATAGGAAACTCTTAAGCTGGATGAGGTGATCAGGCATAAGTGACCAAATAAGAAAACCCTTTTCAGTTGAAAAATTTGTTGCTCCTTCATATATTTTGCATTATTAAAGATGAGGATGGAACAAAAGGGAACCCTTCCATTCTAACCTACTTAGTAGTTGCATATCATATGTAAAGAGTTAGCCCACTCTCTTGTTTTGAGCATGCATATGCACACACACACACACACACACAGTGGGGGAGGGATGAGAGTACACTTATAAAGAACTTTATTTTTTTTTCTCTTTATGGAAAGCATAACATGGACAATTTTTATGAACTGTCTTTCGTGACTATTTTTATTTTTCTTCGCATCTTGCTTGCACATGTTTGTGTCCTTATTGTTTACAATATGATCTGCTCTGATAGAGCCAAAATGTATATCAGTCAACTTTTTTTTCCTCCATGGGAAGCATATTGTGAAACTATTAAACTATAAACTGCAGTTGGTGGGAAATTATATTATTGCAGTCCTATGGCTCATCTACTGCAACTGATAGAACTTTCTGCTGGGTTATGTTGCAGTAGTAAGTCAAATTGATTCAATTTTATAACCTACAAGAAAAACACAAAAAGACATATCTCACATATGCAAGTACCTATCTTGAATATCTAAAGTCAGGGTGTAACTAACCAAACAGAACCTTAATATGCATGCATGAACTCTATTTTAGGGTTCATTAGTCAGCAGTGAGATGGTACTGAATTGGTTTACTGTGGTCACTGTGTTTCCAAGCAGTTTTTATTTTTATATATATATATATATATTGCATAACCTAGGTTTGCTGGCATCCCTACTGACCCTATTTGACTCCTTGCAAGTTCTGTCTTTTGTCAAAGCTTAAATCACTGTCTGCTAAATAGTTGACTGCTGTTTAAACAGCTAAGATGGATGGAGATACAGCCTGTCATTGTGCCAACCTCAATATGCAACACTCTCATATCAAGAACACAGATGTGATAACACCTCCAACTGCATTAATAAAAGCTTCCATTATTTTTTAAGACAACCAAGAAACCAAACTTTAATAGCATCAGTTAAGAACATGGCCACAATATGCATAGTGGCCATATTTTGGAATCAAGAATGTTTTCTTTTCTGCAACATTTAAACCTTTTTATTTTTTTTCTTAAAGATAATAAATAACAATGAGCATAGCTGCTGTAACTGTTTTTGTTGCTTTCAACAAAACATTCTGATGTTAAACGATGAGAGAAATGTGCTATAGCTGTTTACATTTCTTTTATTTCCATTTTCCAAGTACTTTCGATCTTCCAAGGGTGCAAGTAGTACAAAACTATATATATTCATTAGTACAAGTATTTATACAAAGTTGTACATTATTATTCATTACCATAATTTTATGCTTTTAAATCCTGAATAGTTGACAATCTGCTGAGCATTCATTAGAACATGAAAAAATTATCCATTGTGGATTTTTTTTCATGTTATAATGTCATGGTCATGTGTGCATTAAAGTGTGAAAAAATGGTCTTTAACAGGTATTGCAGAACATTACTGCATTTAAAAATAATGGAAGTAACTTGTACATGGCCAACCTAAAAAATAATATATTTCATACCACCACCAAACTCGACATCTAAGATATAGAAATGATATACATATTTTAGTTAAAAACATAATACTGCAGTAATGTTCTAAAATGCCTCTATATCATGTGTATGTATGTATGTGTGTGTGTATATATATATATATATATATATATATATATATATATACACACACACACACACACGTATATGTGTATATGTATGTCGTATATGTATGCACACACATATATGCATATGTACGGCGTATATGTATGCACACACATATATGCATATGTACGGCGTATATGAATGCACACATACATGTACGTATATGTATGCACACATACATGTACGTATATGTATGCACGCATGTATGTATGTATGTGTGTGTGTGTGTGTGTATATATATATATATATATATATATATATATACACACACACGTGTGTGTGTGTGATATATATATATATATATATATATAATTGTTTATTATCAAGTGATGATGTTAACATCATCACTTGATAAGACACCGGAGTTGTTGAAACCAAATGGCTATTTTTGTAGTGATTTTATAACATATTTATGTTATAATATTTAAATAAATGATTATATCTGCTCTACTCTGTATTGAGCACTCTTTTAAGAATAGTAATTGTTGGTTATTGGAATTTATTCCATATACACCAATCCTAGACTTATATATATATATATATATATATATATATATATAAAGTCTAGGATTGGTGTATATGGAATAAATTCCAATATATATATATATATATATATATATAGTTTTAAGGTGTGCTATATTTATAGGATAAAGTGCTCAATATCAGATAGAGCGTATGTAAATCCTCAGGCCTCCTGACGATTACATCTAGCATGAAACAGCTTGTTGACTTCAATGTTCACTTATATATATATATATATATATATATATATATATATATATAATTATACACACACGTGTGGATGAGGCGGGGGGGGGGGGTCATCGATCATCAACACACCTGTCATTGCCACCACCAAAACCAAATCTAATGACTTTATTACTTTATTAGGCAGAAAGTCACTTTTGCCAAAAGTAAAAAAAAAAAAAAATGAGATCATGGCTTTTTACAGATACATAAAGTGAACAATGAAATATTAAAAGAGCAAAAGGAAATTTTATTCCTTAAAAAATTGATTCCTTATTTTGCTTCAAGTCCGGAAACCTGTGTAGAAAAATTATGAAGAATATGTAATATATACACTAAAACAAATCCGCATTATAACCAAAAACGTTTGCAGTTTCTCTCTTTTTTTTAAAATGTATGGAACACAAGTTCAAATTTCACCATGGGCAATTTTTAATTGAGGTGACTACTTCATGCTATCAGCCTGGAAGGGCAATCCCAGCATGCACTACCTTTCATAGTACCATAACAAACTTTTTGAGTGAAATTGGGTAGATAGAAATGTTCGGACGGCAATCAGTGGTTGTGCTTGCACAGTCACAACTTATCTTGATGAATGATTTGAACATACTGGTGGTGTTCAAACTGCCAATCATACCAGATTATAAGCTCCTTCCCAACTCAGGATCAGTCAGCATAATTACAGTATAAACCACTGCTGGGCTCTGTTTCACAAAAGTTTAGTGATTTATTTCAATCTTATAATTTTATTAATTTCTTTTCAGAGAGGAAATTTGGAGAAGACATTGTTGCTCCAAATCATGCAAAAGTGTTTCTTGCTTTCATATATAAAGTTAACTTCTGTTTCTATTTCAGGATTTGTCTGGTATTCCAGCTCAAGAACAGAGAGCAATTGCGCAGTTCAAAGAAAAACAGACCCGTCTAAAATCTATACGGACAGACATGGAATTGGGTCTTCCACCAAGTATTCCAATATCTGAAGATGGAGAGGAGGGTTATGTAACAAGTCAAAGGTTACTTCAGTCATGTGAGCGTTCTCACAAAGCAGACTGTCAAGCATTTTGTCCTCCTCCAAACAGAACCATTCGTAACGGGGAGAGTCCTTCATCTTTGTGTCATGCACATTCTACACCCAACAGCAGCTTTCTTGGACTCTCTACCCATAAACAAGCCACTCTTCCAACAGTAAGATTAATTCGAGACTCCAATGGACATCCAACAATTAATAGTTACAGCTATTTGGAAAGCAACAGTCATCCACCCAGGTCCAAATCTCACACACGGACTTCTTGTTCATCAACTTTGCAGACAAACATAAATAATCCTGCGAGTCAAAATAGCCAGAAATTTGACCGGCTTGGTAATTACTCTTTAGTGTCATCTGCCAGAGAAGGGAGAGGTGGGGGAAACAGGTACAGTTTTCAATCTGGCAGAAATGTATGATTGTGGATTTGTCTAGTAATTGTTAAGTGGGAAGGGCTGGGTGGGAATCAAGCAAAATGAAAAAAAAAAAATTACAAAAACTGCTGCTGCTGCTGTTGTTGTCAATGCTCTAGTTAACTCACTTGAGAGGAAACTAAAAAGAAAACAAGAGTATGAGAGACTGTGGAAGAAGTTGTCTGAAAGAGATAAAAATGAGCGACCGAGTGCGTGAGTGAAATAAGGCCAGAACCAAGCAAACGTATAAAAAATAAAAAAGATTTTTACAAAAATAAGTAAAAACGAATTAGAAAGAGAAAAAAAAATGAGAAACTCTCCTAAAGCACTTGGTGTGATTAACCACTTGTAGTTGAGTGAATAATTTCAACTGCAGCCAACCAACTCTGTGAATGTGCCCTGTGAATGTCTTGGAGATGTCCAGCAAGCATAGCTCAACCTGGGATATCAGTGCCTCAGTGTCTGTTGTGAATATTTTGTTGACATGATGTTTAGATCTCAGCTTTTGTTATGAAAACGTTGCTGAACATTGGTTTTCCAGAATGTTCTCCCTCATGGCTTCAATCATGCCTCGAGAACTAATGGTGATGCTAGTATACTACCACTACTTCTACTACTACTACTACTACTACTATCACTACTACTACTACTACTACCACCACCACTTAATTACTGGACAAATCTTTCAAAATCCCAGTGCTGACACACATTGATTCAATTAAACAAGACTTTATTTTTCCTGGACACAAAACAAAAAAAAAAATAAAAAATAAAAAAAAAAAAAATAACAAAAACTGGCTAATATCTGTGAATAAAGAATAAGGACTAAAAATAAACAAATCTTAAAAAAAAAAATAAATAAAATTATCTCATTGCCTAGTCGATAGTGATCACTTATTGCTTTCTTAGTGGGACTAGGCGTCGAGATTTTTTCTTTATTTTTTGCTTTCATATTTGGTTACCAAAATTTCTGCTGCTTTCTTTCATGTGGCATGGCTGCACACTTTCAGTTTTTGGATTTCGGTTTTTTTTTTTTTTTTTTTTTGTTTTTTGTTTTTTTATTTAAAACAAATTATTTTTATATATGTATATATAATATATTTTTCCCTGTGTCATTTACTGACAAGACATGACCTCATCTAATAATGGAGGATTGATAACTAAAGAATTATGAAACAAATCTCAACTGCTCCAGTTTTGAGGTTTTTTGGGGGTATTTTTTTTTTTTTTTTTTTTTTTCTTAGATTTATTTATCTATTTGATGTCTAAATCTTCATATATATATATATATATATATATATATATATATATATATATATAAATTTTACATAAAAAGACCACAATAATGGAAATCATTTACATCCCCAAATTTCTCATTCCCTGCTATCTAGTAATTCTGTTCGCTCCCCCACCAAATACAGCAAAGCAAACAAAAATCTATTACTAAATGTCTTTTTTCCTCTTCAGGAGCATCCCAAATTAAAGAAACCTTCTGAAGTCACTCATTCTTTGAATCAGTAATTTAAACTCATTTCCTTTTCTGTTTTTTTATTCTTGTACTAAATATAAGTATGTTCTCATGTGATTTACATCAGTGATGTGACCATTTGCCAACTTACAAAACAAAATCCCTGAAAAATTACTTTGGTCATGATCACATCAGTTTTAAACTTGTTTATTATAAATAGTATTGATCTATTAATGTTAACAGGTTGGAAATACAGTTATTTAATAAGACATTGTATTTATTTTTCTGACTTAGAAAATTAATACAAAAATGTTATGTAAATAATCAACACCTGGCAGACCTGGTATGTGTATCATGCACATTTCATTTTAAAAATACTAAAAAATATATTGAACAAATTTAAGATCTAAAACTATCATTCCAGGTTGTGAATAATTAATTTTGGTCATTATTTATGTGTGGGCTATTGTCTCCTTAAATAGTCTGTGTGTAAATAATAACTCCTCATCTCAGAAACCAGACAGTAATTTTGGTACTATTAAATATCAGGAATTTTATATTTTTTTAATTCCACCTTAAGTTTCTCTAGGATTTGACTAAATGAATCTTAATATTTGTTGATTATTAAATTTCTTTTTTTTTTATTTTCTACTTTAAAAATAAAAACTGGCCTGATATTTGAGGGTATAAATATATTATTATATAAATATAAATATCTTCTCATATATAATAATAACTTAATACTTATATTTTGAAAAATGTAGGAGACAAACTCACTGAAATTAAATGTATAATTCTATTTGCATTCAGAGTTTGTGAATAATTGCTTGGATTTAGGTTATAATATGCAATATTTTTTTTTTCAAATCATTTTGCTATTTTTTGTCAGGCATGTAATTACATTATCAGAAATACAGGTTGTCCCAAAAGTCATATTACATTTTAAATAATTAACTCTAACCCTGCAGTAAAAATCATACCATGGTAAAGGTAGTATTAGCTATTTAGCATTCATTGATTGATCAGCCAGTATTACTTTCAGTTGAAATTTATGAAATCTTTCTATTAATAATTTTTTCCAGAAAATAGGTTTCTCAAGACCACTAAGTGTTCTTTTCAGTATTTATGGGTGCTTCCTTGCAAACCTTTTGTTTGAAGTAGTGTGGAACATCAACATCTTGATTCTGTCATTATTTTCTCTTCAAGTTACATGTGATATCCATTTTAGTTGTTACTGCTGTTGAAAGTCCTCAAGTGATGTGATTTCTGTTATTTGGTACAGTTCTTTGTGCTTCTGTAGCATCAGTCCCAAAAAATCTGAGGAAGGATGGTCCTCAATAAGACCTACAGGCTTCGTTTGCTGAAAGCCATAGATTCTATTATTTTCAATACATAATTTTATTTAGAAAAAAAAAAAAAATAAGTAAAAAAAAATTACTAGATTTGAAAAAAAAATAGTCATTGTAAATTTTTGAACTCTTATAATAAAAGCAACTTTAGTTTGTTAGACAAAAGTCTTATAACCTGAAAAAATGCTATTATGTAGCCTTTTAAGAAACAGATTAACAAGATGAACTTCTAAAATGGCACATCCCTGAAAAATTGTCTTGTTAAAAAAAATAAATAAATCTATTGTATTTCTACCAATATTATTGGATCTTCCCACCCACCCCCCAAAAAATATAACTTCTGTAAGGATGAAAAAACATGGTGATAAATGTTTCAAAATGTCCCATCTCATTAGATAAATTTTGGATTATTCAGCTAAGTAGACATCCAGCAATTTCTTTCTTTATTTTCAGAGAACTATATGGCTAAGATATTCATCTAGAACACAGATCCCCAAAGCTGAATTGTCAAGACAATTTCATAATAAGTGTAATTGATTGTGATAAAACATTGGTCTTGTCTGCAAGTCTTTTAGGCTTCTCTAGTATTTAAACTGCTTCATAGTTTTTTTGGTTTGTTTGTTTTTTTTTTTATAGACTTTTCCTTCAGTGCACTAAGGACATCCAATTGACCAATCCTTTTGTTGTTGTTTTTGGGGGGTTTTAGCCAGAAATTTCACAAAAATTCTCTTTTTTTTCTCTTTTTTTTTTTTTTTTTAAATGAATTATTTATGATGAAAATTCAAATTAAATTTTCTTTGAATATTTTCAAAATCCAATCTTTGTTCTGAAAAAGGATTCACTTGTGGCTTTATTGAAATCAGTTTGTATGTCTCAGGAAAAATAGGTTTATATGCACATACTAGATCTTACACACTCTTGCACCCTACTCTAATATTCTGTTGTAAGGAAAGTTGTTTCACTGTGTTGTGCTAGACCATTTTTTCCTCACCAAAATCTGTTTTTCACCTTTATGAGTGTACCATTCATCAGTTCAGCGATTATTGCTGCTACATTTGGTCTGGTGCTTCTGCTATGTATCTAGAGAGATTCTTGACTGAATCCAAAGAAGAATCTCCAATGTCATTGGTCTTGACCTGGCATATTGGGTTCAGTCACTTTCCCACTGCCGTAACGTAACTTCTCTGTGCCTTTTCTATAAATACTTTTATGGTAATTGTTTTGAGGAGCTTTCCTCTTTGGCACCTTATCTTCATGAGTTTAAGTGTAGGACTAGATTGGCAGCTAGGTCTCTTCATTTTACTATAGAAATTACTAAATGTAAGTATAAGTTCTATGCTGATGGTTTCTTATCTCACACTTCTCTCTTGTGCTACTCTCTTTTGGTTTCTTATATATATATATATATATATATATATATATATATATATATATATATATAGTCAAATAAAACTAAAAAGGTTTATTGTTGAGCAAAATAAGATTTGTTCATCAAAATTTGAATGAGAAATTCAAATATATGTGGATTTCATGAACAATTTCACAAGTTTTTGATATGCACACTTCCTGTAGCATGAAGCTTGTACGGCCAGTCACAAGCATTTTTCTTGCAATGTACTAAAATGTCATTGGAGGAATTTGGGTTTCTGAGCTTGCTCCTCTTATGGACTTCCTGAAACTTTGCAAAAATGTTTCCCGAACCTGCTTGACTCTCTCTTCCGTCATTGTCCAGTTCCTTTTGTCCTGCACAGGCAGTCTTCCTCTTTGAACATTTTGTGCCATGTTTAAATCTGCATAGCAAATTTTAACAAATTCTCTCACAAATGCACATTGCAGAGTCTTGTTTGAAAATACTCTCACACTGAATGTCATTTCTATATCTGAGAAGGAAAAAAACATTAAACATAGAATTTTAAGTTGTTTTTACAAATGCTGTTAAAATCTGAGATCATTAGAATGATAATTGGTCAAGTTATTAGATTATAAAATCATTTTTTCTGAAACACTATATATATATATATATATATATATATATATATATATATATATATATATATATATATATATATACACACACACACACATAACGTGTGTGTTAATGTTGTTTGCTGCAGGGTCATATAGTTTAAATAAGGTGTATTTAAGCAGCAAAAATTCATCCAACTAAGTTTTATTGAATTCCACTGCCAAGGTCTGTCTATCTATTCAATTTTAAGACACCAAATAAATCCTAATTATAAACCAGATGAAAAAGCCATTAAAAATATAATTCATCATCATGTGTCACTTAATAATTATAAAACTACATTAAGTTATTATCCTAATTATAAACAAGATGAAAAACTATTACAAATATAATTTACTTGTATATCACAGTTAACAATCCTAACAGATACCTTAGATTTATCATTTACTATAAAAAAAATTAAAAACATAATAATTACCAATAATCTAGTGCCTCAAAAATACAGCTCTATCTTATAAAAAGAAGTACAGATATGCAATACATGATTTTCCATCTGTTACAAATGATGTTACTTTGAAATGATTCCACCAATCTAAAAATGCCAGGATTTAGTCAAATCTTGCTTACAATATGGACAACACCCACTCTTGACAATGATTGATAATCAAAAGTATTTGAATATAACTATATATAAAAAAAAACAAAACAATTTATTGATAACTTCAATCCTGATGTAAACACTTCATTCGATAAATTAGATATAATAAAGTTGGAGAGATCATGATGGAATTTAATAAAATTTGTTTGGTCGAATTCTTGCTTTTTAATACACCTTATTTTTTTTCTCTCTCTCTCTCTCTCTCTCATAAGTAATATCAGTTAACATTTCTTTCCATGCCATTAAATGACAAAAATAATATCTAATTCTGTGACATTTTAAAACAAAATTAGCTACCAAGATACACAGATATTATCCTATTTGATCAATTTTACTTAGTGCTTATGTGCTAAGGATGGCTGTTTATTTTATAATCTGTTCACATTTTCCAACCAATTAATGTAAAATTACTCGTTTGGTTTACCACAGTTCTTTATTTTTGTTTGTGAGATGTATACATGTCGACCATGTGAAGTTGTTGAAAGTTTTTCAGCCTGATGAAGAGAGGCCCTTCAAAAGAAAGAGAATCTGTTTTGATCATTTCATTAGACTCTGAGAAATGGATTCAGCCAAGAGCTTTTCAGCACATAGTTGAAAAAAATGTTGAAATTCTTGCATGCGTATCTCAAGACACATGCCAAGACTGCCTATAATTGAATTGTTCATTTGATGTGCTGCAGGAAATTAACATGTGCCATACATTGTCAATGGAATATCTGGAAGTCAGCCAATTGTTCCTGGAACCAGTTTCATTTCACAATGGGTGGTTGATTTACTTTCCTGGAATAAAATATCATTGATGAAACATGATGGTCATAAAGAAGTTCTAATGATCTACAAAGAAAAAGTCTTTATATGACATATACGTCATGAAAAGATTCTACTTTCATTGGTGGTCCTTGCAACTACTAAATGAACACACCTCACACCGTTACAGATTCACCACCCACACTAATGTGTAGAAGCTGACAGTCTGGATCCAGAGTTTCTTGTAGTCTTCTCGCAAACTTGATCACCTGCCAGAAAGAGTTAGAGATGTGAATTGTCTAACTATATGACACAGTGCCAGTTTTCCATGGTCCAAAGATGGTGTTCTCTGGCTAAGGTGAGGTGCAATAACTGATGCCATGATGTCATTAATGGTACCTTTGTTGGTTGATGCCAAAAAAAAATTCTCATAGCCTGTAATGTACAGTGTGATGCACCACCTTTGAATTGGAATGGGATTTTAGGTACCTTCTTGTTTTTTTTATGCTATTGTTAATCCACTACAAGACCCACTCAAGATAAAGAGTTACTGAATGAGGTTGTAAGGGTGTAAAACGAGGAAGTAAGGAGGGCTTATTATGAGGATATGTAATGTAACAGCTGATTCAAGCCATGAAGAGGTTACGATCGTAGTGATCGGGTTGGCATTCCTTCAGGAGTTTGTTCTACAAAATAAGTTGTTTTTTTTTCTCTCTCTCATATACATGTCCCTCCCTCCTTTTCTGTAAGTGGGGGGGGGGGGGCACCAATTCAAATCTGTACAACTAAGATCCACCATGATATGCACACAGACAAAACATCCACATTCCTTTTTGTATTCCATTGGTAAGAAGGATATTCCATTCAGACTGCTTCTTTGTGGGACAGACTCCAGGGAAGATGCTTCTCTGACCACTAGAACCAACAGTTATCCTACATACCCTTATAATCTACAATTCTTATGTTCATAAAAACTGCCCCATTCATTAACCCTCTGCCTTGAGTGATTCTAGTATTTTTTTTCTTGAGAATTAAAACAAAAATGTTTAGACATTATTTACCCAATTGTTTATTTACAATATTATAAAATATGCGAGAACAATATTATTTGCAAGTTAACAGAATTTAATTTGTGAACTCTAACAATAAATTATTTATTTACAAGATTATAAAAACTATGCTCAAACTTCAAATATTTACTATGTTTGCTTACAAGATTATTAATTTATAATCTGTAGCCAAGACTATATGAAAATTAAATTTTTGTTTTTAACTTTTTTTAAATCTCACTGTAATTATGTAATCATAATTGTCGAGGATTCTTTCTTGTTTTAATTCTCCAAGCTGTCAGTTTCAGTTACCTATTGTTTTATGTATATCATAAAACATACAATTACATTTTCAAAATCCCTAAATGAACACTTCATTAAAAATTCTTTTGTGACTTAGTGGATAGATAATACATGCCCAAAATACTGAGTCTTTGTGGTCTTTTCTAAAATTAAAACTCTGTTTCAGAGGAAGAAATGCTCTTAGGGAATTTGTGACAAGAGTAAATGAAAGAAATGTCCAGAAAATGCATTCTTTTCCAAATTTATAATTACAGTTACTCATTATTATGTATTTAAATTTTCTTGTTCTATAGTTCAGAATTTTTTATAAAAAATTTATTTTCATAATTATTTCTTTATAATATGGCAAATATTACATTGTAGCTGGGTTTTTTTTTTATAATGTTGTAATATAAAATTATTCTTATAGTAAACTATATGAATATTTTTGTAATCTTGTAAATAATTGTTATAATCCAAATTGAATTTATACTCTTGTATAAAAAAAAAAATCATTCATCTTTTATAATCTTGTAAATAAACAATCAAATAATGCTTAACATTTTTGTAAGTTCTCAAGAAAAACGTATAAATCCAGTGTCATATGTTTGGGTTTTTATTAAAATTCTAAAAATAACTTTTTAAAACAATAAAAATTACTGGTGCAGTATATGTTAATAGTGGTGTTAAGATAAAAACTGTCCTTTTGATACATGGTTTTCTTTGGGTTTTTTGTGTGTTTCTATGTTAAACTTTTCTACAATCTCTACCAACAGTATTGACAAATATGAGAAAGATTTCTCCACTACTCATTTCTCCCAAGAGCTGCCTCAGTGAGAACATACCCTCTATTATATTGTGGTGTGCTCTGAGGCCACATTGGCTTTCTGGGAGCCTATGATATCTCCTCATGTTATAAACTGGGAATTTGAAAATGCACTTTACAAAGCATTTCTCAGCAATTGAAAGCAAAAAGATACAGCAGTAATAATTGCAATCCCTCTTCATTGTTTACACCAGTGGCCAAAGTCAATGCATATTTGAAATCTCGTAATTTTACCACTATCCACGGATTAGAAAGTTTATGCAGACACAATGTTGGTATGTCACCACTGTGCTGGTTGATTACATTGGCTGCTGGTGTTTTATTGTATTTTAATTGCCTGATGGTTTTTCATCACAAGCGGGGAGATGTATCAAGCTCAAATAAATTGACTTAATTTATTTGATCAAGTGCTTCATTGGCAATGGTTTCTTGTCTATTTATCAACTCTTGGAATGGTATTAACAGAACCCTTAATTTGATCTTAAACACTGGTTTTATTCCTTTACCTCTTGCATACTTTCAAAGGAATTTTGGTTTATTAGCCAGTTAATATTAGCCATTTTACCAATAATGTCCAATATTCTTATAAGGGAATGCTGAACAGAACCTCGTAATTTGATCCACTCGTGTATATGATTCTTATTCCTATTTTCTCTCTTGCTCTACATCCTTCCAAGAAAATTTCAAATCCTGCAACCATTTGGAATTATTGACTTAAAAATAAGTTATAGGTCACATTAAAGACATTAAAAAATAGCTTCTCCGCAAGAACTAAAATTTTGAGGGATTTGTTTAATAAATCATATTTGTTATCATGGTTGTTAGCCATAATATTTCATCAGAGATTTTGTCAATCATTTCACAAATATATTAAGTTTCATTCGCTTCACCCAATTGTTTATTATGGTCCATTGTTAGAAATGATAAAAAGTAAGCAATATTAAGTATAGAAAACACCTTTTTATTTTTGTTTATTTTCTGAGTTTTTATCTGAATGACTTTACTCTCCAAAAGGTGATGTGCTCCTTAAAAATCAACAGGTAAGTAAATAAATTTATAAACATGAAAGAAATATATATTTTAATAAGATACACTGTGCAGTATTTTATTGCAATAAGATTAACAAAATGAGAGATTAGACAAGAACTAAAATATCTTAAGTTGTCCAAAGTTCTTAAAACATTTTCATTGTTTTATTTTCTTGCAATTCTCAGATTTTACAAGTATGACTATTAAGTGGCATAAATATGAAAACAAATAAAAACACCAATGATTTGAAGACTGTCATGAACAACGCTTTACCAGTTTGCTTGAATAAAGTTATAAAATTATCTTAATGTGATAAAAAGTAATAATAAAATAATAATTGTGTTAGCATCTGTCCAGCTGGGCATGAACTATGGAAATCCTGGGCTACCCAGATGTCAAGATCTACCTCTCAGCATTGCCAGTAGAGTCCAAAGGAAAGGATAAACCAATACAGTTTGGTACCAGTGCAGCTGCAAAAGTTTCTGGAATGTGATGCAATGCACCATCCATCCATCTTTAGTACTCCACTCAGGATTTGTTTCAGGTTTGCTCTTTAGCTTACTCTCTGCCACTAAGTTACCCACAAAACAGTGTGTATTTCAATTCAATTTTATTTCATCTAGACTGGCTGCCACTCCAGGCAAGAAAACCCACTCTGCTCTGCTAGTTAAGTAATAGCTGAGGAATATATATTTATGCATTTTTTTTTCAAGTGAGTATATGCTTTAAAAACCATATGGTTCCTTTGTCCAAACAGATAAAATCTGAATACTTTGTTTTAACCTCCAAACCATGAATACATCCATTAGAAACTCACTGTTCCTTAAAGTTTAAAAACAATGAAATATAAACTAGTAAAAAAAAATTCATAACTGAAATATAAGATTTTTTTATTTATCAATATTTACTAAACTTTCATTTGTCTGATGCAAGGTATTGATTGAAGAGTACTGATGGGATGGTCAAACTGTTCAGCAGTAAAGAAACACCTGAAGGGCAAGTACTGACAATTTGATCTCCATCCTCAGTTACTTATTCTTTTCCTTTGTTTTGCCAATTTTTACAAATCATTTTAGTACCAAGTTGTATATATATATATATATATATATATATATATATATAGAGAGAGAGAGAGAGAAAGAGAAAAAGCATGTTGATCCTGGGAATCACTGTTTGGAACTGTTCTTTTTTTTTTTTCTCTTTTTGCTAACAACCTTACTCCTGGATATAGTAGGTTAACCAAAATGTTTGTTTGGTTACCAAGTAGAAAATTTACTTAATAAACTAAACAAATATTTTGCCCAGCACAGTACAATCTCACAAACAGGAACACACCCACTCAGTCTTACAGCCATATCATGTTGAGATACCAGTTCTCCTACAATCACCAAAATTAAGTAACGTTGAGCCTTGTCAGTCCCTAGATGGGTGACCACTTGGGAATATCAGGTGCTGTAAACTTGGAAGTGCAGTTAATGTCATGTAATGGATAATGGCTCAGAATTGGAAATTGGCGGGCTATGTTCCAATTCTTGTTGGATTTGTTATATTCACTTACGTGCAAATACCCTTAGGAAAGGGATGATTTCACATCTCCCCCTAAACTATGGGTTAATTAGTAGGACTTGTATCAGTAAATCATTATCATTTCCAAAAATTTTTTACAATGTAAAAAATATATTCTGGTTTTAAATAACCTGCAAAAGGTTGATAAGCTGTAAAAAAAAAAACAACAACAATCACACGCTTGATTCCATTATGAAGGTGCGATTAACCTTTTAGTTATATTCCTAATTAATTTCTGCTATTAAATAAAACTGGCACAATCCATGTACAGTTATATCGTCATTTTATTTACTGAAATAAGCAAAAGTTTGTTTTATGTGCTACATAATTTTGACGTCATCAGTCTATACAATATTTGATTTCATACTTGCTGAAATATTTTTTTTATTGTTCACCCAGTAGAATGCCCAAGAGTCACTCAAGTTAGAGCATTACTGAATGCGGTCACTATAAGGGAGAAAGTAAGAAGTAAAAATAATGAGTATATGTAGGATAGATAAGAGTTGACTCAAGACTTAAAGATGTTAATATTATAGTACTTGGGGGAAAGTATCCTCCTCCTTACCATTGAAATCTGGAGAGAATAAAAATGAACTGACTGTGTACAGGGCATGGCAGGTCCAAAATGTGAAGAGCTGGACTGGTAGAACTAAGGAATGTAGCCCATCCGAACATTTGCCATGAAAATAGTGATAGAGTAGCAACAGTCTTCCAATGTTCAGTCTGTGGGAAAGTGGTTATAGAGTGGAAAATAATTCATCACCTACAAGGCCACTTAGATACTTTTGAACTGGAAAGTGAAGTTTAGGCAACTCAGATATGGTAGCAATACTCCATTTTTTTAGTCTGATATGGTTCTTGTAAAGATAGAATATGGCAGGAGTAATCAGACTGATTTTGGTGCAGTTCATGGAACCAGACATTTTTCTAGCATCTTTAGCAATATTTCATAAATACAAGTTCCACTTTAGGTTGGGAGTGAGCGTTTGTCTCAGTAGATGTTCTAGGCAAAGGGCCTCATTGAAATTACAATCATTCACCAGGACTGGAGAAAAATTAAGGTCTACCATGTGATGATAGAGTGATACAAACCAGTCATGTTATCTCTGAAAGAAAATTAACTGGTTTACATTTTTGTCATAAGCATCAAATTTATATTTATTTTACTTGCGCTGTAAAAACATCCCTAAGTTGACTGGTGACAACATTAAACAATCTAAAAATCTGCAATAACTTCTCTTTTACATAAATTTCTTTATTCAAAGTAAAGTATATTTAAATTGTAGAAATTCTAACTTTTAACAGCACAACTGCATATATTTATCTCCAGAAGTAGAAGAGATAGACAGAAATCTTGACTTCCTCTTCCTCAGATGTTTTATCTTTGGTGATTGATTAAAAGAACAATTTCCTTTAACAACTTCACTCTTAAAACTATCTTTTTGGCTAACAAATTTAATCAAGCTGATAAGTTGAGAATTGATTGTGTTTGAATTAACTTTTTGTATTTAAGATGATTTTATTGGAAGTTGACATTCTTAGAATTAAAAGAAAAATTATGTCTGACAATCAAATAGTGATTTTTTTTGTTTGTTTAGGTTTTATTTCATTTATACTTTAATTTCTCTACTAAATTATGCAAGAACGCTTAAAGTACAAGAGTTTGCAGAAAAGTTCTTGTTACAACCCACTCCCCCACCACCAAATCTAATCAAACATCAGGATTATTTTTTTAATATCTTGACTCTGCCAGTAACTTTTTATAATGTATTTATATATAGAATTAATTGAATTTGTAAATTCATCTGATCACTTCAATCTCTGTGGTGGTCAGTTAGTTTTTTTACTTCAGTTAGTGGTGCAAGGATGTTTTTTCAGTTATTTGAAAGTGGGCTATATAAATAGGCAATAACTTTTATCACATCTTCAAAAGAAGTGCCAAGTTCAGATATTAAATATGCTGCTGAAGCAAGGGAAGTAACTCGGATAATCTGTTATTCAGCTGTAAGGAAGTGTCAAGTTTCTTTCACCATTATTATTATTATTCTGAAAATTCGCAAATAATCCACAATTTATAAACTTTTATGCAAATAATTTAAAAATAAAGATAACTAAAAAAAATTTCTTGTACGTAATTAATATTTAATTAATATATCATGGGTGAATTTTGTAAGTATTTTAATGTTTATTCAGAGGTTGATTTTTTTTTTTTTTTCCATAAACATTTTTCTTAGTCTGTTGCAGGGCTAAGACCTTCCCCTAGAATGATCCATGAATCTTGCTTACTGAATATTCATTGCCTACAAACATGTTTTTCAAAATTTCCTTCACTCTATGTATGTGGATGTTACTTTTTTCAATTTTTTTTTATTGAAATTTTTAAAAAACTAATATGTGATTATTTTTATTTAATTTTTCTTTTTTATTTTCCTGGCAACTTTTTCTTTTTCTGGTTTTCAGTTATTACAGAATTCTTGTCAACTTATGCTGAAAGCTCTTATTTACAAGATACTTTGATAGAAAAAGAGCAGTTGAGAAGTATATTTCAAAATTTCCAAAATTCTTCCTTTGCTGTTAAAAATGCACACACATACACATTTTCAAAATAATTGGTTTTTCACTTGATCAGAAACTTGGTAAAATAAGTTATAAAAGAGGGAGAGATCACTTGTTTATATTATTTTTAATAAATAATTGATTATTAATTTATGATTTGATAAATAAAATTTTTTAAAATAATTTTTAATTCAACAATTTTAGTTAGCCAAACAACTTTTGAAATGGTAATGACTTTCTAAAAATTGCCCAATTTTATTTATTTAGCAGCTCTTTATCAGTTCTTTTCAGTATTTTGTTAATTCCTTAATATTAATAGGTTTTCATATGAATCTTTAAATATATTTCCCAATTATTAATGTACTCTGAAAACATGGAATTTTTTTTATCTCCTGTTTGAATAAATATTTTCAAACACTTCACCATTGTCAAAACAATGACACTGCCACCTGGTCTGGCCGGTGCAAGGTTGATATTTCTAGTACAAGAGAAAGTTACTGATGAAAATATACAAATACACTTGGCATATTTTATTTATATAATAACAAATTTTAAATTCTCTTCTGCCAAAATATTGTATTGTACAAAAGATCTGAGCTAGCATAAAACCTCCTTATAATTTGCAGGACTTGTTCACTTTCTAGGAATGTCTTCTACAATAAAGAATGTTATGCATATTTTAAAAGAAAAAAAAATTGTATTAAAAATCATCCACAAAAAAAATGATGCATGAATTTTTTAAAATGAAAAATTTCAATCAATCAATATACCAATAATTTTGTTTGTGATTCATTTGTATTCATTTCTTTCCATTTGGACAATAGAAAAGTGCATTTGCTGTCTCACCATGAAATAATGGTTAGCAAGCAAGTCAAGTAAATCATTACTATCATAGCATTTAGTTCTGTCCTTATTGGGTACCCCCATTCCTCAAGACCACACAAATGGAGCTATAAGTGACATAAGTTTAAAGTTTTTTTTTGCATATTCTTACTGCTTTGTAGATGAGGTTATTGTTAAAAAAAAACAAAAAAAACAGGATTTTGAATACTGATTTCAAGACAAACATTGCAGCCACAATAGCCTTCCCACATGAAAAATTGGTGCAATATGATCTTCCTAATTTTTGTTTAAAATGTCGAGCAAAAAAAATTACGCAAAGCAGTACAATCCTGCTGTGATAACCAAATATCAAAACCAACTGATGGTGTTTGAAAAATATTTGACTGAAACATTGTCTATAACAAACAAAAACGAAAAACAAATTAGATAAATCAAAATTGATCATTGTGTCCTGCATGTCCTCTTATTAGAACTTCTGCAGATGTAAATACAAAAAGCTTGATTTCTTACTATTATTTTAAATTTGTCTCCTGGTAAAATTTGTTTAATAGTCTTATCTATCTTTTCTTTTTACATGAAGCATTTTCACACTTATTGTTTTATTACTTGTTTGAAGTCATTTTTTATTACATTTTTTTTATCCTAACACTCTGGATCAAATTCTCCCACCAATATCTATCCTACACGTCCTTATAATGTGCATTCCTCCATCCCCCTCCCTTACAACAATCTCACTCAGTAGCCCTCCTCTTTGAGTGGCCCTTGGTCCTTGTATTGGATGAACTATCAGTAATTTTTTTTTTTAAATTAAAAAACAACCCAAGGGTAGAAAAAACTTGTATCTTCCAAAAAGTTTGACTTTTTATACTTGTGGTCATCATAATTTACCATTGCCTTAACTCTTTCAGTCACAGAAACTTCAATGTTTAAGCAAAGCCCAAATCTGTAACTATCTTGTCACTCCTATTTTCTACACCATCTTTATTTTACTACTCGGTAGCTTAAATTTTATGTCTTTTTAATTCCTGTTCTTTTATTCTCTTTAATAACGTTTTCTTTTTCTCATATTCTCTCACACTCAGTAACTCTTTACATCTTAATGGCTTTATTGTTTATTGCCTTGCTTAGGGTGAAAAGGTTTTGAAAAATGCATATAATATAGTGGCTATCAGCACAGTAAGTGGGATTGGCATATTGAGTTCAAATTCCAGCCGAGGCTATTGCAATTTCAACTTGCCATGTCAATGCTCAGATACACCCCCTATGGCACTTGCTGGCACTCCCTTCATGGTTGTTTGATCTGTAGGAGATCTCTATCCATTCTGCCAGAAATCACTTTTCATATGCATTAGGACTGACAGAATTATCAAGTTTTTGGACCCATCAATCAACTACCCTTACTTAATTTGCCAGCGAAGCATTTTACTGGGGTGTGGCCACTGTTACATGCAAACCACTATTTGGAGCCACAGGTAAGAGTTGGGCACCAAATAGGAACCACCGTGGACAAACTACTCCCTAAAAGATATGACTATTCCCCTGTGATTTTGCACTAATACCCTTGGAAAAGGAATGAATATATTTCTTCTACCCCACAAGCTATGATTTAAATAACAAGGGAGCTTGAGCGGCAACCAGTTTAGGAGAAGGTCAATTCAAGAATCAAAAACTGTGGAGAAGCAATGGGAAACCACTCAAGTTGTCACAGTAATTCTAAGATTTTTTAAAAAAATGAATCCGCGGAGAACCATGATCCTCCAGGTACATGGCATTTATTATTAAAAAAAATATAAAATAAATACTGTACATGTACTGAAAAGTTCTTAGTCTAAGAAGACAGCCCAGAAAAACTTGATATTTTGGGAAGTGGGTTTGGTTGAGAACTTTTTAGCATCTCATTCATATATTCATGTTTAAGGCAAATTTACATTAAGATTTAATTAACTGAATATATATGAAATCATCATTATCAAATTTTGATAAACCATAAAACAAATCAATCGAAGTGAAAAATACTAGACAAGGAAGAAAACTGAAGAGTTAGATATCTGAAAGAATCAGCATGTATGCTAGGCTATATGAACAGCATTAGTAGGCCTAGCATAGAAATAAGTATCAAATTGGGAGGCAGCAATAAAGTAAGAAAGGCAAATTGCAGCAGCAATCAAAACATGGGCAGCACTTGTGATCTAATCAGGAGCTATATTAAGTTTAAGGCTCTAAGTTTATGACAGCAAATTGTCCTAAGGAACAATGGCCTAGTGGATAAGTGTTGGTTTGTGAATTTGGTGACAGTGGTTGTGAGTTGTGAATCCTGGGGTCAGGCAGTGTGCACTTGCACTCAGTGGAAATGGGTAAGCAATAACTGAACAGTATTAAATAAGAACTAGACAAGAGCTGTAGAATGAGTACAGTCGACTCCCATAGATTAAATAAAAGGTTCAGATCAGAATTCCCTGTAGGTTACACAGATTGATATACATCAGAGGAAACAACAACAGCTGCAGTATTATAATAACAACAACAAAGATGAGGACAATAGTCCAAATGTAAATAAATCATTCATTATCATCTGTGTGAAGATAGGGTCACGAAGCTCTCTTCACATGTCTCTGTAGGTCATTCGTGCATAGGTCATAAAACTCTCTTATGATATCTTAATGGCACTTGTAGTCTTCTGTGTTAAGGTTATAGGAACCAGTAGTAGTCACTGCCATGTTTGAATTGAACTGACCTTGCCCATGTCCTGGTAGAACCACACACCATGATAACTGCTTATAGCAGCCAGATCTATTGGAGACCAAAATTGAAAAGAGAATGTAAGAATTGAATTTTAAGACATTTGACATGTTTTTAGTCTGTTTATTTAAATATTTTATAAATTTCAACCCCGAGATTCAAGTGACTCCTTCACAAATAACATAAATGAATCAACTTCAATGGACATAAGTAAATACTAGTGTACTATCAATATTTAATTTTAATGTAAGGATACTATGCATACATTTTTTTTTTTAAATCTGATGTGCAGGGACAATTGTGTATATGCATCCCAATTTCATATAGAATCATTTTTCTGGGTAGCAGACAAAAATCTTTTTCCACTGTAATTGAAATCTCCCCAATTATTCACATAAAATTCTGGCATGCTAAAATAATTGTAAGTATAGACTTGAAATCAGCATAGCTAGTGAGACAATTTTAATTAAAATGAAAAACAAAAAGGACATATACTTAGAATCAAAGAGTTGAAATTTTGAAGACACGTAATGAGGAAAGAGGACTTGGAGAATTTGACACCCACAGCATTTATTGAAGATAAGAGAGGAAACAGTGAGTAGCTTACCTAACAAGCTTGTGTAAATTGATGGCAAAAGAGAGTGAGAGGGATAAAAAAAAAAGGCATTGCTTAAAAACTACAAAAGGTAAGAAGTAGTGGAGAGCCGTGATCTTCCATGTCCTAAAAAGACATAGCACAGAAAAAAAGATAATTAAATTAGTCTAAAACTGGCTAATGATAATATGGAACAAGAAAGATTTTGCTGCCTTATCATTGGTGGTTATTTGTCTCCAAATCTTTTCATAGCAACTGTTCTGAGTTTTTCTCTTTGACTTCATGAATTTAAGTATAGTACTAGATTGTCAGCTAGGTTTTAATGTTTAAATTTCTAAATGTAAGTGTAAGTTCTATTCTGATAGTTTCTTCTCTTGTACTTCTTGCCTGTGGAACTCTTTTCTAGTTTTTTGCTTTCATGCCAATTTAAATTTTTGTACATTGTAATTGACAAAAATTTAAATGCAATAGCAACCATCATCTTCTGTCTCCTGTTCTTTCTTTTTTTTTTTATTATTGTCCTTTCTCAGTTTCCTTCACCCTCAGTAAACCCTTGTATCTTAGTAGCTTTACTGCCTTATTTGGCATGAAATGGTTAAAAAAATTTAATTCTTCCTATATTCATTTTTGGAAATTATTTAAACAGGAAGTGAGGCCATTTTGTCTTGTATTTTTTCTTTAATTATATGGTAAAAATGTTTATAAAATCTCAGTTTAATTTTTGCCCACATTTCAACTCTTGCTTTATTTACTCTATCTCTCACCAACATTGTCTCCTTCACCACTCCTCTAATTCTTCATTACAAATGTTTACTTATTTGACCGCAGAAATGACTAATTTACTAGAATTAATGGGATCAATGTCTTGTCACAGTCTGACACACACACACACACACACTTCTGTGTTGAAACTTGACTGTATCTTAATACATATATCCTTTAGTTGGTCATAATTGCCCTTCCATATTGTTAATATGAAAAAAATGAACAAAAACTTTCTTCATGATGCAAGTAAAACAAACTTTCAGTGAGTTCTCCAAACAAGATGATATGTGGGAGTTGAGAATGCATTCTGAACACGTGACCTGCCTAGACATTATCCAACTCGGGTTTGAGCTGCTCTAGAGATAAACTGTGATGATTCTCTTGTCACCTGTAATTAAAAGACTTGATCTTAGACTTTTTATTTTTTTTAAAAGAAAAAATTATTTTCTAGTAAGAATTGTACAACCTCAACAGACACCCCCCAAAATTGACAAGATTATTATCATATACAGTGTAACCCGGATATAAGAGAGATTTTCTCTGGTTCCAAATTAGAGCCTGTGTTAATAAAACAAAATAGACCAAACCCGGATATAAGAGACTTCTTCTCCAGTCCCGACAACTCTCTTATATCCGGGTTACACTGTACCAAGAATCAGTGTAGTATGTAAAAAGTGTTACACAAAAATACAGGGTGAGGCAAAAGTTGCTCAGCATAGGGATTATTTATTTAAAGTATAATTACACATGAAAATTTTATTTACAGTAATTTAATTTTGCTGTTCAAAATGTCTTCCTCTTTTTTTCAAAACGCATTTCATTTCTGTACCTGCATGATTCATTAAACATGTCAGAGAATTTCCTCTGACATTTTAATGCATTCATATTTAATTCTTTCTTTAAATTCTTCAGTATTTCTTCATTGTGTCTGATAAACAACTGATTTCAAATGGCCCCACAGAAAAAATCTAAGGGTGTGAGGTCTGGTAGCCACTCAACTGGACCTATCAAAACAAATTAGATATTTAAAACATGATTAATTTATTAGCCACTATGGTGCATGACTTTTGCTTCACCCTGTATATATATATATAGGATGGATGCTGAAAAAGTTAAAAATTGCAGAATAGCATCCCCTTGTATGTGCATGCAAAATAAAAGATTAAAATGGGTCCGTTTCATTGCTTATTTTAATTCTGATAGTAAGTATGTATTTAAATTTCCTTGTTAAACATTATATTTCAAGAACAAAAATTCAGAGTTGTCTAGAAGAATAGATGATTTGAAATATTAAAACAAAATTTACTAATTAAATAAATCTTAAAACCTGAAAGTCTCTGGAATATTTTATCAAAAATATAATTAAGAAGATTCCAAACAAAACAACATTCTTTTTTTTTCTGATTCAGGCCATAATTTGAAACAGCTTGAAATTAAATTTTCAATTGATTTGGTTTCTCTGGGGCCTTATCTTTAAAAATCTATCATATATTAAGTGTTCAATATTTTTGCTATTTATATTTGGACTATTGTCCTCATCTTTGTTGTTATCACAATGTTTTGGCTGTTGTGCCATCCAACCTTCCTCAGGTGTATATCAATCCAGGTAACCTACATGGAATTCTGAACTGAACCTTTTATTTAATCTACAGGGTTTGATTGTTCTCATTGAACTACCCATGACTAGGGGTATTTCATCTAGTTCTTATTTTTAGTACTGTTCAGTTATTGCTCACCCATTTCCACTAAGTGCAAGTACACACTGCCCAGCCCAGGGATTGAACTCACAATCACTATGTCACCAAATTCACAAACCAACACTTTTATCTACTAGGTCATTGCCTTGAAAAAAAGAATAATCATCCTGCCCCATCAATTTTAAACTCAAAGGTATCTTATATTAAACACTATCCCTGCTGTAGATGTACATCTTTATGAAACTTATATTGCCTGCTGTTGACACACGTACACACAAATATATATAATGTTTCAAAACACCATGAAATGTTGGTCTGTAGCATTTGTGTTATAAACTAAAAAGCACTTGGTGCTATTTTCAAAAACATAATGCAGCCTTTTTATACAACATTTTTTTGTGATTTGGGGTCTCGGTTAGCTTAGTCTGTACTGCAGAGTATCTGGTCAACATTGTTATAGCTATTCATTTCCTGAAAATGGCAATTTCCTCTTCCCCACCCCAACAGGCCAGCACAGTCAGGCAACAATACTATAAAAATGCAACAGTGAAAATGTTAATGATAATATTACAAGCTATTTTAATTAAATAAGTAAAACAGTCAAGTACCATATATGATACGTGCTTGGGTGATCATGTCTCTTTTAATTCATGGCTAGGCAGAATATTTCCTGCAGTAGGGTGTAGTTTCTTTTTGTGGTAAACTGGTTACCAACCAAGGCTATAGTGCCTAGTCTGTCTTTCTATTTAACTCATAACTAGGGAAAGAATAAATGGGTTCATGCCTTTCCTAAGGATATTTACACATAAATGAATGTAACAGACCCAACTCGAATTCAAACTCTTTGATTTCTCATTCTGAGCTGTTATCGCTTATGCCACACCACATATATCCTAATCAAATAAACAGTGAGGAGTGTGAACCGGACGTTACGTTAACCTATGTACTCCTATTGATTTTATAAGAGATTACTAGATAAAATGCATCTTGGCTAGACTGCAGTTATCAGGAACTGCTCCTTTCTTTTAAAGAGTCTGTAGTGATGTGCCACAGATTTTTAATGGACAAGGTTGTTGTTGGACATCATTTTGTAGTGGAAGAAGTTGTGACTTGTTACAGCTGCAGTAGGAAACTTTCAAAGTCAAAAGTTCTCAACATGTGGAGGAATTTTCTACATATATATTTTTAAGTAATGAAATATAACTCACAAAAGAAGAAATTAATTTTAAGTTGCTATCCATAATCTATTAATGCCCGCAAAAAGGATACTGGGTACTAATAGATTAACCTTTCCTTTTAAAATTCTTGCTTATTGAAATTACTGATTTTGAGAAGTCGGTTGAACTGAGAATTGTTCATTCACCAAAGTTAAGTAACGTTGTGCCTGGTCAGTAGCAAGATGGGTGACCACTTAGGAATACTAGGTGTTGTAAGCTTGGATGTGCGGGTGTAATGGATAATGGCTGGCAATTGGAAATCGGAGAGATGGGTTTGTTATATTCACTTATGCACAAATACCCTTGATAAAGATACGAATCTGCTTCTTTCCCCATCTATGGATTAAATAGTAGGATTTGTATCAATAAATCACTGTTATCTCCAAAAATTTCTGAAAATAAAAAATATTTTCTGGCTTTAAATAACCTGCAAAAGGTTGATAAACCATAAAAAAAAACAAATCAATCCATCAATCATGAACTGAGAACATTTTTAGTAATTTTTATTTTGTTTTTTTTTTGTTTGTTTTCACTTGCACACACACATGCACAAACAAATAAAGACAAATGGAAAATTTATTTGTTTTGTCCTCTGATGGACTTTATCAAGGCAAATGTAAGGATTTTATTTTGCAAGAAGTATTTATAAACGAAAGTAAAAATGTTCGTTTCTCAGAATTTTATATATAAATATTCATCAGGCTAACTGAGAAGTCCAGGTAAGTATGGAGGATGCAAAGTGACGTAATTTAATGTCTAATAAACAAAAGTGAGTAAATTATTTTATTGTTGAATCTTTTTTTTAATGTAATTAATATGCATATTATTTTAGTTTTGGATTAATTTATGTATTATATATTTTAAAATAAAAAGAGGTTATGAATTTAACGATTTTCTTTTAATTTTTAACATTTTTATAGTCACGTACGTTGGTCCATATAAGATCAGGACAGTCTTCAAAAGCTAGACAACACTTCGCAGATATCTCTTCCGAGTAAGAACCTCCATAGAGGAGAACAGGACTAAAGACTGTGTGTACGCTATCCTGTGCCGCTGCGGAAAGAAATATAAAGAGGAAACGGGCCGCCCCCTTAAGGTAAGGCTTCAAGAACACCAGAAAGCTGTAACACAAGGGGAAGTGGAAAAATCAGGTGTGGCTGACCACATATGGAGAGAAAAGTGAGATCACCGCCCTCTGTGGGATCAGGTGGAAATCATAGACAAAGAACACCATTGGAAAATTCGTAAACTTAAGGAATCAGCACATATGCTAGGCCACAAAAATCTCCTGAGCCAACCAAGCATAGAAATGAATACAATATGGGAACCAGTAATAAGGAGTGCCAGAGAAAAGCGATAATAACAAAAATTGCAATATGAGCTCTGGTAAAAAACATGCAATGATAACAGCAAAAATTTGCTATATGAACACTGGTAAAAAAATGTTGCTGAAGACATTAGGTTTATAATACCCTGAAATTCATACACAGATGTCCTCAAGGACACATGGCACAGTGGATAAAGACGTTAGTTAGATCCAGTGACAGGACCCAAAGAGTGTGAGGCAGTGGATAACTTGAATAGCGGATAACTGACATCCATTAAACATGGCACGTGGAACTAGAGCGAAATAAAGGGTTCAGTTCGACATTCCAACATTTCAATTCTCGGTAGTGGATGCGCACTGCTGATGAGTCCCAAATATATTACGAAATGTTTTCTGCATTCTGTTTGCACTCGATGAATTACTTAATTAGATATATATATATACACAGACTAGCAGTATATATATATATATAGAGAGAGAGAGATAGAGAGAGAGAGACTAGCTGGCTTCGCCCGCTCGCTATCGCTGGCAAAGTATTCACGATATGAAAACTTTGAAACAAAAATTTTAAATGAACATTTGATTCATAAAAAGGCTTGTTACAGTTAAGGAAAGTTTTACTAATAGATGCCAACTTGTTGAAGTCCAAGTAAAATGTAAATTTCAAACACTTTTCTGCATTATATAAGACAATATTCCTAAACAGAACTATTTTTGATATGAAAATCAAAACAATCCTATAATAAAAAAAACGATTGAAGGACAGTTAATTAACGAAATAAACGATTTTAAAATCGATAAGCAAATTAGTTAAAGAGTGATGTTGCCTAGAAGTAGATAATATTATAATACAGATATTGAGCTTTTAGTGTGTGCATCACTATAAAGTAGTTTGGCACACGTTTATTTAGCATCTCTCAGTTGTATCTCTGTCTTTAGGTAGCGTGCACTCAGTGGCGGCTCCGTCAAATGACAGAGTCGCAACTGGGAAAAATTATACAGAGGTGCCCAGCCCGAGGCCGTGTCCTCTCATTGCACCAGAGAGAGGCCAGCGCAACCCACGGTTGCAGGTGTTGCCAACAATTTTTGTTCCAAACCCTTGTGTTCGCGTTACGTTAAAAACTGACTATGAGGCCAGCGCAACCGACGTGGGGAGGGGATCGATTAAATACCAAATTATTATAAAGTAGAGCTGGAGCTTTTATTCTCAGAATTCATGGGAAAATTGATCTCCGATTTCGCATTTATTCATATAGATTCCATAATATAGGTTTTACTTAATTAGCTATTATGTTTCTCTAACTCTTCAAATGTTGAATGTATAACTAATTTTAATTTTTATTTTCCCATCTTTACACTACCTTAATTTTATCTTATAAATTCTCCCCTGTTCTGTCACCCATGAAATAAAAATAATTGTTTGTACCGAATATAAGGATCTACGTACATCAAATCGCCTTTAAATTAAGTGGCAGCAGAAGAATTATCGTTGAGCTTTGCCTATCGCATATACACCACCCACGCTATTGATGAACAAACCAAGATTCCTCCACAGTAGCTAATTTGAATGCCGGCCGATGGGGCGTTTTCTAGCTATTTATAATAAAACGTGCACTATATATATATATATATATATATATATATATATATAGATATATAGATATATATATATATAGATATAGATAGTACAGGTAATCGAACCGTTGGTATATAATCCGGGTGGATACTAATATTATTAATTATTAAAACTGATCCGCAGAGAGCTGGATGTTTTTATTTTAACAGAGCATATGTATTTTTTACAGCAAAAAACAAAAATTACCTCAGCATGGAGATAGTCAATTTTAAGTCGATCTGTGCGCGGCTATCATCAGTCCCTAAGTGTCTGTGTTTCGGAGCATTGTCAGTCCTCCTCTGGTAGACGCCTTGTTAATGAGAATGCGTAAGATATCTTATCCCGGGTGAAGCGGTCTGAGGTTGAAGTTTTCTGGCCATAAATAAACTTCATATGACGTGACCATATTCAAAGAAATTCTATTGAAAAAGACTTTCAGATGTTAATAAAAATTAAATTTTATCAACATTTATTTCGTTATTGTAATAGAAAAAGATTGAACAAAAATATGTTAAAAACATTTAATTGACGAGTTTTAGGAAATAAATGTGAAATCTATTTTTTTACAAAAACGAAACAAAAATTGCCAAATCGCCCAAGTGTAATATGTATATATATGTATATTTATATATATATATATATATATATATATGTAAATGCTTATGTATATATATATATATATATATATATATATATATATATATATATATATATATATGTATGTATATATGTGTATATATATATATATGTATATGTATGTGTATATATGTATATGTATATATATGTGAATATATGGATATATATGGGTATGTATTTGTGTGCATATGTATATATATATATATATATATGTATAAGTATGTATATATATATACATATAAATAATTATGCATATGTATACATATATATCTCTCTATATATATATATGTATGTATATATATGTGTATCTCTTTGTATATATATGTATATATATATATCTATGTATATAAATATGTACATATATTTGTATGTATATATATATATATATATATATATATATATATATATATGTATATACATGTATATATCTATGTATATAATATATGTATATATTTGTATATGTATATATATAAATATGTATATATGTGTATATATATGTATATGCATAAATATGTATATGTATACATGTATATATATGTATATATATAAAATGTATATCTATGTATAATTATAAATATATAAATGCATATATATATGTATATATATGTGTGTATACGTATGTATAAGTATATATGCGTATATGTGTAGATATATATAAGTTTATATATGTAGAGGAAATGTATATGAATACATACATATATATGTTTCTGTATTTGTATACATACATATATATATATGTTTATGTATATGCATAGACACAAGTGTATATATATATATATATATATATATATATATGTAGATGTATACATGCATCTATATATATGTGTATGTATATGTATGCGTATATTGATATATATGTGTATGTATATGTATACAAATATGTATATATATATGTGTGTGTATTTATATATATACATATATATGCATATATCTATATGTATGTATATATGTACATATATATGTATATATATGCAGATACATGTGTATATATATAGGTATATACATATATATGTATATATATATACATATATATGTATATATATATATATATATGTGCGTGTATATATATACATATGTATGTGTATATATACATATATATATGTATATATCTATATATACATATATGTATATATCTATATATATATCGATATGTATATATATATGTATATGTATATATTTATGTGTATATATATATGTATATATATACATATATGTATATGTATGTATATATATGCATTTAAGCATATATATATATGTATATATATATACATATATATCTATATATATACGTAAATATGTATGTATATGAATATTTATGTATATATATGTATGTATATATTTGTGTATCTATATGTATATATATAAATATGTATATGTATATATATAAATATGCATATATATATGTATATATATAAATATGCATATATATGTATATGTATAAATATGCATATATATATATGTGTATATATGTATATTTATGTGTATGTATGTATATATATGTATATGTATATATGCATGTATATATTTGTATATAAATGTATGTGTATGTATGTATATATGTCTATATATATGTATATATTTGTATATATATGTATGTATATATTTTTGTATATGTATGTATGTATGTATATATATGTATGTATGTATATATATATATATATATATATATATATATATATATATATATATATATATATGCAGGTATGCAGGAAAATAGGAATGAACACGTTAGGTAAATAATCCAGGGTTCTTTAATATCTTCGTTTTTATTTTCAAAAAAACCGTGCTCCATAGAGAAGTAGAGCTTATATTATAATATTTTTTTTTAAATATGATTCTTTTGCTACATAAGAGTTCTCATGTTTCAAAAACGAGAGCCTGAACCCTCAATATAACTATTAAAATTAAGTTGAATTAAGGTATCGAGTCCCGTTTCATCCTCAACCAAAAATTTAGGAATAAACTATCCTGTGGTTAGCGCGTGTTTATAAGTATGGTCCTTTGCAACATTAATTACTATGGAAACGGCTGGGACGGTGGTCGAACAGTTAATTCTTAGCTACAGATCAGTCACCTTCGGAAAGGTTATGCCAGAGTAGGGTGGGGCATCTATTCCAAAGTTGGTGGCTGTCCCTGTCTCGTGAGTTTAAAGCGAAATATAGTTCGTGGCGCGACGGCAAGTCGTTCAGTGTCGAGGGGATTTTATTTTATTTCATATCATATTATCTATCTATTAATCAAATAAATAAGATGTTCATAGTTAATATTATGAAGTGTTGTTTTTTTTGCTAATAATGCTTCCATTATTTTTAGGCTTTTTGCATGTAGATGATGCTATCATATTAGTGTTGTCAACAAGTATGTTACGAATAGTGTCCGGTAGTTCTCCATGTATATTTAATTGAGATCTAATTGAGCTATGGTCACAAAGGTGTAGAGTGAGTCTGCGTGTCAAACATGTTGTAGTACGGTCAATATCTTGACCGTACTACAACATGTTTGACACGCAACATATATACATATATATATTTTAAAACATGTTTTATTTTTATACGTTTTTTTTATAGATACAAATATTTAAGTAAATGCTCTGTTTTATAATAAATAGTATTAATAACATTTACTGGCCTGAATGTCCGAGAAATTTTCATAGAAAATATGCGTACTCCAACAGGAATCGAACCTGTATCCTATACTGAACCGTCATATAGCCTGACGTGCCTTAACCGATTGGGCCACAGAGGAGCGTTCGGCTAGCAAGGTCGATTTTACTGTTTTTAAACACAATTCTATATGATTTTCTCTCATTCATTCATATCTGCTCAATGCGTATCCAAATGTAAACAAATGACGTCGCACATTATGAAATGGACACAGTCCGACAATTATTTTAAGACATTTTTTATTTATAAAAAGAACGTATAAAAATGTCTTAAAGTAATTGTCCGACTTTGTGTCAGACATATTTTCAATATTTAAATTTTATTTATTAAATTTTATTCAAACAGATTTAAAGTACCATTCGACCTAATAGACTATATGGTATTTTTACAAGTAAATATATTAGAATTTAATTTCTAATTTATGATCAAATATAAAAATGTATGTTTCATCTCTATTCTTTTTTTCAGAATTAATTATTACTTAAAGAAAGAAATAGCTGTTTCATTTTTTTGATTTAGTAAATTTTTATTTTTCAGAAACTTAATAATGTATAATATTTCATGTATGCACACAGGACATGGGTCATTTAATGATCTACGAACTCTAGCTTTTCTTATTAATTTCCATTTTACTGTTGGTGTTTTATTAGTTTCTTTTAAGTGCCAGAAATATTTAGATAGGGACGTTTGATTTCGGTATTTACTATTATTAAAGGACGTTTGATGTTGGCTTCACCTTCTTTTGAATTCATTCCATGTGCATCCAATGTAGAATTTAACTATGTCTTCAATAGATGAGATATTGTATTGGTAAATTATTGATTCAATACGGCATTTATTATTAAGAGGACAGTTTTGAGGCTTTCTACAGTTACATAATTTTTCTTTATCTTCATTTATTTTTATTTTAGGATCTATATTTTTTTATTTTGGTATAAGTGTTTATTTAAGATATTAGCATTATGTTTTTTTAA
Source organism: Acanthosepion esculentum (assembly GCA_964036315.1). Classification (NCBI taxonomy): domain Eukaryota; kingdom Metazoa; phylum Mollusca; class Cephalopoda; order Sepiida; family Sepiidae; genus Acanthosepion; species Acanthosepion esculentum. Next base: position 63,129,271 of record OZ038478.1, read on the forward strand.
TAATCATTTTTAAGTTTTGAGTACAACTTTAACTTAATTTTAGGGTATTTTAAAAATTGTATTGAGTTTATTATCTCTAGGAAAATGTTTATCAATTAATGTATGGCATTTTTGTCCTAACTTATTTCTTACCATTTGATTGTATGTGAGTGTATACCAAATGAATTTTCTATTTCTATTTTTTCTATGGTGTCCGTTTTCATTGTTTATATAATTGAGTTTTGGGCATTTTATAGCCACATTTTCCTTTCTCTTTTGATCATGTGTTGACAACGTGATTTAACCGGGTGGAACCCAGACAATGAAACCTTGACACAGGAAAGGGGTCCATATTTGGAAATCAAGGACCACTTGATGAAACCAAGGCGCGAAAAAACGAACAGCGAAAAGTTAGTCCAGCTTTGGGAATCAACCCAAACGGACGCGTTTGCGATAAAAGCGATCATCCGCTATAGATTCGCGTATGCGAAATCTCCTTCCTTTTGTAGTTACACCGAATGGATTGTTGGCGGGAAAGCACCAGCCAGCTATAAATTTAAATGTGCGAAAGAAAGAGAAATCCAATATGATTTCGAAGCTCAAACAGGTTTAACAAAGTTTAACCCAAAGCAAAAAGTAAACTTTTGCACGAGAGAAGTCGTCTTGACACCAGACGAAAAGATAGGCTATCCTGAGAGTTACGAAATGACAGCTTCTGACTGACTCTGAACTGACTACTGCTTCCTCTTGAGGCGCAGTGTTTATGATTTATATATATATATATATATATATATATATATAGTTTCCATAACACCCCCACCTCCGAAGCTTTTGCGTAGCAGGGGTTATTAATATCATTTTTTCTTTGGATCTATTTCCAAAGGTTCTGTGAACTTTCTTTTTCTGGGCGATTTTCTTGGTTTTGGCATTATTTGCGGTCATTTTATATCAAATGTATCGAAAATCGTGTCCATCACCTCTTCTTGAGGTGGACCGTTAGCATTCTGTAACGGTCTCTTCCTTATTTGGTTTACGTGTCTTCTATGTGAGAATTTTTGTCCCTGTACTATGTAAACCATATAGCCGATTCTTTTCTCAATTGTCCCTTGCTCCCAGTAAGATGTATTATTTTTATATGCTTTAAAAAAACATTTTCTCCTGGGTGGAATTTTCTTTTTGGTGCGTAAAGCTGTGTTACTTGTTTCGTTTGACTATATGAATTTGACTGCAAAGATTGATCAGACGCACGAAAAGTACGTCTATTACCAAGAAAGTTAGGCACATGCCAATATACCAACTTCGTAGATTATATCCTTCCAAGGAAAACAAATGAGCTAACTCATTTCAGTGGTGCCCGAAGTTTATGCATGTGAGGTATGAATTCCTGGTAGTAACTCACTAAGCCTAGAAAAATTTGTAATTCTGTTATGTTCTTAGGAACTGCCATTTTTTTTTTATTGGTTGAACGTTTTCTTTTATTTCGATGTTAGCTGCCATTTTCTTACATTTTCCGAAACCTGCTGAAAATACTTCGGGGAAACTCGTTTTTAGTTTCTCTTTTAATTTGTCTGCCTCGATTGGTAAGCTTTTTACATTTTGGCAGTACGTACTTATAGGTAAATCCCACAGTTCGAATTTTTGCATCCAGTCCGTTCCGAATAGGTTTTCTGCATTTCTTAAGACGTTCATTTTTAGTTTTTTCGTCATTCCATTAAATGTTACATTTGTAATTACTTCACCCTCAAATTTTATTTTTCTCCCCGTAACTGATCTAGCAATTTTATCCGTTTTTAACATGGCAGGTTCAGTTTTCTCCATGTTTGTAGGTTTATAATAGTTAAGTCTGAGCCAGAATCCAACTGTAGCCTGACTTTTCTGTTTCGCATTTCAACTTGTACGTATTTTCTTATGTTAGTTTCATCAGCTTGGTCAGTCCTCGTTATTCTTATTCTGCTTTTGCTTTCTCTTCTAGTCCAACAATGAGAACTTTTATGGCCTATTTTTACATGATAGTCAAGTTTTAAAATGGTATGGACAGTCTTTAACCCAATGCCAAGTCCAACAACGATAGCATGGACTGGGTGATAGTTTTTTCTGATATTGACTTTTAGGGGTCGAAAATTTTGTTTTACCTGTTCTTGAGGGGGAAAAATCGGTTTGGTTTGTTTGTGATGGGGGAAAGTTGGTTTGTCTTCGTACTTTATGTATGTGCGCTATGCCAGCTTCTTCTATGTCTTTTGAGTCTTTCTTCACACTGATGCATCTCTGGCAGTCTTCGGCTAGTTTTTGAAGTGTCAAATCTTGTGTCACTATCCAATTTAGTAAGGATTCTGCGTCTCATTTCCGCGTCTTTGGTTGAAACCAGGCCTTGGACGAGGTTCCGCCGAAGGGCAGAGCCTCGTTCGGGGAGGTTGACCAACCCGATCCCGTTTACACGAGTTCCCCTCTGCCTCAGAGGCAGAGAGTTCGACCGTCTAGCTGAGTCGTCCAAAAAGACTAACAAGAACTGACGATGTTCATTAAAACGCCCAGGTGTGTCAAATGCGGCACAAGGCCAGTTTAATGTGGGCTTTCCGAGCCCGTAGGCACAGGCAAAAATTGCCTGTAGAACCCGTATAAACGGGATCGGGTTGGTCAACCTCCCCGAATGAGGCTCTGCCCTTTGGCGGAGCCTCGTCCGAGTTCCTCCCTACCCAGAGGCATAGAGTTCGACCGTCTAGCCGAGTCGTCCAAAAGGACTGAGAAGAACTGACTGCCGCTTTCTCTTGAGGCGCAGTATTAATGATGTCCGGAATAGTCCATTATTATTATGGGTAAGTTCCCATAACATATATATTATATATATTTATTATATATATTATATAATATATATTTAATATATATATATTTAATGTATATTTGTAATATATATATTGAATATACATATTATATATATGTAAAATATATATATATTTAATATATATGCAATAGATATATATTCTGTATAATATATATATTGTATATATTATATATATTTAATATATATAATATATATGTAATATATATATCATATGTATATGTAATATATATGTATATAATATATATATATTCTATATATATATTATGTATGTAATATATATATATATATATATGTTATATATACCTGTAATATATATTATATTTATGTAATATATATATGATATATATATATTATATATATGTAATATATATATTATATATATGTATATTATATATAATATATATATATTTACTATATATTATATATATGTTATATATATAAAATATATAATATATATTACATATCATATGTATATTATATAGGCATATAATATACATATATTTAATATATATGTAATATTTATATATTATATATATGTAATAATACATATATTTATGATATATATGTACATATATATAATCTATATGATATATATATAATCTACATATCTAATATGTATTATGTATATGTATATTACATATATAATATGTACATATATAAATATAATATATATATATATTATATGTATGTATATATATATGTGTATATATATATATGTGTGTGTGTGTATATATATATATATATATATATATATATATATTAAAGGAAAAACAGACCACTTAAAGTGCTCTGTTTTTCCTTTAAATTATTAGCTCTGGATTTACATTGAGCTCTCAGGATTCCATCCTTTTTGAGACACCCTATACGGATTACCAAATTCTTCTTAGCCAATATATATATATATATATATATATATATATATATATATATATATATATATATATGAAGTGCAAATAGATCACAAAAGAAGAGAAAATGAAAATTATATTAAGTGTGTATTAATTTACCTCAAAAAAGGACAGAAAACACCTTTTTGGTGTTCTTTGTGAGTTTTCCACGTGGTTAGGTTGCAATCAAACAGTCGGCGAACATCTGTCCATCTGGATAGTCCCGTTGTTATCTCTTCCATATCCCGGAGAAAAATATTGAGAAAGATGCTTTATGTTCTTTGTTTTCATAGTACTGAATATAAAACTATATGAGCGACGTTAAACGAAATCCATTAGCAAAGTGCAATAAACGAAATCCATTAGCAAAGTGCAATAAAGGAAATCCATTAGCAAAGTGGGATAATCCTGCACTAAGATTACTACATTACAAGGTCAAATCCTGGAACTTAGACTAGGAATATTGTATTGCACCAATCCACGTGGGTAATGTCTTGCCTGCTTTGAAAATCAGCATTCGAAATTCTGTTCTTTATCCGGTCCCAAACTAAGGTCACACAACTCAGACGAGGTAGATTGTGGAGTTCGTAACGTTCTTTTCCTGGAGGATAGTAAATTCCAAATGAGCAATCTTACAGAATTTTATTCAGTGATATGAGTGTTGCGGTTGTGTGAAGATGTTAAGAGATATCAGAAGGTTTGAATGATCAGAAGGCTTAAAACTGTGCGTGTTCATAATCTTCCATCGACAACAATTAATAAAAGACAAAAATAAAGATTCAAAACATAGCAATTGAATTTATTAAGTATTTGATGTACATGTATGTGAACTGAAAAGGTTAAACGGAGTTACATCTCTTAGACTAGGAAATATTTTTACTTGAGCTTATAAGGATAGAATTAACTATTAAATTGTAGTTTAGAAGATTGAGTATGTGTTGAGTGTTTGGAATTGTGTATTGTACAAGTTGGTAAAAGTTCAGAATTATACTTGCATGAAATGTTGTAAAGTTCTTTTACGTCTGACTGCATTAGTCAAGACGGGAGTTCTTTAAGAGTCACATTTTGGCAGCGGGGTTGAGACGCGAGAGAGAACCAAGAGGGAGCGTGACGAAAGAGAGAGCGAGAATCACTCGTGTTTGGTTTTATAGTATGTTGTACCACGTGACAGGCGCCAAAATAGATCTGTCGCGTGGGGGTGATTTGATTGGTCGAAACTGACCAATCAGCGAGCTAGATTGAAGGTGATTAACCAATGAATGTTTGTTATATATTTTGTAAGATGGTGGTGGTGAAAATTACAACAGGAAGAGTGCATTTCCCAGCGAAGGGTAAACTGGCTGTCGTGGAAGATTCCACATGAGTATTGTAATTGTCCATAATTTCAAATTGTTTTCTTTTGCTTTGTTAATTTTGTCTAAATTTGTTTAGTTGACTTCACAAAAATCAGTCCCATGAAGTCTAAAATGAATGTCATACTTCCACCTAAGTGTCTTGTTTTCTTAATATTCTGTGAAATTGTTTAAAAAAACGAAAAATTAGAAATGAAAGATTTTCAGATTTAATTTCAGTAACAAAAAACTACAGTATGTTTTTTTAATAGAAATATATTATTTTATTTTGAATGAGATCTGTTAATATATCCTTCTAAAATTAAAAACATGTGTGTATTACCGCCGAGCTTTTAGCGAAAAACATGATGGCTTATGTAAACTAGAATTGACACAAAAAAAGTGTATAGGCAATAAAGTTTGTCGTGACATTAATATGACAAAAAAGGCGAATATTAACTCGTAACTGGTACGTGATATCTGTCCTCCTTTACGGCAGCGAATGTTCGACGATCTCCTCAAAATGAAGAAGAGACTCGAGGCAACAGAGGTGTGGTTCTACAGAAGGATACTAAGGATACCATGAATCGAACCTTTAAGCAAGGATGAGGTTTTGGAGAGGATGCAAACAAAAAGGAAACTCATATTTAACACCAGGATGTAGCGGACCGTGGGGGTGAAATGTGAAGAGATATCAGAAGGTTAAACTTTCCTGCTGGACGGTCCAGCTAAATAGGAATGTTGGACTTAAATGAAGTCCAAAGAAGACAAAGAAAACAAACAAGACCGATATACATGGGTAAACAAATATATATTATGGGTAAACAAATATATTAATACACGAAGACATGAAAAGTTACATAGTGTTTGTATGGAGAAGTTATGTGTGTGTGTTGAGTGTCCGTACGTACGCGTATTGTCCTGAGCGTGTTCCCAGAATATGGGAAACGCTGTATCTGTGAGATGTCACATATTGGCTTAAGTGAAAGAGAGAAAGTTTTACCTCGCCTCCGCCCGAGGTTGCGGCCCAAGGCCTGGGTCGAAAGAGAGAGAGAGAGAGAGAGAGAGGAGGCAGTCGGTATTTATAATCAGGGGATAGAGACCCCCGTTGAAGGATTAAGGAAACTGAAGAGGAGCTAACTGCGACGAGGAAGAGGAAGTTGAAATTTCTGGGACACGTAGTTAGGAAGGAGGGCTTGGAAATGAGAGTCGGTCACTAGTCATACAAAACGAATTTAACTTCGAAATTGATCAAAGTTTTGGAATAATGTAACCAACTTTATCTCAACGGTTATTTTTTTAAGATAACGTCTTTGTCTGAAATAAATAAAAAAATTGCTTGAATAACAAAAAGACAAGTTATTAAGTGCTACAGAGGACAGTGGAGAGCCATGATCGCCTACATCGTGAGGGGACACGGCACATGAAGAAGTTATTCCCCATAGATGACGAGAAAAGTGATCCTGTACGATTCCTTAATATATTTCTCATTATCTTTCTTTCAACAAACATTTTTGTGGATGTCTACTTTCAAAATCAGAAAATAATTACAACGCGAGTCGCTTTTATACAAGGATTGTCTTAGTGATACTATTTGCTTGTTATACTTAAAGCAAATAGACAAAGCAGTTATTCATAGCTATGGATAATAAGTACCGACGTCGTTTTTAAGACCTTTTGTCAAAACCCATCTTTTCTGACAACGACAGATAAAACAGACGGATATATTCTGATCCACAAGTGAGTTTTTTCTTAATGTAATGCCTCTGTTTGAACCTTAAACCTAATGGCCTTTAATCAATCTCCCACTATTATCTAAAATAGACAATGAATTGGAATCTCCTCGCCATGGGGCAATGATCAAATTCGCCTGGCAGGTTTACTTTTGTTGAGACATCGATCGTCATTAGGATTTCCCCAAACTTTTGATTTTGTGTCATACTCAGTTAATAATGATGAATGCCTGAAGTTGGCAACCTTGTCTCGCTAGAGACCAATGGGCGCCTCCTATTGATATAATGATTAGAAAGCTTGTCTCGCCAGATCAATTACGACTGAGTAGTGTGTTTGATCCTCACTGGCTTACTCTATACTCTCGGTCGTGTACAACATCTAAGCTACGCTTAGTAAATCGTTTGTCTGTTATATCATTACTAGTGAGTTTGATTCACTGGGTGCCTCACAATTGTGTTCTTGTGCTAAATAACTACAGTGTAACCCGGATATAAGAGAGTTGCCGGGACCGGAGAAGAAGTCACTTATATCCGGGGTTCTCTTATATCCGGGTTTGGTCTATTTTGTTTTATTAACACAGGCTCTAATTTGGGACCAGAGAAAATCTCTCTTATATCCGGGTTTATCTTATATCCGGGTCTCTTATATCCGGGTTACACTGTAGCTTCATTGCTGTAATGAGTTTGATCTTCATTGGTGCTCTGTATTTATCGGCTTGTTCCAGACTAGCGTGAATGTGTTAATCACGCAGACTTCTACTGCAGTGAGTTCCATCCTCACTAGGTGTCCCAGAACTGTAACCAGAATGCCAGAATAAGACAAGTTTAATAAATACGAATAAAAACGCGTTAGTGGAAATTGCAGAACAAGATCTGCTTGCAATGTTTCGTGGGCGGCGGCTTTAGTCTGTAAACTGAATTGCATTTTTATTCCGCAATGTCTTCATACAAATGGAGAGCTGTTAAAAATCCCTCAATACTCTTTTTATTTTTTATTTTTTTTAAGTTTGAAAGTGCACAATAAACAAGCTTCAGCAAAGAAAGAGACAGCCTGTTCTGCTTTTACATCAGCTTTCTAACACGATACTAGACGAATCTGTAAGCATACAAACTGGATTTGTCTCACTTTCGACGCTTACTTATCAACCGAAATGGATTCTATCAGTTTCAAGTCAGAATTGGACTCATTCAACAAAGGCTGCTCAGTGGTGTCCAGGTTTTCCCATCCAAAATGACATGTGATTACTAGTGCTACTTTACTTTGTACACTGTACATATTGTCGCCGGCGGATGTGTAGTACTTCTTATCGAGTGTAAGTAATTTGATTCGCTTCTACATTGTTATCAATGCGCTAGCAGTTCAAAGCTGCATATGACTGCAAGCCAGACACAGATGCAACCGAGCCGACAACTATAACGTTTTGACATTAACGTTGAACTCTACTGATAACCTTAGTTATATCCCATAGGTTATCAGCAGTTTCCATGTCTTCATATTTAATTTGGGTTTAGTTAGATTGTGGTGTTTTTCTTTCTTTTTACGCAGCTTTACTGACATTTAAATATCTGCTTTTTCAACCATTTATCAAAGAAACTAAAAAGTACAATAACAATTGCCTACAGTCCAGGGACTTTGTAACTTAAATAAGATTTAAATATATATGCCAATCCCCGGAAGTGTGCAAGTAGCGTTACTGGAATCAGCGCAATAGTGGAATCGGCAAGCAGAGTTCAAGATCCAAGCTTGTCTGTTTCATTCACTTCGGTAACGTTTACAAAAGGTGTGAAACCATTGACTCTTCCTCAGAAGATGAGCTAACTAGCAGACTGGGCTGTCTAACCTTGAATGGCAGCTAGTCTAAGAGAAGGACAAATCTGAATTCAAAACCAGCGGGAAACTAATCATACATCTTTCTAGAAAAGCCATAACAATTCACAGATAACGAATAAAATGAATCTATAGAGAGCCACGATCACCTACACCCTGGAGGGACATTGCATTAAAAATTGAAAGGAAGCTGTGGAGAGCCATTACCACGTAGTGAAGAGCCATTCATTAAAATAGTTATGGCTACTTTGTGACTGAGACAGTTACGTACTTTCCATCTGTGTCTATGTTCGAGCCTGAGTAAAAGCTAACATTTCGAATGCTTTGATTTTGAATGTTATTATTCCATGACCCAATATATCGTCGGTGGACCATGTTACATCTTTCAAATCCTTTTCTTTTCTTTTACTTTTTTAGTGGGCGTGTGGCAGAGAGAGACTCGGGTTAGAATCACGTCATAGTCGATTTGTCAAGGATGTGACTTCTTAATAATATAGGAGCAGGTAGATGATCCCAGCGGATGGCACCGTTGGGAAGTGCCCGAAAAACCGTTGACCCATGCCTTGTGAGTGAAACTGGGCTGACGTAACTGTTCGAAAACTGTCAACGTTTGTACAAGCACGAAGTCACGCGTCATCGTGACCGTGGGTTTGAGCATACTCTCCTTGTTCAAACAGGTGATCATGCCAAATTATGCTCTCTCTCTCTCTCTCTCTCTCTCTCTCTCTCTCTCTCTCTCTCTCTCTCTCTCTCTCTCTCTCTCACTCACTCACTCAATCACTCATTCACTTACTAGGGTCCGTTCAGCATAGTTGCAGCATAAACTACAGGTAGACTCTGAAAAAATACCTGAGCAGGTGTATGTAACAGGGATTATCTAGCCACCCTAACAGACAGACATTCTCGGAAATGACTATCAGCCATAATTCGTCGTACTCCTTTACAGATTTACTTTTTTTCTTTTGATTTTTAAAATGGTGCTTACCACTCGAGCTAGAGTGGGGTGTAAAATAAAAGGTACAACTTATGCGAATAGGTGGGAAGATAACGGTTAACCCTAGACTTGAACAAGTTAAGATTGTAGCGATCGAGAAAGCAACCTCTTGGGAGTCGGTTCCACAAGTCGGTTCGTGGAAAGAAGCTGCTAACCAAAGGAATACGAAGAGAATGAGGGTGTTTCGCTACAATGTGAGTGGCACAGTGGGTATTTGCTGTGAAGGCTAGAACTGATGGAACTAAGGAATGTAGTTCGTCTGAACACTTTCCATGGAAATAGCGATAGAGCAGCGTGAAGCTTGCAATGTCTCATCTGTGAGAAAGAGGTTGTAGCGTGGGAAATAGTTCATCGCCTACAAGGACCCAGAGACGCTTTTGAACTCTATCATGAAAAGTGAAGACTGGGCAGCTGCTGTCTATTGACAGCAGTATTCCATTTTCGACCTGATCTGGCTCTTGTAAAGGTAGAGGGTAGCAGGATTGCCAGAGCGGTACTGGGAAACGACTATTTTTCCAGCATCTTTAACGACGGATCGTATGTATAAGTTCCAATAGAGGTCTAGGCTGAGTAAGTCCCAATAGGCGCTCAAGGCACGGGGCCTCTCTGGGGGAACATCTGTTCATTGCGGTTGGTGAAACTTCAGATTGGCAATAGGGGAATATCACTAGTTTGGTTTCAAGGTATTCGAATGAAACCAGTCAATTTCCACTGAGCTGAGTTAGGTCAAAGGAAAGATTAGCTGCCAAGCTCTGATCATCTAGTGTTTTGGAGGTGCATCCATATAACTTTGTTTCATTAGCATAGATAGCCACAAGTGATCAGAACATACTCTTAGGCAGATAATTTATGTGATGAATGAAGAGGGTTGAACAGAAAAGCGCTTGGGACTCAGAGGACTGGCTGTTAACAACTACCTTCAGGGACCTACTCGTTAGAAAGAAGGTTATAATTGAGAAGATTCTTCCAGTATTCCATAGCTAGAGAGCTTGTGCAATAACCTCTTATGCCACGCCTTGTCAAAAGCTTTCTAAATATTTAATGTGATCGTCTTTGAGATGTATTTGTTTTCAATTCTGTGAGTAATCACAGAATATCAGCAGTGGACCGAACTGATTGAAATCCGTACTGATTGTCGCTCAGGCTTCACTTTTCATGATAGAGTTCAAAAGCGTTAAGGTTTATATATATATATATATATATATATATATATATATATATATATATATATATATATTCCTGTTCTAATTCCTGTTCTTTTATTGTTCTCTCTTTTTTTTCTTATAGCACTCAATACCCCCGCCTTGCGTCTTAGTGGCTTTATTGCCTTGCTTGGAGTGAATCCAAAATATCTCAAAAGTGTTGCCCGCAGTGAAGATCGGACTCGTTGCAGTAGCTATATAGTCCGCGAGAAGAGTTTGCTAATCATCACAGCATGATAAGCGTCTTTCCTTGTAATGTGTTTTATCGACAATGAGTCAAGACCCGACATAATATCTATCACTATTTACTAAGTTAAGTTAATCTGAGTCTGACTAGAGAACTAGGGCACCCAGCAAAGATTGAACTAGTATTTATTGATTCTACAAAGTCGAATGTGGGGGTTACGAGGCGAGGAAGATTGTTATATGAAACTAATCGATGTAGTTACAAAGGACTCCAGAATAACAGAAACCCGCCCTCCATTGGATTTATATCATCCTGAGGGCAACTCCGACTTGAAGACACACTGCAAATCAGTGTTATTTCTCATCTTCAGCAACTTTGTAAATATTTCTTATTAAACCTCTCCAAGTATGATAGAATTTTATTGACAGTTCTTTAAATGTCGTTGTCCAATGTGTATACTATGGTTGTTCGTCCAATGTCTGTTGATGTTATGCTTCCATTTGGTATTGATGACAAAATCATTTCCATAATATTTGCTGTCTTATTCCAAAGCTATTAACTTGTGCTATCTAACTCTGATATTAATATAAATACCTTTTTGATTTTGGTTTCTTGGAGACAACATACATCAATCTTATAACAATCAACCTCCTGGGTCAATAATTCTTGCTTTTCTCTTTTCAAAAGTCCTAACATTCACTGTTCCGATGGTACAAAATCTTTATATGCAATTGGAGGCATTTGCAAAGTTTGAAATAAGAAGTTGCCAGCTTTGAACGGTTGACAACCAGAGAAGCCATTACCTTCTCCGCCAAAAAATGATTTATATTTTTTTTAATCATTTCACCCCAAGCAAGGCAAAAAGCAAGGCAAAAAGCAAGGGCTTACTGAGTGTGAAAGAATATGAGAAAAAGAAAAATATTATTAAGGAGAGAGAGAGAGAACACTAAAAGAACAGAAATTAAGATGACGATTACCGTAGCATTTACATTTTTGAAGATCCTTGCAAGTGAGAAGGGCGAGAGAAGAAATTGTTAACATAAAACTTACGGTTACATCTAACAATTTTAACTGTAAAATAATGAGATCTAGCCGCCAATCTAGCACTGCGCTTAAATTTGTAAAGTACCAAATAGGATAGCTCATTAGAACAATTACCATGAAAATGTTAATAGAAAAGTCAGAGAAGCTACGTTACGGCAGTGGGAGAGTGACTGAAACTGAGATGCCAGGTCAAGACCAATAACATTGTAGATTCTTCTTTAGAATTTATCAGGAATCTCTAAATACATAGCAGAAGCTCCTAATTTAAACTCTTCTATCGCTACCAATAAATTGTCTGTTCCAAGCAGGTCCGGTACGTCTTACAACAGAAACTCCTGACCTGTGGGGGCGTAGTTTCTGGGGGCCCCATTGTGGTCTTTTACATACTTTTAGCACCGTTTTATGGCCATCCGCCATTTTTCAAAATTATTTTTAAATTGACATTACATTGTCAGTCATCAAATAATAATATACTGGTTTTCCAAAAATCACGTGTTAATTGGCAGAAATCCTACACTTGGTTGCTATAACCAGGGAAAATTTGCAGACGGTCTATGTGAAAATTCTTGCAATTTTTATGGCCTTTTAGGCTCAAGAAGTTGATACCCCCCAAATTGTTTGATCTGTTGCGGATTCAGTTTTTTTAAATACTTGGAGAAGTGACCATGCTTCAAAGGACTTTTTTTTGTATCTCTCTTGTTGATTAGGGTTTATCTTCGATTAATAATCGGTTTTCTCAGCTATCCCAGTGAAATGAAATTTATAGATTAATTCAAAATTCAGACTTCCTTTTTAAATGCGATGAAGAGTGGGTGTCTGGAGGTGCATTGCAAATGATTTCACACAAAAATAGGTGACGTTGAACTATAAGAATTACCCCATGACGTTAAGAGATTTGCCTCAATTCTTAAACGGGAATTGGAAATCATACTTGACAAAAGTTATCGGTTTATACCAAAAGGGCGTCGTATTATTTATTCGAATCGGACTACTAGGACTGGTGAAAGGTGACCTTGAAACTGGGACATACTGTACATGATGACCTTTAATGATTAAAAGAGAAGTCAGAGAAAATAATAAAATCAAGAAATAATAACACAAAACTTATTTATATGCAAATTAATTCAATTCTTTTTGTAAATTAGTCAATCATTTAATTTTAGGAAGTATTGTAGCCAACCTAAATGTAAAATAAAATAAAATATGAAAATAAAATATATAAACAAAAAAAGAATTCAAATTATTATAAGTTATTCGCTTTCCTTTAAAATACTTCTCTGTCTCTCTCTCTCTTTCTCTTGATCTCCCACTCTCCTTCTCTTTCAATTAACAAGAAGGCAACATTCAAATAAAAAAGAGGAAGAAGAAAAGACTGAAACGGCGGAATTTCCAACCGAGAGAGGTGTGTGTGTGATTAACTCGTTCCAATACGTGGAAATGTAGCTTTTCAGTTTGTTGTCGTAAATGACAAATGTTAGGTTTCAGCGGCTTTTCAATGCGACTGCTACAACGACGATGATATTTCTTGAAATCCTTATCTCTGACTCGTCACTGGACCGACTCACTGCGACGACAGTCTCTCTACTCTCTCGACGACAGTCTCTTTCGTCTCTTCGATAATTCTCTCCCGACTCTCTCGACGACGTCTGGCCTCTTCTGTTTGTCATTCTCGTCGGCCTTTCTCATCAGCGTTTCTCGTCGGCCTTGTAGCACCGCGACCCGCAACGGTCGTCTGCGGGTGCCCATGCACGTGACGGCATGCTGCGACGACGATGTGCCGACCAATCGCAGTCTCTCCCGCCTCTTCGAGAATTCTCTCCCGTCTCTTCGAGAATTCTCTTCCAACTGCCTTAGCAAAATCTCGAGTTAATATAGCAACCGAAGGTTATAAGCCAGGTTGTTCACGCGCTTAATACGAGTGTCGCCATAATCACGTGTATTTGCAAAGCTTCTGTTGCTTACTCAGATCTATTTCAAATTTCTTAGTGGATAAAATTAATTTGTTCATTCCAATTGTCAAATTCAGCGGATACAACTTATGTTTAGATTAGATTTCGCTAGCGGTAAACATACACTGATCTTACCTCCCCGGTCCAATTTACTTCAATATGTTTTTATCAAAAATATTGTTTTCGCCTATTTCTTTTTTAATGACCCAAATTAAACATCGCCTCCTTCCCTTTGCATTTGTTTATAAACTAGTCTTTCGCCAACCCGATTTGAAATTCACTCTTTATCCATTAGCCGTCTTAGGTTTCATATATCATTGTTCTAGATTCTTTCCTATTAATAGCACTGACACAGTTTGTAACTTCACGGAAGATCGTGTTTTCCATTTTCAATCAATAAACGTTATATTTGCGTGTGTGGATTCATGTGGGTGTGTGCATCAACCTCTCTCTGTTACACTAAAGAAAGGAACGCAATCAAAAATATTAACACAAAAAGACTTTTGATGTTAGCCGAGACAAGGCTTCGCGCTAGTAGTCTGGGAGCCTTGTCCCAAAGGGTATAAACAGACACTCTAGAAGCAGAAGGAGAGAAGGGACCTCCAGAAAAAAACAGCCATGCGTAATGCGTGAAGCGGTCATCTGCTTAAGACATTTTTCCGTCTTTCTTAGAACCGAGAAAACACAGCAGATTGATGCCGCACCCATTTCCTGGATGACAACTTCTACCAAGGTCTGACTTCTAAACTATCAACTGCCGAATCGAAACGGACTTTCTCCCGACTGCTACCAAGTTCTGACTTATAAACGAACTTTCGCTACCGCGAATTACAAAAGACTCATCTCAATCTAAATCAAATAAATAAATATATATTTTTGTTTATACATTTGATTCAGTTCGTTCTATCCCGAAGTTCCGATAAATAACATTAAGTCGCCCTGGCACAATACCTCACAGTATCAGTACCACACTCTACCTTCATCTTCTTCAAAAGGAAGAAGCAGTTAACTCCACCGCATTATTTTTCTGTTCTTATCTTCTCGCTCACTCAACCCTAACCCCTCTACTTTACTTCACTCAAGTTTACCATGTTATGTATATCTGTGCATAGAGCTGATGAGGGTTTTATTTTACTGAAACTTCTTCTCTGCTGCCACTATTCTGATAGTGTCGCTTCTCCTAAGAAATTAAGGAACAGAAAAGTTTTTTAAAAATTATCACAAGTGAAAGAAGGATAAAAAAAATAATTACTGAAAAAAATATAAGGTATGCAGTGCATACATCACATACATTGACCTGTGACGGTATACTGGATTCATTAATTGTTAACTTGAGACGTCATTTCCGTTAAAATAGAACTCTTAATTAAAAAGAAAACAAAAATAGTAGTTGCAATAGAAAGAGATACGGAGAGATGACGCTTGTTTTCAATGCTGACTCACACAAAGAAAAAAAAACGTAAACAGACGAACCTTGTTAGAAAAATAAAACTACCAAAATCGCAAGTACAGAAAAGCTTTTTTATTTTTTTATTTTTTATTTATTTATTTTTTATTTTTTAAGCTTTTCACCCCAAGCAAGGCTGGAAGCCACTAGCACGCAAGGGGTTACAGAAGGTTTGGAGGAAGAGCAGATAGGAGTGGTAAAGGAGGGGATGTGGAGAAAGATAGTGGATCGATCAAGGCAAGGGGGTTACAGAAGATTTGGAGCGAGAGCAGATAGGAATGAAAGGGGAAAGGATGTGAAGAAGGGAAGTGGATAGATCAAGGCAACTGGAGATGTCGATTGACGTTACACTTAAATAGTTGGAGATTATATTTGTCAGGGAAACAGGAATAAGGAAGAGAGTTCCACAGGCGAGAGGTGCGAGACATGAAGCTATTGGAGTAGAAGAGACGTCTACATCTAACAGTTTCAACGGTGAAGGGTGGGAACGGGATGCCAGCCTCGTAGGACGCTTAAATTCAATAGATCAATCAATAGATACACTAACACCGAATAAACTGAAATGAAAGACGAGATAGATACCCGTACACAATTAAAACATTTAATAAGTACATATATTATACAAAAATGTTGCAACAATCTACACATGTCCCAAAACAGATGAATGTACGCATTGCTCCAAGAACAAGCATGTCTGAACTGAGGTACTAAAAAATAGACACAAATAAATGTCTTATTTTCTCTGGCTTTCCTGACAAGGTGAAATAAAGTGTCTGCCGAAGTTGGAGACAAATGTCTCTTTTCCGCTCAGCAAAAAGCAGTGAACATAATGTCCGTTCTCCACGTGTGTAGACTTCAGGAAATTGGGGAGTTGTTAACCGTTCAACGAACTAAAGTAAACTCCTATAAAAATAGTTTTGTAAAAGGGACTGAATTCACACGTGACCAGCAGACATGTGCCCCCCCCCCCAATCCAAAGGAAGACCATTATTGTCTCCGTACAACTTGTAGGTAGACAATAATGGTCTTCCCTAGACAGGTGCATTAACCTGCACAAGGAGTGCTGCTAAAAATGGAATGAAAAAGAAAAAAAACTACACTAAGTGTACAGTAAATTACAAAATGAAATAGAAAAATGGTCTTTCACTACTAGTGAAAGAGGAAAAATTCGTTCAGGAAGGAGCAATAGTCCTTCAGCAATAGTGCTGCTGAAAACCAAGACCTGAAAAAAATAAATGTTTAGTCCATCTAACATGACGACTAAATAGGGTTACAGTCTTTTTTATTACATCAGGCGCTACTGGTGATGGAGGAGTCACTGGAGTGTTCATGTTGAGCCAGGTAGAGTCCAAAAAAGCATGCTTCAACCTGTCTATAGCAATGTTCTATGATGTATTGTTAATACGCACCGTAAAAAATTTGGATATCTCTTAAGGATTCTCAATAGTCCTCTGCAGGATAGCTGCAAATATATGAGATATGTGTAGATGTCTTCAGAACTTTAGGCGCATATTGGCCTGTATGCTAAATTCGCCATTCTCGCAATAAGCCGATCAACAAACACAGTCATGCTCAAAAGTTTATTGTGGGGGTTGCAGAAAAAAAACTGTCCTGGGATTCTGAGTGTGGTGCCATACACCATCTCAGCGGATGAACATTTTATGTCATCTTTAACCGCAGTGCATAGTCCCAGAAAGACTAGAGGTAGATTGCTCCAGCCAATTTGTCTGATTCGTCATAGCAATTCAGACTGACTTGAATGTACGATGAAATCGTTCTACTAAGCCATTTGCCTCAAGGCCGTGTTTTAATTCTATTACTCCACAGGATCCTCATCAACTGGTTAAACAGTCCGACTAAAATTGCCGCCCTCTGTCTGTGGTAATTACAACATGGACCCTAAAACGAGACACCCACCCTGAAACAAAAGATTTTGCTGTGGTGTGTGCTGTAATGTTCGACATGGGAAGAGTTTCATACCAACGGAAGTAGCAATCAACGCATGTCAACATGTATGCTTGTCCCTCACATGAGGGGAGCGGTCTATTAATGTCGACATACACATGCGGAAACCGCATATCGGAAGATGGGAAGAATCAAGGATATGCCTTCCGACTTCAGCTTTTTGACAAGACACACAGGTTTCTGACCAACGTCGAATGTCAATTTTCATACGTGACCAAATGAATCTATCCGTGGTCAGCCATATTGAGGCATTAGCACTCGAGTGAGAACAATGTCCTCCGCAATAATTATGAACGAAGGGACGTAATCGTCTAGTGCTGGTGTCGCACAAAATTTTTCTCGAAAATATCAAAGATGTGTGGTTGTCTCGTAGTAGCTGCTGTAGTTGCCGATCCCTTGCCTGTTCTTCCACAAATGGCTGGTATTCCATGAACGGGTCCAGCAAAAAGGTGTTGATGCTACGAGACATGGTGTTCGCAAGTATGTTGTTGATACCCCTAGGAGAGTGAATATCAGAAGTGAATTGCAACAGATAATCTAAATGTCTGGTTTCACGTGGGGAGTACCTGTGAGAGTTTGACTGGAAGGTACCCAACAAGGGCTTGTGATCCGTCAGTAAGTAGAAAGTCTGCCCTTCCCACAAATGTCGAAAGTAGTGGACAGCTGAATAAGCAGCGAGAGATTCGCGTCTAAAAGTGCTGTACTTGGATTCAGTAGGCGTCAGTTTCTTGGAAAAGAAGGACATTTGTTTCCACTAGTCATCGGCCTTCTGTTAAGGGATAGAAGAGACGTCGACCGCCAAACACAACTCCTTGGCTGGAAGAATATGCTTGGGACAATAGAAACTTAATTTGGTGAAAAGCTGCAATGTAGGGTCAGACAAAACTATGTCACAAATTTTGACATTAATCAAAATGTCCGTTAAAAGTTTTACAAGCTGCGCGCAATTCGGCAGGAACCTTCAAAAAAATTCACCATCCCTAAAATCTAGCGCAGCTTTCTCGTGGTGTCTGGCTCAGGAAAATCGGAAATGGCTACCACTTTAGAAGGGGAAGGAGATATTCCAGCAGAACTAATGTGGTGACCTAGGAAAATTACTTCAAATTTCTCAAACTCACTCTTTACTGAGTTGATGACAATCTCAATTTTTTCTAACCTTGAGCGAGTTGCACATCTTTAATATGTTCTTTCATAGGCACAGACGAAATGTAAGCCGTGTAATATGTGGTCGATAAATCTTTGAAAAGACTGCGCCGCGTTTCGTAGTCCAAATGGTACACGTAAAAACTCTAACAACCCAAATGGCGTTGTTATAGCAATCTTCGGAATTAATTCGGGCTCTACTGGAATTTGGTGGTAAGCCTATGGTTAAGGTCTAATTTAGAAAATATAGGCTTACCGTGGATAATAACCGTTACATCATGTATACGAGGAATAGGATAACGCTCAGGCTTAGTCGCAGAGTTGGGTGCTCTATAATCGCCACATGCGCGCCAGGTGCCACCACTTTTTGACATCAGGTGCAAAGGAGACGCTCAGTTACTATTCGATGGATAGATAATACCCAGTTCCATTATTTGGTTAAATTTAGCTTTAACCACTCTCAACTTTTCCGGTGCCGACATGGACGGCTGTGAACAGGAGGGCAGCGAGTAGCAATGTGTTGTGTAATAGCGTGAGGCAGAGTATCTTTGTGAAGTGGCGGTTTGGTAAATTTTGCAAAATATTGGGTTATCTTTCGTGTTAGTCACGATAGGGTATAATGGAATTACGAACGACTCCTGACGACTGACGTTCGTCTGCGAATATCAATGAGAAGGCCATATTTGCGTAAAAAATCTGCCCCCGATATGGCTTTCTCTAGGTCCGCTAAGATAAAGAAATGAGTGAATACCCGTCTCAACTCTAAATTTAAAGTAAGACACCTCTGGCCGTAAGTCTGGATGAACGACTTATGTGACATTGGTAAAAAGGAAAAGAAAGGGTTAATTTAGAATATGACTAATATGAATATAAACCAATATCGAAAATTGACCCGAAGACGTTTTTAGTTTTATTTCGTCTGCAAAGAGATTCCTATTTTTTCTCATCATAGCACAGGATCGCCGTGATTTGAATCAGCGCTACGATACTGACGATTAATCGATCCCTTCCAGCTCTTTGAACAAAAAACATAACGTGGGCGGAGCAAGATGTGGACCGAAGTGGCCAGCTACTAACGACCCGCAACAGTATCGAACAGTGTGGGATTGACCCTGCAATCAATTCGTCGTCCTACGACCCTGAGGACAAAGATATCCTCTGGTATAGACGACGCGTAACAAAGGTTAGAACGTCTGGTTATTGCTGACCAAGCTGATTCAGAATCGCCCACTGGATTAAGTGTTATAGTAGGGTAAGTTTATGAGGAACTTTTGAATTATCTGCCTTAGTGGCAGGGATCAAAGATATATGCGCATCCCCGTCCACAAGAAAATTTATACCAGTGGTGCGGTCCAAAACAAATAATAGTCCACAGACCTCTTCCAAGCTAACGCAATGAGTCGCCTCCAGTCACCAGCTTAGGCTTTTCCCTGTTCCGATTTGAATGAATAGGGCGGCTTATCCCCAAAATTTCCTGTGTAAATAACACATGGGGCCCTTGTTACCAGCCTAGCACGACTTCTACTTTGGGAGCGGGCGGGGGATGCTAACCTTCTGCAACTTTCTGCACCCTTCTTTCTAAGTCATCCATTGTAGCCTCTAACCTTCGCTGCCCAGAGAATCTAACCGCAGCGTCTGTACGGCAGAAACTGGAGCAATGTATCCAGAAGTTAGGTCTGCCACATTATCTGCTATCTTAGCCAGCTCTTCGATGGGTTCCGTGCGATCCTGTCCTTACGACAGTACTGATCCCTCTCTGACCGGATAAGTTTCCAGAATGAATACAAGCGACTCCCGCTTAATCGGTGAATCAGTCATCCTTCCTGTTTTGCTTGTTTTGCTTTCCTTCTCTTTTCACCTCTCCCTTCTTGAAAAGACGCAGATATTGCCTTTCCTTTCTCATATCAGCTTATCCTCTCTTTCGGAAGCTCCGCCTTCTATCCAAAAGAAGACCATTATCGTCTCCTTATAGTTTTATTTCACAAAAGAAAAATCCACTTACTCTTAAAAATTAAACATTTGTTTTAACTTAAAACAAAATGTTTTTAGGTTTTGCATTTAAAAAGAAAATATGTTTTTACATGTCTACGTGTAGTGGAAAGGTCAATGAATTTATAAATAATCAATGAATAAACGGGGTTTATTCATGAGGCTATGGTAATTTGCGTGTTACTTTTTTTCCACAAACAAATTTTTAGGAGAAATTGTTCAACGTAAATTATGCAATACACAAAGAACAAATAATACGAACACAATATTTAAACCAGAAACAAATTCAATAATTATTATACAACTATATACAAATTATGATTTGAACGGAAGGTTAATAGTTTATTTGTTCGTATCAGGTCGATTGAAAACTGTTCTTGAGTCGATGTTAATTGTTCGTACAATTAACGCTAGCTTCCCGTTCCTACCCGGCAATGACCAGCTACCGAGCCGATAACGCTCCTGCTAGGCCCTGACCAGCTACCGTCGCCAACAACATTTCTGTTCGTCACTGACCAGCTTCTCGTCGCTGATACGCAGATAAGACCGACCACTCCTTAACTTCCCGTCGACACAACCAAACCGACCGTCGACACAACCAAACCGACTGCACCTCAACGTCCCGTCGTCGACACGTCCATTCCGACCACCCATCAATTACCAGGTCATTTATCCCACGGTCACTCAGTTCTGCATCGTAAATAAATTTTGTATTAATCTTAAATATACTCGTTCTGTTGTTCATTTTGTTTCACCTGTCAGATTCCACGTCTTTAATTTAAAAATGTTAGTGGACCTCTTGTCACCTCATACTGATTTGGGGCGCTCGGGCCTTTTCACATCGCCCCACCTCCAGGGGTTCCACTACAAATTGATGTTCAGTTGCTATTATTAAAAACAATGAACCAGACTTCAGTATTAACAAGGACTGTGAGTTGGATGTGTTAAACACAAAAACATAATAAAATAAAATAAAAAGTCATTTATTTTAATATTTGTTTTAAATGACACACAACAAGACGCTCATCAAACCCGGCAACACGTCCGCTACAAATTCTTCGCCACTGCTGGCTTTTGAAATTTAAGAAAATCTCTATGCAACAAATCTCTATATACAACCAATAAATTTCTATTTGAATATTTTAAAAAAAAGTTCTTGCTTTTATTGATTTAAAAATGATTATGCTTGCGTTTACTACTTTGTTCGGATAGTTCTTGCTTTTATAATGGATTGGATACCTATTTTATTGCCTCCTCGCTATCTCGATTTTGGGTCATTTTATTTTTAATGCAATTTGGAGCTTTGTTTATTCTAACTTAAAAAAATTGGATAGAATTTGAAGATTCGCGGTTACTATATTTTTCGGTTACTTAATGAGTTATTTCCCTTATCTCGATTTTTAACTAAAAATGGAATGGGAGCAAGGGAAATAACTCAATCTGCTTTTGCTGGAAAACCCGCCAGAGTTTTATTTATTGTTTGGAAAGCTTTTTGTAATAAACAAACACTTTTTTTATATTATTTGTCGTTTGGGAGATTTTTATAATCTACAGACATTTTCTTTGTGTTTATTATTGGTAGCATTAAAACATCCATGAGATTTATTAAAAGGTTAATTTAGCTAAAAATGAGAATTTTTATTCCAGCATTAATTTTTTTTTATTGAACAACATATAGTTTTTTTTGTTTTGTTTAATTATCTTCTGTCATCTTTTAAGAAAATTTCAAGCAATAATTCCATCCTTCCAGAACTTAACTTTCCCTGCAAGTATGATTCTTTTTTTAACTTCTAGGGGGACTAGATAAAGATTCTAGAATTATTTGTCCCACAAACAATGTTTTACTCGTGTGAATCAGGGTAAATAATAATACAAGTAGTAATGAAATGAAAATCATTAGACAGAAGTGTGATTGAATAAAATAACGAAACAGAAGATGTGGATTCAAACTTTCAAACAAATATAAAATCTTAAATATACGTAACTTCTTTTGATAAAGCAAAATGTTTTTTGTCCGTAAATTCTCTTTAAACTCTACTCTCTTCACTCACCTTGGTGTTTAGCATCCCGCTACCACATATTTTTTTTATCAATGTCAATTTCTGTGCAAAAAGTGGATCACAGAGCTTATTCAGCTTAATAAATATTTTCAGAAAACCTCAACTTCTGATTGGTCACTTAATATTTAAGTCATGTTCGAATAACATCGACCCAGTTCTTGACCTGACCAAAAAATAATTCCGCCAAAAATCTGTCAGGTCTGTGTGAGCCCATCACGTGACCAAAGTTAGCAATAAATATGAAATTGTGGGGCTCGATGCGTTGATTAATCTATATGGATACAGATTAATGAAAATTATTTAGTTTCTAATTCTCTCTCTGGAAGTGAAGCTGGCACAAGGCCACCTCCAGATTGACTTCCCAAATAAAACCTACCATCACCATTATTTAATTTGTGAATATCAAAAATCCTTTCAGACAAGAAAGGAGAAAAAGAAATAAGCTGAACAATGCACTTAGTTTGTAACATGAAACAAAGATAACAAAATACATACATTTACATTTTGGTTGAATGGCATGCGAAAAGGTTGTTCATGCATTAGTTGCCTCCCGTTAGCTGTGAGAAAGTTATATCTCAAATGTTTTTAGTAATGTTCGTTACACTGTTCATGTTAATAGTTCAGACAAAGTTCTTCGTACCAAATGTATTTGACAAGAGTTTTAGTATAGATGAGTGAGTTGGGCCAAGTGTTTTACTGATGTCTGGTCTTGCAGGACCTGTCCCAACCGAGTGTTTGTGCCGCAACTGTCCGATCTCTCGCGGGCAATGTTTATATAGTACTTCAAACATTCTTGCAATTTGGTGGTAAAAAAAAGATAGTTACTTACCTTAATTCTGATTGGCCGTATCAGACCAATCAGTGAACATTTAACATAGCACATTCGTTTATTACATGTACAATGAATTTAATGTATGTGAACATATGTGTGCAAGGGTATTTGACATGTGCGAGCGAGTGTGTGTGTGTGTGTGTGTGTGTGTGTGTGTGTGTGTGTGTGTGTGTGTGTGTGTGTGTGTGTGTGTGTGTGGACGTACAGTTCCACAAAATGTCATTCATCCTCGACAGTGAGCTGATCGGAATCCTTTGAATTTGTCACACAGTTCCAGGCTTTTCCTTAAAGTTCCTTAACATGATTTCATCCTGAAAGAACACTCACTCACACAGCAATATTTTATCACGAATAATCAACTCAAGTTCAACTTGATACAAGAATCTTTGTCATACGCTTTCAAGCTCAACGCTAATTATTGCAACCAACATAAACACAGCTTGTTAAGAATAACTTACACCACCTACAGAATAGTCTCTTCAAACGACATGCGAAAACAAATCAAAGAGCGACAATTCCGTAAACCTTAAAATGGGTCGTGAACGATATTTCTCTAACTTAAGTACAAACTTGAGCTGTTTCTTTTTCCTTAAATTACAATAATACCCAAACACTTTTTCTCACTATTGTACAGACAGTTCAACAACTTATAATCTATCAAACCAGAACTTTAATAATTTTTCAATCTAAACATTTGACGTTTGAACTTTTTAAACTACCTCTTTACTTCAATTGCTTGTACCTCTTGATTATATAAATGTTTTATTCGTTGTTGGCAAAAACTGTTGTTTCTCATGTTTCTTTTTATTCTATGTTAGTGAATACTGAAATTTTTATGTGAGAGGAAATAGTTGATTTCATCACGCAGCCTATTTACTCAACAATCATTGATCCATATAATTTAATCAATTTACACAACCTCCACAGATGGAAAGATATGCGACTGGCTGTTGAAAAGCAACACAAAGACGACAAGACACGTGATAAACTTAACAAGTCATTTATTTAAAACACTTCATTAGATATTATGGCGATCATCATCATACACACATACACAACTCTCGTCTTACTCATTGCATGCTTTTTCGTACACATTCTTTATTGTATGCATTGTTGAATACAATTTTTATATACAATGATACCTTTGCCTTGTCCCTTTCTTCACATCAGTTTGGTTTCCTAATCAAAATTAAATAAATGTGGTGGAAGTTCGCCACAATATGTCTTGATCCCAGCATACCTTTGTGGGACAAGAATTGTTTCAGCCTCTCCTCAAAGGATTAAAAACTGTTCTTAAAACATTACAAAAATCCGATTCAAACTTAATAAAGAAAAATGTTAACTCAGAAAGACACAACTAGAATATTTTGGACACATAATTTCTGGAGAGAGAATTCAACCCAGCAAGGAAAGAGAAAAAGCCTTTCAGGAGTCGCCTGCACCTACAAATTTCACTGAATTACGTCGTATAATCGGCGTGGTCAGATACTTAGGCAAATTCTTACCGAACGTGTTTGAAACAATACAACCAATGACCAAATTATTGAAAAAGGACACCGTATTTGTGTGGAATTACCCACAAGAGAATTCTTTCTTTTTTTTTAGTAAAGGAATTACCAACTCAAGCACCAATTCTATCCTACTACGATCCAACCAGATCTAGTTTTAGTGCTGACGCTAGCAGTTATGATCCTGGAGCAGCTCTATTTCAAGAAATAGAGGGAAAGTTTAAAATAATAGCATTTGCCTCACGCACACTCAGTAGCACTGAGAGTAAATTTAAGTTCATTCACTTTTTGTTTATTTTCATTTAAACAACTTTTGGTCATAATTTTAAAATTTTTCATAATATTTTTTTATATACGTGGTTGCAAACTGAACTAAAAAAAAAATTTGAAAACTGACTTAAAATAAAAAAAATAATTTCTTTAACATGAAACAATAAATTGTACTTGTAAGCATTTATAAAATTTATTTTTAATGAAATGTTTTTGTTATGATGATCAAACTGACTCAAATTTGCCTGTGAACTATAGTTATAGCTCTCTTTATGATAATTACCTATTAGCTAAACCAATCTCATCTGAATCTTTTAGGTTTCACGCCCTGCGTGGATCTACGGCTTCTCATACACTCCCTCTCCCTGGTTTCACGAGTATTTCTCGTCATAGGGAACCCTGATCTAGTTGTTTTATTCTCAGTGTCCCATGTTTCCTACTCCGAGTCTTCCGAAGAACTTTGATCGCCCATTGATTTCTCTGCCCTGCTTTCTTGTTCATCTACACAGTCATTCGAAATAGCTTCACTTTTTACTTCCTCATAATTTTGGCTAGCTCTTAACTGGTCTGCATGGGCAACCATATTTTCATCATTCTTGCATATTAATACCGCGTTGCACCCTTTTTGCATTATGAAATTTGCCTTTTCCGATTCGTTTTCTTTATTACTTTTGTACCCTATGATTTCATTAATAGATTAAGACATGGTTAATGGAGCTCTAGTCTGTTTGCCCATTAATGGAGACGGACTTTCTAATCTGTCAGCACGTAGCATCGTTCTGTAACTCAACAATAATCTTGGTAGGAAAGTTTCAATCTTTTTTTGCTGAGAAGAAAATGCTTTCAATCCCATCTTTATTGTTTAGACCATTCGTTCAGCAATTCCATTTGATTGAGGGTGGTAAAGAGGTATTTTACCTGGGACACAGCCAATATTTCTTAACGTCACAGGATTCGGGAGCATTATCAATTACTAATGTTTTTGGTATTCCACTTCTAGCAAATATTATGCGTAATATTTGTTTTCCAGTAATAGATTTTTTATCCTGAACTCAGAAAACTTCAGGTCAGGCGGAAAAGGTGTCAACCAGTATTAGACATAAAGCTACCCCTTTAACTTGTGCGTGATCTATATGAACTCTAGACCATGGTTCTGTTTCCTTAGGCCAAGAGCGTAACTTATTGTGGCTAAAATTCTTTATTTCAGCACATTTAGGATATTTGCGTATGTAATTCTCCACATTTCGGGTGTCCCGGCCACCACGTTTCCAGTTTTAACCGTTTTTGTGCAGTGGTTATCTCACAATGCACATCATCATGTACACTTTTAATTAATTCTTTCCTACAATTTTCCGGTGTTACGACTAAATCCCCACTAGAAATGAAACCATTTTCTACTGATAGTGTGTGTCTGCTTTTGAGTTACCCCATTTACTGTTACTTATTCTAGATACCAATTCGACTTAAGACTGCATCTTGTAACGTCTCCATAACTAGTCGATTCATGGAAAACACGTCCGTTTCCACCCAATACAAAAATTCATCCTCAATTTTTTCTTTTTCGTTTTGTTCCCCTTCAAATTGTTAGGACAATGCGTCTACGTGTGGTATTGAGTTTCCCTTCACGTATTATATACCATAATAAAAAAAACCATTAGCTTCATAGCCCATCTTAATATTCTGGATGATGTAACCTTCGGCAATTCTTTCCTCAGATGGAATATAAATTCTAAAAGATTATGATCGGATCTCAACAAATTTTTTTTCCTAATAAAAATTGTCTTGCTCTGGTCATACTCCATACAATCGCAAGTACTTCCTTTTCAATATTAGAGTAGTTCAATTCAGCTGATGTCCTGGAAAGATACATCACCGGGTGTCCTTTCTGGAACAAAATTTCCGGTACAGACTGGCCACTCGCATCTGTGGTTAATGTAACGTCTTTTTAGGGTCAGAAATCTTGACCACGAGATTTTTAGATAGAGCTTCTTTTAATTTAATGAAATATGCTTAGTGTGTACTAGTCCACTCAAACTCCTTATTCTTCTATAGTAGCCGCACCTAAACATATATCATATTTTCTACTCTCCCCGCTTCCATAGCTTTTTGAAAATTCGAGCTGGCTGTTTTAATTCCAAATGGTAAGCAGGGCCATCTAAGTAAGACTATGGGGGAGTTTATTGTTGTGATTTCCTTAAATTCGCCATCTATTTGAATTTGGTGGTACGCATTTTAAAATCAATTTTCGTCAAATATTTCTTTCCTGTCAGTAGTATGTTTTTTACGTTTGGAATAGGGTAGGAATGCAAACAAATCTTATGATTTACGCCTACTTTGTAATCTCGGCAAATTCTAAAATCACCATTAGGTTTTCTTAAAACTACAATAGGTGATGCCCATTTGCTCCCTCCATGTTCTACATATTGAAGAATGCCTTCTTCCACTGCTTTTCACAGCTTATCAACTACCATCGTCTTTATAGGAATGCGAAGCTTACGGCTTTCAAAATACGATGGATTGATATTTCTTTTTAACTTAAGGCTCGCTTTATACTTTTTTAATGTCCCAGTTTCGGAACTTGCCGTATTCATAGCATTAAGTAAACATGTGCTATTAATATTTATCAAATCAGTTCCTACTAAACCGTGACTGTTTATACAGTCTGCGACCATAATTGCGACGATATCAAATCTATTTTTTGTTTCAAAAGTGCCTTCAAAGGACCCTATGTTTATACACGTGCCATCAAACTGCCTTGAATTGTTGGTCCATTCACAGTACAAGTCTGCTCGTGTCCCAACAGAATCTTGGCAACTGACTGCAAATGCTCCGTCAGGATCTTGGCCAAAATCTTTAACTCTGTGTGTAGCAGAGTTATGGGCCTGTAATCGTCTAAATCCCGAACAACACCATTCTTCAACAGCGTGATCACACTCCTGGAGATCCAGTCGGGGACGGGCCCCCTGGCAGAACCAGTAGTTGAACTCGACAGTCAAAATCGTAACAAAGATGTGCAACAGCCTCAAATACAAATTCATCGGGCAAACCATCAAGTCCCGGAGACTTGCCTTTGCTCACAATGCCGCATAGACCTCGCCCTCCGTGATCTCCCCTCACAGCTAGCCGCTTCAGTCGGCGAAGCCGAGGAAAGTCAGACAAATAGCTGCGAAAGTGTTCACCACAGAGACCAGGCTCCTTGGTAAACTGGCTCTCGAAATGCCGCTGAAACGCCTCACACATATCTTCAGTCGGGCATCATTTTTTCCTACACATCAGTACGTTCGGGATCTCGCCAAAACTCTTTCTCGTCAGCATCACAGTCTCCCAGGGCAATTCCAGCCTTGCTTCTTAATGTAGTCACTTATTCAAAGCGCAAAAACGTCCCCTAGCCTATTTGTGGTAATATCCACAGGCATTCGATGGACGGTAATTTTTGTTAGTTTCGTCTCCAAATATTCTGTTTGAAACTGGACCGACTTTGTAGTCAAGGGTACTCCCTGCCAACAATTTTGCCTCGTCCTCTATAGACAGCAATATGTCCCATAGCGCGTTCGTCCTCCTTGCCAAAATCTTGGGTCCGATTTTGAGGCTCTTCAACGTCTATTATGCCATTTTTCCCCTGCTGACCCCAATAAGTCTCCGAGTTACTACGTCGGTAGTCAGCAGGGAGATGGTCTTTGTTTTTACGGCATTTAATGTCTCAGGGATTGTGAGCAGTTCATTTCCTTTGGTAAAAGATAGATATTTTTCTTTTAAGCTATCATAATAAATATAGTCTTTTTGGTCCTATTCTCATACCTGGCCGTTTTTTGAGGAGGTGACACATTTTCGGTTTGTGCCGCCGGTGTATCCAAATTTTTAGTCATGGTGGGCCAAGCTACCACAACAGGACCACAAAAACTTCGCCTTATTCACTTATAGCTTATTTACATAAATACAAAAAACAAAACGAACTGTTCTCGTAAAGAAAAGACAACTTAAAGTCGTAGACAATTGCACAGTTTAGTTACTAAACTGTACAATTGTCTACGACTTTAAGTTGTCTTTTGTTTACGAGAACAGTTCGTATCACGCCTTCATAGTCAGCCTATGAACTTTTCAGCCCACCCTCATGATATATTTTTCA
>OZ038478.1:63166083-63168583 GCA_964036315.1 Acanthosepion esculentum
ATATTACCTAAACAACCGGGAGACTTCACATTTGCAGAGACTGTTGCACAGTTAACAAACATTTTCGGCGAGTTATCCTCTTTATTTAACACCCGCTATAATTGCTTAAAGCTGAAGAGAGATGATGACGAAGATTTTTTTGCATACGCTGGGAAAGTGAATTCACAATGCGAAAATTTTCAGCTGAAATCGCTGACCGAAGATCAATTCAAATGCCTTATTTTTGTCGCTGGTCTACAATCCCCAAACGACGCAGACATTCGTACACGTCTTTTATCTATGCTCGATCAAGACAGAGACATATCAGTACAAACATTGATTACGGAATGTCAACGGCTGATTAAACTGAAACGCGACAACGAAATGATACAGCAGGAGCCTTTTAAATCATCCAATTCCAGCCGTGTAACAACGACGGAAAAATCCCCGACTAAAAGGAAAACACCCCCAACATCTTGCTGGTCATGTGAAGATTGGCATTATGCTCGATTTTGCCCATACAAAAAACACACTTGTCAACTCTGTTCACGTCGTGGGCATAAGGACGGATTCTGTGAACGCAAAGATAACAAAGCTACGAAAAAGAATAATACACCTGTAAGAGAAAAACCTCATCACAAAAAGACAGGATATTCCCGTAAGTCGTTTTCAAATTCGATTTTTGCTACGTTTAATGTAAATTTTGAAGCTCGGAGGAAATACATAGTGGTATCCATAAACAAAAGACCGATAAAGTTTCAGTTCGATACTGCTTCAGATATCACTTTGATTTCACGTACAACATGGGAGTCACTGGGAAAACCACCCCTGAAAGACACAACGCATATTGCGTGTAGTGCTTCCGGGAATAAAATACGATTAAATGGGGAATTAATTTGTGATGTCTCTTTCAAAGACAAACATTTTTCAGGTGTGTGCTACATTACGGACTCTTCAAACTTGAATCTTCTTGGCCTTGATTTTATTGAGGAACTTGACCTTTTCAAGGTTCGCTTGAACACCATTTACAATACCTGCCAAGTTAATTCAGCAGACACGGAAAAACATTTTAAGAGCATGATGAAAGCTAAATTTAACAATGTTTTCCAAGTGGGTCTTGGATGTTGCACAAAAGTTAAAGCCACGCTAAAACTGAAATCCGACGCAAAACCAATTTTCAGACCCAAGCGTCCGGTACCATATGCAGCTTTAGCTACAGTGGAAGAGGAACTAAACCGCCTCCAACAAGCAGGAGTTATCCAGCCTACAAAATACTCATCCTGGGCAGCACCCATTGTCATGGTGAAAAAGGCAAACGGCAAGGTACGTCTATGTGCAGATTTCTCCACAGGACTAAATGATGCACTGGATATACATCAGTATCCACTACCTGCACCGGAAGACTTGTTCACAAAACTAAACGGTGGAACTTGTTTTGCAAAATTGGACCTTGCGGATGCATATTTTCAAATAGAAGTGGATGAAGATTCCAAAAATCTTCTCACGATTAACACACACAAGGGTTTATTCCAATTTTGTCGCCTTCCATTTGGTGTCAAGTCATCACCAGCAATTTTCCAGCAAACAATGGATACAATGCTCACAGGATTACCAGGAGTTTCTGCCTACATTGATGACATCATTATTACAGGCACAACTCCAGTGGAACTTCTACATCACTTAACTTCTGTGCTGGATCGAATTCAACAATATGGATTTCGCTTAAGGTCAGACAAATGCAATTTTTTCCAAACTTCAATTAAATACCTTGGATTTATATTTGACAAAAATGGCCGTAGACCGGATCCAGAAAATATCCATGCGATAAAGCAAATGGCAGCACCAACGGATGTATCGACTTTACGTTCTTTTCTGGGCCTCGTAAGTCATTATAGTTCTTTTTTACCAGAACTGCACAAGTTACGTGGACCTCTTAATAATCTTTTGCAAAAAGATACTAAATGGAACTGGTCAAATACATGTAAAGAATCGTTTGAGAAGATAAAATCCCTTCTCAGTTCGGACTTATTACTGACTCACTATGACCCATCCGTAGACATTACTGTGATGTCTGATGCCTCAGATTACGGAGTCGGAGCTGTGATATCACACATTTTTCCTGACGGAAGCGAAAAAGCTATCGCGCACTCATCCAAGTCTTTGACACCCACCGAACGCAAATATAGTCAAATTGAGAAAGAAGCTCTGGCGATTATTTTCGCTGTGAAGAAATTTCACAAAATGTTATATGGTCGTCATTTTACCCTGATCACAGATCACAAGCCATTGATCAGTATATTTGGTTCCAAGAAAGGAATCCCTGTTTATACAGCTAACCGGTTGCAAAGATGGGCCACTATGCTCCTGGACTACAATTTTACATATTTCTAAGTAGCTATAGAGCTACCCCAAATCCAAACTGTCCGAATGGAAAGTCACCTGCAGAAGCCTTGATGAATAGAAAAATACGGCTACCAATTGATATTATTCGTCCATCGCCAAGCAATTCTCTCAACAGAAA
>OZ038478.1:63171083-63248583 GCA_964036315.1 Acanthosepion esculentum
ATATATACAAACTATTTATTTATAACTAGAAACTAATTTCATGTTAAAAATGAACATCAGAAACTTTTAATGAGCAGGGAAGGACACAAAAAAAGAAAAGAAAATATTGGAACAAACTCCATTCAAATTATTAAATAAAATTTCTCAAAATGGAATGTATCAAATTTTTCGTCCATTTTTCGATAAACAATGTATAAATAATAAAAAAGTGTCTTTAAAACAAAACAGAATCACAACTATTCTCTTCTCTTAAATGAAAATCATTCAAGAAATCCCTTGCAAAATACAGAGGATTTAAAAAAATATATATAGTCAATAATTAGTTTGAAGGGAGTAGAGCCCTACAATATTGTGTTCAGAAATTTAAATATGCACACCCATTACTTAGAATTTCAAAATAGCACTCTCGTTAATGCAAAGCTTGATAGGTTGAATGCAATTTCCAAACAATGTGTCAGCTTCAAGTCAAAGTCAATATAAGGATGGTAAAAGAAAAAAAAGAAAAAAAAAGAAATTTAATTATTAAAAAAGGATAAGGTAGGGGACAAAAAAAGTTAACCATTCTTTTCATTTTTTTTTTTTTTTTTTTCTACAAAAGATGAATGATTAACAAGGCTATCAGCTGAGTATAACATGGATATTTTCAGATGGGCACACCAGACTGAATAGAAAAAAAAAATAAGTTGTGAAATAATGTTTAATGGCAAACTGAAGAAACTATTTGTAAATATTTCCTTCTCAATGATTAGTGCATCAAACAATTTTTTTTATATTTTATTTTCATGCAAAGCAAATACTTGTTTTCAGGATACTCAATAATCAGTCATTTTGTGACCAGTTTAACAAAATTATAAGAATATAAAAGTTATATTAAAAAGGTTTGATTTGGACACATTTATGTCCATATAATGTAATTTTTTTTTATTTTTTTTTTTTAAATTTACAGTTTACAAAAAAAAAACAAAAAAAAACAAAATATAATTCCATGATTATATTCATTTCTGCACTTGATTAGCTTTAGTTTTCATTTCATAAAGAGAAGCTATCTTTAAATATGTTAATACAAAGTGTTTACAAATGAATTGAAAAGTCAATTATTAATTAAGAAAATGAGTTCAAATCAAGAGTAAAAATTCCTCATTTGCTTATTTACAAAAACAGGAGAGGGGAAAAACAAAAACAAAGTTTTACTAAAAAAAGTGTCAAAGAAATTGGTAATAACAGAGTTAGTGAGAGAAAAATATATCCTTCCCTTTACATAGAGTTTGGATAGATAGAAAGAGAAAATCCTCCAGTTTCAGAATTATTCTATTCAAGCTTTTTCTCTCATTTTTATGTTCTACACAAATGCAACAAAGTTGAAGTGTTAAATAATCTCTTTTCTATTTTTGTACTGTGAATGTCTCTTGTCAAAGAAGCAACACAAAAAAGAAAAGGAGACCAGCAGATTAAAATTTGGCTTAAAAAGAGAGAGAGAGAGCACACCTAATGTTCATCTGCTACTTTATTGCTAACGAGGATTTTCATCTAAAAGGGAAAGTCAAGAGCAAAAGTTTTACTAAATGAAAAAACAAAAACAATATATTTCATTAACTATTAACTAACTGATTTCTGATCTTGATGTCTTTATCCTAAAGAAATTAAAATGCTGCTTCTGAAGCCATAATAAATATAACTGCTGGACTGTTTAATACTTGTCAGTAAACAAGTGTAGACACAATGGCCAACAACTGTCAAATGCATCTTTACCTTGAGAAATATAGGAAAGATTTCTTTTTTTCTTTAAATGTACAAAGTTTGACAAGCATCACACGAAAAGGGTCTGTTTAGCACAACAACCATAGAGCTACAATATATCTAAGTTAAACTGCTTTTCACTCTAATCAAGACATGAAACCTGTTTGTTCACATTTTCACTGTTTTTCTACAGTTTTATTTATATTATACTCATTATCTTACTAATACTTGTGTTTATAGATTCACATTAAAAGAATACTGAAGCTGCAGTAAGCATTATGATGTAACCATAATGAAAGCCGAGCCAATATTCTATAGGCAAGGCCAATCTACTTGTTAAAAAAACAAAAAAAAAACGTGAAAGAACTTCTAGTCATTTCTTTTTCTTTTTTTTATGGATATAGATTGTTTTTGCTTTTTTGTAATGAAAAATTCAGATATTAGAAATTAATAATGACTACTAAGTTAATACAAATACATATTTGGTTCAAACACTTCTTCATTGCCACCCAAAAGTTTCATGATGCATTGGAAAATATGACCCAAACTAAACATTCTGACCAATTCTGAATGAGGCTCTACTATGGTATTTATTAGTCATAAACACTTGCAGATTTCAAGTCTGCTACATAAAAAGATTTGTCTTCAATAAGTGTGTGTGTTTGTGTGTGTGTATATATATATACATATATATATATAAAAATGAACCAATTTTTTTTTTTTTTTAGGTTAGTCAGTTTTAAAATGAAAAACAAAGTTAAAACAAATGTATTATCTAAAATTGAAAATTCAACAAATAACAATTTTAATAACAAGCTAATCAACAATTTGTTGATACATTTAGGTTTGAACAAGAAATTTCTACCGAGGAACTTTTATTACAAGGCAATGGAAACTAATGAGAAAATCTACAAACGATTGTCCCATATTAATATTTTTGGACATGTTTTTTTTTTTTTTCAAAAAAAAAAATTTTTTAGTAACAGTAAATTTTTCAAAATTCTCCATTCTCCAAGCATTCTATTAATTTTCTTCATGTTATTTTTAAAGTGTACTGATGAAAGTTGGCGCCTTGAACATGTATTCATTTGGATAAATAATAGCATGATGATCCCCCCACTCCTTTGTTTTTGTATTGTTGCAAGCCAACTACAAATAATGGATTTAGTAATTGATGAGTGAAGCATTTAAGTAGTTATCAAAACATTTTTACTAAAGAAATAATAGAATGTACAGAAGCTTTCATCTTGATTCTATGTGCTGCTGGAAGCCAAATGAAAGCTTAGTTGATTAGAAATGTGATGCAGTGACTGAGATTTGGAAATGAACAATCCTTACAATGAAAAAGTTTTCTTTAAAGTTTAAAAGAAATTAAGCAGAATCTATGCAGAATTACCAAAGAACAGTTGATGATTTTATCGGAGAACAAAAATTACTTATAGAAAGAGTTTACAATAGAATTGTTTAGAAAAAAATGTTAGTGGCAAGATTAGAAAGAAGTAAAAAAAACTTTAAATTTAATTCAACTACCAACAAAGATATTACATATTTAAAACAATCAGCAAATTACTATAAAGTCAGATTTTTAAGATATCTTAAAAAAAAAGAAAAAAAAAGAAAAATTCACTAAATATACCAAGTTCCTTCACCACCACCACCTTTACCACTATATTTGGAAAAACATAAATAAAATTGAAGGGAACCAAGTTGCTAGAATTAGTACAGAATTATTTGTGAATGCATAAATATTATATTGAAGTAAATAAAGAGCATCCTGAAAACTGACAATTGAAGAGAATTAATCAGTTAGGTTAACAAAAAAAAATGTTAATGAATGTTTTGTCATAGAAACCGTTTTTTTTCTTTAATATAACTTGTTTGTTATTTAGTTGTTATGAAGAGGAAGTATTATGAGCATCCGAATCCAAAGTGATATGACTGACAAGGAATCCATGCTGCCCAATGATGGTGGTTGTTGGTCTAACATTCTGCCCCATCTTCCTCAGTGGTAGGACTTCTGGTGCTTGCAAGGCTAAAGTCACTGCAAGTTGACACACTGCGAGAAGGTATCAATGCAGGGACTTAAGGAAAAAGAAAAGAAAGCAAAATAAAAGACACAAAAAA
Source organism: Acanthosepion esculentum (assembly GCA_964036315.1). Taxonomy (NCBI): domain Eukaryota; kingdom Metazoa; phylum Mollusca; class Cephalopoda; order Sepiida; family Sepiidae; genus Acanthosepion; species Acanthosepion esculentum. The sequence goes on from OZ038478.1 coordinate 63,174,945, forward strand.
AATAAAAATACAAAATATGCAAGGACAAGAGAAGATTATTTGCAAAAGAATTTCATGCCCAGTTATAGAACAATTTAAATATAAAGTTTTGGGTCATTCATTTTATAAATTTATAAATCATTCCATTTAAAACGCATTTTAACTTGCATTCATTAAAGTTTAACATTATTCAAATGGGATAGAATTAACAGTAAATAAATAAAAAAATATAAATGAAAAATGGTATTCAAATCTACAAAACAAATGTAGCAGTAATGCTGGTAATAAATAAAAACTTAAAAAAAAAAAAAAAAAAAATAAAAAGCACACACAATTACCAAAACAATTTTTTAAATTAGTCAAAATAAGAACAGAAGAAAACATTTATCTATAAAAGTTTAATAACAGTTCAAATAGTGTTCAAATCAGTATAGATCAATTTCATAACCAATTGGCAAGATACTGTTTTGCATGAAAGATTCATTAAGCTGAGATTTTGCTCAAAATTTGTTGTTTTCAACTAGACATGTAAGGGAAAGAGAGATAAAGAGCATAAAATTTGTTGCTGATGAGTCATTATATAAAATGCATGCACAAACCCAGAAACTGGAACAGAAATATGACCCTAAAGGAGACAAAAGCAGAGGGCTTTTTTGTTTGTTTTTCCCCTACCCCTTACACACAGATACAAGTCTTTAAAAAAGAAAAAAGCTTGAGTGAAGGTGAAAGCCAGACACTTGATGAGGTGCACAAAAGATATCTTCCAACTGAAATTTCAAGGTACATTCAAGAAAAATATATAAAAACTATCATGAAAGAGAAATACACAGCAGCTTTTTCAATTGTTTAACAGATTTCACTGTAGTACATGGAAGTAAGTAGGTATATAGAAAGTGTTGTTTGCAAACACAGCCACTTACAAAATAGTACTAGAATCCTGAATATTTATTTAAGATAGTATCTTTACAATTTAAAAAATATATTACAAAGACAATTGATGAGATATCTTTATCAGATTTGTTCTATGTACTTAGCACTTACCAAAGTTTTTAATCACATTGCATTTATGTATTTCAGGTATCCTGTTGATGAAAGAGGTACTGTTAAATGAACCCCTAATATTTCCAGACCGGTCGATCGGAAGGGATGGCCCAATTCCCTGGCCACTCATGCACCAGACATCACTACCCAGGACTTCTTTCCATAGGGTTATGTTAAAGATATCGTGTATCGAACAAAGATACGGGAAATCACAGATCTAAAGCAAAAGATCAGTGATGCCATTGCCACCATTGATGAAGCTATGCTAGTGAACATGGCAAGAAATCAAGTACTGTATTGATGAGCTTTGTGTAATTAATAGGGTTCACATAGAGATGTATTAAATTAGTTTAAAAAATTTAAAAAAAAAAAGAAAAACTTCAAAATCTACTTCTCATTTTGTAACAATTTCCACATATTAGTCTGTTTATTTCCTTTTGTAATACATTTTTTAAACTGTAAAGAGACTTTATGGACACCCGGTATTTTATGTTAAACTTTATTTTATGAAAACTTTTTGTCCTGCCATATATATATATCAAGGAAACTTTTTTAATAGTCTCTTTTTTATTATTATTTTTTAAGGTTTTGCTTTAGCTTTCTAACTACTTTAATTTTCCTTATTCCTCAGATTTTTTTCTCCACCTTTATTTCTATTTATTTTTTTTTTTAACTCAAATGCTAATATTATTCCCCTAACACAAAACAATAAACATGACGGACCATTTCAAAGTGAAATCCTTATGAATTAATCTAAATGCAACTTGTCAAAAGAAATTCTACAATGCCGCTCCATGGAAAATTGTAATTTTGTGGCAAACATTTTCGGAACTAATCAATAGAAAGCATTCTGGAAGCAAAGTTAAAAATCTGTTTGCTTTAATTCAAATCTTAAAATAAAGAAAAGGTAATGTTAATAAGGAATAAAGTGCCAAAAATAGATTAACCATAAATCAAATAAAATCAACTGATCAATGGTTGAAATTATTTTAGGTAGGCTATGTGAGTAGGAATAGACTATTTGCCATGTTAGGTACACAAGAGCAGATTCTTGGCAAATAATACTTTATATTAAATACATCTCCAACAAACCAAATTGGAAGACAATAAGAATGCTCATACTTCATGCATATTCAAAGGTGAATATTTCAACTCTTTGTACCATCAAGAGATTTTTGTTATTTTCTTTAAGTTCTTTTTTTCTACACTCATAAATTGTCATCCAATATGTTTAAGAATTTTTCCCCTTGAAGGTTAAAGAATTCTTTGTTCCTAGTAAATTTTGATTCTAAATGTGGTTTTCTTTCAAGTACAGATGAATTTACCTAAAATCACTCACTACATAAAATAACAGAAATAGCACTGATTATACTGCAGTATACTGGTATCGGAAGCCATTCATAGTGAGTTTGATTCTGACAGTGGGCTTCATGAATGTAGCTATATAATGTTAATTTCTAATTAAATTTTGATCAATTTTGATGGAAAGTGAAAGGATTTTTATTTAAATAAACATTTGCAGTTTGTATAAGAAGCCAACTCGTGTTACTCAAATTGCGGGGCGGGGGATGTCTTGAAGAGAACTCAAAGTTTATTTAATATTTAGAACCATAAGGGACATTCTTTGATATTTGTCTGAGTTTAGAGATATGAAATTTCTGGAAACCAATTTCAATGATTAAATAAAGGAGAGTTCAAAAGAAATTATTTAGCAGAGAAGTCAATTCTCCCACTTTCAGATAATTGGAAACAAAAGTAAAAAAATTTTTTCTTTGAAATCAACTTTGAGTGACAATTTCAGAAATTTCAGTTTATATAGTCTCAATCTATAGGATTTTTAAATCCTAATTTTTATTTGACATTTTCTTTCTCATATATATATATATATATATATATATATATATCTCCAAGCTCTACACTCAGGAATGATGGGCAGTGTCCAACATCAAACTAGCCTTTCAAACCCCTTCTCCATCACAGAGGGATTAAAACAACAGTGCATACTTGCTTCTACTCTCTTCATCTACTTGGTGGCAATGTTGCAGGAGATTTCTGATGAAAACCCCGGAATCAATCTTCAATACTGTACATATGACAGTCTCTTCAACATAGCTTGCCTCTGGTCCAGGACTCAAACCACAAATGCATGAGTCCCAGAACTCCAATACACTGATGACAACTGCACCCTGGTCCATGAACTCTAAGACCTCTTGAACTCAGAGACAACTTCTCCAGAGCATACATGCACTATGGACTCACCATCAATGTGGCAAAGTCCAAGGTCCTGCTCCAACTATAACCAGGGCATCAACCATCACCTGGAGTCAAAATCACCATCAATGGACTGAGCCTGGAGAATGTTGAACAATTTCCATACCTTGGTAGTGTACTAATATCAAATGTATCTGCTGAAAAACCAAATCAAGGCCACCCACACAACATATGGGAAGCTATTCAAAAAGAGTCTTTGTCAATCTTGGGCTAACACAAACCACCAAGCTCATGGTCTACTGAGCTCTTGTGATCTCAACTCTCCTGTACACCTGTGAGACCTAAGTACTTTACCAAAAAGACATCTGCAAACTGGAAAGATTCCATCAAATGAAACTTCGTCAAACCCTGAGGAACAGCTGGCAGAACTGGTTCACAAACAATGAAGTTCTCTGCACAAAGATGGAGAGCCTAGAAACCATCATGACATGCCACTGACTTTGAGGAGTCAAACACCTTGCCCAAATGCCAGACATCTGCCTACTCAAACAAATCCTCTCCTCAGAGCTTGCATCTGGCAAGAGACCACATGGAGCCCCACATCTTTGATTCAAGGATCAGCTCAAAAACACCTTGCTTGAGGACAGAAATTGATCCAGTTAATTGGGAAACTGATGCTGCAGAAAGAACTAATTAGAGAAGAGTAGTCCACGAATAAATAACATCTTTGAATACACCAGAAGACAAATAGATGAAATGAAGAGAGCCTAAAGAAAAGCTAAAGCTTTCTATCCCCTGAACCCTCCTACTCTACTATGTGGTGGCTGCGGACGCCTCTTCAATTCCAACATAAGAATCATTTCATATAGAAAGAAATGTCAATGAATACACCAATATTTGGCAACAAACGTGTGTGTGTGTGTGTGTTGAAAAAAATCTTGTAAAGGTTGATGGATTTGTTTTTTATGGTTTATCAACAGGTTATTTTAAGCTGAAACATTTTTGATTGTAAGAATTTTTTTTTCAAGTGACTGTTGCATTACCAATTTCTTTGAGATAATGATTTTTCCAGATATAAGTTCTATTATTTAGTCCATAGCAGAGGAGAAGAGAGGAAGTCATACATTTCACAATAGTATTTGCATGTAAGTGAATGTAATAAATTCAACTCGAATTTAAACATTGTTCTTGGATTTCTCATGCTCAGCTGCTATCATTACACCACCCACACATCCGATGACAAGAAATTATTTTGGTATTTAAATATTTAAAGAGTACAAAAAAAAAAGATATACGCTAAATAAAAAAAAAAATTAAAATTTACAAACCAAAATAATCCACTTTTATTGTATGTAATTTCATAAAGACTAAAAACATTTTCTACTTAATTGGATAGAATGCAATAATAATTACATTCCAGTGAAATTGTGCATTGCAATTAATAAGGAAATGAAAGAGGATGATGCTGCACTGGTCATGATCCCAACAGATGCATTACATCATCAATGAAAATTCCTAAACTAAAAAAGTGCAACTCATTTCATCTAAAGCATCAGTCATTTTCAGTTGAATAAAAATTTGTATTCATAATTAACAGCCACAAGAAAATGTGTTTTCTTAGCAAGTTATATAGGAAGCGTTGCAGTCAAAATTACAATATAAATTTGGATTTAATGCTAATTATATTCTGGTTCACTTCTAAATTTAATCAATGACAACCTTTATTGTTAGTGAATAATTAATTAAAAACATTTTTTTAAATAGGTCTTCCTTTAAAATAGGAAGAAAATTATGCTAAAAGACTAGATGCTAAAAACTAGAAACTGAAGTTAAATATGAATTATGCATAATCATTATTGTAGCCTATTTTGCTTTAAATGAAATTTGTTTGGCATTCATTTTCCAAATGTGAGGAATAGGACCATACTTACATTCTGAGTTTCAATTAAAAAGAAAAATGGTAACATAAAATTTTCTAAAAATACAATTTCATCTAAAATGTCTTTCAAATATAAAAATCAAATTGTTAGCCTACAAAATTGAGAAATATTAAGTGAAATAAAATCAACTTAGAGGTTTTGGTTTAAAATTGAATTAAAACTTTTGTTACACTTAAGATCCAAGTTAAAATTAACAGAAATAAAAGCACTTTTTTGATAAAAGAAAATAGTGGTAAAATTAATTGTTAAAAATATTTCAAACAATATTAATAATTTTAAATTAAAATATTCATTAAAAAAAAAACAAAAAAAAAACAGAAAACAAATTCATGAGTGTTTGAGAAAAGCTCTCCATTAACTTGTGACAATTTTAAAATGAAAGAAACAAAAATCACTAATTAGGAATCAAATTTACATTAATTACATCCGGATAACCAAAGAAAGGATTAGTAAAAAGCAAAAAAATTGGCATAAAAATTAGAGCAAAATTTTATATAAGGAGATTAGCAAAATCCAAGAATTTTCCTAAACATTGTACAGCAAATGCCTACAAGAACCACAGGCTAAATACATTCTTTCAAGAATATCCAAATATGAATATATGAATATCCAATAAATGTTTATGAATTAAAACATTACAAAAAAATTTATCTACAGTTTTTTCCATTCAAAGTAATTCATGGCTTTAAAGCATTTATATTTTGTAAAATGTTTCTTAGAAAGTGCTACAAAACATTTGTCTAGCTATTATTTTAGCACTTTAAAATCCATAAATCACATTTCACATTTCTTTTGGTATTAATTTTTAAGGCAACTGAGAGAATTGTTCTGACAACAAAGTACTGTAGTGGTCATTTTTATAATCTTGAAAAAGAAAAATACAAATATTTTCTTTCATTTGAAGGTCTTCATTTCAACTTCAATCTTGGAAGAAGTTGATTGGGAAAAGGGATTGGTAAAATGAAATAAGGAGAAACAAATTCAGAACTGAATAGTAATAGTACCAAAGAAGTAATTCATTCATTTTCAAGATGATTAAAGTAGGAAACGATAAAAATAAGAAAAAAAAAACAAAGAAATAATACTATTTGAATAAACACCATCAAATTAAAAGTATTAGCAATTGTCTTCTCTTTTTAAATACTAACTATAAACAGAAAAAGTATGACTGCTCCTTAAGATAATATATTATTATGACTATTTACTCCACCCTGTCATGTAGAAGATTTGTTCTGTGTTTTTTTTTTTTCCATTTAACAAAAACATTATTTATACAGGGATCCAACTTACAAAGAAATATCAGATATTTGAATGTCAATTCTAGGTTAGAAATTCAATAGAATTTCATCAGCTTAAGAAAAAATAAATAAATAAATAAAGGCTCAGATTTTGTCTGTGCTGCCTTAAAATAGAAAATGTTTTTGGTAAAGAAATGCCTGACAAGAAAGAAATAGAACTTTTTTTTTTCACTTTCAGGAAGGTACATGGTTCAATCTTTTGCAGAATAAAATATTTTTAACATACGAAATTAAGGTAATCATTAAATATTTTCATAACTGATAACTGAATTATATATTTTGACTCATTAATAAAATCCGATTTTCATTCTTCAAATTTTTAATTTCTATTTACAAAATCATTTTTGTAAATTTAATATTTTATCTTTCATAAATTTAAGAGTTTTCTTTTTTACAATACTTTCAGAAAAATAAGTTTCTCATTACCTAAAATCTTTGTTGTAAACAATAAAAATCAAGGAGTACCTATTTTCAGGCAAAGTTCAACTAACCACCGATATTTGTGGCTAATGTTAATTTCATAAAAGTTAGAGAAAAATTATTTATAAAATTTTCAAAATAAGAGTGAAATAATTCATTCTCCTCAACTCTTTTTTTTTTCTATAACTGACAGAGTTTTAATTTCTTTAATAAGCTGAAATACTCAGAAGCAAACACCAGTATTAATGCAATTATGTGAAATTCAAAGGCCAAATATTTTGGGGGACAGTGAGGTTGTGTAATGAAAGTATCAATTTGACACTGCATTTTAAAAATCAGTTTGATTCTGCTCTATAAAAAGACGAATCAACATGACTGAAATGAGAGAAGTGTTAGTAAAAGTGTAAGCATTGAGAATAAGTTAAATGATAGAGAAAATTAGTGAAAAATACAAAATACTAAATAGGGTCACTAAATTCTATCCTTAGGGCAAGCTTTCTTGGTCAAACTAACTGATTAAGCTGAGTGAAGATGATGATGATGATGATGAAGATGTTGCAGCAGCAGCAGAAACATGCAGTGAGCCATTACTAGTACCTGGCAACTGTGGCAGCCTTTTCCTTCAGCACAAAAAATGCCTGAGGAAGGAACATAGGGAAGAAGATAACATGAGCGGTAGCATTCATTACAGTCCACAGCTGAAGAAAGCACAGTGTCAGATGAGGAATACATATCAAATAATTATCTAAGATTATCTACTCATCCAAACAGCCATTGAGAGGAGTGAAAGCAAATTTCTCATGATAAATTGCTTGGAAAAAACAGAGTTAGCATCAAAAGGACAAGCTTCTCACCAGAACATGTTCAGGTTTGATTTACAATGAAAACAAGCAAATATACAGGTTTTCAATGTCTGCTTAACATTTTATTAACTGGCAATTTCAAAGTTAAAAAGGTCAAAATTAAGAATGATCTTTGTACCACATTTTTGGGTGAAGACAATTTCAGAAATCAGTATTAAAAATAATTGTCATAAATTAATTCAATTTAATTTTACATTATTACAGAAATCAAATGCATAAAAATGATATTAAAAAATATATTTAAATGTTTCTTGATTAAAATGAAATCTAATAAAAAAGTTCTTTCTCCATTTTTTGTAAGTTTTGTAAGATATAATTTGCAAAAAAATAAATTGCAGTAAACTTTTCAAATTTACAAAGTATTTAGATAATTGTAAATAAAATATTTTAACATTTTATAATTTTATTAAATAAATAGTGTGTATATATTTTTAAAATTGTTAAGATTCTTTGTGATAAAATTTCTACAATGCATCATAGTCTAATCTGAACAACCAAATATTTTGATAAAGTTATGTTCTTTTCAATGCATTAATAATTTACATTTAAGAATAACATACAAGATGAACAGCTTCAATAAAAGGCTTTATTTCATTACAACGTTCTGTTTCACATAGCCTATAATACATTCAGATGGTACATGCTGTTCAAATGACCTAGCTTTTGGTTTGTATCTCATAAAAAAAGAGAGAAATAGCAAATAATCTCAAGATCAAGGCCCCCCAAAAAACCACTAACTTATTAATCTTAAATTTTTAATTCCTTTCATGACAAACTTGTTGATAGTGAGAGCAACCAAATTCATTTATGCAAATTAAAATAATTAAAGTATGTGTTGAAAAGACTTACACTAAAAATGATGCTTGTGATCTGATTTTATTGAATATAAATTTTGAATGCAAATGGATAATATTTTATTAAAGAGATAGCAATCAAGCTCAAATTGTGAAGCAAGTTTTAGCAGGGGAGAAAATAGAGAAACATTGACGCAATATTAGTGTAAGAAATATAAAGTACTACTGTGTGTATCCATGCAATAAATGATATCTAGCAATAGTGGATAATTTGTTGTAATGCACCACACAACACCTTTCTACCTTCAATTTTGCTCATACAGTAGACCATATTTTTTTTAAGTAAGAATACAATTTCCTTACACAAAAATAAAGTTATTTTTACTGTGTTTTTTTTTTGTAAAAAGTCAAAATTACTTTATGGTTAGATCTAGGGGCAGATAATTCTTCCATGAGACGAATTAAAATGTAAGGTTAACGAATTAAAATGTGTTCAGTTATTTTCAACAGGTAATTGATGATGTAAAAATATTTCAAACATAAACAAGAAACATAAGCATGAAATATAGATTATTATGGAACATTATAGAATAATTTCTCTTTTTAGATAATTTAAAATATTTCGTACTTTGTATTAAAAATTGTAGATTCTATAGCTATTGCCAATTTAGTGGTGAGAAGATTTCCTTAGATGGGAACAACATCTTGAAACAATTTATAAAAATGCAAATACAATTTTAACTATATAACACATGAAATCAAAACACAGCTTAATTTGGCTACAAAATACAACTGATATAAAAGAACCAAATATCAAAAAAGAAGCATTAAAACCAATAAAAGACACCTTACAAAAAATATTGTATACTTTCAGCATCATTTCTCAGGTAAGAAAATAAAATTAGCAATACATGAAAATGAATAAATACATGTCTATAGGGATTTACTGGATAATTTTCATAAAACACAGTTATCCATTGAAACCAGGCATCACTATACATGCATACTGTTACCACTGAGCAATGTATGCACCCAAGGCAAAGCATATAAATGCAATAGATGTTAAAGCAAAAAAAAAAAAAAAAAAAAAAAAAAAAAAAAAAATTAATGTTCATCTTACAAAACCTACTGCTACTTGAAAACGAATGCAGCAGATAATGTAAAAGTCGAGATAAATATATTTACAATTAAAATGCAAGATAAACAGATGTATTTGCTCTAAGTATTTGTCAAAGATAATTCTCATAATACTAATTTGTCTTGTAAATGTTTTCAGAGTAATAAAATACAACTTACAATGTAAACATTATATAAGTTAGTAAGAAGTATTTATTCAAAAATTATAATATATTATAATATCACTACAAAAATAGCCATTTTGTTTCAACACTTCTGGTGTCTTATCAAATGACGGTGTTGATTGCAAAATAAAGAGTCAAAATGGCTATTTTTGTAGTGATGTTATAACATATTTGTTATAATCTTTGAATAAACACTATTTGCTCTACTCTATATTAAGCACTCTTAAGAATAGTGTTTTTTGGTTATTGGAATTTTTTTTCTGTCTGCACCAATCCTATACTTGGATAAGTTAGTAAGAAATGAGAACTTTTTAGCAAATAATTTTAAAGACTGCACTTACACAACATTCAGTTTTAAATGAACTCATTTAAATATTTATTTTTAGCAAGACATTCTCACTACTCTTTCAAAGTGCATTATTTTGAATTCTTACAAAATAAAATGTTTATTAAAATGCAAAATATAAATAGAATTTATTTGTATTAAAGTTTATTCTATGCTGCACTTAATATTTTCTACCATTAAAATACTTTTAACCAAGGTAAAATTAGGTAGTAAATAATAATATATTTTATATACAAGATGAAAAGAAAACTTTACTTTAACGAGACATTTCATCCTCTGATGGACTTTATCAAGGCAAATATAAGGATTTTATTTAGCAACAAGTGTTTATAAACAGAAATAAAAAGAATATCAGCTTTTCAAAATTTTTAAATTTAAGGATGCCCGTAAATATTCTTATGGTTAACTGTGAAAATCAAGGTAAATTATGGATGATGCAAAGTATAGACAAAAATGAGTAAATGTTATTGAATATTTTTTAAATATAATTATTATTTTAGTTTGAGAAATGAATTAGTTTATTTATTTTAAATAACAGGTTTTGAATTAACCCTATATATATATATATATATAAATAATATAATATAGTAGATTAAAACAAAAACATGTTGAAAACTGCTACACAATTGCTTTCATGTTTCAGCATTAAGTTGTGCTTGTTCAGGCAATGGTAAAGTGAGTAAATGATTATTTTTAATTTCAAAAGCATTATTAGTCAGCATTATTAACATCTTATATGAATGACACATATTTATATTTTTAAACACTTCACTGGATTCTTAAAGAAGCCTTTTAATTATCAATTACAAAATCTGTTACAATTAATTAATTATATGTTTGATTATCTTCCTACCCTTCTCCCTAGTGTTTTATAAAATATTATGATACAAGTTTGTCACTCACTTATAGTTTGTATCAATTTCTTGTCTGCTACTTATGACCTTGTCTAGGATTCTATTTCAGACTGCACAACTTAGTGCTGAAACATGAAAGCTATTGTGTAGCAATTTTCAACATGTTTTTGTGTTAATCTAATATAATAAATAATATTAGGCTCTACTTTGTATTGAGCCCCTTACTTAAAATTAAATGCTACAGGCAGTGGAATTATACTTCATTTGTTCTTATTTCATACCTGTGTGTGTGTGTGTATATATATATATATATATATATATATATACACACACACACATACACATAAACATTTCAGATTAACATTTCTGTTAATCAAAAGTAAGTATTTCTTTTCTTATTTCTTTAATATAAAAGAGGGTAGTATATTGTATTTTGTCTGTGTTTTTTAGATTGAGGATTATCATTATTATACATAAATTTACGGAGATGAGAACACTATCTTCAGCCACTGGACTCCACGTGGTTTGAATGTTTGAAGGTTACCAACTATGATAAGTGCCTGAAGAAGGCCCATAAGTACAATGGCTGAAACACTGTGACAATATCAACTAAGATAAGGACATTAATATCATTAAATTTCATGATTTTATGGTTAGGTTGGATCCATATGTGCTGTTGAATAAAATCCATGAGATTATTTGCCAAATATCTTGCATACAACAAAACCAACCACAAACCAAAAGAAAGAAGTGACTGAAATAACAATTTTTACTATGATAATCAGATTTTTCTCTGCTAAAAATGAAGCAGTCGCTAACAAGCAGAGAAGGAATTGGCTCATCTTTTCAATGAAATAAACAGTTGAATAAAATTTTCAACTGGTATATTTTTGCACTGCAGGAATGAAAGAAAAATTAAACAAAATGCTCCTATGTGAACTATTTTCCACAATAAATGCCCAGTTAGATTTATTTTGCATTTCCAGGCTTTGATTTAAAGATAGCATAATTTGCATGAAATTAACAAAAGTTTTAAATTAGAACAGATTTGAAGCACTTACTATAGCCCATCCCTTGAAGGAAGTACCGGAAAGCCTCGCACACTTTGGCTGGCTGCTCCTCAAGTGGCATTCCACCACAATCAGCAATCTAGAAAAAGAAAAATTATGAAATTCAGTCAATATAAGAAAAGCTTAAGCAGATATAATGAATAACTCTCTCTCTCAAAGAAATAAAGAACAGAAAAAAAAATTACATCTCAAGAAGTTCCAAACAACTTTATTTAAGCATAATCTGATCCAGATATTCTGAAAATAAAGAATTAAAAGTGATACTTTTTCTTCTTTGATATGTAATCCTTAATTTGTAGATCTAAAAATGAGAGAAGATAGGTTATAATTGTATTTTATTTTATTTATTTTTTTAAGGGGAAGTGGAGGCCTTTGTATGCTGAAAATACTATATACTGTAACAATTTATACAAAAATATTTTTATGATACGAATCATTCAAAAATAGCTTTATTCAGATCTGTGGAAAAAAAGAATTCCAGGACTTTTCAAGGACTATGTCAAGAGGTTTCAAGGACTGAAACTGGCACACACACAAGGTGAATGGTCATCAATTTCAAAAACACAAACTTTGTGATTTATCTTTTAATAGCTTGACAGACAAGATGTTTAAGGAATAGCTACAGCTAGTTCCAATAATTCATGTCACATGGATCTATTGAAAGCAGTGAAAAAATCAAAGTGGTGAAGACTAAACACAACCGAATGCAGATCTGGTTAGGCTACACATTTTGTGTAGTAATCTACACAGTTTGGAGTTTACCACACTTGAAAATTTTGAATTGCACACTAATTCTTACTTCTACACATTTTAGTTTTCTAGACTACCCATGATTTATGAATGCCACAAAAATTCTTGGCTGCTGCACATTTCCTGTGAAGTATAATGGTTTTATTAAACAGAATAATAAAATAGAAAATTTCACAAAAAGCTTACACATTTTAGCTACCCCTACTACCCATGGCTTTCATTGCACATGACACACAACACAATGATGTTAACATTTTTTTCAGTTCATCTAGTTTAGCATTCAGCTCCTCTTCCAATTTTGATATCTCTATGAACTTATCCTTGCAGATCTTCACATGGCATTGGATTTTGCAATAAGTTCTGAGTCTGCTCAGCTTTCTCAGCATAGCTGTCAGCTGACTTGAGCAAAACTTGTGTGCAATTTTCTAGTTTGTGTTTTTTGGTATTCAATTCTTCAATTTCCATAAGCATGGGTTTCCGTTTTTGTCCAGCTGATCTTTATGCCTTTTTTTTCTTCTCAGACTCAAGTTATTGCTTGTATGCTGTTCTGGCACTGGAAGCACTGCAGAGAAGAGCCTTAGTCATGGGAACATTCCCAGCACCTCCAAATAGTTCATGATAATGCGCTGTGCATTAAGAGTCTGCTGTTTCATCATATTGTCAGTGGAAATTTCCGTGACTGAGAAACCTCTCTCCACTGAAGCTTGTCCATGAGAGGATACCAGCAATATGCAAACAACTTTCCACAGTTTTTAATTTTCTTTGTTGCTAGACAAAGAAGAGTAAAACAAAGTGTCCAGACAGTCTTCATGCTTGTTGAAATTCTTGAAAGCAATATTTCCAGCAGCCTCCTTCTCAAACTCTTTGCATTGACTGATGATGTCATCACAATCTGACTTGTTTTCTGTCCTTTTTAGACTGTCACAAATAGATTCAGAGCTCAGTCAGGCAAGTGACCTTCCAAGAGGGTATCTAAGGGGAAACTTTTCCAGAAGTTTCTCAATGATGGTGCTCAACATTGCATGCAGAATTGCAACAAAGACAAACAGATCTTTTATTGACACATTTTTGGGGGGATAAATTTTGCATGGCCCTATTTGCCAGAAATCCACTCAATCTTTGCAGCATCTTTATTAGGACCTCCACTAATTCACAATACCTAAGGTATTAAATGAATAAGCGTTCATTTTAGCTTTAATTGAAAGCTAAAGGATCAAATTCCAAAATTTTCAAGAAATTAAGTTGGGGGTAACATATAAAAAAAAAAAAAATTTACCAAGATTTAAAAACATTTAAAAATAATTTCATTCATTTGTGAATTAAGTCCTGAAAGTTTCATTAAAATCCAACAATTATTTGATTTTTGCAAGAATTTCCAAATCAAGTGTTTTTCACTGGAAAAAAAGTGCTAAAACACTATTACAGTGACCACTAATGCAAAAGAAAAACAACATTTTTAACCAAAATTTTGAACATGCTATAGAAAGGATTAAAAAAATTTAATAAAATAATAAAAAATACTTTGTTATTATTAAAAGGAAAGACCAAACATTTTGACAATAAAACTCTGTATTTATTAAGTTTGGAGCCTTTTTACATCATGCTATGCTGTTTTTTCAGCAAATTAGTAGAGATCTATTTATGCAGGTTTGAGTTTGACAAAACTCTTACAAATTCATTCGGTTTGGAAAATATAATTATCTTTTCAGTGTGGTCTTCCTTTACAAATCTTAACAGTTTCATGATCATGCTAAAAAGATCATCTGCAAGGAAAAGCAGCAACAGTTTATCACTATTTTATTAGAAACTGTTCAATGCCTTTCAAAACAGACACAAAATCTGCAGTTTCACTGGAAATAAAATGTCATACAAAAGTAAAAGGACAGGGTTGCCAGATTTAACTTTTAACAGAACGCCAAGCAATAAAGCCAAATAATATATTTCACACACACGCACACACACATAATATATAAATATATATATATATATATATATATATATATATATATATATATATATATAACTTACAACAAAAGCTACAGAAAGAGGTCATTATTAGTCAGTAAACTTTAAAATAACATTACTTTTGGCAACAATACACATAGACATAGGATATGTAAAACATCATTTTTTTTTCCAGCATGAACTCACCCACTGCTGACTAGAGATCAAAAGGACTTTTTACTTTTGAAATTGATATGGGAATAAAATTTCTTCAATTTTTCAAAGTTTGAAAACACTGATAAATTTTTAAAGATTCTAATAAAATGTATTTTTATTACTGTAAAATAATGAATTATTCTCCTTTCAACGACAAATTCAATGAGTGTGAATTAATTTTTCTTCAACGGATGTTTACTTGTGACTGACACCTTTTATCTTTCTTTTTTTTCTTGTTGAGTGAGGGTAGCTGCTAAAAGAAGACATGTCTTCATATTGTTTCTTCCTTTCTTTCTTGTCACCTAGCTGAGAAAATACAGAAGTAACTACAAGGTCATGAATTTGTTCTAATCAAGGAAACAAACCACCATTGGAAATAATTGCTAATTGACAACTATAATAATATTAAAAAAAAAAAAACAACACACACATTTTCCTTTAAACACATTTTAGCTTGTAAAAAAAAAAAAACAAAAAAAAAGATTTCTGGGATTTGGCATTTTGACTTTCATGAATTGAGGAACAGGATGTGTGGGCAGCCCAATTTAGAAAATTCCAGGATTTTTCAAGGAACTTTTGGGCTATTGCTGTTTTTCCAGGACTTTTCAAACCCTGGAAAAGGCCCTGTCAATTTTTCAGTACTTTTCAAGGTTTCCAGGACCAGTACAAACCTGGTTTATTGCAAGAAATTCTGGAGAGGAAAATGCCTGTCAAATGTTTCACAAATATTTTATGATGAAAATTACTTATAATCCTTAAGCTAAATGAATGTGCAGATATTTTTTTAACAGAAATCTTCTTTGTAACAAATTCTTTTTAGCTGTATGGCAAATTAATGATAAAATGAGAACTGATATTAAAGCTGATCTATTTAATGTTTATTCTTATTAGCTATTGACAGCCAAACTATAGATATATAAAATAATGCTTCTTTTAGTTTTCTGCTATCATTTTCAAACACAAAAAATAAATACTTCGCAAACTGCCACACAGTTGATAAAACAAAATGCAAAACCTATTCATTTGGGTTGATAAATTATAAATATTTTTCAATATGTCATTCTAACCCAAAATTGCTTAATCAAAGCTTTATCATTCACAGCTGACAAACCCAAATTCATCCAGATGGTCTTAACAGAACAAATTCACAGTTAAAGATTATATATCAATAATGTATGAATAGAATATTCATCCTGAGAACTTCTTCAGCATCAGTTAATTAGATCAAGAAACAAATACTTAATATTGATTTTACAGTCAAAAATGTAAAAATTAGCAACATTTACCTAATTAATTGCTCACACTGAGATATCAAATTTAAAAAAACAAAAAAAATATAATAAAATTATTTTTTGTCCTATTTATTTTTATATATTCATGTTTAAGTAATGAAGAGATCTATAGCAGCACTATATATGTGTAAATCTATGATTAACTGTACTGCAATAAATAACTATATCTTAAACACTGACAAAGCAATTGTACCTTAACAAAGTCCGTTTCTTGTGGATCCATTCTGCCATTCATATTAACAACATCATCCAGATGTGGGGAGTCATCACCAACCAAGAGCATAGTGCGGCATCTAGATAAAATATGAATAACTTTTATATCTTGATTTAATAATAAAATGGAGGGAGAAAGAAGTTTGTATCTGTACACTATGATAACAAAAGGTGAAAAAGTTATTTAATTTATATCGAGTAGAATGTGCACAAATAATTTTTTCAGAATATGAAACTGAACGAAATAAAAACAATTTACATGACTTTATAAAACTGATCCTAGCTAAAATCTTTTTTTGCATTATAAAAGAAGAAAAAATTAAAATTGTCTAACCAAGAAGTTGGACCTTTTTTTATTTGTATATTTTTTTTTTTTGTTATAACATTAATAGTAATATTAATTAAATCACATTATAGCAAAATTCATTTTTTTTTTTCGTGGTGTTAATTTTAATTGAGTTTAAAATATTTTTTAAAAGAAGTGTAAACTGAGTGGCTAAGAATTTCTTTCAAAAAAATTTTGTAAGGAAATTTTATATTGCTAAAATATACAAATAAGTTTACAGACTTGAGAGAAATGGACTTCTGTAATAAACTGCTGTAATAACTTTCAGGTACTCAAAATGTGTTTAAAAATTCAATAAACAAGAAAATTAATTAAGTTCATTTATAAGAATTTTAGTAAAATTTCAATAATCTAATAATTACCTTTCTAAATATAACTAAAATGAGAATTTAAAAATTGCAAACTTTCAAGTTTTTTTTTCATTTAATTATGAGTGAATAATACTTACTTGACATTTTTCACTGTATTTCTTCGAATATTATCCAATTCTCGAATGAGCCCAAGATCATTTCGTCTAAATTTCAAACAAAAACAAAATTATCTTTATGCTGGTTTCATTGCATTATTTAAAAAAAAACAAAAAAAACACAAATCACGTGAAATTAAAATTGCTTAAATATGACAAAATTCATCACTTTAAATGCATAAATAAATGATTTGCTATTCCCTCCCCATAAAAAGGAAAAAAAATTGAAAACTTATTCTACCAGTTCTTTGGATGAATATTCTCATTTTGTTAGACAAAAGTTGGGTTTTTTTTTTGTTTTTTGGGTTTTTTTTTTAAACTGGGGCAATATAGAATAAATGAGTAGCTATGTTAAGCAAATAAAAAATGTTTCTAATGTCTTGAGTGTACCAAGATTAGCCTATGTGTCAATTAATTTGGCATATGTAGCCCCTTTTTTTTTCCTCGGTATAACTATAAAAGAAAAAAATTGATATTATCCACAAGAATCTATGACACATCCAGAACTACTGATAATAGGGACCCTCACTACGATTGAGCGAATGATACACGCAAGAGTGAATCAAAACTGTGATAAAAATCAAGAAGATAAAGAATATTAGTTCAAACAACTTGTGGAATAATGATCATAATATATATCTCAAATTCAAACATTTATGAACTTAGGAATTATGCAAAAGAATAATTTCTATAGTATACAGATTTTAAATAATACAATGACAAAGCATTTCACATCAACTTTTCATTTGCATTTCACATCAGCTCAGAAAAGAATGTCTAACCTTCTGCTCTACAACAAAGAATCTGCTGGAAAAATGTCTGCTGAATTATGCAGCAGTAAGACATTTAAGATCTCTTGATCCTTTGTTCATGATTAGTGAACAGAGGAGTGCCATATTAAAATTTGAAAAGCTCCTCCAGCTGCTTCTGAATGCCAAATCGCATACTGCACAGCAATGTGACTAAATTCTTGCCGAATATAAAAGATTACTCACTGACATAATCCAAGAAAATATACAAGAGTTCCTAGAGTTTACCTACAAAGTTGCTCCTGTTGAGTAGACACATTTCTAGGAAATTTTTTAAGAGGTAAAGTAGAATACACAAATCTGGAAGTTACTGAAAAACCTTTTCACATGGGTAAGCAGCAGTTAAAAGAGGATACACTTTAAACAAGGACATTTTGGTAGGAAACCTGAAAAAGACACTGAGGTTCATTGTCAGATGGACCATTAAAACTAATACCCAAATCCCTAATACAGTATTGCAAGTCTTCAAGAATGATTATGTTAGTTACTTGGAAGAGGAAAAGAAAAAGAAGAAAAAAGAATCTGAAAATGACATTACAAGGAAACACCTTAGCTCTGAAATCACAAAAGTGACCACAAAGAAACAAAAAATAATGGCCAGCATAATAGCAGATGCAATGGATGAAAAAAAAAGAAAAAAAAAAACACTTCTTGCAAAATCCATATTGCAGAGAAAAAAATAAAGTAACCATTCTAGATACTACTTTGTTTGAATTAAAAGAAGATTACAAAGCTATAAGTAGACTAACCTCAGCATTCTTGCTAGAGCTTCATGTGTAGCACTTTATTTTTGGTAAATCCAAGTCAAATTTTTACTCTTTGTGTTCTGTTGTTTTTTTGTTGTTTTTTTTTTGTTTTTTTATCCCTGGTTATTTATTTGACAAAAGCAAATTTAACTTGAAATCTTGATTTCCATTCATTTATGCCAATGCAGCTATAGGGATGATTAACCCAATATTACTCTTTCCATTAAATTAGGTGTCTTCAAATTAACTTAAGATACTTCATCAGGTACTATTTTTCAATCTAAAAACATTAAAAATCATTTATTTAAGTAACAAAAATTTGTCTTAACTTAATACTCAGTGTCAATTAGCTTCAATAAGTTATTCCCCTAAAAGTAATGCCTACCAGCTTTGGTCCGTTTTTCAATTTTTTTTAAATATAAAAATATAATTTTTATAACTTATTAAATTATTTTGGAGGGCTTTTACCATTTTTCAACTTTTGTGGTCCTACCACCCCTCTGCTTGTTTTAAGAAATATTTTTAGCAGAAATATCTTCAGTAAATAATCCCTACATTAGAGTTCAATAAAATAAATTTTGACAACTTGCAGGTCTTATTTTAAACAAGTAAAAATAGTTTCTACTTAAATTCGTTTTTACTTAAATTACATTGTACACTAATACTAGAAGCACTAATTTAAACAAATAAGTTGAAAATAAAAGTAAACATTTTAAATTAATTTTTTTTTTTTTGTACTGATCTTGTAAAAGCAAAATTTTGAATGAAAATTTTCTATTAAAAGTTTAATACTGACATTTACAATAATATTACCTAATAATATTAACACTCAAAATTGACTATTTTATTCCCCAAGTAAGTCGTTTTGTAAACTAACAAAAAATAATAAATAATTTGTATTCATATACTTCAGACATGGGTCTTGTTTAGTATAAAAAAATGATCCTGAAATCCAAGGGAAATAATTTGTTATATTCACCCAGAAATTTGAAACAAGTTTATATTTAAATACATTTACAAAATATCCAGTTTTGAATGCAAAATATCAAACCCACGTTTAAAATAATCCGGAGTATATTTGTTAACTGTAATAACTTTTGTGATTTGAGAAAGAGGTTTCTCAGATAATTTAAATTTTCCAGGGTAATATACAAACATTTCCAGACTAAAAAAAAAAAACCCCCAAAAAACAAAATAACACCTATTTTTCCTGGAAAAATTACATTTTATTTTCCTAGTTTTCCAGGACGTGTGGGAACCCTACTCCATGCTTTCCAGTCAACTTTAAACTTCAAAAGTTTAAATGCAATGTCAATTGCTATCTAATTGACTCCTGATTACTCTTTTATTCTAACTCCTTAATAGTGTTTGTTTTCTAATATTTCCACACCCTGTAATCCCTTGTGTCTTAGTAGCTTTACTGCCTTGTTTGGGGTGATAGAGATTATATAAAGAACATAATAAAATAGTTTTATAAATTAACTACAATTCAATCGTGCTATATTACTGACAAAGTTTCATTTTTTTTAAAATAAATTCTCATTTTAACATAATGCAACTAAAAAGAGGAAATATATCAGTAACTCATGGAGATTCTATAGATACAAAGAACCAATACAAAGAACATTAAATGTATTCATATAGATGGCAGACATTAACAAACCAATTGGAATCAAGCTTTAGCAGAAAGAATCAGTAAAATATTTTTCATTGCATCCAGCAAATTAAATCAATGTTCCAAATAATTAAGTAATTCAAGAAATATTTTAATCCCTGATCTACAATAAGTGTGCATCAATAAATTCAACATGGTTATTAACTGAAATTTTCATTGTATAATGAGTTTCTCACTGTAACAGCTTTGTTCTAAGTGATTAGTCACCCGACTTTGTTTTTAAACCATTTCAATCCAAGCAATGTGATAAATCTACTAAAATGCAAGGGGTTACTGAAAGCGAAAGAATCTGAGAGAAGCATTGAGAAGAGAGAACAATAAATGAAAAAGATTCAAGGAGACAAGATAACAATTAACATTGCATTTAAATTTTTAAAGATCATAGTTAACAGCAAAGATGCCAGGACAAATGGTAATCTTATAAATATGCAAGATAGATTCTGGTGAGAAAAACTGTCTACAATGACAGAATTCACTACTAAATCAATTTTATTGATATGGAAGAAGATTATGTTGAAAAATAAATATTTTTTGTATAAAAAAAAATAAATGCTTTTCTGATTAGGCTGCAGATTAACTAGTTTACAAATGTATGTAAACATATGTGAGTGAATTTTAGGGAAACACTTAAGTTCAATCAGAGAAATTATTATATATAATTTGCTCAACTTACCGCAAATATGATTCTATGAACAATGCTAAATTCTGTGGATTGACAGTTTTAATGTATTCCTTGTAGACATTAACCAAGTCATGATTTTCCCATCGGGTTTTCTGAAAGACAAAAAAATTTTCAGAGTAAATAATACACACACTATATTATATATATATATCTCATTGGAACAATTATAATCCATATATATAAAATGTATGTAGAGTTATAGGAATGTTTTTATTTATAAAATTTGTTTTTAATATAAACATGATGAGCATATTGTGGCCATGTTCACAGTTGATGTTATTGAGTGCTGTTTTCTTTTTTATTAATAATGCTTCCATTACTTTAGCTTTTTTTTTCCCCATGTGGATGAGACTTATATTTGTATTGTTTACAAGTATGTTTCAGATGGAGTTTGGTAAGTCTCCGTGTGTTTAAATGAGTTCCTAATTGATCTATGGCCAGAGAGATTGTTCTGAAATTGACATGGCAGCTCAATTACAAAACAAAAAACAAGTCCAAACTTGAAGATTCAGGAGCAGAAAGAAATGTCGAAATCACGAATTGCAGGTCCAATGTCAAAAATCCCAAGTCACATTAACAGTCAGAAATCCAAAACACAAGGCAACAGTTACTCAAGCTGATAGACAAGGTAGAAAAATAAATTGCCTCTCAGTCCGAGAACAATCGCTTTTATCAACAGATAATTTTTTTTTTGTCGACAGTTTGAGAGGAGAAACAATTTATGGCAACACCTGCTACTGACTTGTTTCTATTTTGTCTTCAGCATACCGTACAGAACACATGTGTCCTTTTACTTGGTAAGTGACTCTTTCGCCACAGAGATGTAATGTGAGTCTTGTTAGGCATATAGTGGTATATCCAATATAATTATTCATGAATTTGGTTTGATGAATTTTGGTTCCTTAAGGGACATGCAAATTCAAAAATAATATTTGTTCTCTGTAACTTTGATCTTGCAGTTTTGATAGTAATTTTCTTGTTTTTGTCAGCTGGAGTTGTATATTTTTTTATGTTTCTAAGGAAATATTCATCCTGCTCATAGTTACTGTGCATTTGATTTTTATAAAAAAAATATTAAACATTGTTTTTATATATATATCTTTAGTGTTGCTATTGGTTACTTTAGAAAGAAAAAGTCTAATTTGCTGGTCTAAGAGTTAATTCAGAAAAGCATTATTAACTAATGTCTGTTTCACATTAAGTTCTTTAAAGAAAGGAGGATGAATCCTCATAAGGAAATTTTTTTTATAACACCTATTTTATATCTAAGTGGAGTGATGGGTAAAATTTTACTCCATCCAAAATATACTTGTAGACAATACAAATATAATAGTCTACATCCACATGTAAAACAAAAGGCTCAAAATAATGGAAGCATTATTAATAAATAAAAAAAAAGAAAAAGCCAGCACACAATAACATCAACTGTGTACAGACCACAATGTGCTGTTCAAAAAATAAAAAATATTCCTATAACTCTACATATAAAATTAAAAATTCCATTGTTAAAACTATGTGCGTGTGTGTGTGTAAATATAATGAAAAATAGGAAAGAACCATTAGGTTAATAATCCGAAGTTCTTTAGTATTTTGGTTTTTATTTTTAAAAAACTGTGCTCGATGAACAAATAGAGCCTATATTATAATTATTTTTTTAAAAATATGATTCCATCGCTACATAGGAATTGACATGTTTCAAAAACAGAAGCTAAAAACTTCCAATTCAATTATAGAAATTAAATTAAAGTACCTAGTTCTGTTTCATTCACAAGCGAATTTTGTATTTTTTTTCCAATCCCAAAATTCGCTTGAAGATGAAACAGAACTTGGTACTTTAATTTAATTTCTATAATTGAATTGGAAGTTTTTAGCTTGTTTTTAAAACATGGTAATTCCTATGTAGCGATGGAATCTTTTTTAAAAAATTTTATATATATATATATATATATATATATATATATATATATATATATACACACATACATACATGCGTGCGTGCACACACAAACAAACAATTGTTCCAAGAAGATTGGTTAAAATATTCATTGACATAAAGGAAAAACAAACTTCTGAGACACAAAAATTCAGCAAATCAATTAAACTAGTTAATAGTGAAGACAGAACATGATAAAAGTTGATTGAATATCACCTTAAAATACCCAGACCTTTATGGCACTAAGCTAACATTCCTATATGATCTATTATATCTGGGATTGGACATGCCATCCTCCCTAGACTAGAAAAAACATAGTTTCACATAAAACACTACACCAGCATAAATTGTTCTTTAATTGAAAACTTATGAAGCATATTGTAGATGTAAAAAAAGAAAAAAAAATTCTTTATGTACATACCTTACCAAACCAGTGCCATAATAAGTACTCTTCTGTAAAGTTTGTCATCTGGCCACTGAACAGGTACCACATATTCAACTGAAAATAATTAGTATTAAACATTCAGAATAAATAATATTCACAACTTTTTTTTCTTTGCTGTTAACTTTGACAAAAGGTTTTTAGAAAGCAGAAAGATAAGAATTATTTAATTCCGATTTTGCATATCTTGAATGTATTTGCTATTTCTTTTATTGACTTATTTTTAAAAAAGGTAAAAAATGTTAACTTTTTAACTAAAACAAATTTTTAATCAAGATACATTAATTCATTTTATATTTTTCAACATAAGTACATATAATTTACATAATACATCAATTATCATGTCCATATAAAATTCACATAAATCTAGCAGTTAAATATTAATGTATATAAAAAGTATTTTAATATAAAGTTAATTTAGAATGAATATGAATACGAGTGTATTTTTTTTAAAAAACAAAACAAAATTATCTGTATGAGTCATACAGTATCAAGGACTATTTTCTTCTATGATTGCTGAAGTCCTCTTTAACCTAACAAAGTTTTCAAAAGTTATTTAAAAAGTGTAAATAAGAAAAAAGGAATGTCAAATATTTTATATCATTATCAAGTGACATTTGGCAACAAACAAGGTAGAGAGCATTTCCTTGCTCATGTTAGAGACATATAAATTTCAATGGTCATTAAAGAAAATATAGTTACATACTTTTTGATAGCTCCATTCCATCCATCCAGGGGCATCGCAAGTTGGGTTAATCAGCACAAGAGAATCAACATAGCTGGGATGGCACAACTAAGTTACAAGAAATTAAAATATAAATAAATACATCAGATTTTAGAAGGAACTGAAAAATATTAAACATCTAATCATGTGAATATTTTTAAAATTTTGAAAGCGGTATTGAAATCATTTGAAAGTAATCAAAAATAATTGTGCTGTTCTTAGAAATTAAGTAAAATGCATGCATAGGAGGGGAATGATTTAATCACTGATAATCTATAAGAATTTTAATTAAAATACTGTTGATAAATTATAAACAATAAAAGCTATAAGAAACAATAGCAATGTTTAATTAAACTCAATTAAGTGATGTTTAAATTATTAATAATAAAATTACTTTATAGCAAAATGAAGAAATATATGACAAGAGAAATAGTACTTACACTGTATCTAACCAAGATGTTTGCTCCAGTGCCAACACCAAAACCAATGACTCTTCTCAAACTTAAGAAAAAAAAATTTATAATAGTAAAATGGACTTTGAATGTACAGACTAATCGAGCACTCCACAAAGACTAAATTGACAAGCAATCATTTTCACAATACCAGCATGCAACACATTACAAGTGGATGATTAAAATATTTTAAAAGTAAAATTCTACTTGATTTCAGAAATTTAATTAAAAATATTTTTGAAGTTTTAATAAACTTATGTTTATATCTTCTCAAGGATGGCCCAATAAATTTAAATCATGTTATATATGACAAGTTTGTTCCTTCAACTACTTTAGTAATTCTACCAAAACCATCTAGAATATCTATATATAGCACCTTGAAATCAGATATTTTCAACAAAATCTGTTTCCATAGTATTTGGAAGTTTTTATTGATTAGTTATGTATTAATAAACTCTTGAAGCAGAAAAGAATTCCTTTTTAAGAACTTACATTAAATTTTCATAGTTAATGAATTTTAAAATTATCACAATATGAATTAAATTCAGAAGTTTTCAATAATGTGTGTAGGATTAATAATATACAGAAATAATATATTCAGTATAGTGATGAAATACTCAATTTGTAAATGATAATGATAACTGGGGAAAAAAATCTAAAATGATAACACAAAATAGGTTATTCACTAAAATATGGGGAAAACAGGTAAAAGATTAGAATTTAACACAAATGAGAATATTTAGTTTTAAAAAAATTTTTTTTTTTTTTTCAATCTTTACAGTAAATGGTTTTTACATTTCCATCTCTTTGTGAAATTAGAGAATTTTCAGTATTATCATCAATGTCTTATTGTTGTTGTTTTTTTAACTAAAGATCCCATTTATTTCTTCCTGAAAGAAAACCTTCACTCTCATTACCAGAATCTCAATTATAATTTATTGGTATTTTGAAAAATGAATTTTTAGCTTAATACTCCAACCTAGTTGTTTAGTAAAGAAGAAAATAGAAAATAATGGCTGTCGATAATAGGAAAGTACCCGATTTTCTTTACCCACCAAAAAGGGGGAGAGAAAAAAAGGGGGGTGCAATGTAAGTCACTATACTTACTTGTAATGATCAACAACATGATGAACAGCATCAGCAAGTTGTTCCATGCTTGGATAAGAGTAACTACAAAAAAATGGAATGCCATTATGAACAAAATATTGCAGAAATATGAGATATAAATCTAAGAAAATATCTTCTAAAAGTCAATTCAGTTAATTAAACAAATACCTAATTATCTACATAGATAATTAAACTTATAATTTTTTTTATTGGGTAAAATTTATTCTTTTTAGTAGTAATCAATATGGAATTTTTCTAAACATTAGTAAATGGAAAATTTTGAAAATTTCTATGTCTGAAATAAAAATTTTCAAAATACTGAAGTCACTTTATTTAGTTTCATAGAATACATTCTGAAAAAGATACCTACAAAAATGATAGAACAAAAGCTCTTACCTCAAAATTCAACTTATCAATATATGACTTATGTAGTAGGGAAATCAGAATTCGTTAAGATTGAGTGAAGAAGATGACCATCATTATCAATCTTAATATGCCAAGTAAAATTGTTTAATCATGTAATATCAGAATGTACAAGAGGGTGCTAAAAGTTTCTTGACCCAATCAAGAAATAATAAAAAAAAAAAAAAAAAAAAAAAAAATTGTTTGGTCATTTGCCCAGATTATCAGAAGTGGGCCTTGCCACTATACAGCATTCACCTTGTAGAAGGTCAGTCTGTCATAATGAAGAAAATTTTGATCAACTAATGGTTTTAAAGATTGAGCATTAGATAAAATAAGATTATAGTATATAATTAATAAAGTATCATGATGAAAAAATTGTAACCTAACAATTTCATAATCAATGTAAAAGAAAAAGTTTAAAAATTCCATTTTCTGAAAAACCACAAGATTAGTATCCGGAAAAATGTTTAAAAATTTATTCTTTGAAAAGCTACCAGATTAGTATCAGAAATGTTAATAAAATAAATAATATTATTTAGAGAGAAAAGGTCCAAAGCTTGTTACAAAATAACTTTTACAAATTATTTAAAGTATAAATAGCAACAAGAAATATCAAAAAATGAATCCATATCAGTGTCTTAGATTAGTTAAGAAAAGTAATTTTTTTCTTTAAACAAACCCCTAGTGACTGTCCATATTAGCAAGATTTATTTCAATTTACAGGGTGTACCAGATAATTGAGAACAAATAATATAAAGAAATATAAAGATTCTCAATAGAAGAAAAAAAAAAAAATATTTAAAAAAAGAAAAAAAAAAGGTTTGTACACATGTTCGAATTATAAAGAAATAAAACTGCCCTCAGCCTCAAAATTGAATGCACATGGTTCAGGAGGTCCTCATTCATGTTAGCTATCATATCTATAATGATGAATTTCAATTAAGTTCTTGATATTGTAGGGCCACTGATTAGTCTCCTTCTCAATAATGCCTCAGAAATAATAGTCCATGCGAGTCAAATCAGCTGAGAAAGAGACCAGATATTGTGGGTGATATAATCAGGAAAATTCTCACATTACTCTTAGGTCATGTGGGCAGGAGTAGACTTCTGTTGGGACACACATGGCCATTGGCCATCCCTTCAATCCAGGGTTTGACCACCATGATCAGTAAAATGTCAGCAGTGACATTGATTCTGAATCTCTGTGGAAAAAAGTATGATAGCTTGGCATGGATCTCATTGCTCACGACCCCCCAGAACCATTAGGGACAACATGAACTTTGTGTAAATCACTGTTGGTACTTTTGTAGAATTTGAACAGGGCCACCTATGGTTCCTCCTGATCATTTGGTCACTTTCAAGAAGCTTGCTATCAGAGTTGATATGGTTGGCAGCTAGTGCCAGGAGCACATTGTGCCTTTTCATTTTCTATGTCAGATTGGAAGATGCCATGTTAAATGCTCTCAATACATCTGAAAGAGAAATGAAAATGTTAAAATTTTGTTGTCATCAATTTAGGGCCTGTTAAAGATGTGTTCTCAAATACATGGTGCACACTGTATACAGGATACAAATCTAGATTCCTCTGATCAATTCTGTAACATGCATAGTTATTTATACAAAAATAAATCCATCTAAATCAATAAGTACATGCAACTGAAAAAAGCTGCCCAATATATATCAGTTAAGAGAAAAAAAGCATTCAAAAAAAATTTTGAGTGCAATATTTTTGGAATAAAGAAATTGGCAAACATCTACAAAAATTGGACCTTATTAAATTAGAAGGCAAAATAAAAACTACATTTCAACAAAAAAGTGAAATGAAATTTTGGCAAAGATTTAGATTAAAATTGCACTTCAATGAAAAACAAAGACATACTTGAAGCAATTAAAATGGTCAAAATTTGAGTAGAGAAATCACTAAGTAGATAAGAAAAGCAATCAAGATATTCTGATGGATGAAAAATAAACAGTATATTAAATAAATGATATAATTTTCATCTGATGGATTTAACAAAAGGAACATTCACAAGACATTTTTCATAGTATAAAATTTATATATTTGTTGCTCCATCTTAAGAAAAAATAGGAAATAAATTTAATAAAATGTTTGAATAAATTACATACATATATAAGCTACATGACTAATAGTTCTAAAGTGTATAATCACCAATTTTAAAATAGAGTTCATATTAATAAATGTTTCCTATAATTCAAAATGACTAAATATTTTTTAGCTTGTTCATATTTAAATAAATGAATAAATAAAATAACTGTTAAAAAAGAGGCATGACCAGTATTATTGCTATTTTAATATTGGAGTTTTATTCTTTAATTAAAACCAGAATTCATCATTATAGAAATTTATGAAATAAAACTGGTGTTTATACACTGAATGAGACATGCAGCTGTTGCTGTTCAAATAAAATATGCCACTGTGCTAAGACAAAATGTGGAATCTAAGTGAACAAATATTTTCACCAGTACATGAATTCCATCATGTCATCAAGCAACACTAATATTGCAACTGTTTGCAGGTTTCTAATTTATAGAAATATGATTTTTTTTTTTTTAATCTGAGCTCAAATCACAAGCCTTTTGTTCACAAGAGTCTAAGATGAAAAAATAATGTCAGAATATTTTAAAAAGAATATTTTTATGTTAGGCATAAATAAATTTCTACCAGTTATTACAGAAAAATGCAAGGTGTCAGCCACCCACAAAAATAAAAAATTAAAATTTTTTTTAAAGTTTAAAAAATTAAAAAAAAAAAAAACAAAAAAAAAACACTGTACAAAATTATAAAAACAGTATTTTTCACCACAAGAGAAATTAGATATAATTATGCTCAGAATGGACACAACTGCAGTATTTCTGTTGATGACTATTAAGGATTTTTGTTAATTCTTAGATAAACAAAAGCCCTTCACTAAGAAAATAACAGTCATGTTAGAATTGAAATTAATAAATTTTTTTTGATGTTAGAGGTTCACTCGTTCTAACTTTCGTTAGGTCAATGAATGCTCGTTATCACTTCTGAAATGCTCCTTGTAGATGAGACTTTGTAAACGCAGATACTGGTAGTAGTAACACCTTCAATAATACTTGCACTAATAATACTCGTTCAAAGAGTAATTGCCGAATAGTAATTCAGATAATGATCAGTACAGAGAAATAGTATAGTGGATAGTATCGAGAATAGTGATCACTTAGACGTCACACTAATTCCCATTTATGTTTCCTTTATGATCACGTTATCTACTTATTTAATAATGGAATCATCTGTGTTTGCTCACTGGTGATCTGTGCTCAAACCACAGTGTCAGAAATGACACTTTATTCCTATACAACACATCCCCTTTGAGATGAATTCCCCTGGAGTCTATACTTTTTCAACTTTGGTTTGATCATTAGAAACTTTGTTAGCATTCTTTTCCTTTTGCGATAAACGATTGGTTGAACTATTTCTAATGGCATAGGTACATTAAATGTGTTGTACAGAATCTCCATTGGTACTTCTGTTTAGGGACTTTTTAATTCAATGAATCGACATTTTAGCTGATTCAAGTCTCGTGTGTTCCCAACTTTGTCCCTGTACATCATTCTGGTGATACATTTTTTTTTTAATGATACCATCTTGCCAGAATTCCTTTCCGCACTGATACATCCTGAAAAATACTGTCTCCAGGTTTGAAATATGTATTTGTATAGTTATTCTTTGATGTTCTCCCCTTGCATTCAGGTAACAACTTATTGAAGACGGACTTGATCTTCCTGACAATCATCAATTCGGTAGGCGACATTCCAGACACTGTTAGTGTTTGGCATAATTCAGTAAACTTAGAAATTGTTGAATCATTACCTCATCTGACTCCTCTCCCACCGATTTTCTTAGTGCCCTTTTAAACATGTTGACAAACCATTTAGTTTGTTTAATCTAGGATGATAAGGGGGAGTTGTGCTATGTTCAACTGCTAATGATTTGCAAAAGAACTTGAATTCACTAGACATGTATTTTATCTGACACGATAGACTCAGGAATGCCCAACCTCGCAAAAATTTCATGCAAGAAATTTATAGTTACTGTGGTAGTTGGTTTCCTGCATTTTAGTACTTCTGGCCATTTAGTATAACTATTGACTACTACTAGATAGTATGCTCCATTTATTGGTCCTGCGAAGTAAATGTGTATTCTAGACCATGGCATATCGATTGTCGGGCAAGGTCGACAAATGAAATGTTACACTGAATTTACCCAAAAAGTTTCTTTTTTCTGAGACTCCATAAGCAACTTTATCAGAAGTTAATAAACTGTTTACCCATTTTCCTCCAAGTCTGTTCATAATAGTGATATCCAATCCCGTGTCTAATTGCAATTTTATCCTCACATCATTAATTTGCACAAAAACAAATTTCCTCTTTTGTGAAGTGTTGTTAATTTGCCTTTTAGGTTTCTTGTCGTTACTGTATGTACTTATTCTATTCACATGTGTTTTACATTTTCTCCACTTTTTGGATCTGCAACACACACTTTTGTGGACTAGCTTCCCCACAGTCATAGCATCTCGTTTTAGAAGAAACAATCACTCTTAAAATGTTTACCTCCACAGCTGTGGCAAGTATTAGGTATTACAGAGGGTTTATAGTCTTTCCTTATAGTTCTATTAGGAGTTAAAAAACATTAGTAGTTTTTCCTCTTAGTTGGTTGGACACACTGTACCTGTGAATTGCCTTTTTCGTCAATCCTTGCAGTATAGAGTTTCAAATTCACAATAGGTTGACACTCTTCCGCTATTCTCCGGAGAGTTCATTCTGGATCCATTTCTAATTTTAAAAGTACCCTGGATCTTATCTCTGCATCCTTATTAGATGTTAAATCCTGAACAAATATCAGGCACTATTTACATTATTTGGACTATTGTCATCATCTTTGTTGCTATATTTATCACAACGTTTTGGTCGTATGCTCCGGCCTTCTTCAGGTGGTTGGAATGTCGAACTGAACCCTTTATTTCGCTCACTGGATAATAGATAATCTGATGGAGATGTTGATTTTCTGCACACAAACACTTCAGAATGGGATCACACATACATCAACAGGATAAGAGCTTAGCAATGGGCTCACCATTATCACCAGCATCACCAGCAATGGTGAATATATACATGGAATACTTTGAGGAAATGGCATTAGAATCTATATCTCTAAAGCCAACTATATGGTTAAGGTACGTAGATGACACCTTCATACTCTGGCCACACCAGGAAGATGTTCAGAAACATAAACCTTAAATTTAAATTGATAAGAGAATTTTGGCTGATTTTGGCACTAGTCATTTAATAATTTTCTCTCGGAAAATTTAATAAAATTTCCGTCTGTTTATTTATCTCTAATGATGATTTAAAAGAAAAAGGAGATCAACCAAGGACAGAAGAGATTATAATTTTAAATTTGGTTTCTTTTCCAAATACTTTTTAATGTTTTTTCTTCAAACAAAGAAAAATGATTAAATATTCAAATATTTTTTAAAGCTTGAACCATAAGTCAATATTTATCTATAAAGTGTATTAATATCTATGAAAAAGATTCATTAATCTCAAGGAAATTTATTTGAACTTTTCCATAAAACAATTTTTATTTACAATCACTGGTTTGCTTCAATTGTACAAGGCAAATAATAGAAACTGACAAATTGTCTTTGGTGCTAAAAACAACTCCAACTGCACTACAAACTGTACATTATTCCTACTTGGTCTACAGAAACTTTATTAATATCGAAATAATTTATTTTAAAAAAATGAAAGAAATCAAAACAATTTAGAAAATATTATGAAAAAAATAGAGGAAAGAAAATCTAAGAATTAGACGAATTAACATTGAATAAGAATTGGTTAACTTTTTTTTTTTATTAATATGGATCAAATGTTTCTAATGTAAGGATTCTTCCAGTTTAAATAATCAAAACCAAAACAAGTGTCAATGAGTGACAGTTAAAATGCAAAGAGGGTCAATATTAAATTTCAGGTTACTTTCAAATATTTATTATATATAAAAGATTATTTGTATATTATTAAAAAAAAATGAGCCAAGATTTTAGGATCTTTAAATTAAATAATTCCATTAATTATTAAACAGATTGTAAATATTTCAGCAGAGAATAAATAAATTGGATAATTTACACAATTTATGAAGCAAAATTTCCAAATCAATTTCTGGTATCAAAACATTGTCTCTCCTAAAGATTAAAAAAAAAAATCTCTTGTTTTATTGTTTGGTGCAACTGGAAATACATGCAAATCTAAAATTGAATCACTACTTGTCTATATAAAGTAAAATGAAATAAACAAGTTAAGAAAATAGTAAAAATAAAGCACAAAATCATCCGAGAGATATGAATTCTGTGTAGCAGTAGTATAGCAGTGAGTACAGAAAAAAAATCTAAACAAAGCGGTGGCACTATAACCATCATAGAAGCTTTAACAGGGTAGGAAGCAAGCTTAAACAGCAAAAAACTAAGTGTAAACATGACTAAGAACTGCATACTGACCTGTTTTCATTAAGGCTCTCAGGATTACCAAGGGCATCTTGCCTAATAATATTTAAAACACCACAAATGCTTAACACTACATTTAGTTTTTCTTAGAGCAACAGAAATGCTTTGACATTACAAGACAAGGTCACACAAATCAGGCATCCAAAGTGTTGTTTCTCACCAACTTCCCAAAATACACACTAATATTTAACAGGACACATTTTACATCAATAGATTTAATGGACCTACAATTCAAACTGCTTCTTTCCTTAATCACACACACACACACACACACACACACACACACACACAAAACGAAAACTGGGGGATTCTGAAATTCTTAATTGATCAGTACAAAGTAAATTATTAATAAAATAGAGAAAAAAAGAACTGCAGTTGGCTCAGTCAGAAATTTTTCATAGATAAAATTTCACAATATCACTTTATAATGTAATTTGAATGCATATGTAGACATTTGCATCTACTCCATTCAAGCCCATTCACAAAAAAAAAACAAAAACAAAAAACAAAAAAAAAATGATCCTGAAGCAAGGCCAATGAAAATGAAATAATCTTTAAGGACAGACACACAATCTCAGAAAGATTAGTTGGAGTGATTGTCATTTCATATATTTTTTTTTTACTACTATCATTAAAACATTTTCAAAATCAAATGAACAATGATTAATTTTAATAAAGGTAAGCATTTTAGCATTAAACCAAAGTTATCTTAAACTTCAATGTTATTGCGTGTTAGCCTGTAAAAGGCTTAATTTACAAATTATAGTATAATTTTCCAACCCAGGAAAAAATTGCAGATTCAGACTGTTATTCAAATATTATTTATATTCATGTGTGAATGAAATTTATTTCACAATTGACAAAAACTCCAAAAATCTCTTAAAATCACATGCACATAAATATGAAACACTTCAAATTCCATATAAAAAAAAATAACTCCTTAAAAATCCTAATAAGTGAATATCTAATATATTCGTTAAAAAAGAAAAGAATTTACATAAGATTGTGCTGCATTTTGATTTTACACAGCTCACAAATCTGGCAAAAATCAAAAGCTAAAATTAATCAATAATTGGGATAAATTAAAGATTTATTTTTTTTAAAGACTGTGTTTTGTAATATAATTCTTAATATAAATCTGTCAGAAACTGGATTAATGCATTATGTCTGAATTTAAAAAAAAACAAAAAACAAAAAAAAAACTGAAATTGCTAATTCATGGTAGGGCTTTGTTTAGTCTTACCATGAATTAGCATTCTCTTGGATTATTGAGAAATAAATTAACCAAGTGAAACATTTAAATACAACTAAAAATGTAAATGTCAGGTTCTTATATTTCTAAATGTTTCATAATGATCATATAATAAAATTATTGCATGAAAAATTATCAGATAATTTAGATGGTCATTTTACTTAGTGTTTTTAAAGAAAAAAATAAACAGCTACTTTTTATTTTTTTAATATACATGACTTTTTTTATAAGAAAAACTAATTTTAACAATCAAACTATATCTGCCCAAATTTAGAGATTTATGAATAACATTTTTTATGTCCACAAACATGATAGTGTTTTGCAAATTTAATCCATAAATAGTATATTTAACCCATTAATATATTTTTGACAACTTTTTAAGAAATTAAAAGCCACTACATTTGTAAGTTTTGTAAGAAGGAAAAAAAATTATTGGTTAGCACTGTAAAATTGTAAAACTCCTGGTGAGAAATCATATCCTTCTCCTACCTTGAAAGTTTTCCTATGCATTATGATTTAGGTAAATGACGTGAAAATATAAATTGGTATTTATCTAAAATAGTCTTTAAAGAATGGGGAGGGGGAATTATATATATATATTTTTTAAACCAGTCCTCAAATACAGGACAGGATTAACATTTTCAATTATTTAAAAATAATGTCTGCACAAAGTACAACCTTTTTAAATGAGAAACCAACATTCAATAGATCACAACAAAACATTAGGCTAGGCAATATGATTAGTGAAACATGCTTTTTGATTGGCCATTTTTGCTAAAGTGAGCTTAACAACAGCCACAGTCTGAAACAATAGCAAAAGAACTGGCCCTGAAAAATTTGCTAACAAAGACGCTCTGAGATTACATGCCAATAGCCAAACAATTCACATGCAGCAATAATTGGAGTAGGTCTTTAGACCATATATTTCAACACTACTGCAGTTATTCTACTACCCATTTTTGCTAGACACTTTTTGTTATAAGCATACAATGCACAAAACACAACTAACTGTGCAGAAGTTGGTTGCTCACGTACAATGTTGAGCTATTAATTCCACCCATGGGGAAAAGGCATTAAATTAGTGAAAGAGAGAAAAGCCGGAATCAGTGTACTGTAGTGAACAACCACATGACTGCTGAAAAGGAGTCAAACTGAAATTTAACTTCAAAGTAAAAACAAAACTGAACATTAAGAGAAAAACAGCATTGCACAGTGCAAAATCACCTATGCTTTGTAATCAAAGAATAAGCATAGTTTATGATCACACTTTAATTACATTTGACATAGATATCACTAATAATAAGTAGTTTATAATAAGTTTTGTTACATTGATACACTATCATTTCTTCATGCTAATTTCCTGATCTTTATTATTGTTGTTGTTGTTGTTGTTTCTGTTACTTTTGTATAAAGAGCAGACTGGCCAAATAATACATTCATAAATTTCTTAAGTATATATAAAATATCAGTGAATAAGACACGATACAACACAACCCAAAAATGGAATAAGCAACCAAAGCATTCAGTTTAAAAGCAAACATGGAATAAAATTTCCTGTTTTAGGTCAGATGAGACAAGAATTGAATCATTGAATCAACCTTAAGCTTAATACAGCAAACACATGACATTGGAAAAGTAGAATTCAAGTTTTATAAAGAAAAAAGTGTAGAAAAAAACCAGCAATGTAAATATCAATACAGCTTACTTAATAAAAATGTAAGCATTAGAGAAGAAATATTAAACAACAAAAATGCATTTTTTTTTACTAAATTTATAACAGTATTAGAAATAATAATTTAAGTATTAAGATATAAAGAAATCCTTACCTAAATTCAATTACAGCCATTTTCAAGCATCTGTTACCAACTAATTACTTTAAACTTTCATTTAAGTTTAATGTTAAGGTTTGAATAACACAAATATATAAATTTTGAGAAAAAAAAACTTTCAGTCTCCAGCCTTTTCTGTTTAAATGTCTATGAATTTGTTGTTACTCCAATTATTCGGCATAATTTTTGGACACACACACACACACACACACACACACACACACACAGTGATATTCAGGATAACTTTTGTTTTAATGATTTAATCAAACACTGCAGGTCAATTATAAATTGTAGAGAAACTAGGGAAAAAATTGGCCAACAATAAAACAGGTCACTCACTGTTGGCTGCATAATTGCTGTTTGTTCATAATTTATGCAAATTCATATAAAAATGAAAAGTAGTTCATCATTTCCATTTTACCAAGTGATAACTTTGCATTTTATGTTGAGTAATA
Organism: Acanthosepion esculentum; assembly: GCA_964036315.1. Classification (NCBI taxonomy): domain Eukaryota; kingdom Metazoa; phylum Mollusca; class Cephalopoda; order Sepiida; family Sepiidae; genus Acanthosepion; species Acanthosepion esculentum. Next base: position 63,211,351 of record OZ038478.1, read on the forward strand.
ACCAAATGTTGGAAGTGTTGGAAGCACAATGGTTATCAGTGCAAAAAGTGGACTTAGTAAGTAAAGTTCTGTCTTAGGCTGTTGCATTTACTACACACTAATGCCATTAGGCAATGCATGAATTCTTTTCTTCTCACACAAGCTGTGGGTTAAATAGAAGAGTAGACTAGCCTTGGGTGGCAGCCAGTTTAAGAGAAAGACAACTATTAATTCAATATAATAGAGTAGGCAATGAAGAAATCACTATATTTCCCAATAATTCAAAGGAAATATGTAAAGAACTATGATCACCATCATTCTGAAGGGGCATCACATTGGGGGGGGCCTGTACAATTAGCATTTCAAAGCCTTATACATGAATTTAAGATTTATATTTTATATAGGATCACTAACATTTAAATATATTCCTTCCTCCTCAACATTAGACATTTTAATAAAATTGAAATTTTATATTTAATTTAAAAATTTAAAATTGTATACTAACAATTTATTGAATTTGCAAACATACCTACTCTCACAGAAGTTTCACACAATATATATATCTCCAACTGAAGATATCAATATATCAGTGAAACAAACCCATAATTACTTAACTATATCTTAACTATAATTACTCTCAAGTACAATAATATTAATCGAGAACATAAAATTAAATCCTTTTGCAGTTTGGCATATTTAAGATTATCATTCTGTACAAACAAATGAAATATTTTTTTAAAGATACTAAGATAAATGTTTATAAGCACTCCAATATTTTTGATTTAATGTAACATATCTAACATCATCATTCAAACACAAGGTCTTAATGGTTTAAAATGTTGGATAATGGTTAATAAAAAAATAAATTAATTAATTAAAAAGCACTAAAATGCATATCTTAACAAGTGAAAAGAACAGATAATTTTAAAGTAGGAATTAAAATAATTGAAGTTTCTAAAATACTCACTCTGGTCTCAGTGGGAGAGAACCCTCCTCTTGACCTGGGGCATTAAAGTGATAGACACAGAAATGGCGCAAGATGGGTTGCATGTCAGCAAAACTAAAGAATCCTTGAAAACAAGTGACATCTACAAAAGAAAAATTGTTAGAAAACTGAAAACTTTTCAAAATAGATTCTACAAATTAATACATTTCAACATCCTTACTTTATATTTCAAAAAGAAAAAAGAAATGAAAACAACTAAATCATTCACTATAATAATTGATAAAGATAAAAGATCATAAAGAATTCAAAACACCTCTAAATTAAGATATTTGACCTCATATTTTTTCATAATGAAAAAATATTAGTTTTGAAGGTTCAATCATAGTAAATAATATTTTTCTGACAAATTTATTTTTAAAAAATAAATTATTTTCTTAGTAATTTATATTTAAAAAATTATTTATTTACCCCAAAACACTTGTGAGTTTTACTAAGTGGTAGATTGTAGAGCAAGCCCTCAATTTTCTCTTAGACTAGCCAACATGTTTCAAACCAAACTAAAAAGCATGTTTCACATTGTAATCATTTTAGTATCTGTAAAGTATCCAGATTCCAGGACTAAAGATCAAGACTTGTATATGAAATTTAAAATCTTGAAATTTTTTATTTAATTTTAAAATGGCAGAATTCTTTTAACCACATTTATCCTCCTACTAAAAACTATTTAGTAAATAAAAGATGTTAGAATGGTGCAAATATTTAATACAGAACGACCAATATTAAATGTGGATTATAAAATAATCACAATAAGTATACACACTAGTAATAAAATATTATTAGTTCATTAACTTAAATCTATAAATCAGATAATAATTATGATATATAAGAAAAATGTGAAGCATTATGAAAGAAATGGAATAAAGATCCAGTTATGCTGGTCATTGTCAAGAAATTTATTTAAAAGATATGCCAGGTTGCTATGTGCTGAATGTGAAGACCATAACAAAATTATTAACAAGAAAGAACAATAACATTCTTATCAAATAGACTCTATATGACTGGTGGTGGGCAGAAGGAAAAGAGAGAAAATTAGTAAAAGGAAAAGAGAAGACATGGTGGATAACATCTAAAGATAACTCTCAAACTAATTTAGCAGCCTCATCACAGCCCTCCACATTTCCACTCACTACTAAGCAGTCCCCTATTTCAATAACTAATGAGACAGATTTTCTGTTTAAGCATTAAATTAATCTAATTTCTTTATTTTTGTCAAGGTTTTATTAGGATATTCTCCTACATTAAGTTTGTCTAATTTGTTTTAAAGATAACAAAGAAATAAATCTATGGTACATGAAAAATGCTCAACTTGACATTATATCACAAGGAAATAGAGTAAGCAAGCAGTCTAGTTATGATGAGAGAGAGAGAGAATATATATATATATATATATATATATATACACACACACACACACATACATACATACACGCAGTCATTTTATGGTAGTGTAAAATTCTATCACCAGCTCAAATGAAATTAGCACTTATGATTGGCAGAAATTAGCTAAATGGTCCTGGAGTCAAAAACAGTATAGGCAAACCAATTTATCCTAAAGACCTTAGTGATAGAAGATTTGTTAACAGTTACCACCAACAAAGATGTACAAAAGAAAGTAACTGAAAACTTCAATAGATCATTTCTCCTGAAAGGTTGCATTCCTGAATGAAAGTTTCTGCATCAAAATGATTACTTTTAACATTCATCCAATAAGTGCAGAAGAAATTCTCAACACTTGAAATTTATGGCTTTAATAAAAAAAATTAGTTATAGAACTTAAGTTTTATGTTTAAACTAAATAAACCAGACTGAAGCATCTGATTTATCTTATATCAAGTTAACAGAAGTTTTCTCTAATGTATGCCAAAGTATTTTTATAATCTTTGAACAGTAAGATAAAATGACATACAAGTAAGAATAATTCCAGATTTCAGAATAAAAACAAACAAATAAATATTAGATAATATACACTGAGATCTGCATTTACAGGATTTAGTAAAAGACTAAAGAAAAATAAAGTCATATTATTGGTTGCTTTATAAGTTATTTTACTTGGATTCTCCCACCTAAATAGTTTAAGTATTCATTTGATTTAAAATTGTTTAATCCCTAAACATTGATAAAAATATTCAAATCAAGTCAGAATTTGTAACAGACATTTGCAGTTGCTGGATGCTAAATGCCAAAAGAAAGCAATGACAATGATATTGAAAGAACTAAACTGTTTTGCTTATATTGTATCCCAAACTACCTTTGTTTACAATGTGAAAACATATCCAAATATTGAAATTTCCTTCCATTTCAACTATTGATATCTTATTATCAAAGTTATTTTAATAAAATTAGTATGTAAACAAAATTCTCTTTCTAAAAGATACAATTATTTCTTATGTGTGATGATTTGTTTTCATTTCTCGTCTCTTTAAATTACGTCACTACTTCAACATGTTTTCCAGCATTTTCAAAGTTGACAATTTCATAGTGGTGTTTTTCAAATTTGTGCTCAGAATTGTTTCTCCCTACACATACCAAAATAACTCCAAGAAAAATGAATGCTTATCAAATGGGTGGGATAACTATATGGTTTGAAATTGACTTTCACAAAGCATACTTCAGTGAATGCAATACCAGAGAAATTCAACTCTTTAAAAAAAAAATAAATAAATAAAAATTGCACCTCCTTGGAGAGCAATGTCCTAATAATCAGTTGGTTTGATATCTCTACTCCCATAAACTTTTAGGCACACACAAATCAAAAAGAGAATATACTGCATTCTTCTTGTGCAAACCATTGGGTCTGATGCATCAATATTTCAATTGCTGACTAAGTGAATGAACATTGCCAGATGAACCAGATTTTAAATTAGAACCGTTTCATTGATGGATACTACAGTTTAAAGTAATTAGGTAAATTTCAAAATATAATCAGTTTATTTGGTTTTTTTTAATGATTATTTGTTTACTATTGGGGATTAGGTCCTATTTTGAAAGTTAAAATTAAATTGTTGAGGCTTCTTTGAAAGTTAAAATTAAATTGTTGAGGCTTCTTTAAAAAAAAAAAAAAATTGTTACATTTTATAGTTCTTCACTTTTTGCAAACATGCAGCATCTTTTCATAATTAACCCCATCCCAACTTAAGCTGTTATAACATTTAGCATTTTATAACTATTATAGCATTTATGGAAGATAATAAGCATAGCATCTTTTTAAGTGGATTACATATATATATATATATATATATATATATATATATATATTTTAGTGCTTTCCATGCCAGAGACCCCTAACCAGGGGATTAATAAAATTTACATTTATGAACTCAGTGCCCTAAGTAGTTTTCTTCTAAATGGGAGAAGTAGGCTGAAGAAGCCCACAAATTTCTTGCAATGTATACTGATAAAGTCTAAAATTGTAATGAAGGGAATAAACATTTCACTGATATAACTTTTAATGAAACTTCATCTCCATCTCTAAAGCAACAAATGGGATTTAGTAAACCTGAGTATTCAAACAAGTCTAGCGTTTGTGATGAAGAAGAACCACTTCAAATGACTTTAAATTATGAGCACCAAGGCCAATGGGTTGCAGTATATGATTACTCCAACTTTTACATTGATCAAGTAATTGATATTGCATCTCTATCCAATGCAGTAATCAAAATTTTAGTTACAACCAAAAGCAGAAATTATTTTTGATGACCTTTGCTGAATGATAGTGCACAAGTGGCATCAACATTTGTCTTTAGATGAGACTTTGATATAATATCACTTTCAAGTGATGATAGGATATGGCTTGTTTCAGGAATATTGGCTATAGCAGTGTCTTATAAACAAATTCAAACTGCATTAGAAGAGAAAATGCAGTAAAGACCATTCCAACTATCCTAAGATTTTTCATCAGTTCCAATAGGCAAGCTAAAGAAGAATGGTTAAACAAAAATGTGCAGAAATAGAAAGATTGAGTACTACCAACAAAAGAGAGATGCACAAACAAATAAGACAACTAACAGAACAGAAGTCATGCTTGTCAACAGGTTGCCTAAAATCAAAGGATGGAACACTCATATTAGAGGAGGAAAAATTCTTTGACGCTGGAGTGAGTATATTGGAGAACTCTTCCACAATGAAAGGGAATAACCAACAATACACAGACCTGGAATTCTGAAAACCTAAGTAAAAGCCGCACTGGCCAAATTCAACAGGCCAGATGGAATTGTAACGGAAATGCTGACAGCCTTAGATGACTTTGGCATAGACAAAATGACCGATATAACAAATGAAATCTACAACAGCGGGGACATACCAGAAGACCTCAGCAGATTTGTCTTCATAGCTATGCCTAAGAAACCAAGCGTAAATGAATGCGAACTCCACTGAAAAATAAGCCGAATGAGCCATGTGACAAAACTCATCTATATTCTGATGAATAGAACATGCAGCTGAATCAGGCCAGAAATAGGACAAGAACAGTCTTTTGTTAAAGACACCAGATCAAGAAACATGATATTCATACTCAGAATGTAATCAGAAAGAGCATGTTTCATAGACTACGCAAAGGCTTTTGACAAAGTATGCCACAAGGATCTGAAGGAACTGCTCAGCAACCTTGATATATTCGGGAAAGATATCAGAATAATCAAGAACTTATACTGACAGCAAACAGCATGCATGCGCATAAGGAATGAGTTCAGTGAATATACAAAAATAGAAAGGGGCATAAGGCAAGTATGTGTCTTCTCACCCAACCTGTTCAACTTATACAGCAAAGCAATTATGAGAGAATTGGAAACCCTACCAGGATTGAGCATTGGCGGCCACAATCTTAACATAAGATACGCAGATGACACAGTACTGATAGCAGACACGGAAAAGAGAGTGTGAAGAAGGGACTAAGCAAAAACTACAAGAAAACAGAATGCATGCTCATCAGTAAAAGGATGAGCCCAAAATGCGATTTGCAGGTTAGGAACACTTGAATCAAGCAGACATGGAAGTTTAAATATTTGGGAAGCGTTTTGACAGAAGATGGTAAGTCCAACACTGAGATCCGTAGATGTATTGGGATGGCCAAGGATGCATTCCAAAAGTTGGGCAGAGTATTGAGAGACAGGAGGATTTCTTTAGTAACAAAGAAAAGAATACTGAGCTGTTACATGACATCTGTCCTTCTTTACAGCAGCAAATGTTGGAAGATTTCCTCAAAGATTACGAAGAGATTCAAGGCAACAGAGATGTGGTTCTACAGAAAGATGCTAAGGATATCATGGACCAAGCATGTGAGCAATGATGAGGTCTTAGAGAGGATGCAAACAAGGAGGAGGCTTATACTTAACATCAGGAAGAGGCAGCTGTAGTTTCTGGGACACATAATGAGGAAGGAGGACCTGGAGAATCTGATACTCACGGATCAAATAGAGGGAAAAAGAGACAAGGGAAAACAACCTGGCAGGCTTAAGCAAGTGGATGACAGAACGTGGTCTGGGAGAGGAAGCACAGGGAAGGAACTTGTTGAGAGCTGCAAGGGGATAGATGGAGGTGGAGAGCCATGATCACCTACATCCTGAAAGGACATGGCACATAAAAAGAAATTCATTTCAATTTTTTTAGTTTGAAAATCAATGAGTTTAAAGCTTTATTAGTATAAATTAAAGATTCATTTCATTAAACAAATTTCTAAGTTTTGTAGTTATTAGTCTCTTTTTTTTGACAATATTGTATAATTTCACAAAACATGTCTCAGAAAAGGTATTCATATTACAAAGAAAACAATTTAGTGCTTTATTGAATTCTTCATTCTAAAATTAGTAAAGTTTTAGGCATGTATCTCCAATGAATACTTTTTATGGAGGGTTCAAGATGGTATACTTTTGACCTGTTTTTTTCTACTGTGCTTCTAGCTGTTTTTACATGGTGTAAATGTGTTTTTTTTTTTTTTTTTTTTTTTTTTTACTAATGTACTAATGAAAAAAGAAAAAAATTAGCTTCATCTCCGCTGTGCTATGAATCATAGCAAGAAGTTGCAAGATATTAATTGTTGAAATTAAACTTATACGAACGATCAAGAGTGCCCTTCTGTGTCATATCTAAATTATTTCATTTTTTGAGAATTTTTCCCTAATGTTTAGGCTGGGCTGATCTAATAATTATGGATTCCATTAGTATTTATTATTATATTTCTTTTACTTGAAGACTACCTATATGACATTACATCTATAATGATTTTTAACTGGTCTGAAGCATGCATCTTCAGTTATACACTACTTAAATTGGCTTCTGATCCAATAGCACATGAGGTGGAAAACTGACAAACATTGAATGATCATAATTTTGTTGCTAATTGAGCTACCAAGATAAATACCATTGATATTATTTTTAGGTTTTGTTAAGTTCTCTATACCTGCATAAGAAAGGTTTTTACAAATACTGAAAATAAAATTTTAGTTTGGGGTACTTATATAAATCAAAAGTAGAACAAATCACTTATGATAATATTAGCCATTTCCTTATAAGGAAACATTTGACCGAACAGCAAGTGATACTTTCAGTTGAAATTTATAAAATCTTTCTCTTAAAACAATTTTTCAAGAAAATTGTTTTCGCATTTCTAATTATTATTGCTCTTTCCATTATTGATGAAAGCTTTCTTCCTAACCTTTTGTTTGAAATCATGTGGAATGTCAACATCTTATGTCATTTCAAGTATTTGAAAGTGTATATATAGTCACCTTCCAACTATATTAATTGGAAGACAACAACTAAAAATGTCTTAGCCAATGCTCCATGAGCATGATAGAAAGCCACAACTTCTCATGAGACTCTGAAAATTGTTAGAGGAGGTAGCATAAAATTTCTTGCATGGCCAACTATGAGAGAATTGTTGGATAATTTTCAGTTTTACTTCCTAAAGGATTCTGGACAGACTAGGAATGACTGCATCAATCAACTACTATGAAACTACATCATAACAACCAACAAGTTTTTAACTTTAAAAATACTTTTAGAAAAATCCTGACACCCCCGCCCAAAAAAAAAATTTTAAATATCTAGAGATTTAGAGCTGGCCTATTATTTATAATAAAATTCAAAGCATCTAAGTTAATAGCAACAAAATTACATTATGTATAAAATAGGTTTGTTAAATAAGTTTGAGATCAAGCCTTTTACTAAATTTATCACTAATCTCAGAATTTAGGAATATTATTCAAACATGAATGCTTCAAGTATCATGTTTGTTGAAATATTCATATTTTTGAGGATTCATCTTTATAGCATCACAAGAAAACTTACGATTTAATCCAATGTCATGAACTGTCAAAATCGCTGGCTTCATTCTATCTCCTTGGATGGCAACACGAATGTTACCACAAGGTGTTTCCACATCCTCTTCCTGAGAGAAAAGACAATATTGACAATAACATAAGCAAAAATACAATATTGTACAGACTTTAAAATATATTATTACAAGATCAGAAATAATTCATGTTATAACAATATTAGAAGATAATATTTATGTATATTTTACTATTTTTTTGATGCTATTTAATGTAATAAAAATGATTATAACCTAAATTGGAATTTGATCATTTTATAAAAATCATAAAATAATATAAGAAGAAAGTACAAATATTTTCTAAATTTCACAATGTTTAAAATCTTACTCAACACTGGCCTGATAATAAACATAAGCCTTTAAATGTTTATAGAAAAATTAGAGATGAACAGCTATAAATTTTAATAAACATACAGCAATGAACACGTTAAAAATAAAAATTATTTTAAATTTTTACCTGTAAGACGATAGAATTAGCATCACTGACAAATCCCCGCTGTTTGGGTTTTGTCACATGCACACTACTCAATTCAATATCAGTCAGCTTCTCCATTGGGCGACCCTGAAAATAAGAGGATAAAAGTTAACAACAAAAAGGCAAATAAATACCATTCCAAAAACTCTAAAGATCATTCAGAGTTTTATAATATTCTTTGTTTACACAACTTCAATAATTGGTTGAAAACAAATTAGAGTATTCTTTACTCCTTTGTCAAGTATATTTGTTTTATTTTTGCAAAAAGCAGCAGCATAAAAGAGAAGTCTAAAATATGTGATTTTGTAATGTCATTTAATAGACCAAAGTTAGAAAGTAAGGTGAAATGCAACAAAATTAGATTTTGTTTGCCTAGGAGATAAGGTATGAATAAAGATAACTTTTTTTTTTTTTGCTTAAACTAGATTCCTTATCTTTTAGATATATTTATAGAATCATGTATTGAAATGAATCAATTCAAAGGTTCAAGAAATGTGCAAATTGTCTTAGGAAGTTTAGTTAAAATAAAAACAAAATCCAAATAAAAACACTGAATTTTCTAATTTTATTGCTTATATTATAAGCCAAATTACCAACAAACCAATTGATCAAAAAGCAAGTCTGCAAAATAATTATGATATACAACAATATCCTGTTGAATACAGGTCTTCTGAATTATTTTTTTCATATTTATTAAAAACTATATAATCATAAATTTCCATTAAAATTAAAGTGTTATAAAAAAAAAAAAAAAATTAGTAATATTGATATTTGCCTGCAGAGGTGGGAGGCATAATGACTCATAGAACCCAAAATACTTTATATTTGAAAATAACAATCTTTAAAAAAAACCATTGCACAAAGGATTAGCAAAAGATGCACTGTTCCAGAGTTACAAATCAAAGGAAAGAATAATTTGGTTAGTTGAACAAATAAATTCATGGTTATTGTTTTTTTAGTTTTTTGTTTTTTAGTAGACACCATAATAGACAAATATTGGTTAAAAAGAAAAAAAATTAGTAAAAATTATATTAATGTAAGTTTAAAAAAAAAAAAAATAATCGTCTTTATTTACAAAGTTCTTTTTATAAAGATTCATAATACTGCAAAAATAACTTCAACAGTCTTTGATAGAACATTTAGATATAAAAATGTGTAGTTTTGTGGCACAATAATGCTGAATGGTACCAAACAGTTTTTTCAATTTATGAAAACCAAGCAAATCAGTAAAAAGAAAAAATATCAACTTGCTAATCCTTCTACCAGGTAAGACTAAGATATTAGTGCTTTGATAGAAACTTTGGGGAACATATTAAACATTTAAAATTTAAGTTCTGGTCGGTGATAGAGAAAGAAAAATTTGTAGATGTTTTGTCTTATCCACATCCAATTAGGAATCCTATAGACAAGAGCAAATAATCTACAATAAAACTACAAATCTGAATACATGAGAAAACCCCTCAGCAACTCTGGAAATGGATATAAGTTGTATAACATTCACTTTTATTAATACTTTAACATATACCTTATATTATTATTTTAACTTAAAAAAGTGTCTAAGAAAGTTAAATACGTGTATATAGGCACAAAATAGACCAATGCTTGAAATGATTTATAAGAAACACATTAAAATTATAGAATTATAATACATTAGAATTGTTTATTCTTCAATAATGCTGCAAGAAATTAATCGTTACAGAGAAATGTTAAAATTGATTAAGAAATTATAGAGAAGTGTTTTTCTGTTTGTAAAGATAATTAGCCTAATAGATCATACAATGTTACTGATGTCAATTCGTCTATCCATCTATAATGAACTCTTATTAATCAGTGCAGATAATGAGTTTAAACTGAACACGCTATTTTTCACTGTCCAAACATCAAGTATCATTGTTAAAAAATTTTTCTTGTATATTTTGTATTTCACTATTTTTGAATAAATATTTACAAATTCTGTGTGTGTTATTCAAAGACTGTCAAATAACATTTTCACAGATAAAGGTTCCATTTATGAAATAAGTATCAATCAGCAAATTAAAGTATAAGATTTTCATCAGGGATTTTAAGTTTGATTTTTTTTTTCTATTTTAGTTATCTTAACCTATTTTTAGTATAATTTACATTTTGGTTTTCTTGAACTTGCAAGTTCTACTCTGTTAACAAAGCTAATGGCAGAGATTAACAACAATAGCAGAATTCTTAATGGCAGTAAGACATTCATTATATTGCTTTGCTTATTCTAGTGATACTGTTTTAGTTTTTATCTGAAAGTCAGATAATTTGCCCAGTAAAAGAAGAGTTATTTAATCCTAAGAACTTTTTCAATATATATGACTTTGTTGAGTACCTTTCATTAACTTTCAAAATTCTTTACCTTGATTTTCAGGTTTAATCAGTATAAGTCTATAAGTCTTTGTCGTTATTCAAGTTTGTAGTCTAATATATTTTTGTTTATTAACTATCATATTTCACATGTGATATTTAAAGTCACTATTAATCATCCTTGAAATATAGATAATCCCATGAACATCTTAAATCGTTATCTATATTTTACTATGAAAATACATTAAGAACTCAACATATATCCAAGTACTATCTGTAGATATATTATGCATTTTTTAAAAATTAACCAATTAGAAACCTTTTTTTTTTAAAAGAGATTTAGTCTATGTAAATGTCAGAAAAAAATTTATTGGCAATATTTCTCTATCATAATTCAACTAAATCATTAAATAGTCAATATTATGATGGTAGTTTATTTCAATTTAAATTAATTCCAAGTCTATTTCTAAACTCACCTTGTGACTAATTTATTAGTAATAAGCTATCAGTATAAAAAGTAACAAAGTTTTATCTGTATAGAAAGTATCAGTTCCCACTATTTTGATTAATGAATTCTGATTATCTTCAGAATAAGAAGATATGTTTGGGTAAATACTGATTTATGTCAGCGAATAATGATCAGAAACATACAACTCAAAAAGACAAAGTTATAGTGCTTGAAGAAGTAAAATTTAACAAGGTTACAAAACTGCTATTTCCAAATGATACTGAAATGAGTTTTAATAATTTGTTAATTTGTACATATCTATAAGCAGACAGAAAGAAATGATATAGCAACTTTTTTGTCGATTTCCTATCCTGAAAAACAAAACTGAAATCATACAAAATACTTATCCAATTAGAAAGCAGCACAACACTGACAATAGCCATTCTGTAATTGAAAATGTCAATGACATTAGTTTTTCCACAGACCACTCATTATCAAACAAAATACATTACATACATTGAAAGACATACAATAATTTTACACTGAAAGAAAAGCCTTGGGAGGAAAATACTTTTCATAAACCCCTTTATATTTTGCAGTTTTAGAAATATGATATAAGTATTCAAATATAAAAAGTTTTAATCGACAACATGAATAATTTTTTTCCATTTCTATATGAAAATAAGTTATTTAAAAATAAATAATATTCATATTCAGGTTATTAAAATAAAAAGGCTTCGAAATTCAGTCTAAACTGTAAGATAAATTAAATAAATTGAAGTTATAACTAAAACCATCTTTCAGACAATCATTCCTAATGAATATTTGTCAATTCAAATTCTATGCAATTATAACCTAATTATATGTAAAATAATTTCATTGACAGTTTACAAGAGAAATTAACAAAATGGTAACAATATTAAATTGAAGCTACAAAGATATTTGAGGAAAAAAGTTATTTGCATTTTATTTTTGCAACAGAAAATATCAACCGAATTCGATGTAACCGAATATTTGCCAAATATATTCTAATATATCTTCTCAGAGATTGGCATTTTTAAATAAGAGCATAAAATTTGAAAAGTGGAAATTTATCAAATTGCAAATTATGGTAATAAACCCTTCTTAAATAATTGAAATTCAGTATACAAGTCTTATGCATAATGCCATATATATATATATAATTAATACAAGTAAAAGGTCTGTTACTTAGCTGATTGATGTTACCTTCATCATCCCAACTGCAGAGTACACACACCAGTTTTACGACTTAAACATTATCCTTCATTTCAAAATATTAATAAAAATGATAAGTATATTAAAAAATGAAAACTAAATAACTACATACAGCTTACAAACTTAAAATTTACAATGTCAAAAAAAAAAGGGAAAAAAAAGAAAAAGTATGCTATTATTTATATAAAATAGATATTCCCAACTGTTAATTGTAAGTATTGATGTGTCAATCTCCAGCCACCACCAAAACAATTTCAAGTTTTGTTGCATGCATTCACTTCAATCCAACAAACAAGAATACCGTCTTTTGTTTTTTAAGAAATACAATGCAATTTGAATGTTTAGAAATTTAGCAAATAATATACCCTTGAATTTTGAAATGTTTTGTTATGTTGCTATAGATTTCCAATTTATACTTACATTCTGAAAATTATTTTATTTTAGAAAATGCATCAGGTACTGGCTTTCTTCTCTAAATTCTGAATGTTTCACAGATCTAAGTTTATCTGCAATTTTAGATTCAATAAAGAAGAATGTTATTCTGACTTATCACTATTGAATCTTAATACCTGTACAAGCTGTAATATACAGAAGCATTTCCTAGTGTTCAACTACTTGATGTTAATGAAATTTAATTTTTTTAACATATTCCATTGTTCTGAATAGTTTAATAAGCTGTAATTCATATTTGCACTGAATTTTTTTTTTTTAAATGTCAAGCTTGTATGTGTAATATATATAATTTTCATGTTTCTAATAAATTAGACAAATAGACAAATTTAGTTCCTACATTCATTACACATTCATTGATAGTCAGGGTTACAATGTTTAAGAAATTAGGTAAGTTTACAAACAATTACAACTTGCTGTAATTGTGATATACTGAAAATTTAGATTAATACTTTAAATTATTCAGAAATTTTTTAGACCTAACATTCCTAATTTTAAGAGTTTTTGATGAATTAGACAATGACCACAATATACCAAAGGGAAAGAAACAAGACATTTTATTAATTTACATATGACAAACCACCACCATGAACAAAAAACATTAAGAAAAAAGAAAAAAAGAAGTATGAAATTATTAGAAGCAAGCAAAGGCAACAGTTAGTAACCCAAAAATAATGAATTAAAGCAAAATGCAAGAAAAGAAACCAAACCAAAGAATGAAAAAAAACAGAGTGCGTGCTAACCTCATCCTCAGGGCATGGAACTTGGAGCAGTCTGGTGGACTCCATGTAACCTGATATTGGCAAACAAAACAATCATAGCAACATGAACAATGGAGCAACAAAATCTATGTGAATGAAGGCATTGTGACATTATTCAAAATCAAGCACAAACAACCACAATACACAGCTAAGCTTTCAAAATATTTTATATCTTGATACATAAAAGGTATCTAAAATTCTTTTCAGCAACTTTATTTCTATAAATATACATTGCAGGTATTTGTAAAATCATAAAATATCAGTAATTGCAATTTTTATTATTAATGTTGAATAAAATACATTATACCAGGTCATACTGGATTATAAATCATAGAAACTTTAAAAAAATAAGTTACATATCTACGACTTATTGATTATTTTTTTTTCTAAATCAGTAACTTTCTCTTATTTGGTTTTTACCACTGTATTCTGTAATCTTTGTCAGATAAATTTCTAAACAGAGCTATTTAACAGACTTCTAATTCTATAACAAGTAGTTTTTTTCTTCTAGGAATTGAATTCAGCAGACAATAACTTCTCGACAATATGGTCAAAACTCCAAATGTCTCATAAAAGATAGTGATGTTGAAAAAGATTTGTATGCTATTTTATCACTGTAGCTGGAAAGTATTCTTTTATATTGTAAAGTGCCAATTTGCAGAATTCTTGGACTTATTTTAAAAATTTATTTCAGATTATTAATAGGAATAGGAAGTGTAGAATTTTCCAGGGTTGAACTTCAGGCCATCTTGAAGTGCCTGTTTTTGTAGAAGGAAACTCCAAAGGAAACTAATGAATATATGATACAAACATTGGGTGTCAATCAACTGCAAAGTGGTGGTGTGCCAACTTCCAGCATAGGGATTTTGAAATATACCACAGCTTGGATGTAGGTGGGGGAGCCTTAACAGTATTATCTCCTGAAATTCTTGACCATGATGACCTGATTTTGGCTGACCAATAAATCTAAGTCCAAAAAATGGCTAAGAGACTATAGATATCCAGGAAATACATTGGGCTTCTAATTAATGAGCAATGTGTTATACAGATGCCAACAGCCAAATGGATGCCAAAATGCATGAATGCCAATCAGAAGTTATGTTGATTGTACACAAAGTTAATTTTGCAACATTTTCAGTAATCTAGTGATAATTTTAAGGTGATAGCTTATCATTGCTGTTGAAACAGTCATCCCACCATGACCCAGAGACCAAACAACAGTCCAAAAAGTGATAGCAATCAGCTTCTCTATGGCTGGAGAAATTCCAAGCCCAAATATCATAGCAAAGGTCATAGCAACAAGTTTTTAAGATAAGAAGGCTATTTTAAATAACTATCTTCAGAAACTAACCATGCTGATTAAACAGGCATTTGAAAGTGAAAAAAAAAGTGGTGAAGGAAGCTGCAGGAACGTGTTTTTATTTTTTTATAGGGAAAATGCAACTGCTCACAAGGTTGATAAGAAATTGCTGTTTTGAAAAATTTAGAGTTCAAGTTTATAGGTCATTCACTCTACTCACCAGATATTCCTTCATATGTCTATTTCCTTTTAACAAACCTTAAAAGGAGTTAGAAAGGGAGGATATTTTTAATGATTAAGGTGATAGCAACAGCAGAGCAGTATTTCAATGACCAAACATCAGAACTTGGAGAGGAAAAGTTTAAAGAAAGATGAGAAATGATGTGGCAAGTGTGCTGAATTGTGGGGTGAATATATGTGGAACGGCATATTTCATGGTTTGATCAAAATCCCCAGTCCCTTCCTGATCTGGCAAAACTTTTCAGCACCCACTTCATATGTACCAACAAAAACTGTTTGGCTATAGATTCAAAGACAGAATTTCTGCAGACTGAATGAAATGAACAGAAACCAATGTTTATTTTTTTTTTTATCCCATAGGAAATACTACAAAGGACTTTTTAGGTAAATTCACTGTACTGAATATTAAAGGATAAGATATATCTGATAATGGCTAGCAAGTTAAAATAGTGCTAGATGTAACAAAAATAAGAATACTGATCAAAATAAATTACTAAAATCATAGACTATACAGATCTTTAATTATTTTTTTTAATCCAGGTGAATGTGTAATACCTATACTTACTGGCCACTTAAGTACACATGAACAAATGTTCTTTATGAAAATTTCTAATAAGCCAATGAAGTAGTAACAATTTAATGGATATTGGCATTTAAATATTGTCATGGCGACCTGCTGAAATTCATTTCATACATTACTATAGAAAACAAAGATGATTTAAGTGACCTTAAATATTGGTGCCAGACAAGCATTTCAAGAACTGACCTACTAGTATTTTCATGCACCACTATCTCTAGGGTTTACAGAGAATGAGATTTTTTTCTTTTTCTACTAATGAGTGGCAATTCTGTTGGCAGAAATCCCTTATTGATGAAAGATCAGAGGGGACTCGCCAGACTGGTTCAAGTTGATAAAAAAGTCACAGTATCTGAAATAACCACTCTTTACAATGGAGGTATACAGAAGAGCATCTCTGAGTGCATATGTCGAACCTTGAAGCAGATGGCCTATAGCTGTAGAGAACCACCTGGATGCAACTCCTGTCAGATGACAAGAAACTGATGATACAATTTAAGGATCACACAAATTGGACAACAGAAGATTGGAATAATGTTGCCTAGTCTGACAAGTTCTGATTTTTGCTGCAACGTTCAGATAGTAGGTCCAAAACTTAGCATAAGCAACATGAAGTTATACATCCATCCTACTTTGTATCAACTATTCAAGGTGGTGGTGTAATTATATAGGAAATTGTTTCTTGGCATATATTGGGGAAACTTGTTACTAGTACAGGATTGTTTACATGCTGCAGCCTACCTAGCTATTGTAGCCGAACATGTGCCTCAATTGATGACTATGGTGCAGCCGTCTTATGGCAGTCACTTTTAGCAGGACAATGCACTGTGTCACAAATAATTTTTAAAAAATAGTTGCAAATTGGTTCATGGAACATAATGTGTTTTTTTATGTTAAAGTGGCCTTCACAATCACCAGGTCTCAATCACACAGAGCACATTCAGGATGTAGTGGAAAGAGAGATTCCAATTCTGGATGTGCAACCAACTGATATAGGAAAATTGTGGAGTGCCATAATAATAGCATGAACACAAATTTCAAAAGAGTGCTTCCAGAAAATTGCCAAATCCATCTAAAAAAGTAAGATGATTCTAAAAGCAAAAAGTGGTCCAATCCAGTACTAGAAGATCATAACTAATGAACTGATCAGTTTATATACACTAAATGTAATTAATTCTAGTGACCAAATCAAATTGTGATCTTATGTAACAATAAAACTATGAAAAACAAAGCTGACTAGCATGACTGAGAAAGGTTAATTAAATAGAGAACTACTTGAAATCTATCAGAAGGTAACAATTTATATTATTAAGTAAAATTAAAAGCTAACAAAGATTTTATTCAATCAAATTTTGAATAATGTCACAATATTTGAGGACTAATAACTGTTTGAATGGATGTATGACAAAATAGC
Source organism: Acanthosepion esculentum (assembly GCA_964036315.1). NCBI lineage: Eukaryota > Metazoa > Mollusca > Cephalopoda > Sepiida > Sepiidae > Acanthosepion > Acanthosepion esculentum. The sequence goes on from OZ038478.1 coordinate 63,228,886, forward strand.
ATGCATAAGGGAGATTTATAAAATTCCTTTTAAACACCCAAATTTATATGGGTAGATGTATATAATTCATCTCGTGTGAACTTTTGTTTCCCCAGTATTTGGAATACTGGAGAAAATTATAAAAAGAAATATATATATATTTAAAATTCAGTAAATTTTGAGGCTTTTTAGTTATTTTTAATTTAAAGGGAAATTTTTCATTAAATGTTTCCAATTTCAAATAACACACTCTCTAGACTAAGTAAAAACAATCATGCACACACAATAAAAAAAAAATAATATTCAAGTGCAAAAAAATTATTATTGTCACACAAAAGTTAGGAAATAAGAAAGTGAAAATAGCAAAAAGGTAAAAAGAAGAGATAAAAGAAAAAAAAAAACAATCACATCAATATAACAGTGAGTAGCAAGATGGCCAAGAAAATGTGACAAGAAATCAATAATGATAGTCAGTGGTAGTAGTAACTGATAGTTATCACCTTGGTCTGCCCTTCAAATCCAGTCCATTTATCTACCACTGAAGGAGCCAAAACTCCAATAAACATTAGATAGGAAAAAAGAAAGAAAAGATTCACCCAAATTGATATGTTAATACCTCACCCTAATTTAGCTACTTTTACAGCTTCAAATGAACATTTTTTTAATTTTTATTAGATTAAGTCCTGTCAGAGAAAATTATGAAGAGATTATTAAAAAGTAAAATAAAAGCTAAATAAGTTTAACCAACTCATTAAGCTTTCATCTTAATGAAAAGGTAGGTTGAAATGAAATTTAATAAAAATTTAATAAAATTATAAATGAATATCAATCTTTTAAATACTTACCCTAAAAAGAAGACATTTGTGACAATATTAAGATGAATTATGTAAGCATTTAATGAATACAAAATTAAATGTACAAATTATATAAAAAAAAAAAAAACTGTTACCAATTTACATAATGACAATATTCTGAAGTAAAAAAAAAATATCTTACAGTGAAATATTCTTGAAGTCAACAAAATGTTAAGCAAATCTAATGTTTTCATGGTAATTTTTTGAAACTAAGAAATTTTAAAAATTTTATTTAGAAAGAAGTTAAGGTTAAAATAAAATTCTTTGATTTAAATTTGTCTCAGAATTTTTCACTGGTTTTTGTTTTATCAAACAAATCAATTTGTCACAATAAGCTATGTTAAAAATGGATTCAATATTGTACCTTCAGTTTTTATCTAATCATGTTTTATGACAGTTGTGTGTAATAAGTGATTTAAATGTTTTAGAAATTCTTTGAGTTACTCAGGTCATTAAATTATAAACTATTTATGCTAACTTTAAATTTTAGATATACTCCTATTTCAGACTGCTCAGCTTTTGACATATGGTCACGAGAAAAGTGAAAATGAACCAAAAAATAAAAATTTGGTTCAAAAGAAACTTATTAAATAAAAACTGGGATTAACAAAGCAATTTGTTTTAATTATGAGTTAATTATAAGTTCAAGCTTAAAATAATCAAAAAGGTAAATAATCTATTGTCTCAGTGTTTTAATATTTTCAGTTTTTTGTTTTATCAAATAAATTATCTATTTGACACAATATTGTATTGTAGTAAAGAACCTTGTTTTTCAATATTTGCAGTTGAGTTTCTTTGATTGTTAGCCCTTATTCTCAATGGGCAATAAAAGAAAGGATTCAAATTTGTGAAACAAGTGAACATACACATACAAAATGAACAGGACATTGAAAACAATATTGCTTACAGAATAGATAGAATCCAAGAACAGTACTTCAAAGTTGTTGAAATAATACTACCTAGATAACTAGTACAAATTTTAATGGAGAAAAAAGAAAAATAATCCATGTTGCAATCAGTGGATGAAACTCTTACCCTTTATCCTCATGATTAGCAACCAAACCTAGTGATAAAACAATAGAAATTCACTAATGAATTTAATGGGTGTTCCAGTAGTGTGACCTTGTGCCATATTAAAGATGGGCCACAAGTGGCCCAGAAACTTTAAAGAAACAGTAAAACAATTAAAAAAATAATAATGTTTAATAGATGAGATTAAGAGAGTAGACCCTAAACTTCCTTTTATGAACTTAGTTAAGTCACTAGACAACTTCAGAAAAAGAAATTCTCATTTAATCTCTAAAACTCTACTCTTGGCTCAAGATTTTAAGTGACAACAATTATAAAAAGTAAAATTACAACATAACATCAAGAATTAAAAAAAAAAAAAAAAACACATGAAAGAAAAGAAATTGTATATTTTTATTGAATATATTGATATTTTGCATAAAATTCAAGAGAAGATATACCAGTATATTAGTATTAATGGATAAAGATACAAGGAGGTGCTGAAAAGTTTTTGGCTCAACTAAGAAATCCCAAACATTCTTACATTTATTCTGAAAATGGCTCATACCAATAACTTTTCAACACTCCCTAACACAAGTAGAGAGAAAAATTACATAAGTAAATAAATAAATTCATAAAACATCAGTGGTTTGAATTAAAAATGTTGACTCTTTTCCTTCAATATTATTTATTTACAAATATATTTTTAAAATAATAATCAACAGTTCTATAAGCAGTAAATTAACAAATTATTTTTTCTTTTGCATTATATTATTTTTATGAATTAATTACCTTAATGAAATATAAAATACCTAAGAATGTATCTTCTATGAATTAGCAATCATGATTCTAAGTTTTTAGAATTTTACAAATCAACTCAAAATATTTTTAAATAAATTTTGAAAATTTGATTTTTGTCTAGCAATGCAACCTACTAAAATAACTTCTATTTAACAGTTTTGTTTTAAATCTAATGTTTGGTTTTATTTAAGAAGAATTTATGAATTTTAAACCAATAAAATGAACTTTAATTCAAATAATCAGTATAATTGTACACATTTTTATATTTTTTCTATAATATACACTATAAAAGTCAGAAAAAAAATGAAAATAGATGATGAAATCATGGTTAAATAAAGTTAAATGACAAATTTTCTGGATAAAGAATTTGGGTAAAAGTAAAATAAAATCTTTTACTGATAACAATATAATGTGAGATTTAAGATTAAAACCTAAAAGTTAATTTCTGATGAGAAAATACCAAATGAACATAGGAATATCCAATGTAATTTTGTAAGCAGGAAATTTTCAACTTGAGAATAAAGTTTTTACAACAGAATTGTAAATTGACTTTATTATTGCTTGGTTTACAAGAAGGGAAAGTGCAGACAGCTATTCAGCTATAAGTCAAATAGCAGTGACTACAACAAACAAGGGCAGTAAATCAAGAGTAAAAATATTTGACATTAGGAAAAGATTCCACTCTTCCTCCAACTAAGAGAATCGTAATGTACAAATCAATAACTCAAAATGAATGCAGACCTTTTTATAATTATTATTAAACTAAGTATTTGAATATGCTAAGTATATTAAAATATAAAAAAAGACATAACAAATGAGGTTTCATTTTTAAAATTACAAATTAAAAATAATAATTCAGTCCAAAATATATACAAATAAAATAAATACAACTTAATATTTCATTACACTTTTTATATATATATATATATATATATATATATATATATATATATATTCAGGCCAATTTATTTTTTTATTGAATATTCTAAATTTATGTAAGAAATTTTGAACATAATATTTACAGAAAGAATGTTAAAGGTAACCATAAGCTATTTAATAAAATGACACTATAGTAAATATGGAGACCCAGTAAATATCGAGTCACTGCAGTTCTGGTAAAATGATTGTGCATGGCCTTGAATATTAAAATAAAAATATTCAAGGTCATTCCTTAAAAAAAAAAAAAAAAAAAGAAAAAAAAAGGAATTAAAAAAATTATGTTTTAGATGTAAACAAATATTTACATATTTAAAAAATATTAACATTATTGAAAGAAATTATCTGCGAAAAGAACAAGATAAAAATTTAAAATAGTAAACTAATAATATAATGTGTTGCAGTGAAAAGTATAGATTAAGACATTAACAAGCAAACATAAAATGTACTGCATTAAAAAATCAGTTAGCAAGTAGTCAGAAGACACTCGATTACATAAGAAATACCAAAAGGTAACAGTTTATTAATGAACCAGACAACAATCAGCATAAAACTTTAGCATTGAAAATTTTATGGATTTTTTCTGTTCTTAAATAATATAATTCTAATTTTTAAAAAAAAAATCTTTAAAAATGTCCTCTATTTTTTATGACTAATAAAAGATTTAATTTTTTTTAAGATACATTTATTATTTATAAATATAAAAAATTAGCTTCATTTAATTATCACTGATTAGAAATAGCTTTTCACCAGAAAGGCTTAATAAATGAAGGATAAAAAATATGTTGAATACATTATATGTAACCTTCGCTAATTTTTGAATTTGTAAAAATTTTCATCTGCTTACGGTTTTTATATTAAATATTGTTAATACCAGAGTAAAATCATGTAATCTATTTTACAAGATAAAATTAGAACCTGGGGTAGAAACATCTCTAGATTTAATAGAAAGATTTTTTTTTTTTTTTTTTTTTGGTGTTTGACAATTCTTGAAATATTTAATCAATTTGAAAGAAAGCTGAACCCCTCAGAAAATGGCAAAGGAAACAGAAAAAAACAATTATAATGGAATTTAAATTTTTTCTGTCTATCAAAATATTAAAAAACAGATACAGAAAGCGAGATCGTTTAACTAAAACTGACTTTTTAAGCTGCTGTGAATTGTATCACATAAGAGCTATAAACCTTCATTTACTAGTCAAGTGATTAGCAAAATCTTAATATTTTATGCACATCAATGTCAAAATTGATGTATATAGAAAATTATGTTGAACAGTACAATTTCTTAAATATAAATACAAAATATTATTTAGAAATATGTTGTATGAAATAAAAAAGTATAAAATAAAAAAAACTTGTACACATAATTCTTAGTCCTTCAACAAGTAAATGACCTTGTTTCATGAAAACTCACAGCCTTGAAAAGCAGCTACAAGATGGCTGCAACAGTGTGTGCATTTTTATATATATATATATATATATATATATATATATATATGTATGTATGTATGTATGTATGTATGTATGTATGTATGTGCCTCAATTTCTTACCTTGAATTCATTGTTCATTATATCAACCATGCCTAAAACCATACTGACGGTTGCCATAGCAGTATATGAAAGGTGAATTGAATATAAAAGAGGTTGCTGTAGGCTAGCAGAAACTGGTAGCTAAAGTATTGACTCTCAACTTGGGACGTATAGACTGTTTGCTTTTCTTGCACTCACTATAAGCAATATCCAATCTGATAATAGAAGGGACACTTGTACTGCTGCCAGTTATTGATATTTCTAATCCCATTGCTATGTTCAATGCATTGGATAAACGAGCAGCTGAACAGGATGAAGCCGCCAATAAAGTAGATACGTAGTTTGAGAGGTTAAATATGTCATCAAAGAATAAAAGGAATATTTTTAATTCAGTAATCAAAGTGGAGTAAAACAAACATTTTGATTGAGAAATCAATAGAGACGAATACATTAAAAGCTTGTTAAGAAGTCAAGCAACTCAAGGACACACAGCCCTTGAAAAATTCCAAAGAAAAAATACATTTAATTGTTAATGTTACCAAAATAGATTCTAAAGTTGAATATATTATGATTTTTGATTAATATAAAGAATAAATTAGTAAAAACTTGATAGAGGAAGGAAAAAAAAAAAAAAAAAAAAAAAAAAAATAATAATCAAATTTAAAATATTTTTTTCCACTTCATTAAAAAATAAATAAAGTTTTAAAAATTTTAAAAAGATTACATAGATTAATGATATAACTTTCCAAACTTGAAAGCAAGTTCTTTTACATTCATTTTTCTTGTAAGGTATACAATGAAAAATTAACATATCTGAGTAACTGTATGTACAAAAAGGAAACAAATCTATATAATTATCAATATAAAAAAATAAGTCTTCCCTCTTTAAGGGTCCATTTGACAAATTACAATGTATAACCCAGGGGCTTAACCAATCAAGTGAGTCTTTCAGATTTACACTAATCCATTACTTATTCAAAATGGTAAAACTTATTTAAAGCTGATAATAAAATAATAGTGTTTGAATTTCTTGACCAAAGCCTAACATCTTAACAACAACTAAAATGAAAAACATTAGAAAATAAATATTTCAATCATAAACTAAGCTCAAGAAAGCAGAATAGACAAGAAAGTAAGTATTTTACCTTCATGAGTCGAACAACCACAGAGTTATGTTCTGCTACAGCCTGTGTGTCAACACGTGTGCCAATTGTCGTATTGTCAATGAGGTGATTGTTATTCCATGATGGAGGCCAGACCAGCTGCTTGGTGTCCATGACTAAAGATATTGGTTTAAGATGAGTAAAGGACCTCAAAGTAGTGTTGAGGTAATGCAGCTGCACCTGAGGCTTTCCCTAAGAGAAACTAAAGTGTGAACACTGATTGAAAGTAGACAAGCAGTGAGAGAGCAAGCAAAGAGGCAGGAGTGGAGGAGGATGACACCACACCAGACCTGACAGTGGTAATAACGTCGACCTTGTTAATGGCACAAACCCAAATAGACACACACACACAAAGTCACTAACTTCTTCAATGGAACTTGTCTGCTCAGTGCCAAGAATAGAAAGCCTACCTTTTTTTAAATGTATTCTTTATTGTATGCCTGCTCACTCACCCGCTTTACTTCGACTAGTGTTAAAAACAGGGTTATTATTCAACATTAGATGTCGAGACCAATAAAGCAGTAACTTCATTCAAATACTTTGAGACTCAGGAAAAGAAAGTTAATGAAGAAATGATATAAAGACTTTAAATAAATGATCTAGCATTTTGTCTCAATCACTTCATTATAAATTTTATAATGAATAAACTCAGATCAATCACCTGCAAAGTATAAATGGTCCACCCATCAGCTGGCTATCTCCACCCTTGATACATTATGTATGCATGTAGATAGAAATAGTTACGGAGAGAGAGAGAAAAACAGAGTATAATTGTGTGAGTTTACATACATTTCATATCTTTCACACATACAAAAACACAAATACATCAGTAACATAGGCAGGTAGGTAGGTATGTCAATAAATACATTAGTTAGTAGGTGGGCAGAAAATCATTTATATCAATGCAGAATTCTTTATTAAGTTAGATATTGATTTTTCTCCAAGCATAAATTATTTCTATCAAATATTAAGATTTTACTCATAGTTAGACACTGCCAAAATGTCATTCATGAAAATATAAAATTATACTCTCATGTTTAAAACAGAATACTTTTCCAAACCAAGGAATATCTATAAGTGGATGATCTTAAACAGTAACCTTATAAAGTTAACAATGTATAATAATCTGTACTTTTTAAGCTATGTAATCTCAAAATTTAAAAAACTAAATTTCTTATAATTTGAAAATATTTTTACAGTTAGCAACTTAGCAATGGTTGAGTAATTTATATTCAGTGTAAATTCCTACAAAAATGAAAAGAGAATAAATTTAATATCTTTTTAAATTGAAAATTAACTTTTTATTCTCAATCTTTCACTAAAATAAAATTTAAAAAAAAAAAAAATCAACATTTACTATCAGGTGTTGTTTCTTAAATATTTTCTAAACTGAAGTGATTAAACTTAAAAGTGGTCCCAAATTTACATAGGGGGGAAAATATCACTGCATTTGCCTGCCATAGATATTTTTTGCATTTCACTAAAATAAGTTATACAAATAAAAAAATTAATTACAAGACAAAGCAATAGATTTGACAAATATGAATCTAATAGATTAAAAGATTTATTGAATTAAAATAAGTGAATTACTATACAAAGTTATTGGATACAAATTGTATCTTCAAATGTAAACCTTTAAGTGTACATGATGAAACCATGTGAGAAACCTTATTTTGAAGTTGTCTTATCACTCAATCATGTCTTGAAATCAATATTCTGTCACCCCCCCCCCAAAAAAATAGAATTCTTTACAAATAGACATAACATCAAAGAAGATGTGCTTAAAATACAGTAAACTAAAAGTTTTCATAAAATGAAATTTTGACAATTTTGCTAGTTAACTTATTTTCTATTTTATCAATACAAAAGTTGCATAAATTATTTAGTTAGAAAGGTTTTAGTGTAATAATGACCATTTGAGGAAAATAATCTTTTGTACTAATTATATACAATGTAATTTTTTTCTTATTACATCCAATTATGACACCATGATTGGTGTCAAAGGTTGACTGGCAGATCTAATTTATATTTCTAAAGAAAGAAAAATATTTTCATGTTCAAACAATGATATACAATGGATTTTCTGGTTTGTGTCACATATAGAGTATACTGTTAGACCTCAAATTGTAAGCTTTTGATTCGGCCATCAGTGAGAGAAGGGATGGAGCGTCTCATCTCCTCTCCCAATACTTATGACACAGGGCTATTATTTTGATTGAACCACCAATCACATTGGGTTCGTGGAGGATTTCATTCATCCCCTTCAAGTCGTATGATACAAAACCATTGGACAAGCATCATTATTGGATAGCCAATCAGAGCAATGAAATTGTGTTTTGCACCCCCATAAAAGCAGTTGCCGTAAGAGCAGGCCTCAGTATTTTAATACTGACCAGCTGCCTACCAAAGAGGCAAACATCAATGACAAGCTGCCTCCTTAATCAACAGACAGACAGGAAGATACAGTGACCAAGGAATTACCCTGTGGATGGAAGTCCCCACCCACTTGTATTTTCAACTAGCAGGAATTCCTAGCTGATGAGTGTGCCCATCTTATTAAAAGAATTTGTCAATCCATGAAAGACATCTCTGGAGTTTTTGCAGCAGTAAATTGTCCTTTCCATCTTATTTCCATGAACTGTTCACGAGGAGCCCAGACCAAGTCCTGCTCAGTTCAATATCGATTTAGCCAACTTTCACCCATCTTGAGATGGCCAAAGCAGCTGGGTGTGAAGGGGCCATCATTGAAGCACAAATCTGGGAAGCATTGAAGCAGGCTGGCCAAGGCGAGGCTCTGGGGATAGAATGTCTTCCCTACAAGGTGTAATTCAAGCTGTCACCCATGTTTGTCCCTCTGCTGGCATTGATGTTCAACTACTAGTTGAGGAATGGGAATATACCCCAACACATCACCAGGGGTGTCATCAAATTGCTACACGACAACAAAAAATGGAGGGGATGGGATAGGTATTTTTCACCCTTTGACTATGCTAAATAACCATTTGCAGTTTGTCCTAAGTAGTCTGATTGGTCTCCAGCAGACTTATGCTGTGACAGGCGAGACTATTCAGGAAAACCTTCATGTAGTTAACCAGATCATCAAAAAAGTCGTTGCTGAAGTAGTGCCGATCAATTTGGATCAGTCCAAGGCATTCGATATGGTGAACTATCATTTTCTCGGGGCTGTCCTCACATCTGCCAGTTTCAGGCTGCACCTTCACTCCTGGATTTGTCTCCTGTACAAGTCCTAAGGAGCATTGATGGAAGTAAACGGGATAAGTTTGAAGTCTTTCACCTTGTCTCACTCCATTCATCAAGGTTGTCTGCTTTGGCCTATGATGTATGTTCTTGCTTTGGAGCCCTTCCTGCACAAGTTAAAAGGTGAATCTGGTCACTCAAGGAATCTTGTTGCCTGGTGCCACCAACTCAGTCAGGTACTTCGTCTATGCTGAAAATGTGTGTGTTTGTAAAGAACACCACTGAAATACATGAAGTCAACAAAGAAATTTGCAGGTGACAGTGACAGGGGCCCAAAATTAATCATGATAAATCTGTCAGCTTATGAGCGGGAGGGAGTTTTTCTCCCCAGGTCCTTGGGCTGGTCAGATACCTTTAACTGGAGACGAACAGGTCAGAGATTTGGAAGAACTTCGATGAAGCATTGCATCTGTGTACTCAAAAGAATCTTTCCTTGAAGGGGAGGGCTGAAGTGTGTGTTTCGCATATCTACCCAATTCTCTTTTACTGACTGTTCTTCCAATCCCATCTGCTGAACGAGATGATTTTGTTGGCGACCTTTTCGATTTCCTCTGGAGAGGCAAGTCTCCTTTGGTATGTTTCAAAGTCTACTGCCTTCATCCTGCTGAAAGCAGTCTGGGAATACCCAATGTCAAGACTTGTCAATATACGCTCTGCTTGAATTTCCTGGAATGAATGTGTACGCAAGAGGATGTTGACAATGAAAAACACTTGCCAATCGTTCCCATCCCTGGAAAGTGTGCATACAGACGAGGTAGAGTTACACTGTGCTTCGTCTTACAGGTGAAGGATCGCCTTTGACACCCAGGCATTGTCTCTAAAGGTGTTGTATTGAGTTATCTTGAGTGGGGGGCCAACTATAGACAAAATACCAGATGAGATTGGCTTTACAAATCAGGAGTTTTACTCTACCACCCAGGTTGAAATGTCTCAATAATGACAAGGCATCACTCACCTGGTTTGTGTTGCAAGGGGTCCTCTGGGTCAGCAAAGAGCTTTGCACAGTGTGGCTGGCAATTTCACCAGAGGGTGTGCACTGTGGTGACTTGGAAAAGTCCATTGGACATGCCTTCTTTAACTGCAGCATCATGCACCCATTGTGCAGGCTGACTGAAAACTACGTTCACGTCTTAGACAGAAATTTTTTCATCCTGGAAGCCAGTTCCATCTATGCCAATGTGGTAGCATCATTGAAAAAGGATCAGCACTGTGTGCTCGTGTCTACTTGGCATTATGCAAATCATGACATGGATGATGAAACAGAAGGAGTTTCATGAAGGCGAGAAGTTCTCCTTTTCTCAATTAGTCTCTTTCTTTAAGTATCAGTTTAAAGTTAAGATCAGGGCAAAAAGGGTGAGACTTTTCATCAAAATTTGGAAAAATGTGGGTGAGAGTTTCACAGTTGATGCAAGCGAGAGGTGCAGACCTGGAGTTGTCGGATGCTACTTAGGAAACCAAATCAGTCATTCCAGCCTGTGTTTAAGATAATTTAGGACATTTTGATTTTCAGTTTTGGCCTCCTTGGGGTATTTTTTCCTTTTAAACTTAGCTAATATAAGCAAGTACATAGGCCCACCCATATATATATATATATATATATATATATATATATATATATATATATATTTTGTCCTCCATTTTCATTTCTTGTTTCCATCCCCACCCCTTTTTAAGGTGGCAAGATCAGATATTCTTTGAGTGTTTTTTTGTTTTTTTCACTCAGTTAACAGAGATCTTTCTGCCACATGTTGCTTCCTGTGAGGGGTCCTAATACTAATATTGTTTTGTTTATTGTTCATATATATATTTTTCTCATTGTATATAACCACTGGGTTCCGATTTTTACTCCTCCCTCCTGAATTGTATAAATAAAATTTCATGCTAGAACTTTCATCAAGTAAATGAGGTATTTTGGCAACTGTGGTGCAGTAGCTAAAAGTAAATGTATTGCTATGGTGAAAGGAAAATTGTGAGTACAATTGGGTCAACGAGTGAGACTAGCTAGTTTTGAGATAAGACTAGAGAAGACCAGTCTTTTCCCATCCTCACTTTTTAGCCATTGTGGCACATTTTGTACTTTCATTACAAATAAATAATAAGAATGAACTGGTATCACTGCTAGTAGGCCAATAGTATCCCTGCATGATGACATCCGCTAGAGAACTGTTCATTACACCCCCTTTCAGAATTCCCTCAATCAACTGCCTTCATTTAAATAGATGAACGACTCCGGGCTGTTTAACCATAACTGCAACCACTAGTCAACCTCCTTCCTCCAAACTCAAGAATTTCTAATATGGAGAAACTTCTTTAAATCCCTTTTATTTATGTATTCATTATCGTAATTATAATACCATAAATAAAAGTTGTTATTTTTACACTTGTTAATGAGTGTTGTTAAAGTTAATTAAGTTTACCAGCAACAAAGGTGACTAATCTTTCACAAAGATAAGCAAGATATAGAGGAGTCAGGCCTGATCTTCAATAAGTCTTCACCAATATTCCTGCGGATACTGAAACAATGTATGGTCACAGGATAGGTGCTGATTGGGCTCAACAGAGTGTGATGGCATTCAGTGAAGCACACAGTAACTGGACCACACTATGCTTGAACAAACTTGATTTTTATGCTTGTTCTCATGTGCTCTTTTCATTTCACTTCTGTACTGGGTTTGGTTTGGTTTGGTTTTACAGTATATCAACCTCAATGGGTTATTTAATGCCAACAAAATTTTTATTGTTGGTAATTTTTTTTTTTTTTAAATCTATTTCTGGTAAAATTTTTCCTTTAAAAATTCTATTTCTGGTAAAAAATTTTCATTCAAAAATTCTATTTCTGGTAAAAATTTTCATTCAAAAATTCTATTTCTGGTAAAAATTTTCATTCAAATATGTATCACTGGTAATATTTTTTCAAAAATATATTGCTGGTAATATTTGTTTTTCAAAAATGCACTATCTGCGGGGGACTAATCCCCGGGGGACTAATCCCATTCAACCTAATCTGCCGAGGCTACACAGACAGTATAATTGTGATGAGAGTGGATACAAGCACCTGCACTCCCCCACCATATCTACCCAAGTATAGTATGATGTAAGGTTTCATGGCCCCCTGTCAAACCCATTATCTATCATCCCAACTAGCCCTTGCTACTATGTGACTAACCGATTGGAATGGATTTGGCTATTCCATAAGCCTGTCTATCCCAGGTAGAGACCGAAGTGACGTGTTGTGGAAACTTCTGGTCTTTTTATACCAGATCAGGAGTTAGTCATCAGGACTCCATCCCCAGGCATCACAGGTCACCACCCACGGCAAACAGGTGGCCCCATTTAGGGGAAATTTTAGTTTTTTGAAATTGGGTTTTGTGAATGTGCACTTTATATACTGCAATTTGTGTTGATGGTGTTATTACAAAAAGCCCATTCTTACACTTTCCTAGTATTCCAACTCCAGATCAAGGGAGCAGGGAAACTATTTACCCATAGCTGGGATCCTAACAGGTGCTACCACCCCGGGTCAGGGTGGACCCGGGAACAATAGCAACTAAGAGGCGGTTCCACGCTCCTCAAAACCTCCTGATCAGAGGTCTTGCTGCTGGATACAGTTTATCGTCATACCCAGGATAAACTTCTGTACTGGGATGAACATATATATTCATTCTAGAATGATATTACTAAATACTGCTTTACTTTCATAAGGTAAAACTAATGTTCTGTTTTTTTTACAGTGCTGATTTTGAAATTTATATTTCATTTTTTAGCATATTTTAAGGCAACAATTCATCATGATAGGTGAAATTTCAGAGTGTTTGTTGATGGTGAAACATTACTAGTTTAGCTTTAGAGAGATCAAATGTCACAAGCCAGTCTACCCACCACCACTGAGCCACCAGAGCTAAATCAGAGGAGAGCTCAGCTGCCAGGTTCTAGTCATCTAGATTTTGGGAGAAGCACCTATACATTGTTGCATCATTTTCATAGATATTCACTGTCTGAGTATGTTCTAAGATAGGCTTAAGCAGAAAGAGGGTTGAACTGAGAAGAGAGCCATAGAGAACACCTGCATTGATGGGCTTCAGAAGACTGGCCATTAACATTTGATATATCTAAGGTGATCGTCTTCATAATGAGTTTATTGTATAGTGCCTCACTGATTCTATGAATAATGACAGATTATTAGCAGTGGACTGATTTTTTTGTTTTAACATACAAGTTTTTGTATATAAAGTTGAATTAAAGTGGATTTCATTTTTATAACTGTCTTAACTGAAATGTTTAGAGAAATGGAAGTGTGCCTGATATAAAGCTCATACATTTTACTACATGTTATTATATTTTAAAAGAAAAGGAAGAGTGAATTGACTTAGAAGATAGCATGTAGTCTTAGTTGTAGTTGTAGATGAATCTTTTGATATGCTACCTTCTTTTACTTATCTCCTTGGGGAAAGGGAGTAATTTGTGTAGACAAGTTGACATTTCAAGTGAACTAATTGACCTGTTGCAAAGTCACCTACTGATCTTTTTCAGTGCATACAAACTTGAAAGTTTTTGAATTTATTCAAGACAATTTTCTTCATATATAAAAAATTTGTAATCTTGTTTTAGATTTTATTTTTATGTGCAAGTTAAAATGATTAGGAAAACTAATGAGCTGTTTCTGTATATAATTATTTCTTGTACACTATAATCATAGCTATGTCCATGCAACTCTTGGCATAACACTGATTTTTCATCTCTTGATTTTGCTGTGGCATAACAATCCATGCTTGGGATATTGGTACATATGACGACTAAAGCTTCAACAGAAATATCTGAAGATGTAGATTGTTGAGGGAGGTTTGTGGATGTGGCAAACCATTTTTCCTGAAGGAGAGTTAATATTAAAAACAGCAATCCTGTTTTCTCTCCAGAGACATGAGTGACGATGATGCAGCCAGCCACCGCCAGCCAGATCTGTTTTCTGCCTCAAAGAGCATCCATCCGGATTCATTTTTTGATGTTGTCCATCCAGCTTTTGGATTGCCTCTCCCCAACTCTACCCACTTCCAAGCTACCTTGAAGGACCATCTTGGGTAGAATATTGTGGCTTATGACATGTCCAAGCCACAACAGTTTTCTCCTCTTAACAAGAAATAGGACAAGATAAAACTTTCCAAAACAAAAAAAATGATTTTGAATTTGAATGAAAGCAGTGAATCCATAATAAATATTCAGGATATAGAACTAGTAAATGCTAAACACTAAAATACCTTGGTGTATGCATTAGTTATAACAAATTGAAAGTGAAGGAGGTAAAGAAATTGAATATAGAATAAGCTGTGCTAGCGGGTAGTTTTGCTAAACATGCTAAAAACCCAAAACATTAGAACTAGAGTCATGTTGCCTCATTAGATTGAGACTTTCACATGGATGTCATGCATGGTGCCAAACTTGTTCAGAAATATCTAAACTGTCAACTGTATACAACTGCTTTCTCAAATCCATGGTTAAAAATACCTTTGAACAAATGAACCCTGTTGGTCATAGAGCCATCTTCAAACTTCAGACTGGCACTACAGAATTACAAATAGAAACCATATCACTTTAAGATTTTCAACAGTGGCAACAAATAAAATGAATAGAACATCTAACTCAAAGCCCTCATCAATACTGGTAATATCAATAATAGTTACTAAATTTGAGAAACCTATGAATACTGAATGTTTCTTTATATGGAAACAGCTAATATTACCATTAGCTTTTGGCTGGAAAAGCAGTCTGCAAGGCCACCTGCAGTGAAAGGACAGGCTTTTTATCATTTTCATGATTCCATTATAGACTTCTGTGTTGAATAGTATATTGTATTGAAGCCAACTTCAAAAAATAACAATTATGTAAAGTTGCAAGAATGAAAAATGGAAAAAAAAAAGTTTGTAAATATCTGAAAGCAAAGAGAAGACTTTATAATTGAAATAGTTTAGAGTCAGCATTTATTGAGATAAAGTGATAGGCAGAGAGTGGGGGGGGGTCAATTTAATTTGGCCACTAATCCATCTGAATGAAGTGAGTGAATACAAATTGTTTTCTTGACAAGACCAAACAAGAAACTGGCATAGACATTGATTTTAGATGTTATTAAAGTGAACATAACAATCAAATATATCTTCTAAAAGGATTTGTCCTTGATGATTTGAAAGATCTATAAAATGAATGGATATTACACAATATCCTGTTGAGATGCTTAATTTAATAAACAATAGTTTTTTCTCCTATTTCATATTATTTTAAGAGTATTAGAACCAACAATTTGCTTTTTAAATGCATTTAGTCATTTCTAGCTAAAAGTTAGTTATAAGCAAGTTTTCCAAATATAGACAGACCCAAGTAACAAGCTCGGAATGTATCCAAGGAAATGAGAAAAGAATAAATGTCACAAACATAATGGCCAAGTCAAATTCTATTGATTTATTATAATCAGTTATTTAAACAAATTCACATGGAACAAGTACACTTGTCAAAATTCAAATATTTTCATATTTCAGAAAAATATCTCCCTAAAACTACATTTAAGAGCTTGAGATAATTATAACCATTAGAAGATCCCTATTACACTTTTGCGAAAGTGCAAACTATGATTTCAATTACCAAAATATTCAGCAAAGTTTATCAATTTCTTAACAATAAACAAATTCAAATATAATTCCTACTTTGTATACAGTAATAAAATATTAAAATATCTGATTTACAATAGGATTTAGATTCTCTTTCCAAGAATTATAGACCAATTTAAAATATTCCATGCACTGTCCAAGCTACCTGAATTTTAAAATATTTTAAAATTACTTTTCAGAAAAGCATAAAATAGCAACCCATGAAAGTTATAACCAAGTAGTTCCAATTTTATCCACTCTTACTGGTTATTGTTTTCCAAAAAATGAAATTTAAAAAAAAAAAAAAAAAAAAAAAAAAAAAAAAAAAAAAAGAGTTCTAATTTATACATAATGCAAAATAAAATATAAATAGAAAAAAAAGCATGAAACAATGCAGTGATTTGTACAGCATAAAGGTTTTTAACACAAATTGTAAACCTCTATAAACTTAGTAACAAAAATTCTAAGAGGATCTTTGAGCTTTATTGATTACTAAATACTTGTTTGATTACAACTCAAGGTTCATAAGAAAACTGGATGAATTTTACTCTTTGAAGACAAACTGTAATTAAGTTAGAAATGAGCATTAGGTGTAAATAAACAAAACATGAATGGTTTTGGTTGAATAAAACTTTCAATACCATAAGCAGAATGAATTCTTGTACTACAAGTCAAAGCATTTGACTGTACATTGATTAAATTCAATTTTCTTTAATCTAGATCATTTCAGATAAATTATGTTCCATCAATCACCATGATTTTTTCTTAAAAATAGAATACTAATTTTAGTGTATTGTAATTTTGCATTAATGATGAAGGCTCTGTCAATGAAACTGAATATTCTGACAAGAAATTTCTCAATCACTTTCTTTGTGCATCAAAATATTAAAACTAAAAGTTCTTCAACTCAAGAAAGCTCATTCTTAGATTTTCTTCATTATCAAACACCAAAATATGTCTTATGCAAATTGTGAAGAAAATAATAATTTGTCAGTTACTATAATTAACACATAAAAATGACAGGTTACAAATGAATAAAGCTTCACTTGTAACATAACACAAAATGAACTGATATTGCAATATAGTAATAGCGTATTAAATCCTAAGTCCTCAACAAATATAATCTAATAAATAAATAAAAAGTATATAAAGATATTCATTTCAAGGGATGAATTTTAAATTCAGTTTCAATATTTTTTAGGAAATTATAACACAAGATAACCACTCAAATAATTAAGACATAATTATTTATGCTTGACAGCCTTTGTATTACTTTTAACTAACTTGATTCCTTTCAGAACATAAATAAAAATTGTTTTTTCTTCATTTAACAAATCATTTTTTCTTAATATACTTTGACTTTTAGAGTTCCTCTTTAAATTTCTCTTAAACTGTAAAAAGAAAATGCATAAAACTTAAGTCAATTGAAACTTATTTTGATTAACCATTTGCCACTCTCCTATGTTTAAATTTGATTAGGTTCAAAATGGATATATATATATACATAAAATGAGTCAGTTTCTACATATCTAAGAAGTGGTAACTGTGCAAATAGTCCAGTTTACACTTCTATTCCTTAAATAGAAGTGTTGCTTTATAATATTTTTAGGAAAATGCCTGAACTAAAAAGTCCTAATCTCACCAAATAGACTGGTGTCAGGGTGCATTTTGAAAAACAAGCTCATCTTAATTGGATATGGCTTATGAGGTTGCATAAAACCATTTTAGACAGGGGTTCTTATGAACAAAATTGTCTCTCAAGAATATTTTCTTTTGATTATAGTCACTCAATGTGTCTTGCTATTCATCTTATGACAAAGGTGAAAATTTTAGTTAGCAACTATTTATGCCACTTATATATGTGTGCATGTGTTAGGTTAAATCATAAGTAATTTTTGTTTTGGGGAACCAATTGTAATGACAAATTTATCATCCTAACTAACTTTTACTTAAATATATAACAAGCAAGGAAAAATGGATTGACAAGGATAAATCTCCTTAACCAATCCCAAAAGAACTTTATTAATTGTTGACTAGAATGCCACATCCATTTGACCACTTTAGATTAAACTACTAAAATAAAATCATATAAATACCAAGTATTTTAAACTATCAGTTCTACAAAATTTTATTTTTAATGAAAGTTCATAAGACTCCTGAATCTTAGTGTCTGATGATTTGAGAAATTGTCAGCAACTTATTGCCTGAACAAAACAATGAAAAATAATTTTACAATGTAAGAGCATGTGAAAAAAAAAAAAAAAGTACTTTTTAAACTACTTTTTCATAGCCTAAAAATTCAAATAGAATATGTTGATAGTGCCAGAACAAATATCTGAATTAATATATTTGTTCCTGTACTATCAACATCAACATATTCTATTTGAATAATGTTATAATAATATTATGGTTTACCATAACTTTATGTTACAAATACCTATTCAATAAATTAAGTTAAATGTATATAGATTCACTTATATGGGAAATTTAGGTACGAGAGAATATCAACTCAAAAAGAAAAAAAAAAAAAAAAAAAAAAAAAAAGATATTCTCTTCAGCATAACATTTTATGTTCAAGATATTACCTTGGATAATACAATTATTTAATTCCTGTGAAATAAATAGAAAATTATGCAGCTTCCTTAGATAAAATGTTGGATATTTATATTAGATTAACTTTTAATCCAATATAACTTTAAGGCAACATTAAATCTGAACTTCAAAAATAAGTTTTTCCTTGTTTCATTTTTTTAATCATTTCACCCCAAGCAAGGCAAAGCCACTAAGATACAAGGGGTTACAGAGTACAAGAGAATATGAGACCCTCCACTCACACACCAAAAAAAGAAAAACTAAAAACAACACTATTAAGGAGAGAGAATAAGGGAACAGAAATTAAGACAGAAGATAACAATTGACATTGTATTCAAATTTTTGAAGATCAAACTTGACTGGGAAGAAAGAAGCTAGAAGAGAGTTCCACAAGCAAGACATGTGAGAGAAAAAACTGTTAGCATAGAACTTATGCTTACATCTATCAATTTCAAATGTAAAATGAGAAGACCTTGCCATAAATCAAGTACTGCACTTAAATTTGAGAAGTCTAGGTATCACATAGCAAAGTTTACTTGAACAATTACCATGAAATTATTTATAGAAAAGGCACAAGGAAACTACATTATAGCAGTGAGAAAGTGACTGAAGCTGAGATGCCAGATCAGAACCAATAATATTGCAGATTCTTTAGATTTTATCAAGAATCTATAATTATATAACAAAAATATCAAACCAGGTGTGACAGCAATATTCAAATGGTAGACTATATATATATATATATATATATATATATATATATATATGCGAGATAAATTCTGGCAAGAAAAATCTAGCATGACAGTGAACTAACTTTCCGAGCAATTGATTCAATATAATCTTTCCATTTCATGTCAGCAGAAAATGTTAATCTGAGAAGGTGCAATGAGTCACCCTCCTGGAGGTTAGCATCAGCCATGCTGATGGAAGGCAAAAAGGGTTATC
>OZ038478.1:63255170-63322670 GCA_964036315.1 Acanthosepion esculentum
AAGAAAGATTTTTCTTAACTAAAAACCCAGTAACCACAGACAACTTTAAAGTAGACTGACATTCAGGTTACTGTTGATATCACTAAAAAAAAAAAAAAAAAAAAAAACATAAAACACAGATCAGGACAGGAGGAAGAAAATATAAAAATGTTTTTCTTTTAACAAAACTATAAATCGTTGAACTTAGATTTGTATACTGTTATACAATTTAGTCAATGCTAGAAAAAGAAACCAGTAGGTACCTCCAAATATTCGATAAAAATTAGCATACCATGATGAAAAAATGCCTCAAACTTAATAAAAACAAAGTTTTATAGTCAAAATGTTTAAGAGGAAAGACCAAAGGATTTTTTGATTATATTTTTTTTTTTAACCTTTTTAGAAGGTTCGAATTTTTTGTTGAAAATTTTTTTTGTCAGTATGGGGACCAAATATTAGTATAGGAAATTTTAGCATCCTTTTTGCAGTGAAAAACACTGATTTAGAAATTCTTGCAAAAATCAAGTAATTGTTGTTTTTTTTTTTAAATCAAATTTTCAGGACTTGCTCATAAATGAAAATATTTTAAAAATGTTCTTTTAGAAAATTTCTGTAAAAAAAAAAAATTTTTTTTCTTTTTTTACATCTTTTACTCTCCCGATCACCACGCATATTTTTAATCTACAGATTCATGATACCTAAGGTTTAAAAAATGAATTTTTAAAATTGAAAAATTTTTCCTTGAAGCTTTTATTTTAGTTTTACCACAAAAAGACACTAAATTTCCCATAGTAGATATTTTTAACCAAAATTTCTAACATGCTAGAATGAATTAAAAATGTAATAAAATAAGCAAAAAATATTTTGGTTTTTCCTCTTAATAATAAACTTTTTAATTGTAAAACTTTGTTCTTATCAAGTTTGGGCCTTTTTATTTTCATCATGGTTTGCTCTCTTTTAAAAAAAAAAACAAAAAAAACGAGTTTTGAAATATCTCTAGCAAAGTATTATATTAAAAACAAATGGTCTGCCTACAGCTCACATTGATTAATATATAGCAGCCAAGGAGGAATTTCAACATTTGATTTGGCAATCATACAAAATTCCAAAATTCTGTAGTTGTGTATTCCACATGCAACCTAAAACAGGAACAACTCCATATGGAAATTGTCATTTGGACTCAAAGTCCCAAATCCCTATTCAATTCCATGACTTCACTGTCAGCCAAAGATTGAAAGTTTTCACTAAACTGGATCTTGAAGACATTATTGAATCCTGGCCAACAAAGTGGATATACAGAAAGAAGATTGATTTTGTGTTCAATTGTATACACTTTGGTTTTAGAATGCAATACAGACATTCCAAATGTTGATATATGAAGTCTTGCATGGATTGCCATTTACATTTGTTTATATTGATATGGTCTTAATTGTCAAAAGAACAAACATCTCAACTATCTCCAACAAATCTTTGACAGATTTTTGCATTATGGACTGAAAATAAATAAATGCCATTTTTCAATATTTAAATTGACATTTGTTAAACATGAGAGAAATGAAAACTGAATTTTCAAACCAGATGTTATGGCTTTTTCTACGAGCCCAGATAGTTGGCAAAGGAATCACAATATTTAATGGCCAATTTCTTCCTTGGAAGTTGCTTATAGTTCATTGGTGACCTCTCTGCACTAGCAGTAAACCAGAAACAATGATCAGCAAGTTCCTAAAAAAAGCTAATTATCTCAAGCTGCTAACTTGGTCAGATATTGGCCCTGATATTTGATGTGAAATATATCGTCTGTTTTGATGGTCTTTTTTGTCAAGGCCAAATAATTTTTCTGGTGTATGATGGGGGAAGTGGTATTTCAATTAATTTGAGGAAATACCCACATTCGTTGTCTTGGTTACCATTTCATCAACATGGTCATTTCTGCTTTTCTCATGATTTGTATTGATTTTTCCTCTTCATGTGTTCTTTTCTTTTGGTTATTCATTATTTTTCTTTTCAATATTCCAAACAACGAAAATAATCTTATATTTATGGTAGAATTATTAAAAGAAATATATGCTTGGCTGTGACAGTCTTTTTCTGTGCCATGGAATAATTTCCACAAATGTTGAGAATCATCAACATGAACAAGATCGACCACAAAGAAAATTAAATCAATCACATCTTTACAAAATGAATAAATTCAGGCAAGAAAAAGAACAATCATTAGACAGTTTTTCAGTTTCATTTTGACCCTTTGACTATATTTTATTTTTTATATGAGAAAAGATTCTGCATAAGGACGTAGAGAACAATCACATTCATTATATTTTTTTGCCAATAAAAATTATTTACAGAATATCACAGTTTGAAACTCCAAAGAAGGCACATCAGCAGTTTTTTTTTCTTTTCTCTCTAGTGGAAATTCAACAAAACAAATCAGTAAACACAGCTGTTTTCTTCTGTTCCAGCCAAGAAATAGTTGTGGTGGCTTGGGCAATTTTTGGACTCGAGTGTACGTGCTCGGGTTCCACATGTTAAGCCTGACCTTGTGTCACATCCTGTCTCAGTGGGGAGGCATGGGCAAATACCCAATTCTTCCACAGTCCATGCCATTGGGGGATTATCATCTCTCAGTTGCGTCTGTCTTTGGGCAGAGTGAGATTCAGTTGTCTGTTGACAGAGGCGCAGCTGAGGAAAATAAATACTGTGAGGTGCCGGGTCCTGGGGAACAGCTGCACCCCACCCCATTGCATTAGAGGGGTAGGTTATCAGTAGTCGCTACCGATGGTTGCAGGGGCTGGGCAATTTTTGTACCTGGCCTGAGTATACGCGCTTGAGTCCCCCCCCACACACACACACAAAACAAGACCGTGTGTCACTCCAGCCATCCTCACCAGCAACAACGATATGCAATAAATTGTCCTTTAATGAACAACGCTCTTATCAGCAACCACAAAAAACTGACCTTTTCTTTTCAGAACAATGCTAACTTTACCCTGTACATACAATGTACATGAGCCTGCAGAGTTATTTTTGCCTAGTGAACTCTAACATTATTTTTGTTTATGTATTTTCTTTAATAAAAATAAACTTGGCAATATATATTTTTTAAACATGCTCAAATCTTCGTTTTTTCTTTGTTGTTATCTTCCGTCATTTAATATCCATTTGCGGGCCAATATATCACCCGCAACAGATTCACGCCTTTCCCAAGGGCATTTGTGCACAACAAAAGTGAACGTCGACGATTCCACTTTCCCCGTTTATAACAGTTATGCCATCAACACATCCATCATCATTGTTGAACGTTGCATCTCTTACAAACAGGCGTTGTAGTGTGAAAACTATATTTTCACAAGCCAATTTTAACACCTGATTAACACCTGTTCCACTTGCTTTCTTATTTGAAAGTTTGAAACTGATTTCTAAAAACAATCTCTCAAGATTACGAAGAAACTAAAAATAAAAAATCTCATTTTATTTGTTCATATTTTTTTTAATTGTGGGTACAATTTCCAATTATTTTGTAACTTTATTGTTGGAGTTGAACTCGTTCATTTTCTTTTATTCTTCATTCAAAGGATTTAATTGAAGACTAGCCCCCTAAACACTCAAACCTTTCGGTTTTCATAGGAATTGTTGAGATTGTGAGAATAAATTAAATACAATTTTCTACTCTACTCAAGAAAATGAAGACAGAACATTCATTACGTGAGCAGGAAAGATTTTATTATTAATAATAATAATTATTATTATTATAAACTGGAAATTCAAAGTAGTAATCTGAAATATAAATAAAGCTTTAAGTTTAGTTTTTAGAATTAAAAAATTTCTTTTTCTGACTTTCCGGTGACAAAAGACAGGTTTTTAGCAGCATAAAAAACACTAACTACGAAAAAGAAAAAAAAAGAATCTCAACTAAATAATTCTAATTAGAAACTGAATTAAAGTGGAACAAAAAGAAATTCCTTTAAAAAAAAAAAAAATAAAAATAAAGTAAAGATGACATTTAAAAAAAAAAAAGCATTGTAACTTAACACCTATTCTTTTTCTTCAAGAAAAAAAAAAAACAATCTGAAAGACTTGTTTGCTACCCCACTTAAAAAGAACAATACTCTCGCTCAAATATTCCTTTTTAAAAAAATTAAAAAGTATCAGCTTTCAAGAAAACGAGTTGCCATTTTTTAAATTTAAAAGTAAAAAAAACTAAATTGAAATCTTTGAATTTACAGTGCTAAGCAGTTAGTTAATTTCAAAACAAAAACAGAAAAAGGCTTAAAAAACTATAAAAGTCAATATTTTTAAATTTAAATGTTTTTCTTTAATCTTTAGAGTCTCATTTGATCAGTACATTTTTGTTTTAAAATTATTATTTTCTTTTTGGTTAGTTTTTCTGCAGATAAGGGGAATCTAAAAGTGAAAATTCGTTCAGATTTGTTGGTGGATCCTTCTTTTCTACCTCACATGATTGTTGATACAAAAATGCAATCGAATGCTACTACAAGAGATTATTATTAGTTCAGCGATAGAGAATGGGGAGGAATAAATTCTGACGTTTCGGTTTACATGAAAAAAAAAAAAAAAAAACTGATTTTAGAACAGCGCAATAGAGCCTATCTTTCAGGAGACTCAGTAGCTTTTTGTTTTGTTTTTACTTTAAGACAAATTCCAATTATTATAAAAATCAAATCAAATTTAAACTTTTCTTTTTTTAACGAACCAAAGAAAGAAAATAGTAAAAAAGTAAAATATAAAAATGTTTTTTTTTTTTTCCCCCTTTTTTACTGTTTTAGGCGTCCTTCCTAATTACAGGAAAATGCTAACATTTATGATTTCAAGTAATAATAACATGAAAAATGCGTCTTTTTAAATCTTTGAAAGTCTAACTAAAATATAGAAATGAGAAGGATACATGTTGATGAGTAGTGAAATAAAAATTATTTTGTACCATGTCTCGCCTAATAATATTTTTAAATCTAAAAAGCTCTTTTTCGCTGAAATTGAAAGATTGACAAACATACGCATTTCTAAAAAGAAAGAGACATGCATTTGGTTTTCGTGATGTAACTAAAATTCTTTAACCACGCTGAAGGCATCATCAAACAAAGCACCTCCTACTCAAGCTTTTTAAAAATAAAATTGTTTCACGATGTGGTTCTAGTGTTCGTTTCGTTTTCTAACAAAACTCACAGAAAATACTCTAGTCTAAAAAAAACCATTAAAAATGTGATATCCAACATGACAAGAAATGATTAATCATGTTCTTAGGTTGGATTGTAGAGTTTAATTTAATTAATTAATCGATAAGTTTTAAGAGCAAATAATAAAGGAGAAATCTAGAAGATTAAAAAGGCTGGGGAAATAATTAGGGATAATTAAAAAAAATAAAAACATATATGCCACACTACTATATTTAAAATTGCTTAGTCTTTTTAATCTTCTTTCATTTGATCACCACCCTCAAAAACACGTAGTAGAATTTTTAAATCTTAAAACGAACATGATTTGTAGTTACTGTTTGTTTTTTTTTAACATATGAATAAAGAAAACAAAGTATTAGACAAAGTGGAACTGGTATGATCTACAAAAAAAAAAAAAATTTTAGTGAATTGCTAAAGAAAGAGAAAATATGGGGAGGTTATTAAAATTAAAGACAAGAAATGGACAGGTTTTTAATTCATCTGTTGAACGTCAAAGTTGACCTTCCTTCACAAAATCAGAAGGTCATCAAAAATTCTAAATCTATAAAGAAAATTAGACATTTAGAAAAGTGAATACGGAACCATTATTTCTTGTTTTTCAAACAGCTAAATCAAAACTTCCAAGCTTATGTAATCATCATTTTTTTTTTATTAAAAAAGGAAGCAACATGCAACAATCCACAAACTAAACAACACAGGCATATCATCGAAAAATGAGTCATTCACTTTTTTTTAAGAGAATACATGAGCAACGACCATAAGATATACTGCAACAAGGAGGACTTGAAAACTGAATAATGGTACAACTACATAGCTTAAAAAAGATGGGGGTCTACTACTACAGTCTTTAACAGAAAGAAAAAAAGAAGAAAACAGATTTATTATTGGCAATCAGAAGCGTTCACAAATAGATCGATTTCGGATCTGATTTTCTGCATAATTCCTAGCGACTACCTACACAAAACTCCTCACGCAATCAACATCACCTACTTCCTTTAGTTTAGAAGGATTTTTTTAGCGTTTAACATCCAAACCAAAAATAAAAACAACACCAGGACAATATTTTTCAAAATGTCACTTCTAATAAAAACAATTTCTTCTTTTTTTAAGGAAATAAGTGCTTGTTGTGGTGGGTGAGGTAATAACATTCCATTCAGGCACAATTTAAAGATTTTATTACCCACCACAAAATGTGACACTAAAAGTAAGTTAATATAAAAAAAAAAAAATTAAGGGTACAAACAGGTTTTTGCCCATCTGAAAAATACAGAGCGTCATTTAAAAAAAAAAAATGTAGGAGCTTATTCTATTTTTGAAATATTTCAGGGGCAAATGATGCTAATGTCGTCGCAATAAACACGTTGTAAAATAGCCGAACTTACCTGAAAATGTGCACGAAATTAGTAAACAAACGAGTAACACCAGATGAATAAAGGAGCAGTACAGCAGTCGACCACTGTTGACGAGGAAATTTTAATGATGATATCCCATAATAGAGAAACAATGGAGAAGAGCCAATCAAAACATACGCAAGGGAAATAACTCCTAATTTAAGGCCTTATGTCACGTACAATATATATTTTATATTTGAATTGGACAATGTCCGACAATTTATTTTAAAGACAATTATGATATGTTTAACGTTCTTTTTATAGATACAAGTATAGATACAGAGCATTTGCTTAAATACTTGTATCTATAAAAAGAACGTTAAACATAAATGTCTTTAAAATAAATATATATTTTCTATTTTTTTATCACCATTCATTATGCTTCCATCAATTAAATGCAAATGTATTTATTTATTTTTAAATCCCAATAAGAATATATACAAAAGAAAGATAATGATCTGTCCTAAGTGTTAGTTTAAATATTGAATCACCTCTAAAGAATATGAATTCAAATTAGGGAAAAATGGCTCTCGGCTCCGTCCAGTACAGTACTTCTTGTGAAAGAAAACCGAAATAACCAGTTAAAAATTTGTATTACTTCCAAAATATATATAAATTCTTTAAAAATCAATATGCTTACATAAATCAGTATTCAATTCTAATTGCTTAAAGGAAATTTAAAACTAAAAAAGTTAATTGATTTTTATCAATGTATCACCGTAAAAGGCATAAAAAAGAATTAAAATCTTAAGTCGTAGAAGCTATTTTTATACGCCACAACAATTGCGGGTTTTAAAATGACACCTTGGCTTGCTTTGAGATTCAAAAAAAATTTCACATTTCTTCGTACTTTTTGGCTTCTAAAGTATTTATTTACATGGACCAGTTGGAACTGGTCCAACAAAATTAGTTATTTTAGCCCATGTGCGAATTTTACGAATACTTTATAATTTTACATTTTAAAGAGACATTGGTTATTACTTTAATTTTTTTGGAAGTATTTTTTCAATAAAAACGTTTCTTTAAGAAAATTAATATTTTGAGTGAAATTTAGTTTTCTCTAAGAGAAAATATTTGATGCTAACAATAGCATTCCATTAAGACTTTATTTGAATTTAAATTCGTAAAACACTTTTTTAAAATACTTTTTTTATTAGTAAATAATGTATTTATAATGTGGCTGGTAGAAACATTGAAACAATCTGATTTAAAAATAAAGCTATGTAGTACTTTTATAATCACAAAACAGTTTTTTTCTTTATATTTGAAAACAATTGTTCATAAATCTAGCACTAAAAATTATTTTATTATTCTATTCAGTTACTCTATTAAAATCAAATGAATGTTGCATTCTTGAATAAACCATTTTGGAAACAAAGAAATTGAAGAGGAATACTCAAAATAACAATTAGTGTACAAAAATGTTTTTTTTTTTGTACATTAGTTATTTGTAAAAATTACAATACCCTCTATTTTTTGAAAGCTACTCGCTCTATATGCAAAAGAAAACTAGTTTTCAAAAAATAATAAATAAATACTGGAATGCTTTGCACACAACTGATAGATTACTTTATTTGTATTCAAGATGGAATTAAAATTTGCCATAAAACAATATTGAATCAGGAAATATTTACTTCAGTTCTTCTATTAAATCAACATCTTGTGGTGAAACAAAAAATATGATCATAGAATAAGTGTAAGAAAAATATGGATACTTACTGCATAAAAATAAAAAAAGGCATCAGAATTTTATCATTATTTGTTTTTTTATCCTGAAAAGTTTATGAAATGCTAACAGTTGCAAAAATGTCTTGGGTAGTTTTTACATATTTTAATGATCAACCAGTATATCACTGTAAAATATTTATTAAAAAAATATGAGAATATTGAAGAAAGATCTGATCAACTATTTTAGGTCAACAAATGGATCAATTGAATAGACAGACAAATTGAGTAGAGAATAAAAGTTATTTACTAAATTTAGCTAGAATTATAAAAGTGAGTATTATTGTTTGAACTCATCACAGATTATATGTCACTGAACACAGAAATAATATTGGTCATGTTAATTATTGAGTGATAATCAACAGAAATGGACACCATTTTTTTTTAATTTTTGCATTAAATTTGAAACAAAAATTTCTAATGCACTATTGCAATACGTTCTGCCATAAAAAAAAAGAAAGAAAGAAAAACTCTTGAAGAAGCCAATAAAATGCCTGATAGACAGCCTTCATTTACTGGTATGCAGTATCTAATGACATAAATAATCAATTAAAATTGTCAGAGATGATGATATTTGTTAGGCTTAGTTTTTATATCAAAAGGTCTAATACAGGGGTTCTCAACAAGGGTGGAAGGGAATCTTTTACTCATTCACTGTAATCTTCATTAGAATAAAATTGATTTAAATACCCTGGCATTTTATTGAACAGTTTGTTTATTGAAGTATGCTTCAGTTTATTTATTTAATAATTAGTTATGAATTTTAAAACATTACTGTACATGGATGCAAGTTTAAAAATCCTTCAACATTTTCTATTGCTATTAGATTTTTAAAATCCCTCAATAAAAACAATCCATGTCAATGTATATGTATTAATATGGGAAAGAAAGAAGATTTTCAATAATATATGCATATTATTTGGAATGCATCTTTTCAGTCAGAAGTTCTTGGAAACAGTGGGGAATGACATTCTAACATATGGTGAAAAGGGTGCATTGGGCAAAAAAGGTTGAGAACCACTGGCCCAAGGTAATTGAGCTCTACCAAACTTCTGAAAGAAAAGTACTTTCCTATCTTGAAAAGCAGTATTCAAAATTGTAACTTTTAACATCACTCAAACATTGGTGTCAGCACTGGAAGAATAGTTTGTTCATTGTACTACTCCAGAATATACTTAACTGCTGGTGCCATGCTCTCTCTTTACAAGAGTCAGATCAGACCAAGAATGGAGTATTGCTGCCATATCTGGGCTGATGCTACGCAATCTTCACTGTCTAGCCTTGACATAGTTCAAAAGTACTTATGCAGCCTTGTGGGTGATAAATTATTCTCCACCCTGTAACCTTTATTCCACAGACAAAATGTTGCTAGCCTCTCACTATTCTATTGCTATTATATAAAAATTTAACGCCCTACTAAATCATAAATTCTTGTGCCGAACACAAAAGCCTAGTAGGTAGGAATAAAATTGGAAAAGAGAGCTTACGTTTCTTTTACCAATAAAGTTAAAATAAGTGCAAATAACAAGAATCAAGTGCTGAATAAAATCTAAAGAAAAAGCATTTATTAGAATATAGACAAAAAAAATTAAAAATTTGGACAAAAATTTCTTTTCATGCACCTATTAAGGCAGGATAACAATTTCTGATATGTTGCAAAAAAGGATTACTATTGAAAATGAAAAAGGATTACAATCTCTGACAAAAAGAGGAAGCGCATCACATCAGCAAGGCAGAAAAACAAATGTGCAAACAGTTTTTTGGAAAAAAAACTATTTTTACTTATCCTACAAGCATCTCATGGACCTATACCAATTTTTGAAATGTTGTTTTTTATATTTACACTGTTCATACTTCACTGATACTTTTGGAAAATTTCTTTGATTTTTTTTTTTTTTTTTGTTCAACCATGAGAAATTTCACTTGTGAACTTCAAAATTCCCTAAGCTCTTTGCAGCTAGCTTGTAACCTTCTGCCTTCTTGTCTAGATGCTTGATGTCTAGATACTTTCTGCTTAATGTCAAAATGCCTTCTGGAGTTATCTGCTAACCGAAGTATTTTTTTATTCTAAAAAAAAGGATCACAGAATATGTGTGTGTGTTCCCTTTGTATTCATATAATCTTTTATTTACATTCCTTGAGGCTTCTCCTATGTATTTTTTGTGGCAATTATTACCAGTGATGTAGTAAATTCCTCCTTCAGTTTATAGCTTATTGTTTTGTTTAGTATTGATTATGTCTTTTATTGTTTTGAATGTAGAAACAATAAAAGTAATAATTGTCACAAAAAATACATAGGAGAAATGTAAGGAATCTAAATAAAAGATTATATGAATGTAAAAGGGACATTTACAAAATAATATGTCAAATTCGTTGGTCGCCTACCATAATGAGACTGAACATATATATATGTGTGTGTGTGTGTGTGTGTGTGTGTGTTCAAACATTACACCTGCTCGTTTCTATCTCCTTCCTAAAATACACAAAAGCAACAACCCAGGAAGGCCCGTCATTTCATCATTCAACAGCCACACGACCAAAATTTCAAAATACGTAGACCATTACATACAACCCCTAGCTAAGGAAGTAAAATCCTACATCAGAGACACAACAGATCTACTAAACAAAATTAATCACATACAAACAGTTCCAGAGAATGCTATTCTAGTGACTATGGACGTATGGTCACTCTATTCAAACATTAAACACATCGAAGGGCTAACCGCCCTTCAGGAAGCACTTACTAAAAGAAGAAATCAAGAACCCCCCACAGAAGTTATCATAAAACTCATGGAGCATATTCTTACATTGAATACTTTCAACTTCAATGGAGCACACTACCTTCAAGTAAGAGGTTGTGCCATGGGCACCATTGCAGCTCCTTCATATGCTACAATATTCACGGGAAAATTTGAGGAGACCCATATCTATCCCCTCATTGGTAACGACTGCGTATTCTATGCAAGATATATCGATGATATATTCTTTGTATACACGGGCAGTGATGACAAACTCATCCAATTCCTCATGGCCCTAAACACAGTGCACGACTCAATTAAGTTTGACTATGAAAAATCCAAAACATCGGTAACATTTTTAGACACCCGCATTTACATAGATGAAAACAGGAAACTACAAACGACACTACACACTAAAATCACCGACACACACAACTATCTACACCTTAAGTCTTCCCACCCTAAACACCTCAAAGAGAACCTTCCCTATTCACAAGCACTTAGACTCAGAAGGATATGTTCCCCCAATGAAGAATTAAACAAACACATTGAAAATCTGGAGCATCAATTCACAATACGTGGCTATAAACAACACCTAATCAGGGAACAAATAAATAAAGCAATTTCCACACCTACAGAAGACACCCTAATGTACAAGATTAAAAATAAATCTAGCCGCATTCCTCTAGTAACCACTTTCAACCCCACTCTGGCTCCACTATCCCAAATAATCAAAAGTCGCTGGGAAATACTACATCTCAAACCAGACCTAAAAAAATTGTTTAAAGAACCCTGCCTTCTAGCATATCGTAGACCTAAGAACCTAAAAGAAATCATAGGTAGTAACCACATTTCAGGGGACAAGGTAATCCGTAATAAACTAACAACAAAAATAACAGGATTTTCCCAACCATATAACAACAAAAGAAGTTTATGCTGCAACCACATTAGACACACGAATTCATTTACTAGCTCAGTCACTAAATCTACTTTCAAAATCTACCACGACTCTCACTGTAGAAGTCATAACATAATTTACCTCCTAGAATGCACACTATGCCAGAAACAATATGTAGGAAAATCTGAATGGACCTTTCACTACAGAATTAATAATTATCGCAATCGAATTAAGTCGACTCCCCATGAAAAATTATTACCTGTAGAACAACATTTCCGCCTAGAAAAACACGATTTCAAAACCCATGCCAAATTCACTGTAATTGAGAGAATAGAAAAGTCCAGAGCAGATAACATTAGAAAGATTTTAGAGTTCCATGAAAATAAGTGGATACGACGTTTAAAAACACACTATCCAGCTAAGCTAAACCATAAATTTAACTTCAGTTGATTTTGATATCTTTTATGTTGGAATATTTTTTTTTCTTTCACCATGTAGACCAATTTTAATTTAAGAAATCACTGCGTGCATATCATCCAGATTCAAACAACCTATTCTCTACACTCCGGGTAAAATACTATGGAAGATTCACCATTGGACTTAACCAGTAACTACTCAACGCCAGCACCAGACATTTAAATTGAACTTTGATCTCTTTGGCTATATTGTCCAGACTTCAAATAACCTACTCCATACACTTCGGTTAAAACACTACGGAAGGTTCATCATTGGACTTAACCAGCAACTTTTCAACTCTTTTGCCAGAGATGTGAACTGAACTTTCAAACTGTGAACTTACACGCCAATTTAACTTACATGGACTCTACTATGAACATTTAGTCACAGTTATAGTATCTAGATATTCTAGCCTGTTAGTATCCCTCAATTTACTTAATTCTGTCTCCATTACATAATTTGTTTGTTCATGTTCCTTTAATCCAAACATATACTTTTGTATATTATTATATGTTATTTGTTGTCCTCTTGCTGACCTATCAGATTCATGTCTTTTCTTTTAAAATGTTAGTGGGCCTCCTGTGACTCATACTTATTTGGGGCACACAGGCCATGTTATGTTGCACCCACTTCAGGTGGTCTGCTACAAGTTATAATGTTGCAATTTTTATCCCGCGCTTGTGTTTGAGTATCATTGTCGCCAACTGTTATAATTTCCTTATGGAAAGGTTATAGTTATAACTCACTCATACTTGGTATAACATAATTCATTAAAGTATTCCCTATACACAAAGCTTAGGCTATTGCCATAACGCCTGTATAGTTAGTATGAAGACTGACTCCAATAAAGCTGGTATCTACTCAGTCCCCCCACTCAAATGAGTTGTGACACAAGGTCAGGATTATTGTGTGGGACTCAAGCATTTCCACCTGGGCCATTGGTCAAAAAAATTTACCTAGCCACCATGAAAGTAGGCTGAGGTACATTACTTGTCTGTTTTTCTCAGCCAAGTCTCTGTCCAAAGACAGAGCCCTGACTGAGTCACCCTCTGCCTGAAGACAGAAGTCTTGTCTATCGCAACTTTGGCAGCAAACTGCCTGACTCCAATGGGACTGTCATTTATTACTGAATGAATACAGTAATTGTGGCACAAGGCTAAAAAAGGGGAAAATGGATTGAGGCTGGTCAATCCTATAATTAGCTATCAGATTCATCCATACATTACAGTTTACTCAATCACCATAAGACTCTGTCTATCACCATTCACTCCTGCATACACCAAAATATCTCACACACACAGGGAACCTACAATACACCCAATGACATACAAAATTTCTTTATGTACAATTGTGTATAAAATATTTATAAAAATTTATAGATGGTATGAAATGAATGTGGCGGGGGGAACCTGAAATCAAACTAAAATATAACAAAACACACAAACTAAAAATAACTGATGTTAGTAAGACCCGTCCGCCACTCAAAAATAAAAGTTGTCACTGAATTCTGTCTTCAGACAAAATCAAAAGGCTCTCTCTCTCTCTCTAAGGGAGAGGGAAGGATAGAATAAATACGGGCATGGGAAAATAAAAGAAAAATGACCCAGTCGAGATAAAAAAGGGAGGCTAAAAACAAACCGGGGAGGTTTGGAATCTCGACTTGGGACATAACAAAAGAGGAAGCTGGGAATGACACTAATTCTCATTAACTAGGTACACAAGAAGAGTCTATCTTAACCAGGTGTGGGCTCCATAGGAAACCACCATGTTGTGACTTAGGGGACTTAAAAAAAAATCAAGGTTAGCCCCGTTCAAGCAAATCAGGCTCGCCACAGTTACCAACCTTTCGCTGAAATCTGTCGATACGAAACACATTCTATCAGTTGTGATCTTCATCGTGAGCTGATGTTCAAAGAATCTGGTCAGATCCTAATGAGAATAGCTTTCATATCGTAAGCTTTCTTCCATTTGCGTTGTCCATATCACCATTCTAGCCATGGCTAGCAGCATCAGAAACACCATCTATTTCACCCCAGAATACGTGGGCGACACATTGTCACATATGTATGCGAGATTAATGAGCACAAGTTTTTTGGGAACAATACAAGCTATCAACTTGCCGACATAGTCCCAAAAAGGCACACCCGAGGACAATGGTAGAAGGCATGCAAAGCCGTTTCCTCTAAGCCAAGGTCACACCGATGACAGGCAAATCCGCCAAGCCCCATCAGAAGGCTACGTCATTGAGAGATAGCCTATTCCAAATCAATCAATCGTCTTTCCTCTCACCGTTTACCAGTTGTCTGTACTTTCTCTCTGTAGGCACATAAGAAGGCGATCGAGCGTTTGCTCTCCTCTTGTGAGGTGGTAGCAAGCATCATGTTTGTGCCTAACATCCGTATCATGGGGTGCTGGAAGTGCCATACTTGGCGAGTCACCGACACACCTCGAGGTTAGCTTTCCTATACCACGCATTGACAGAGAACTTGACCTTAGCGTGGGGTGTTAGGAACACCTTCCCTAACCTTACCATAACTCCTCCCATTTAAAGGACAGAGCGCTAGCCTGGAATCAGTTGAGTTTCTTCTAAAAATGTCGAGCAGCCTTGAGGATCATTCCTTCGGTCCAGTGACCTTTCCCGGCCTAACAGAGTCTTGTATCGAGAATTAGTGGAGGGTGTCTGCGATCAGTTCGGCTTGTCGGCAGCTGAATTGCACTCTTTTTGATCTTGATCGCCAGTGGTGGATTATCTCAACAACCCTGAGTTTTCACTTACCTGGCAATTGATTCAGAATAGGCTATTTATTAATGGCATAACCAGGACAGACTATCTTTGAGTGCCTTCACCTTTTTAGCCTTATTTAGTGTGAGCTGCTGGTTGTTCCCGTTGCACTAATCTAATTAGCTTTTGCGGGAAGTCCTGCCTGTTCAGTAAAGACAGATTGAACTTCCACTATCGAGCCATTCTAGACCTAGTGTCTAACGCCATGCGGGCACAGACAAGTCTGTGGTCCGAATAGCCGAACCAGTGGAACGTGGGACAATCTAGCAAATCTACATCGGCCCTTCTGACTAACATTCTATCCAGGTAGCTGAATACCTGGGTAGACAGCCACCTAAGTGCCCACATCCACATCTGCCTGGGGTGATCGACATGGTATCTACCAATATGACTAAACTCGCCGATCAGATCAACCAGGCTACGATAGCCTGACTTCCCGCTAGCTATCCCGCCCCCTGTCTATAGCGAGGTCCAGAATAGCATTCCAGTCCCCCATTAAGACGAAGTGCGATGAATCCACCAGGATCGGTCCCAGCTGACGAAAAAAACGAGACACGCTCCGCCTGGTCGTTAGGAGCATAAACCACAATGATCAGAAACGAGCCACTGTTCACTGCAACATGGGCCACAGTCAACCGACCCCCTTATCGACATAGACAAGGCCAACCCTCCCACCTAAGGTACACTTAAGTAGCACTCAAGCCATTCACATTCAAGCTGGCTATCTTGATAGACAATTTTTTAAAGCTGGATAAAAAAAAATCCTATTCACAGACTGGGCGGAAATCTGAAGGGATGTTGACTCCGACGCATTGTCCTAGGTTCCCCGTTCCCATCTCTGACGTCATTCGTCCATCTAAGACAATACCGCCAACATCCATAGGATATATTAGTTTCAGCTCCCTATATAGAGAGGAGTGAAGCATCACCACGACCCTCCCTGCGCAAAATTTCAACAGATTCTTTAGCTCCGGGGTTCCCATCTGGGCCATACGTATTTTTGGGAAGGCATCCTACACCTCGAACAGGTGGGTCTAAACAGTTAAATAATTCCCCGTATCCATTTGGGGGAATTACGGGGATCCTCCACCGATTTTCCGTTGACAGAAGTAATATTAAATAGCGAACCCAAGAGAGCCTTCTTCTGAATGGAAAGGTCTCTCTCAGCATCCCGCCTGTCTACTTTGAGGATTTCTTCTGCATTGGGGAAATGTTTCTTCTTTTTTCCCTGGACGGGTGGGGCGGGATGTAAGTGGACGGGTGGGGACAGGTGGAAATGAAGGAGGACGGAGACCGAGCAGGTGAAGGATGAGGCTCCTTGATTTGGGGGCGATGTCCTCAATTTTTGCTGGTGACGCAGAGATGGATTAGGACCTGGTTGACTCCGATGCGACTGGTATATACCCAATCCAGAGGGATGTGGCACAAAGCCGATTTTTATGTGGGGCGATTCTGAGCCCGTAGGTTCGGGCAAAAATTCCCCTCAGAGCCGTATACATGGGGTTGGGTTTGTCTACCTCCCCAGACGTGACTGTCCGTAGGCATATGCTCCTCTGGTTTACTCTCTGCCCAAAGGCAGAGTGTTCAACAAGTCTGGCAGCGAACTGACTGACACAGATGCAACTGCTACTAACCTCATACCATGGAACTTTATAGTATTGAACGAGTTCATAGTCACTGGGGGTGTACTCTTTACTTCCCAATACCAAAAGACATTCTGTGGCGAAAAATTCTTGGCAACCAAACCTTTAGAGTTTTATCTTTTTAATTTATTTTAATTTTATATTGTTTAAACACTGTTTAAGTATATTGATTCTAAAATTAGTCATTATTTTGCCAACAACATAATACCTTAAAATCTTTGACTTTTACATTCATATCTCTTTTCTGTTGTTTTTCCCTTACTTGGTGAATTAGGCAATTTTCCACTTAACCTCTCAGGCTTCCTGTGGTTAAGAATTTACTTCCTGTTGGGAGTAGTTTTGAATTTTAAATGCTTATTTTCAATGTCAAACTGAAAATGGTAGTCCTGAGATCAGTTAGAGGTATTTAAGTTCATTAACACCCTGTGGAAAGCCTGCACTCTTCAAAGAAGCATTAAGTTGAAGCTCCTGCAGACCCTAGTGTGGCTGTGGCACTGTATAGCTGTGAAACTTGGATACTGAATGGTTGTTGTCACGCAACGAAATCACTGCTCAAGTTTCTAGCACTGAAAAAAGTTATTTTCTCTTTATTCAAATGTGCCAATTAATCACTGTAACACTGTATAGTAACAATCTGTTATATTAAGCATTTGGTTGCGAGAGAAAGGAATAACAAGTATTAGATCTTCAAACAACGTTTATTGTTAGTATACACGGTGTCGTACAGATATCTCAAAATAGGTGGAATGTTCATTTCTGGTGTATTGTAAGAATGGCGATCAGGGTCAAGAGAAAATTCGGTAATTGACCTATTTTTGTGCTGAACTGGCCAAAGACAGAAAGGACACAAGATATGGTCGGTATAAGTGTTGGTTGGTTATGGTCACAAAGGTGGGTCAATCTCATTGGTTTGTAGACCTGTTTTATGGAATGGTGTTGCGGTGATGACTGCAAAGTAATGCCTTGTAGATGTTGGTTATGCCGAAGTAACAGCGGGGTGTTGCTGAGGTGTTATCCCAGAGTGGTTAGCAAAGCTACAAATCGGACTTTTATGAGGATGCAAGGGTGCGAACGTGAGTAATCGAGAGAAGTCACGAACCTGACTTTGCTGATGCAGAGGACGCGAGCGTTAAGAGTCGATGACTTTGCCTATGCTGACGAGGTGATGTTGGGTCAATTTTGCGGTTGGTATTTGCCGAAGTGACGAAGTCGAGATGCTGTCGTGCTGAAGCCGAACGGCCGGGGTGGCTAGTCAAGCCTAGGAGTGACAACGGTCAGTGAGAGGAATGATCATGTTGAGAGGCGGTAGCGGTGGTGATGGCGTGATTGCCAGTGGCCTGCCGGGCCACAACTGACTTGGTCGTTCTCAGAGACCTGCTTTTAAACAGGTTTGGTATTCCCCAAGGACATCTCTTTTTCCGGCAGAACTGTTTTTGTTTGAACAGTGTTGTTTTCATTGCCAGAGCTTGTTTTCACAAACCAGATGTGATGCATGGAGCCTATGTGCAGAAAACGAGATTTTATTTCGTTCTCTGCCTTCATTACATTCACGTCCAACAAGCATTCAGAATGAATCAGAAAGAGATCTAATTGTAACAGAGTATAACATGTCCAAGCTCTAGCAATTTGGAATAAAGAATTCCTTTTTAATCCCAACAAACACAGAACAATTTTTCCCAAGTAGATTCCATTTAGATTTTTAAACTCTCTTTTAAATCAAGTCATAATTTCCTTTCTTTGGCTTCCTATAACTCATCAATTTTTCCTCACAAATAACTATCTTTTAAAAAATACCTTTTTCTCTATTGATGTATCAAAAAAGAAAACAAGAGCTAATTGCTAATTGATGTTCACTTCTGTAAGTTCATGTGGAACATATTTGCCTAGTTCCTGAATTTTTCCTAAGGCTTGTAAACAATGTACTACAATTGAATCGAATTTAAACTCAGCTTCAGTCAGTCAGTTAAGTGCCATATGTGATACACACTTGGGAGTTCATGTCTCTTTCAGTTCATGACTGACTATACAGAAGATTTTCTTGCAGTATGTTGCCATTTTTGCCTGTGATAGACTGGTTGCCAACCAAGGCTATAAGACCTTGTCTATCCTGCTATTCAACCCATAGCTGAGGAGAATAGAGATGGATTCATACCTTTCTCAAGGGTATTTGCGCATCTGATTGTAATGAACCGGACTGTAAGTCAGCTTACTGAATCCATTTTTAATGATTTAAGCATTAAAAATGTTCACCACACATACACATTCTGAGATAAACAAAAACAGCATAATGGGTATTTGGGAGAACCCCAGTTTATTTCTCGGTGATAGAGTTTATTATGGTAAGGGTACCATTAGATATATAGATCATATTAAATTTTTGACATTCATTATTTGATATTGGTTAGATATATAATAATTATATTAAGTATGTACAACAGTTTCTAGTGCTGTTATTTATGAAAATGAGAAACAAAATTCTCAGTTGAAACCATTTCTTTGCTGGAAAATTTGGCACACACCTAATGCATGGCCATATACAAATTTTACAGATAGAAGATAACACATTTGGCAAATTTAGACCTTTGTACCTGCAAAAAAATGGTGTGTCAAAAGGACATTTTTCTATTGACATTGCTATTATTTCTACTACCTTCACTCCTTGGCAATGTTTATTGTTTTAAAAAGCAATGATTAGAATTGTAATAAAACATAAACATATATAAGTAAATTTATAAATATCCCTTTTTTCTTGAGAAGTGACAGCAAAAATAAAACTATTAAATTGTTTATTTACACTATTTAATATATTGTTTATTGGAATGGTTGACAAAACATCGGCTAATTGCCAATTGATTCAAACTTTACAAAATAGTAAATAATAAGAATTTCCTTATAGTTGGTTCACATATTTTAATTATTTAGTAAATGTTTATCAATAAAAAATTGTTTTCATATTTATTTCTTTATAAATTGGTAAATGATAAATATTATATTGCACTAGTTTTAATTGTACTAGTTTTTAGAATGTTGTAAATATAAAATTATTCTTGTCAATAAACAATCTAATAAATAGTGTTTAATATTTTTGCTGTAAATTCTCAAGAAAAAATGAAAATGCATAAATTCACTTATATCATATATTTAGGTTTTATTACAATTCTAATCATCACTTTTTAAAACACTGTAAACATTTCTGAGGAGTGAAAGTAGTTGAAATAATAGTGGTATCAATGTAAAAACTATCCTTATGACACACGGTTTTTGCAAGCACAAAGGTTCATATTTGCCAGATATTTATGCATGTACAGTATAAAATAAATGAGAGAATGGTTTTAATCTGGGCAGTACAAGATGGTAATAAGATAAAACTTATCTAGTTTATTAGAAAATGAATGAAAATTACTTTGTTCCATTTTAATCAATGGTTGATACAATCCTATAATTCTAGTAAAAACAAAAAAACACTTAAACAATAAAATAAACAGAAAGACAAAATATAAAATTATTTAATTCCAACATTTAACTA
The DNA here is from genome assembly GCA_964036315.1 of Acanthosepion esculentum. Taxonomy (NCBI): domain Eukaryota; kingdom Metazoa; phylum Mollusca; class Cephalopoda; order Sepiida; family Sepiidae; genus Acanthosepion; species Acanthosepion esculentum. The sequence goes on from OZ038478.1 coordinate 63,275,501, forward strand.
ATATTTTTAAATGTCAGATTATCTCATATTTGTTATTTAATCTGAAGGTCAGATTACCATTTTTTATAAGTTAGACATATTCTATCTGTTGTACTGAAAATGTCTTTAGAAAAGTCTGTTTATCTCAGTTAGTGAGCAGTAAGAATAATTTCTTCTATCTATATTATTGTTGTAACCTAGAAAGGGTTACTGAAACCCAACCAAAACAGAGGTTGGAAATGAAATGGCAATCTTTATAACAACATCAAAATACAATACTTGCCAGCAGTGTGAAGTAGGTGAACCACTGCTAATGGTGGACTACTTAGACAGCATATTACCCCCACTTACAATAGTGTCCAACATATTTATGAGGACTGAGGCATACACATTAGTGTTCATAGGTACACTATATAACAATTATACACACACACACACATATATATATATATATATATATATATATTATATATATATATATATATATATATATATATATATAGAGAGAGAGAGAGAGAGAGATAGATAGATAGATAGATAGGTAGATATTAATTGGTAGAAAATAGAATATTTTTAATTGTGTGAATCATTCCATACAAAAGAGTCCAATTTCATCTTTGTTGAACAAATCTGTTGGCTAAAGATCATTGTTATTTTTGTTCATTTTTATAGCTTTTTGATATACTATTAATTTGTATAATTGCAATTTGAGAATATTTCTATAGAAAACTCTGAATGTCTATTCTTTTCTTTTAAGCTTTGGAATGGAAGAGTTTGCAGAATGCAAATTCATTTCAATAATTAGTTTTTATTATAGCACTTAGCACTCTGTTGTGCAGAAATATGTAAGATCCATTATCATCCTGTAAAACGAATTCATCGTTACCAAACCAATTTTCTATTGATAAAATGAGAAAAAGTGGACTTAGAAATCAACAATGTATTTTGATTTCTATGTGTATGCTGATTATATCTGTAAACACTCTATCCCAATAATGAGCACTCTTGCCTCAAAATATACCAAATTTTAAATGATATATATATCTATATATATATATATAGAGAGAGAGAGAGAGAGAGAGAGAAAGAAAGAGAGAGCAATTATAATTATATACAGAGTGCAATGGATAAATTGTCTAAATTACGCAAAAAGAAAAATAACACTGACGTCTCATTTTAACAGATATATTTACCAAAATTACACTTGAAATACTAAAGAGTGAAATCGCCATTGGCTTCAACTAGGGCTTTCATTCCCTGCATCTCTTCTGAATTATTACCTTGTTTAATTTGGTAAATGCTGCCATAATCTTTGCCTTCAGTTCATCTTTGGTGTTACAAAGAGTTTTGTTGGTCTCTTGATCAACTGTGCCCCACACATAATAAGTAAGGGGGTTGCAGTCTGGGGAGTTAGGTGGACAGATGCAAGGGGTGATGTGGTCGCAGAAATTGTCTGTCAGCCATGACTGGGTTCTCCTACCCACTTGACCCAGGGTTGATGTGGCTCTTTAAATCAGATAGATTTTAAAATTTTGTCTGATTTAAAGAGCCACAAAGCACAACTAGGTCTTACAATGATATTTTGTGATAGTCATACATACTTAATGACTAGGTTTCAGCCATTGTTTGTTTTAGGATAGAGGAAAGCAGTATATGATAGGCAAAAGAATTTTCACATGGTTCATAGAAATCACTAAAAGTTGAACAGCGATGCTAGAAAGGATGTGGATGTGATACTGCTATGAAATGTGGATGTCCACAGGGAGATGCCATTCAATGAATATGGAAGAATCCATTTCTGCAGAGTGTGATTGAAAAGTCACAAAAGAAGCCATGTACAAAGACTTGACTGAAACCACATATGAGAATACACAGTGACCAACAAGTAGCTCCTATTGCTGGAATCAGTCATGTATACAACATCTGTGCCTAAGAGTGTAGGTTCCTTAGCTGTCTGGAAAGTCACATCTGTGCTGTTCACTGATGAGATTAATTTGGAAGCGCTTCAAGTGATGGTTGTTGACTATACTTGAAAACAAGAATGCTTCCATCATATATACACTCACTGGTCATTTTATTAAGCATATTCTTTTAGCATCAGGTTGGACATCCTTTTGCCTTGAGAACCCCCTCAGTTCTTCTTGGCATGGATTCATAGATGTTCTGGAAGCACTCATATGTTTTGGGCCCGTGCTGTTATTATAGTATCCCACAATTCTAGATTGGTTGGCTGCATAACTAGAATTCAAATTTCCCTTTCCACCACATCCCAAAAGTGCTCTGTGGAATTGAGATCTGGTGATTGTGGAGGTCACTTTTAGAACACTCATTACTGTATTCCATGAATCAATGTGCCACTATTTTTGATTTGTGACAATGCATTGTTCTATTGTATGTCAAGAACATATTCCCCATGCCATTAAACCAATGCCACCAGTCAGAACCAGGCAGGATGGATTCATACTTTCATGTTGTTTACACCAAATTCTGACACTACTATCTAAATATTGTAGCAGAAATCAAGACTCATCAAACGAGGCAATGTTTTCCCAACTACTATTGTCCAATTTTTCTGATCCTTGGTGAATTGGAACCTCAGTTTCTAGCTCATCTGACAGGAGTGGCATCCAGAGTGCTCTTCTGCTGGTATAGGCCTTCTGCTTCAGGATTTGACTTGTTATGTATTCAGAGATGCTCTTCTATGTACCTCCATTGTAGAGTAATTATTTAAGCTTTCTATCAGCTTCAACCAGTCTGGACATTCTCTTCTGACCTTTTTCATCAACAATGGATCTCTCCCCACAGAATTGCCACTCACTGGAATATTTTTTCCTTTCTCTGGCTATTCTCTATCAAGCTAGAAGATGGTTATTCCAGAAAATCCTAGCATATCAGCAGTTTTTTAAAATACTCAAACCTTCCTGTCTGTCATCAACAAACATGCTGCATGCAAGGTCACTTAAATCACATTTCTTCCCCTCCTAATGCATGAAATAAAATTCAGCATGTTGCCATCACCATGTTTAAAAGACAATGTCTATTAAATTACTGCCATGTTATTGGATGATTAGAAATTTACAAGAGCATTTGTTCATATGCATTTAATTAAGTAACCAGTGAGTGGTTATATCTGTATATGAGATCATTGCAAAAGTTTACGCCCAGTTTTCATTGTTAATATAAAATAACCCCAAATTGACATGTTTTTCTGGTGCACTAGTCATGCACAGAAATAAATTCAACCACAATAAATCTAAAAAAAATGATATACTTATCAAAAGAGAAAGTAATTTACTCAGAAGGAAAATTCTCAAGATTGCTGCTATTGAATCTTATCAAAATATAAATCCCATCTCACCTTTCCTGAAAGAATTACTACTTTCTCAAGCCAAGATACATGACCACAAACATGTTGAAAAATAAAAAAAAATGGTTAAATCCATTACCACATGTTTTTGAAGATGTACAGCACATACGTTCATCTCATGTTATAACAATCTAATCACAATTTAAACAATATTCATTTAATTAAAAAAAATATTTCTTGAATAATACTCATTTACTTTTGCCTTACCAGACTTTGAATTATGACACTTTGTGTACTTCACATGTTTTGACTGACCTTTCAACCACATGATGAATATTCATGAACACTCTCAAATTTAAAAGCCTTGATAAGCCAATGACATTCTTGCAGTTGTATATAAACATATATAACAAAATAAATCCTACATTTGTCTTGATAAAGTCCCTCGGTGGACAAAACGCATTGACTAAGAATAGATTTTTCCTCTTGTCTTTTTATTCATTTTGTTCCTTTACAGATACACTCTATCTTAAAATAATTTACACACACACACACACACAAACATATGTGTGTGTGTGTGTGTGTGTGTGTGTGTGGAGTGAGAAGGGAGCGATTTAAGTTTAAAATGGTGTATAACTTTTTAATAGAAGAGTAAAGAAACTGATGAACCAGAAATCACTTGCAATTGGAATATAAAGACCTGAAGGGTTGTAGCAGATTAGGTTATCCTTATACTATGAAAATTGTTATGGCTAACAGATGCCACACAAGTTGATATTCAATCAGTATTGACTGGGTTGCCATGGAGATGATGTATGATGTTGTAAAACCCAAAACCCTTAATGACCCACTGCTAAAAACATCACTGATGATGTGTGCTAAAGCATCAAACTAATGTATTTCATGAAATATAAAAGGTGTAAATGGAGTAAAGCAAAGCACTTTCTTTATATAATTATATAGTCAGTTTCTTGTTTTGTCCCTTCTGTAACTTCAAGTATTCTCAGGCTGCAAGTAAAGATACCTGTGATACTATTATAGAGAACTAGTGCCAACATGCAAAAAGATTGGATGAAAGAAGGGGAAGAGCAAAAAACAATATACATTCACTGAGGTATATGAAGTATTTAGTATTTATTAATTCCACATTTCCTGAACTTTTATTGTAGTAAAATTCAACTAAAAATAAAATGTTCCTTATTAGACAATATTTATTTTATGTTTTTCTATCAACATTATGGCTCAGATTGCAATGATTTGGACTTTGAGGTTTTCTTCTTTTTCTGATAAATTAGTGTAATAAAAACAAAATTTTCAAGTTTCATGTACTTACACAAACATTTGAATTTGGAGCAAAGTCATGCGGTTTTAAATGTGTTTATAACACACTGAAGTCATTTTGCGATAATTTACATTGGAAAAAACTTATGTATGCAAATGTTCACATTCATAAAAATATTTTCTGAGTTTAAAATGTATGTTCCATGTTAACCCTGTAGACTTCCAGTGGAGCATATGTTCACAGCTGAACCATGCTTTTGTCATGGTTTTTGTAACATGTACATTTCTACAGGTTCGACTTTGTTAGCATCACTAGCAACCAGTTTTCAGAGTAGCTGTTCTCCTAGACTGGTGGCCAACCAAAGCTAAAGAGCCAAATTTGTACTGCTATTCACCCTGACCTAAGAGGATGGAGAGAAGAGATAACATCATAACTTTCCAAGAGTATATGGGAAAAAGCAAATGCAATTTTTGGAATTTAAACTTGACATGCTAATCCCACTTTCTACACCAAGAACTGCCACACAATGTGCACATACACTGACATTGAAAACTTGGTTTAAATTTGGCAAAACCAGAAAGAATTCCATACTCCTGTTCATTCCTGCTCATTCAAGAAAAAAAAACAGAAAAAGTAAAATCAGGTAATTTATTCCCTTCCTGTTAAGATGTCATTTACAGCTTCTACCTGGGTAGTTATGGGAGAGTTTCCTCAACTGATTACTTATCACTTTTTTCTCCATTAATCATCATGACATGTCAGTAACAAGATATATGTCAAGAAGACAGAGAACATGGAAAAGTGGGTGGATTCATAATTTTCCCAAAGGCATTATGAGTGAGTGTTGAAAAATAATTCTTGCCTCACCAAGAAGCCTTACAAAAAAAAAATTCTGTTTGGTCAGCTTTTGGGAAGTGGATTGGTCCGAGACTTTTCAGCACCCCCTCATTGTACAAATGTAAAATAAACAGCTTCAGCAAGTGGTAATGGGTAGTGTATTGGTTATTGGAAGGGGTGGAAAAATCTCCTTAATTATAACCTATAATGCCAGCAGCACTTAAATCTCTTCTGAGCTATTTTTGATACAGGTCACTGTCATTGTTTTTGTTTCTCTATTTAAGCTTCTTCTTATCAATTATTGATACACTCCTCCTCCTCCTCCTCCTACTACTACTACTACTAGTATACATACACACAGACAAAGACACCTTTAAGAATGGTCTTCATTAGGATAGAAAAAGGATGTAATTAATAGTCTTATCTGGTTTAATTTTTCCAAATTTTATTGTGCTTTATGAATGTATATATATATATATATATATATATATATATATATATATATATATATATATATATGTGGATATATTACTGTGGATATATTTTTTCAAAAGTTATTGTGGTAACGTTCATTTTAAAAATAAATACACCTTCAGTTTAAAAGTGGGTATGTGCATTTATTTAACATTAGAGTAAATCAGACTATTGTATTTCTCCAAAGTAAATCTAAAAAAAAGAATCATCCTTCATGCTCCTGGCCTAAGTTTAGTTTTTCATTTATTTATTAATATTGGAGTATCTACCTAAATTCTTACATATTCATGTCACCACAAAATAATTAAATTAAGCTTTAGCTACTTTAAAAGATCAAAGGGTTAAAAGGATAACAAAACTTAAGTTGGTAAGATTGTCTGTGTCTTTCTTTTATTTTCATTGTTTTTCTTTTTTTCTTCATCTTTCTTACCGGCCACACAACTCAAAGCACATGGAAGACATGTGGGTTACCCTACTTAGCTTTGCCAAAAACACGTTAGAGGGCACTCTTGAAGTCTATAAAAAGACAATCATGTTCTCTCTTTTTCTCTTGCTTCCAGATGTAGTCAAATATAGATAAAGAACACTACTGATGGAACGCGTTCACTTCCTTGCTACTCTGCTGACTTTTGAACACTTGTATAGATGCATACATGTATCACACACACACACACACACACACACACACACACAAACACACACGCAAACAAATTCTTATAACTAATTTCACTGTCGTTTCCTTTCATTACAATTATGTACACATGCAAATACTTTTGTTAATACATGCACTAATTGTTTTGTCTTAAATTCATTGTTTTGTGGTTCGTATTTTTACTTGAACTCACATGAGTCCACCAATAATGTTTTGGGACAAATGTTCCAGCAGCCTATAAATATTTACTATAAAATGTCTATACACATCACAACATAATGATGACAAATTATAACAAAACACAATAGATTCTTGTGGCAGACACTCTTATCCTAAACAGAATACTGACCTATATGTAACTGGTGCCATTACTGGTACTATGCTAGTTTTTCTTAATTTCATATTTTTTCTTTCTTTTTGATTTTGCAAGTCAAAACTGGAGTGCATCCTTGAAGCCAGACTGTTCTTCACACCAGGAATTTGTTGAATTAGGAGATGTGGGTAGCCCGATGGGTAATGGTACAGAAAATAGGATGAGAAAAGTGAGTTCTAAATCTGGCAGGGACAGTTTGTGTTCACTTTTCATTAATACCCTTGGAAAAGTATTTCTCTCTCTAGCTATAGGTAAATAGATAGACAGATGAAGCCCTTTAGCCCTGTAAAACAGTCCATCTTGGGCACCCTGACCCAGAAAAAAAAATAATTGCCCAGTAACTGCAACAGCATCACTTAGTGTAGTTGTTGCTCTCTACTCCATAAGCATCCTCTGTGCTACAGGGAGAGTTTGAGGTAGGAGGCTACAACACCCACACTTTTTACCCAAGTCGAAAACTAAACTGAAAACTAAATTTGTCCTCTTGGCCTGAACCTATGAACTAGTAGAGTTGAGTTGTATCATTTGTCTAAAGTCCTTACTCTCATTAATTTACACAAGAAATCATAACATTAGCTTCTAAAACTTTTAGATGAGTTTTAAATGAGGAAAACATCTATAGGTCTCAATCAGAAAATAAGTTGAACAGCAAAAATATGTGCATTTAAAATCAGAAGAAAAAAATTACTTTAGGATAATAGATCTAAAAATTATTCCTTTTATAAGAGGATCAGATAAAGAAAATATAGAACAAGGAAAATTTAAAGCTTAATATCTAGCTTAAATCCCCTTCCTGCCAACTATTACCATTTTATTTTGCCACTTGGCTCTTCTTATTTTGTGGCCTTGGGTCTTTTAAAAAATGCCTGTATGAATAAAGAAAAGAAAAAACAGTTTAATGCATTAGCTTCATTCAATTAAATTTATTTTATTCTATTAAGTAATTTTAAACTATTTGTAATTAGTTTTACAATTTGAATTATTGCAATAGAGTTTAAAGTCATTTCTGGTTTACTTTCCCCAATTTATAAAAAAATAAACAAAATTGTTATTTGGTATATTTAAATTAGTTATTTAAAGTGGACTCCATTCTGGCAAATAAAAATACTACTATCTACAATCTATAGCAATTTATTTTCCCCCCTCTCTGACATTACATTAAAAATTAATTTGTACTTGTAGCTAGTTGTGACTCTGTTTTACCAATATGTCCAGAAAACATAGACCAATCCAGCTTAAATATACTGAGAGAGCATATAGCAAAAGAGAGAGGAAGAAAAAAGAAAAGAATGAATGAAGGGCTTAAATAATTCTGTTACAGCAATAAGTAGATTATGATCGAATGTATTTTCATTTTTATATTTGCAATAGCATCAGCTGAGCTTCTCTGAATTGTGAATCATACAAGCATTCAAACATCTAATCCTTTAATGGATTTCTATTGCATGGTGGATTTCAGGTTTTTTAGACATAACTCCTCCCACTAAAATAAATTAAAAAATATATAAGACATAAAGTATATAATAAAATATTTATAATGCTTGTTGGTATCTTTCAACTTACCGATATATCTACAGTCTTTCAAAATTCATGTCTCATTAATTGTATAATTACTAGCATAGTATTCATAAAAAAGAATTATATATTATTTGTACTATTTACATTCAGACTATTGTCCTCATCTTTCTTGTTATTATCACAATGCTTCGACTGTTATGTCCTCCAGCTTTCATCAGGTATAACCGACAGAGAATTCTGACTTCATTTAATCTATGGGATAGACTGTTCTCATTCCACTACCCATGTCTAGGGATATTCTCTAGTTCTTATTTTTAGTACTGCTCAGTTATTTCCTGCATATTTTTTCTGAGTCCAAGTACAGACTGCCTGGCCCAGGGATTGAACTCATGTTTACTATGTCATCAAATTCATGAAGCAATGCTTTAATCCAATATGCTGTTGGATGAGAACAATACTCTGAATTTTAAATCATGATAAATGTTCATCCCAGAAATTCAGACAGAATTATATATGTATGGATCAGCTTCTTGTATATACTGTGTCCTTTCAAAACATGGCTCTCTACATCTTCTTATCCTGTATAGGTCTTAACCATGTTTGTTGTTTTACTATCCCTCCTGCTCCTTGTCCTGTCATCTATTTATGCAGGCTTTTTAGGTAAGTTACTCATTGTTTCCTTCTGTCCAACTTACCTTCAGAATGTCCCAAGAGTGTCAAATTTTCAAAGTTTTCTTTCTTCATTATGTTTCCTAGAAATTTCAAATGTCTCTTTCTGATTCTAAGCATAAGTATCCTTTTTGTTTCAATTTTCTTAGTCCATGGTATTCTCAGCATCCTTCTGTAGAACCTCATTTTTGTTGCTTCAAGTCATTTCTTCATCTGTAAAGAAATTGTCCAGCATTCACTGCCATATAGCAGGATTGATATCACATAGCAATTAAGTGCTCTTCTTTGTTTCTCATGAAATTTTCCTGTTTCTTAATACTTTGCTTAGCTTTAGTATTTCTGCTTAAGATCAAAATATAGGAGCAGAGCACACCCTTGGCCTTCTGAATTGGAGCAGTGTACATACTCCCAAGCTTTTGAACTGGAAACAAAGTGTAGTATCCAATCCCTATCTTTGCTGTATTTCTGTTTTCAGTCACTTCTCAGAAAAGCAATGAAGGAAGCCTAGTCCTAAGAACCCCAACCTGAAATAGTATCTCCCTTTAGACTAGAGTTGGAATGTCATAATGTGCTAACATATCTGTGACAGTGGACTGAACACTTTTTGTCCTTGGCCAGAATGTATAGCTATGGACACCCTATAAAAAATGAAATCATTTATGTATGGATCATTTCTGCTTAAGATTAAAGTATCTGTGCACTACTTAATCTTTTTCCAAGTTCATGCATGCCCTTACTCTGACCCAGCTTTAGAGCTGGAATCAAAGGGTAATATTTGACCTTCTTTGTTGTGTTCCCATTTTCAGAAAGTTCGCAGAAATGTAATAAGGGAAGTCTAGCCTCAGAAATTAACATCCTACCTCTATGGTGGGTCATAAGGTAAATTCAAAATCAGAGGGTACTATCTGTGTGCTCTGTAAAAAACTGTATTACCCACAAATATATACAGGGTGCGATGGGTAAATTGTCACCATTTTATATTTTTAATTTCACACATGCATGTTGTTTGTTTTTGATTTTGTCAACTGCATAGTATAGTAGGGTCAGTTGGGCACCATCTGTGAGAAAAAGAGCACCATGACACAATTCACTCTGCCAGAAATTTGAAAAAGGCGTGCTTCACTGCTTGGTATTTGCACCGGAATCTCTAATATGAACATCTCAGAGTGTTTGGCTGTCAATCTGAGGATAGTGCAGAGGATTTGGAAAGAGTTGGATGATATATTCAGTCAACATCGTGGTGTTTGGAGTGATCACTAGGCCTACATTAAATGTCTTGAGGAGGTAGTGCTGCCCTGAGTCAAGAAGGTTGCTGATGGAAGACCCTATGTTTGGCAACAGGACACTGCACCATGCCACAAAAGCAGGAGGACCCAGTCATGGCTGTCAGACAATTTCTGTGACCACATTAACCCTTACATTTGTCCACCTAACTCCCCAGTCTTCAATTTATCACAAGTCACAACATTTTGCAACAGGACACCCACAAGACTATAAAAATAAAAAGTTTCATCAATACTTCAGTCGACTGATGGGTTCCTGTGTCATATAAAATCATCAGACACATGCAAGTGTGAAAAGTTCTCTTTTTTTTTTCTCTGGAATAGAGGACGACAAATGTTTTTCTGCTTTTCTTTCTTTTCTTTGGATTCCACATGTTTAGTGGGAAATTGTAGCCACTCTCCAATCCATCTGAATCCTGGGGAGCTACGAGGTCCATTAATCTCCTCTCCTCTCCTTCTTATTCTCTCACCGGCACATTTTGTACCCTATGCTTTTTCAGCCAACCTCTCCTATAATCCACTAAAACTATCACTATGATAACTGACAACCAAACTATAACATTTGCTGTTGGTTCCCCCTCTGTGGGGTGATTTCTGCCCCCCATCGCTAACTTATTCACTAATTCATATAAATCTATTGATTTTAGTAACTAGGATAATTTGCATGTAGTTATCTGTGTTTTCCTTATTAGGGGCTGCCACAGCTCTGTATACTTGCTAGTTGAAACATCCACCAAGGCTAGAAAGGAATCCTGGCTTTCAAATTTTTCCTACGCTTCATAGCATGGCAGGAGGGCTAAAGTTTTTCCAAAGGCAGAGCAACCTATCTGATGTTTGATAATGGCATGTAGTAGCTCTTATAGTCGCTGTCAGTTTTCCTATGCGTACCCATAATAAGTCTAGTTCCCAGTCCATGGCCTGTACATTCCTAATTTGTTTAAACCCTTCTAAGTAACCCTTACTAATTATCCACTTTGATCTGATAATTATCACTGTGACAGATTTCAATACACCAGTTGTGATTGTGAGGACAAATAGCAATAAAACCCTCATACTGGATGCCACCAGCACTATAAGCATGGCCTGCTGAAAAAGTCTAGACTCATTGGCCAGTTTGGAGGGCATAATGCAACATGACAGTCAAATTCATCCTTCTCCCTATCAACTTTGTAGAGGGCTATTTGCCAGTAGTCAAACCTCAAATCAAGGGTGGAAAAATTAGCTGACTTCCCCGGCAATGCCAACATGTCGTCAATCAAGAGTAGGTTTAATTATCTTATTCAGAGCCCTCCATGGTAATGTGGAGCATTCTCTTATTCCTGCCTCCAGTACATTCCCAACTGCCTCTTGTGCAAGCTTGCCCTTATGCAGTGGGGTCTGGTATAGTCTTATTACTATAGGCAGGTGATTATTTGTGTTTATCCTCATCTCTACTGTTTCTATTTGGCTCAAGTGTCTGTCAGCTATCACATCTCTATTGTCCCTAATAGAAGGCAGAATACTCCGTTTGTTCATATATGGGGCTAATATCTCCCCCTCTCTAATTATGGAATTCTTATATTTACTTTTACTATCCTCTACATATTCTACCTCCTCCTTGCCAATAGCTGGTATAGCCTCCCTCATTTTCTCTTTCTTGTGAACCTTTATTGTTCTAGTAGTACTACTAGCTAGTCTTATTTTGATACAACCCAATCGTCATCTCCTACTACAGACTCCATTCGAGCTAATTTTCCCTCTCCAAAACGAGGTTCATTCATTTGGCTGACCTAATACATTTTCCTTCCTCCTAAGGGTATTTCTCTTTGCCCCATCCTTAGCAGTGGAAGTGATCGGTCGAGGCTTATATGTGCTTCATTACTTTGAAGCCAGTCCCTACCCAATATCATGGATCTACTCAGGATGGGTGCCACATACAATTATTGCACTGTAACTGCCCCTCATACCTCTACAGGAAGGTGTGCTAATCCTAATACCTTAATTTCCCTTCCACCCACCTGAAATATTTTTTGATTCACAACACCTAGCTAATTTTTCCTAAATCCTAACTGAAAATAACCCCTAGCTCTAATCATCGACATTGATGCCCCTGTACCCTTTAATGCCACATTTCCTTTCCTCCCACTTTTGCCTTTACATGTTAAATCAGATTCCTGAACAAACAGCAAATGCACACCTTCCCAGTTCACAGTCCTTCCTTAGGTAACCCGACTGTCAACACTCCCAATAAATCATTTGCTTGGGACTTAGGTGAGATCTCTGCCTATTCCTCTCAAGGTGAGTGGACCCTGTTACTACAGCTACTACCAACTTGACCATGACTCCAGTGTTGACTTTGTGCCACTAACAGAAGTTGAATGTTGGTGGGCTACAATAAACAAAATGAAATTTGATTAGAAAATGAATGGCCAATGTTTATTGATGCATGTAGATACAAGATGCAGAGGTATAGAGAATGGTTGACCTCAAGTCAGTCTGACATTGAGTGAAGATGACTGAATTTCCCTTTTGTTAGGGCAGCTACCAAATACATCTGAACTCAGTGGTGGGGAAGTGAGAAGAGAACGATCATCTCCTTTCTGGAAGTGGGGCCATAAAATTCACACATGACTGAAACCCTTTTTGGTTTCCTTTTGCATTATGAGAAAATCAAATTCCTTACTTTTTATTATTATTTTATTTATTAGTTTATTTTCATTCTCCCACAATACATTTAGAGATTCTTTATAAAATTCAAAGAAGAATCTGCAACATCATTGGTCCTGACCTAACATCTTGGTTTCAGTCACTTTCCCACCACCATAATGTAGCTTCCATGTGCCATTTCTATAAATATTTTCATGGTAATTGTTCTGATTAGCTTTCCATTATGGTACCTAGATTTTAGGAATTTAAGCACAATACTAGATTAGCAACAAGGTCTCATCAATTTACAGTTGAATTGGCTAGATGTAACCATAAGTTCTATGCTAGTTTCTTCTCTTGCACTGCTTAATTCTGGAACTCTCTTCTGGTTTCTTTCTTTGTAGTCAACTTTGATCTTCAAAAATTTAAATGCAATGTCAATTGTTATATTTTTCTTCTTGATTTCTCTTCTTTCATTGTTCTCTCTCCTTAATTACATTTACCTCTTTCTTATTCTTTCACACTCAGTAACCCTTTGTATTTTAGTGGCTTTGTTTGGGGTAGTAAAATGATTAAAAAATAGAACTAGCAAAAAGAGAAACAAGGAAAAAAGAAGCAATTTGCAGACAATTTGTGCCCACAGACTTAACTTGGGTGAAAGGCATCTGGTTAACTTCATAACAGTCTTAGTTGAAGAAAAAGATACTTTTAGTCCACAGCTAGCTTCTTTAGGTAATAGTAGTCTCTCTAGAGGTTGCTGGTCTCCTTGACATTACCACAGACCAGGCCTGAGATGAGTCTGCAGCATTGCCTGCTTTTGATGGAAGGAAAAGAGATTATTTATTTCTGTATTAACAGAAAATGTGGCACAAGGCTGAAGTGGGGAATGGGGAAAAGGTCGGTCTTCTGTCTTAACTTTTAAACTTAGCTAGCCACAAACGCTGACCCAATCATACTAACAATATTTCTTGCACCAAAACAACACATTCTTACTTACCTTTCTTACCACACCCACCATAATACCTCAATGACTCTATGAAAATACTAACTAGACCCCATATGTACAATTTATCGTTTGTGGGGGAGAGGGGGATAAAATAACAATTTAAAAATTTTTAAAAATAACCCCAATGAGTAATTACAATATGAGACAAATAACTATTTACAAGAAACTAAACAAAATCATGTTAGTAATAAAACATCCACAATCACTAAATGTGGCAGAAACATCAGTTAACCGGACGGAATTAATGCAGGACTATAAAAATAAAAACATTCATTCATCCCAAGCACTCACACAGACATGCACTCATTCAGACACAACAACAGATACGAAAAATCACACCCGAAACGAAAAACGCCCCGCATCCACCAGAGAACTGACATTACTGACCACCTAACAAGGGAGGGGATGGGGAATTAAACTTAAAGAAAAATAGGGACAGAAATAAAAGGGGCCAATGAGCATACATACCCTAGCTAAGTTTACTGGAAAATGAAACTAAAGAATCAAAAACAAAACCTAAGCTAACCTAATTTTGGGATGGGTTGCCCGTGTTCAACCCAGCTAAAGCAATATTCTGATGCCTAACCGGCATCAAAGTGCCACTCCAGGTCAGCCCCTTTCACACGATACAAGCACACAAGATTCACCCACCCTTTGCCGAATTCAGATGAAGAGAGTCGCCACCTTTCCGACCTAATCTTGACTTTAAGCTGATGCTTAAAGTACAAGATCAGTTAGGAAGAGATAAACTTCTTGCCTCCATAGAATCCCTTCTGACGTGTCATCCAAATCACGACTCTCATAACACCTAGCAAGCACAAGAACACTTAGTGTTCAGCCCTCATCAACGACGCAGCCACATTGCTACAAACAGAAACGGCCTCAAGGACAAAGAACTTTTCACGTAGCATGCGAACCATGAGGCCTTCAACATACTTGCACAGCGGTGCTACCACCATGCAATGAAAAAAGACGTGACCAATGGTCCCGACTTCCCCACTACAGTGGCGGCAGTTTGGATATTTCTCCAAGCCCGCTAAGCAAAGTCTTTTGGCGACCCAGAGGGCCACACGCATCACCAGCCAGGTGAGTGATGCCTCATGATGAAAGGAAAAGAGAGAACTAGGTTTTTGAATTTAGTGCTTATATAACCAGTGTCATGTGATTGGTCCTTTTGTTAGCCATTCAGTGTCTTCATTTTATTCTGTGCTTGATTATTTTAAATTCCAGTACTTACAGTACTAAAATGTTGGGTGCAGTGGTTACTCTGCTACAGCAATCTTAGATGTTAAATAAATATTTGGACCATTTCAGAAAGTTGAATATTAAAGAAGCAATAAGAAAAACTGGCTACTTGTCAGGTTCAAGTAAATGAGCTAAAATGTAACAGCAGGAGCAACAAAAATGGTTTAAGAATGTTATGATGAAAAAGAAAAGAGTAAAAACCAAAGAGAATATGAATATTTTCCTCTTCAAATAGATCAACACCATATCCAAAAACTTGATTGGTTCATAAAAATATTCTTTAAGAAGACAAGACTCTCCTTCAAATCTAAAATAAAAACTGATACAGACAGCTTTGTTTGTTTTTCTTTCTCCGTTGATGCTACAAGAAAATTTAAAACCAGGTTGTCTCACATATTGAATAGCAGTTATCGATTTGGATGTTTACATTCAAGCAAATAGAAATGAAGAATATTGCATAAATATTGATTTTTTTCACAATCACTCAAATATTCCAGATAGGCTAATCAAGCAGAAAACTAAAGATTCTAATCACCTACACATGCATTGCATTTAGCATTTCTCTATAGATAAGCTTATTCAAGCAATCTCAATTGTACCGCAGGCAAACCACAAAGAAGACAGATAGAGATAAGGTGATGTTGCATGACTTACCGACATTATATGTCAAGGATTATCCAATATATATATATATATGTAAATCAGTTATAGTTGTATGAATAATATAGAGAAAATAATAAATAAATACAAAAAATGTTAAATAAAAACAATACCAATTATAATAATGCACATCCACAAAATAGCAATGATAATTGTAATTGCTGAAACAAAAACTGTCCACGTTATAATAAATGTTTAACTAATAATATAATATATAAAGAAACTGTATCAAATAATATTAACACAGAAGAAAAAATTTACATAGAAGCAATCAAAACCACTTTCAAAGAAAGACTTAATAATCATAAAAATTGTAATAAATATTATAATTTAATTAATAATATAACACAGCATAACAACTTCAATACAAACCATACATATAAAAAATTATAATTAAAATGAATTCTAATTTGGAAGAAAAATTTACTTACTGGAAAAATTATGACACTTACGAATGAACATGGAAACAAAAGCAAAAATTCATGAACATGTAAAAAACATAAAACTCATGAATATGCGTATGTACAGGACAAATTTTAAAAACACAAAAAAGTGAAAAAAAATTGGAAATAAATTTATTCAAACAACAAACACCTTCAAGAATGGACAATTTCAAGAAACTTGGAAGTCGAAGAAACATCAAAAATTTATATTTACAGTTAAATAATTTTTATATATATATATACTAGCACCCAACCCAGTTCTGCGGAATCAGAATCAACGTTTGAGTTTAAGCAAGTGAATGACCCAATTGGAGTAAAGTTCCATGCAGATTTAAATTTTTCCCACTTATGACGAATGCATTCATGTCAGTCAGCTGTTGGCTCTCACGCTGGCCAATAGAATCTTCCTGCCTATTCGTGGCAGCCAGCTATAGGTTCTCACTCTGGCCAGTAGAAAATGGCCGCAAACTACTGTAGAAGCATGAAAAAAATCGATTATTTCCACTATTGATGGGATTTGGGAAATGCAATGTCGGTCTTGGCCTTTCCACTGACTTGGAGCATGTGCATGTAAATTTTGGTGCAAATCTGTCGAAAATTGCGGCTGTGCATTCATCACACACACACACACACACACACACACACACACACACACACACACACACACACACACACACAAATAAATTAACTGATTTAAAATATGGCTTTTTCGCTACACAGTAATAACCATGTTTCAAAAATGGAAGCTAAAAGCTTCGAATTTGATGTATATAGATCCTTATTTTCCATACAAACAATTATTTTTATTTCATTTGGGTGACAGAACAGGGCACAATTTATAAGAAATAATTAATATAGTGTACAGATGGGAAAACAGAAATTAGAATTATTTATACATTCAACATTTGAAGAGTTAGAGAAACATAATAGCTAATTAAGTAAAACCTATGTTATGGAATCTATCTGAATAAATGTGAAATTGGAGCTCAGTTCTCCCACGAATTCTGAGATTAAAAAGCTCTAGCTCTACTTTATAGTAATTTGGTATTTACTCTACCCCCATGAGGTCAGGTTGTGACACAAGGTCAATTTAATGTGGGGAGCCTGAGCACATGCCTCTGGGATAGGAACCAAAATTCCCCAAGCCCCCACAACCGTCGGTTGTGCTGGACTCAGTGTAGGCACCAATCCCTCTCCCTGGTGCAACGAGAAGGCACGGCCTTGAGCAGCTGTTCCCCAGGACCAGCACCTTTCAGTATAATTTTCCTCAGTTGTACATCTGTCCTTTGATGGAGCCACCCCTGAGTGCACTCTGCCCAAAGGCAGAGATGCAACAGAGAGATGATAAATAAATGTGTTACAAACTACTCAAGAGTAATTTGTATTTACTCTAGCTCCCTTGAGGTCAGGTTGTGACACAAAGTCAGTTTAATGTGAGGTGCCCAGGTATATACACTCGGGCTAGGAACAAAAATTGCCTGAGCTCCTGCAACTGTCAGTTGCACTGGCCTCTATGCGAGCACCGATCACACTCTCTGGTGCAATGAGAGGGCACAGCTTCGGGCAGCTGTTTCCCAGGGCTGGGCACCTCTCAGTATAATTTTCTTCAGTTGTGACTCTGTCCTTTGACAGAGCTGACCCTGAGTGCACTCTGCCCAAAGACAGAGTCGCAACTAGGAGATGATGAATAAATGTGTTACAAACTACTTTAGAGTAATTTGCATTTACTCAAACGAGGTCAGGTTCTGACACAAGGTTGGTTTCATGTGAGGAGTTTGTGCTCATACACCTGGACTAAGAACAAAGCCAATTTATGAATGAAATGTTCATTTAAAACTTTTGTTTTGAAAGGTTTCAAGTAGTGAATATATCTTACTTTGCCAAGTGATAGCGAGCGCCTGAAGCCTGCTAATATATATAAGTAATATATATATACAGGGAACAGTGATATAGACTGAATGCTGGTCAACCGACACACTCCCAAGTCGTGTAACGCACTTCTGTTGTATTTACTGTTCAATACACTATCTGCAACTTCTTGTTTTGTTATTTCTTAACCAATTACTTGGAAACAACAGTACACATACAAATTATTAATTTATTGTATTTCCAACGAATGAATAAACATACTTTTCATATAATTAACTGTACACAGATGCATAATAACTAAATATGCATAGAAAACAGAAAAGATTCGATTTAATAGAAATAAATCCCATTTATCCATTTTAATGGATGAAAAAATATATTGTTCAATGCAAATCTCAGATTTTAAAACTTTTAAATTGCTTCAATATTCTAGATTATTCAAGTGGAATATTCTAGAATGTTCCACTAATGTTATCAGTAGTTATTTTTAGCCTAAAAAATGCAAACAGAACATTCTGTAATTGATATTCATGCAAGAATATTTTTATCATGGCAAAAGATAAAGAATTTACAAATTTGCCAAAATAACTGATTGTTAAGCTCTGGAAAGAAGGTAAAAGTTACAGGAAAATCTCAGACAACCAGAATATTCCATTTACTACCATTAGTGCAAGGTATAAAAAACTCAAAACTGTTGAAAACCAAAGAACCGGTGCTCCATGGAAGATTTCTTCAAGATCTTCGAGGAAATTAATGCATCAAATTAAACAAAATCCAATGGTTAGTCATCAAGAGTTGCAGGATGATTTGCTTTCATCAAGAAACTGTGTCACTAAATGGACAATAAACAATGAAATTCATAGGAACAATCTCAAGTCATGTTCCCCTCAGAAAACTCCACTGTTATTGAAAAGACACAGAGGTTGAAATTTGTTCGTGAACATAAGGATAAAGAAAAATCATATTGGGAAAGAATATTATGGACAGCTGAAATCAAAATTGAGTTGTTTAGGCATAATTCTAGAAATCGGAGGAAAGAAGTGAAATTTAATGGTGGCAGCATTATAGTTTGGGGATGTTTTTCTGCAAAAGTTACTGGCAACATATCAGTAATAGATAGTAGAATGAATGCCACAGCATATCAAAATATTTTGGAAGCAAATTTAATGATTTCGGTTGAAAATTTTGAACTTCCTCCTGATGGATATTCCAAGATAATGACCCCAAACACACTGCAAAATGTACAAAGAAATGGTTTGCTGAAAATAATGTAAATATCCTGAAATGGCCAATTTAGTCCCCAGATTTACACCCAATCAAGAATCTGTGATGTTATCTGAAAATTCAAATCCAATCAAGAGCTCCAACAAAAATTCCAGATCTGAAGACCATATGCAAAGAAGAATGGATCAAAATACCAACTAAAATTTGCAAATCATTAATTGAGAACTACAAGAAGTTGGTTGCTGTAAAAGTGAATAATGGCTATTCTACAAAGTATTAAATAAAGATTATGTAATCTTTTTTGTATTATATGAATACTTTTTTCACCCATTAAAATGGATAAACGGGATTTATTTCTATTAAATCAAATTTATTTCTGTTTTCTATGAGTATATAGTTATTATGCATCTGCATATAGTTAATTATGTGAAAAGTATGTTTATTCATTATTTGGAATACAATAAATTAAAAATTTCTCTGTGTACGAATATTTGTTTCCCCCACTGTATATATATATATATATATATATATACACACAATGGGAAGAAATAAATATTCATACACATACAAATTCAGATCCTGAAACTGAAAAAGCTATTGAAAAGGTTATCAGTTTTATGGAAAGAAAGCCAGCATTCAGCTATGACAATTGCAATAATGCACATAGAGTTAAAAGTGTCTTTCATTTAAAAAAATCAAGAACAAAAGTAAAACAAAATGCAGAAAAAGTTGAAAATGACATTAGAAGAGAAAGAATCATGTAACAGAGATTAAAAAATCTTTGTTACATTATTTGTTTTCATACGTGGTATACTTAATTTAAGGAATTTTCATTAACATTACATAATTTATTTCTTTTTCCTTAAAATCAATTCTGTTATATTTCACTCACCATTAGCTTATTTTCTTTACTATAAAACATTGAAAATAAATATTAAACCTGATTTCACCTAATGGATCTTCAGGGTAGTACTGGCTAAAGACGGTAGTTCCAAGCGACATTTTATTGGCAAAAACCACCACTGTAAAATGATATAATTAGCATGAAAACAAAACAAGACAAGGAAAACAAAAGGGTAGGCCAAAGATATTTTATTGAAAAACCAACTCACTTTAACGCCAACTCATATTAACCCCAACATGTTACTTAACCAGAGACTGGAAATTCTCAATGGGTTTAGACACAAAAATAACTGGTTACTTGAATAAAATAATAGTCCCTGGATTCGTTTTTTTTTTTTTTGGTGATCGTCTTTTCAATAAAATATCTTTGGCCTACCAAAATCAGCAATGAGGACAGTGCAACACTGAAGACCACATTTGATGCATCTAAAATGTATTATGTAACTAAATATATATTATTTCTATATACAATATTTATATATAATATATATATATATATATATATATATATATATATGCTTCTCCCGTCGAACTCGACGTATGAGGGTCAGACAGATCAGTTCCCAGAAACTGAAAGCCCGACAGCCACACAGGATTTGATTATAGTGGTGAAGGCTTTGTGCAGGGCCATCCACACTTTTTGGAGGGACAAATACAGGGACCTGGTGCAACGGATGCCACAAGGTTCCCAAACCTAAACCAGTTGCCATCCAAGGCTATAGAACCAAGTCTGTCCTGCTATTTACCCATAGTTGGAGGGAGAAGAAGAGGATTCACACCTTTCCCAAGGGTATTAGCACGTAAGTGAATGTAATGGAATCGACTGGAATTCGAACTCGGCTCTCCGATTCCTCAATCCAAGCCGTTATCCATTACTCCACCGTGTACGTTTATATATATATATATATATATATATATATATATATATATATATATATATATATATATATATATATATATATATATATATATATATATATATATATATAAACGTACATATGCGATGGATAAATTGTCGTGGAAATTATGCAAAAAAATAAAAACAAAACTGACATCTCATTTTAACAGATATATTTACCAAAATTACACAAAAATATCTTGAAATCTTGCAACTCTTCTAGACGGTCTACTTGTTTAAGTTGCTGAATGGTGCCATAATCCTTGCCTTCAGTTCATCTTTGCTGTTACAAGAAGTTTTGTTGGTCTCTGGCTTAAGTGCACCCCACACATGATAATCAAGGGGTTTGCAGTCTGGGCTGTTAGGTGGCTAGATGTAAAGGATGATGTAGTCACAGAAATTGTCTGACAGCCATGACTGTGTTCTCCTGCTTGTTTAGCATCATTCTACGTCCTGTTGCAAGACATAGAGTCTTCCAGCAGCCACTCTCTTGACCCAGTGCAGCACTACCCCCTCCAGGCACTTGATGTAGGCCTGATGTTGAGTCTGAGGCCCTATGGGAAGATGAATGAATGCATAATGTCACCATCATTAGTGATCACTTCAAACACCTTTGTAATCACTCATTCAACTCTTTCCAAATCCTCTGCATTGTCCTCAGATTGACACACAAACACTCTTAAATGTTTGTATTGGAACTTCCAGCACAAATGCTAAGCAGTGTAGAATGCCATTTCCAAATTTCTGGTGGAGTGAATTGCATCATGGGGCTCTTTTTCTCACAGGAAATGTTCAACTGACCCTATTAAACTGTGCAGTTGGCAAAATCAAAAACAAATAATGCACATGCGTGAAATTAAAAATATAAAATGACAACAATTTACTAATTGTACCCTCTATATATATAATCAAAATACCTCAAAATAATAAATTTGTATAATTTCTGGAAGCAAATAAAAATATTAAAGATTTTTGAGATCAATGACTTAAAATATCTTGCCAACATCAAAAAATTAATCATTTGTCATGTGCGACTTTGCTTATAACTGAGTATGCTATCCATTAGTTAATTCTGTTCTTTTTCTTTTTTGTGTTTGAGATGACATTTTTACTTTCTTATTAGGAATATCATGATATGACTTAGATAGATTACTGAAAAAATTCTGTATTATTACAAATTAAAATTACGATATTATATTTGTATAGAATTCAGGAAATGTGTCAAAAGCCAAAACTTGAGGTTCATATTAGACACAACTGTAATATGTTATCAATTTTGTTGACTTGTATCAATGAAGTAACTGCTATGTACAGTAGTTCCAGTCTACAGCAACTCCTCTTATATAAATAGCCAACTTTGATATATGATGAAGTGTCAACTGACTAGAGACAGCAATATATTGGATAGTTTTTCCCTCCTTTACTTATACAATCCCTGACAAAAATTATGAAATTAGCACATTTAAGAGGATGTTCACTTAGATTTTTTATTTAACAGAAATTAAACTAGTAAAAGATAAGATGCAAAACATTTTTTATTTAATATTTGAACAGTTTGGATTCATAAAAGATACCTTAAACAAACTAGATTAAATAATTCAAATTAATGGAATTGTTTTTCCAAGCCATACAGAGGGAACTATTATGAAATAACCCATCATCAAATTCCCTGGAAAATGGATGTAATCTCTGCAAAAGTGAGGAGTAATTTTATTTGGTTATCAATTCCCAACCAAAATGATAACCAAATATTGTCAACCAGAAATTAAATGTCACAAACATTAAAAAATATACTACAACAAAACATTAATATCTTTTTTGCTACCAGATGCACAAAAATTATAAACAGGATGAATTTTCCATGTGATACATCATAAAACAATATATTTCACCTGTTGAACCCAGCAAACATGTAAAACTCACAATATACTATATAGAAAGTGAAAAACTACCAATTTTATAATTACAAATAATAATAGGCTTGTTGCGTGTGGTATATTGGCACGCAAACAGATATTCAATGACAGAAGACAACAACAAAAAAAATGAAAACTTGAATAAAAAAATATATTGCCAAGTTTATTGTCATTTAAGAAAATACACTACAAAATGGTAACAGTTTGCAAGGCAAAAGATATCTGCATATTCACGTAGAATGTGAGAAGAGTGCTGTCCTGAAAGGGACAGTTTTTTAGTCCAGTGAAGAGCACTCTCTTGAAGTTTGTTAGTGCAGTGAAGAGTGTTGTCCTGAAATGGACAGTTTATCACATATTGTTACTAGACTGGCAGCAGCTGCTTCTGGTGAGAGCTAGCAGGAGCTGCTACTGCTCCTGGTGGGGGCTGGCTGGAGTTGCTGCAGGCTGGGGTGTGGCTGGATCACAGGCATCTTGGCAGCAGATGGCATTTTTTCATCTGTTTTCAAGGCCTTTTTTGTGCTAATACTGCTACACAACCATGGTCAATCCTTTTAGGTGAAGTTTCTTTTACTGGTTGATTTTTAAAAATGTGGGAGTACTGACAGAATATGACAGGCCTACCAAATCTAAAGTAAAAACGACTAAGGTAATCTATTAATTTATCCGTCCAGTATAAGACTGTGTTTATTACCATAAACTGATTATCTACAACAATAACTATTAGTAGAATGATGGCAAACCACTTAAGTGATCTCAATACCCTAAAAAAGCACCTAGACACCCACAAACAAGTGCTTGCCTCCATTAGAAAAATTTTTTGTTGATAACACCATCATTCAAAAGAAATTGACAGATTGACACACAAACACTCTTAAATGGTCGTATTGGAACTTCCAGCACAAATTCTAAGCCGTGCAGAATGCCATTTCCAAATTTCTGGTGGAGTGAATTGCATCATGGTGCTCTTTTTCTCACAGGAAATGTTCAACTGACCCTATTAAACTGTGCAGTTGGCAAAATCAAAAACAAACAATGCACATGCGTGAAATTAAAAATATAAAATGACAACAATTTACACATTGTACCCTCTATATATATAATCAAAATACCTCAAAATAATAAATTTGTATAATTTCTGGAAGCAAATAAAAATATTAAAGATTTTTGAGATCAATGACTTAAAAAATATCTTGCCAACATCAAAAAATTAATCATTTTGGCAACATCTTATAGAAACTCTTTATATAAAACAATTCAAGCCAAGTCAAATATTAAACTTACGTCAAATAAGGTAAGTTTAAGCAGTAACATGTTGGTGGTCTCTTAAAACATTCCAATATGGAATCACAATCACAATGTGTGGGTGTGGATGAGCAGGTGGAGTAATAGTTACAGGCTTAGAATGAGAAATAGGAGAGCTGATGTTGAATTCCAATCAAGTACATTATAGTCACACATTGGGAAAGGTATTAATTTTTTTCTCCTAGTTATGAATAAATAGCAGGACAGACTGGGCACTATAGCTTTAGTTGGCAACCAGTCTAGGAGAATGAAAGCTCTGAATCCAAACTATCCTGGAGAGATTTGGCAAAGAACGGATGAATTTCTTTTAGGAGTCAATAGCTGACA
The DNA here is from genome assembly GCA_964036315.1 of Acanthosepion esculentum. Lineage (NCBI taxonomy): Eukaryota > Metazoa > Mollusca > Cephalopoda > Sepiida > Sepiidae > Acanthosepion > Acanthosepion esculentum. Next base: position 63,300,293 of record OZ038478.1, read on the forward strand.
CGCAGCTAGCTGATGAAAAGCTCCCATAAAAAAAGAAAATAAACCTGTGCTTGTAGCATCATCTGACTTATGGCAGACAGTGCACCAATACATGACATGGTGCTATGATGGAAAGAGTGTGCATTGCAGGGCATAGTCAACAGATCACTTTAAATAATTTACTTGTAAAGGTTGTTCAGTAAAAACTTAGAATTTACTGAACCCTTGTCCATCATTCTCAAAGGAGAATTCATCCACTCATATTCATAAATATCTAATATATTCTTGATGGTTGATGCTGAAATTGTATCAGCCGAAGCCATTTTCCAAAGACAGTATTCTCATGTTTAATCATTAATATACTGATTTTGAGAAATGAGTTGGGCTGAGAACTTTTCAGCATGATGTCATACTGTTGCAGTGGGCCAAAAGGTGCGAGTGCCAATCGACCGTACAACTAAGAAAGTGGACACAAAGGCAAGGATAGATAACGGCAATAGCAAAGAAGGATGACAAAACACGGATGGTCAGTTGAAGACGATGGGTATCGTGTCTTTATTTATTTGTTCAGCGTGCGGTAGATGGTGAGACGAAGAAGAGTCGTGTATCAGGATCCGGATATTGACAGACACTGGAGTCGGTAGCTGGGCGTCAATGGCAGTAGATGGCTGGCGTTGCGATGTTGAGTTGGACGCTGAGGTGATGACGTTCTGGTTGAGGGTTGACGGTTGATGATTGTTGATGAGTGTGGTTGCTCCGGTCGGTGTCGACGGTGTGTGGTTGTTGAAGTGCGGGAATTAGCTGGAAGCTGCAGGAGTGAGCTGTGGGTCGCTGAAAGCTGCAGGTGTGAGCTGGAAGCTGCGTGAGAGAGATGGATGTTGCAGGAGTGAGCTGTAAGCTGCGGGAGTGAGCTGGAGGTTGCTGGAAGGCGCTGGAGGTTAGCAGTAGCAGAGAGTGAAGCGAGTATCGTGTTAGAGTGACTTTCGGAAGTTAGCCCTGAAAAGGGCTGTTTGAACAACTGCTGCTACTGCTGCTGGGTGCCGCCGGCTGCTGGGCTCGGTCGACTTGACTGGCCGCGTCAAAGTCGCGATGTAGGAAGGCTCCTGGCTCCCTAGCCGTCTCTCCTTGATTGCTGTGAAATCGCTGGTATTTATGGAAACAGTCCGTACAACAGCAGCAGTCCTGCTAAACCAATAAGTGACTATAATTAATTTCAGGCCGTATTAATTACAGTCAAAAGTGTAGTCGGTGTTTGTTGACTGTATTTAAATTAATTTCGGTATGAAATTAAAAGTCTGTTGTTTTGGTTTTGTGGCGAAAATTAAGTTTTTGTGTTTTTTCTTTTGGTTTGAAAATAGGTCATTGCTATTTTAGCGCACGTGGGTCGTGACCGTTCTCTGCCGAAGGCGTATACAGGATTGTTTACAAAAAGTGGGAGTGGTGATCGGGCACACCGCGACAATACATATCCAAAATCCAAGCCTAAAAGAGCCCCTGGCAAAAATAATTCTGTACTAAGAGCCATAGGAGATATGATAATGGCAGAAAAGCTTTCAGTTCCCTAAAGCACCTAATTTATAAGAACTCTTTGATTCCAACAGCATTTTAAATTATAATAAAAGAAGATACAAACTGTTGTTTATAAACTCACCCCCTCCTAGCCAGTCAACTAGATAGTGGGTATATTTTTTGCTACTTCTACTGTAAACTGACAATGCAAAAAAAGCCAATGAAATTTGAAGTCAGTGTAATCTCAAAATCTACAACTTGTTACAATTAGAAAAATAACAATGAATTTCACAGAACCGTTTTTTTCTCTCACTTTCACACATTTACTTAGAATTGCTAATGTGTTTAACTTAAAGGGATATCTCTTAAATCAAAAGCCTGCTTTAATCTTTTTGTGTAGCACTCTTTTCAGTATTTTATGACAATCTAGCATGTTATTCTATGCTGCAAACAGTCTTTGTGTTTACAAAATGTTATTGACAGTCTGACAAGATTTGTTTTTGTTCTTTGAGATTACATTTTGCTTTACAAACAATTCACTCAAATAAATATTGTAGGATTCCTATGTATGATAATAATAATAATAATAATGATAAAGATCAACATCATTGTTAACATTCAGAGCATTTCAACTTAGTCTTTCTTTTCCTTTTCAGATTTTTGGTTGACAATTTATACAGAATAATATATAATATATTTGTAACAGCTTTACTGTAAATTTAATGCCAGCTGGACATCATATGTAGCCATTTTAATCTCCAAGAGATGCTCTATAACCTGCAAAAGAAAAGAAAATGAAAAGATTGAAAACAAACAAGTTATGACTTTTTCAAACCTTTCAGTTTATCAGTGGCCACCCTATATGTATACACACACACACATATAATATATATAATATACATATATATAATGCACACACACACATATATATAATATATATATATATATATATATATATATATATATATATATATATATATAATTAATAAACAATAAAATCCAAAATCACCTCATATGGGGAACAGCCTTGGAGGAGTAGATGAGATAGGCATCAATAAATTACAGAAGAACTCAAAATTGACACTGCATTTAAGTACTGAATTAATGTTTAAGCTTACCTTTTAAAAGTCCAATGATAATTCTTTTGCTGCCACTTAATTTAAAGACGATTTGATGTACATAGATCCTTATTTTCCATACAAACAATTATTTTTATTTCATTTGGGTGACAGAACAGGGCACAATTTATAAGAAATAATTAATATAGTGTACAGATGGAAAAACAGAAATTAGAATTATTTATACATTCAACATTTGAAGAGTTAGAGAAACATAATAGCTAATTAAGTAAAACCTATATTATGGAATCTAGATGAATGAACGCGAAATTGGAGCTCAGTTCTCCCACGAATTCTGAGATTAAAAAGCTCTAGCTCTACTTTATAGTAATTTGGTATTTACTAGACCCCCAATCCGCCACAAAGTCGCGTTGTTACACAAGGTTGGTTTAACATGGGGAGCCCAAACACGTACACCCAAGCTAGGAAAAAAATTCCACTAGCCTACGGTATGAGCACTGATCCCTCACTCTAGTGCATTGAGAGGGCATGGCCTCGGGCAGCTGTACCCCAGGGCTGGCACCTCACAGTATAATTTTCCTCAGTTGTGACTCTGTCCTTTGATGGAGCCACCCCAGAGCGCACTCTGCCCAAAGACAGAGATGCAACTGAGAGATGATAAATGTGTTACAAATGCCTCGAGAGAGAAGTTTATACATAAAATCTCAATATCTGTATTATATATTATCTACCTCTAAGCAATATCACTCTTCAGGTTTAACTAATTTGCAGATTGATTTGAAAAAAGTTTGCTTCATTAATTAACTGTCCTTCATTACTATTCTTATATTTGAGGATTACTTTGATTTTCACATCAAAAATAGTTGTTTAGGAATATTGCCTTATGTAGTGAAGAAAAGTGTTTGAAATTTGCATTTTACTTAGCCTTCAACAAGTTGGCATCTATTTGTAAAACTTTCTGTAACTATAACAAGCTAATTTATAAATGAAATGTTTATTTATAACTTTTGTTTCAAAGATTTCAAGTAGTGAATATATCTTTCTTTGGGAAGTGAAAGTGAGCAGGTGAAGCCTGCTAGTATATATATATATATATATATATATATATATATAATAGTAATATGTTTCTCATGGAATCTGGTAAGTTTGTGTGTGTGTTTAAATGGGTTCTAATGGAGCTGTGATCAAATAGCTGTAATGTAAGACATCTGGATAAGCATGTAGTTGTGTAACCGATGTAATTATTCATGAGTCCGGTTTGATCAGGAACGCTGTTCCTTAAGGGGCATTTGAACTTATAGATAATGTTCGTTCTTTGTAATTTTGACTTAGTTGGTGTGTTGTTATTTTTGAGGATATGGTTATATCCTCATAGTAGCTGGCAATCAGATGGGTCTCCTGCACACAACACATATTCACTCCGACCTCAGGCCTTGATCATTTAAAGTCGTTAACCCAAGAACCATTGGAAGACACTTACCTTAGGGTTGAGCCTCGCCCCGAAACATAGTCTGGGTGAGGATACCAATAGCCTCTCCCATAGATCCGGTGCTCATCTCAGTTGATAGTGCCATCTTTGGATATGCCACCGACATCCCAGGGAAAGGTTAGTTTTAAAGCCCTATAGAGGGAGGGGTGAACCAAAACCGGGACCCTCCCAGCACAATTGTTTCAATTTCTTGAATTCGTTATTTTCTGTGATGATGATCGATGAGGTCTCGTCAAAAGTCTTTTTCGCCTCCTCGATCATGCCCCACGCCTGTCGTGATCCCGAACCTATGTGCATGACAGTGAGGACCATCTTGGCGCAAGGAAAGTTCGTAGGGTCCCCGAAGTCCTTGTCTCCACATTTCTTCATGGCCAGGAGGACTTTCAAATCATTAGTCCTCCTGCCAAATGTTTTGGCGCTCTCTACGCTCTCATTGGTCACACAGTAGACGTTTTTCCCCGTGTTATAGAGGAGTTTTGCCTTTCTCCTCTTTCCGCCGACATCCTCTGAGGGGCTCCTCAGTCTCTTCCACTCTTCTTTGTGCACTGGGGGTGTGTCACTCTTAACGCTCTTAACGGAGACGATTGTTTCTTCAGTTTGGACAGGGAAGATGGGGCAGAGGATGAGGGGCGAACAGTCTTTGGTGACGAAGTTGGTGGTGACGATATTGATGGAACCAGTTGCTTCTCCAGCTCTGCCTTCAGCTTCCTGACCTGCTGGATCTTTTCATAGGACATATCGTTCTCCGTCCAGGGGTCTGTGGCCGAGGCATCACCCTTACAGTTGTTTAGGGTGGGATTGTTGGTGTCCTGTTTATTGGTTGGACGCGCTGCTGCTTGCAACGTCCTCCTTCCCTTGACAACAACCTGCCAATCTCCTTCACCTACCGTAGACAAAGGGGTAGCGGGAACAGTGGTCTTGGTTGCAGGCATAGTGGAAGACTCAGGGGCATTATTGTCTGACGCAGGTCGGCAGTCCAAGGTCAGCTTCTCTGGGCACGCAGAGGCCATGTGACCGGTTTTGCCACATCCCTAGCATGTCTGCCTTCTACCCGTTACTATGATGAGTAGCATTCTCCCACCAATATCCAACATGCTGGGAATGTCGTCAAAGACCCACCTGCAATGCATGATGTCGAAGCTCCACTTTCCGAGCTTAACATCAGAGGAGACGCTTGAGGACTTATCAAACTGCTTGAAATAAGTAGCCAGCGCCTCGCACTTCATATGTGCAGGGACCTCGTAGACCGCCACCCTGGTCTTTCTCATGCCCCTGTACTCTCTCCGGAAGTGAGGGGCTTCGGGATCAATTCTCTATTGATCATGGAGATGCAGTCTTCAGGCATAGGCAGCAGCACGTCCCACATAAAGGCTCCGACACCAAGAATAATCTGTTGAGGTACGAATCCCAGAGACGTCAGAGTCTTAAAAGCATTGTCCTTCGTTTGCCGACCACGAAAATGGAAACCGTCTTTTTCTGGAATTTTTCAACTTCCTGGGGGTCGAAGTTCAGACCACCTTCCTTAATAAGATGGGTGTATCCGTCAGCCCTTTCCATGAATTCCTGGAGGTTGAAGCTACAAATCGGCGAGTACTTCCAGCGAGAGGGTAAAGCCTCGGTCACAGCATGCTTCAGTTGGCTTGTTGTGATGGTTGTCTCTTTAGGAGGCAGCTGCTCAGATGAGTTTGCATCTGGAGCTAAAACTTCTGGTGAGGGTGGAACAGTGAACTCCGATTGGGACTCCACCACCGCGCCCACTCTTGACAGGGGAACGATGATACAGGAAACGCGGTAATAAGGATGCCTCTTGGTCGTCTACTTCAACGGTTCGGATGAACCGTCGGACATAATCCAACTCAAGGTCGGACATCTCCTGCCTCCTGGTCGTGGACTTCGACGGTTCGGTTGAACCATTGGAGATATTCCAACCTGCGTCCTGGTCGTCTACAACAATTCACTTTGATCCTGGCCCTGGGCCAAGCAGCTTGTTTTTTGTCGGAAAAAAGGGGCTAAGATTATGTCAATTTGTTTGTTCAAGTACTCGCTGGCTAATGGGAGTAGAAAACAGTAAATATAAAATTACTCATGCTGTTCCAATGTGTGGTCAATACTGCCTTACCCGATATTCTTAAGATATGGTCTAGGCTTCAAACATATTGGGTTAGTTACTCGCTTACTGCTGATTTTAATTCTGCAAGTAAAGGGGTTGCGAAGGTCAAGGTCGTCTAGTTTGTTAGCTATTTAAGGAGCGGCCAATGACAGTCGCGACAAGCCACTCGCTTATGCTTTACATGCAAAAACTGGCAAGTACACACCCAGAGATGCCCGACAACTGGATTACAGATCTCAATTTACCACTGATATCCGATACATTTAAAGGATCGAACAATATCGTGGCTGACACACTCTCCCATTCCACGATACAGTCTGTTGAGTCTGAACCACTCAATTTCAATCTAATAGACGAAGAACAGCAGAAAGATAACACACTAGACACTGTGAAACAAAATACTTCTTTACAGTTAAAAGAACACCCTATACCATTCGGCACAAAGACGTTATTATGTGTCATAAGCACTGGCTATTCAAGACATTGTGTATTACCCTCAATGCACAGGAGTATATCGAACATTTTCACACTCAGGGTGCAGAGCTACAGCCAAATTAATTAGAGACCGTTTCGCCTGACATTAAACATTGGACTCGGGCCTGTTTAAATTGCCAGAAGAGCAAAGTGAACAGACACACAAAATCTCCTGTTGGGCAGTTTGCCAACCCAGACGGCAGGTTTACTAATTTACACGTTGATTTAGTGGGTCCCCTACCGGAAGTAAAAGGATATCACTACCTGCTCACCATACTTGATCGATTCACGTTGGTCTATCGTTGTCCCTTTAAAAGACATACCAGCAGAAACAGTCTCGAAAAGTATCCTACAGGAATGGATATCTATTTTCGGTTGCCCTACGGTGATAACTACAGATAGAGGATCACAGTTTCAATCTACACTGAATTTGCCAATTTATTGGGCATCAAACACATATCAACCACAGCGTATCATCCTTGTGAGGACGGCCTGGCTGAGCGTTTCCACAGACAGCTAAAAACAGTATTAACACCCAATAATGATTCTAGAACATGGTTGGACAATCTACCGTTTGTGCTATTAACAATAAGAAAGGTAATTAAGATTTCTGTTGCACAACCCCAGAAATGGTTTTCGGAACAACATTAACACTTCCAGGTCAATTTTGCGACAGTAACAGCTATTTAAGACCAACTACGCATTTTGAAAACCTCTTTGCTCGATTTACACAGGCCCTTATTAGATCATAGACAAAAAACCTAAGTATTTACAGTAGTCATACATAATAAACTAAACACAGTCCCAGTAGACAGATTGAAACCAGCATATGTGGATTTACCTAAACAGATTTTCACTAGAGAAAGCATCATGACCTCATCACAAACAACAGAGACAAAACCTATTTCAACACCTGCAAACACAACCACGAAATACGGTAGAAATGTACATTGGCCTACACATTTCAAAACATATATTACATACAGAAAAATATTTTCAATATTTTATCAATCTGAAGCGGATATATAGGACCCAGATCCTATATTGTTATCAAAACTTCAAAAGTTGAACAAAACATGGGCTCCAAATTAAATTACACAACTAAGTATTTTGATTGGTTCAAAAATATCACATGGTAGGTCATTGACTACGTCCGCATGGCTGACCTTAATTTGACCTGATCAAAAGTACATTTGCACCAAAATTTTAAAACATCTTCTGGATCCTATCACGTGACTTATATTGCTGATATAAACAACAGGCAATTAAGAAACAGAGAGTGGGGAAAATCAGCCAAAAAGGCTACACACTACATGTCGACACTCATCATAAAATGCTTTCAACAGAAGTCCAGACTATAAGTTAAAAATATTTCTTTTTTAACATAAACACAGTCTATTTCCTTCACTCAATGCAAAGTAAACTAAACGTCAACAACAAAGCGACAGACACTCAAACGTCAAACACAACATGTCACACTCACACATGCTTTTTCCACAATCTTTGACTGTTTATTTATATTTATACAAACAATATTACATTGAACCGAGTTTTTCCAAATTCACACAAATTATCCTACAACTTGCAGTCTATCAAACTGGAACATTGCCTCACACAAAATCTAAAAAGACAAGTTTATTTCACCATTTTAAACAACATTCATAACTATGGTTTTGTACATTTGTTATATAAAAATCTACTTATTTGTACAACTTCTCTTGTCAGAATTTTCATGTTTCTTCTTGTTATCATTTTGTGGCATTGTGTCTAATATAAATTAGTAAGGGCAATCGACCCCCACATGTTGCTACCTGTCAAATTTCAAATCCAGTGGCTCTGTGGGGGAAGTACCAAAAAGCTGCGAGTGAAGACATTCTTCATCATATGCAACTGGTTCATCCAGGACTAGCCATACAAATGAACCCGCGGATAGTAAACATTGCAATTTGTGAATTAGAAGATAAGGTGCTAAATGTGACACAAAAAGAACTGTCCCATTTTGAACTTCCCAAACCAAACAGAGATTCTGATCCCTTAAATAGAGAAATCAAGAGCGACACTGGACACAAACATGAAAAGCTGATCCATCAAATACAGACAAATACACCTCTTCTTAAAAATGACCAGAGAGTCATCTACAATGAGATTATGTTAAGGAACAACAATTCTTCTGGAGGAATTTTCTTTTTGGATGCTCCTGGAGGTACTATGTTCCTAACTAATCTTCTTTTATCTTCAGTTAGGGTGCAAAGAACAGTAGCTTTAGCAGTAGCATCATCTGGAATAGCAGCTACTTTGCTTACTGGAGGAAGAACTGCTAACTTGACAATTAAACTGCCATTACACTTGGTCTATAATGACAATCCAGTGTGCAACATAAATAGAAGTACAAACCTAGTCAAGCTACTTCAGGTAACATGCTTCATAGTCTAGGATGAATACACTATGGTTCACAAGGGTGCATTTGAGGCTTTAGACAGAACACTGAAATGGTAGACTCATGGGAGGAGTAACAATTCTGCTATCTGAAGATTTCAGACAAACACTCCCTGTTGTCAAGTGAAGAACAGCTGCAGATGAACTTCATGTCTGTCTGAAAAGTTTTTATCTGTGGGATCATATTGAAAGATGCTTTTTGATCACTAATATGAGAGTGGAACTCAATGGAGATGGGACAGCAAAGGAATTTAGTAGTCAAGAGCATTGAGGAATTAATTTTTAAAATATACCCCAATATAACAGATAACTTCCAGAATACAGATTGGTTGTGTGAGAGAGCAATTTTGGCTCCCAGAAATGAAACAGTACAGATCATCAATCAGAAGATTCTGCAAGATATCCCAACAGAAGAAAGGACATACCTATCCAATGAGACAACTGTGGATCCAGAAAAAGCAGTTAACTTCCCTATTGAATTTTTGAATTCTTTGGATCTTCCAGGTCATCACGCAAATTGGTATTAAAACAAGGAATACCAATAATGCTGCTAAGAAATCTTGATCCTCCAAAGTTATATAATGGTATAAGTCTTAAGTCTTACTAAATGACCCATAGCTGGGGGGGAGGGAGGAAAGGTGGATTCTTACCTTTCCCAAGAGTATATATTTTATGGTCAATAAGTGAAGCACAAACCAGAGACACCTACAAATAGATCTTACTAAATTCAGTAGATACGAAAAACTTCTTTTACAATTCTGTACAAGCATACACATATTAGTGTATCCGAACACTTGATTTCTTCACTTGTAACAAAAACACTTTGAAACTTTGCAGACTTACTTGCAACAAATGATTTGGAGCAATTGAACTATTGGTCTCTTCACAATAAAGAACATTGATTTTTAATATGTAAATACATGTATCTGACTGTATAAATGTTACTGTCATATTTAGCTTGGTCTTATTCCTTTTCTATGAAGATCATTTCTTTGCATTGTATAAAAAAAATTGTGTTGTATTTGTCAACACGATACTTGGACTTTATTTTTCCTCCTGAAATCCAGGTAGACTAACCTGCAGTACTGAACGAGCTTGATAAATTCAGTGATCATACTATTAATTCCATTTCACAGAGGTATTCAGAAAGTTACCTGACTAATCATAAAAATCTGACTTGCCACTTGCTAAATATTAAAGAAAAATATTCTCTGGGATGTTCAAACATCCCATGGCACTAACATAGGGTTAACTAGGAAATCTGAGTAAAATTTGACTGCTTATGTTTTCATAGAATTCTACTAAAGTCACTTCACATACTATTAAACACAAAGACCTGAGACAAGAAAAATAGATTTGTTTCGATACAGAATCCTAAAAATGGCTATGAGAATTGAAGCCGGATATTGTCAAGGGTAACTTTATCACAAATACAACTGCTACATATTATACATATTTTTTTCTGCCACATCATTATCTTGTCACATTAGTCATATCCTTCTGACCTATTTTGAATTAACATAATATCTTTTTTATTACTGTGACTGTGTTTTCTCACTTTCACATGAGTTTATCGTCATCTTGTTCCTTCATCGTACACACATGATCACAAAAACCGTGTTCTATCATTGACGTGACTTTTTGCTGTCAATCTTCTGATATATAAAAAAAAAGTTGGAGTAAAATGAGTGATAAAATAATAAGAGAAAATGCCCTCTTTGAATGGTAATAGTGAGATTAGGTATTTCCTTATATATAAGCAAATGTTCAGTATTCATTCACCAAACAGCATTGCTGTTTGTTTGTAATTTAGAAAATCTTAAAACAGGTTTTCAGGAAAATTGTCCACTGTTATCATTTTTTTCTAGTAGTGAGGAGGGGCTTTCCTCCTAACCTTTTGTTTGAAGTCATGTGGAACATCAATGTCTTAATTAGGTCAATAGATTCTTTTTGAGTTACATGCTATCAATTGTTGATAATTTTCAAGCAATGTGATTTTTGTTATTTGGTAAAATTCTTTGTGATTCTATAGCTTTACTCTATGAGATCTACTGAACAAAGAATTGTCCTCTTCAGAACCTACAATGTTTATTTGCTTGAAACCATTTTTAATCAGTGATCCAAGAGGCAACAATATTAAGATTGTTAAACTATCAGAAATATGCATGCAGTTTAAATAGAGTGTTTTTTGGATGAATAGTTTCCTCTGTCATCAGTTACATAACTGAGAAGATCATGTTGGTTAGGATAGAAAGATATAATAGTGACTATCAAGTTAACCTAATAATTTTGGAATAATACAATGTTCATTAAGATACCCATGCAACTAGTTGGGGTCTCATTTCTTTTGAGCACAGACAAATTTGAAAATAACATTTTCTATGTTATAGAATTATGTACAAGTAATAAGCAATAGTTGATTAACAGGAGAAAACAAATAAACCAGAATTTGACCTTGAAAAGTATTTCTCCTTAACAGCCAAGATATTGAGTAGTTTGTGTATAATAAACAGTGATAAGCTCAATCACTGATGCCTATTGCACATAGAAAAAAAAAAGGTTTACATATTTTTCTATCTGATACAAACAAAATTAGAAGTTGAAGTTCTAATAAAAACCGATAAGTTAAACTTGGGAATTAATCTCATATCAAACCGTGCCAAAGACATTATGAGGTTGGATCAAGGTCAGTAAACTGACATGTTCTTATTAGCTGACATTTGGTCTGAAATTTTCACTGTATAATGTTTAGTCTGTTATTAATATTCGCCATTGAATTAAGTGCATTAACAAAGATGGAGAAATGTACTCATTTTTACCCCAACAGACAATCCTTTGTGCTTATTTATAGTCATTAATGCTGAACATTCTTCTTCAACTTGTATTTTCAAATACGCTTCAGAAAGATCCAGCTAGAAAAACATTTTACCACCATTTAAATTCGCAAAAATTTCCTTTGGACTTGGTAATGGGTAGTTATGAGGTTCTAAACGTTGTCGAAAAATCAGCACAAACACAAATTTTATTATTATTTTTCTTTACATATGCATTCTAGTGGCACTGTCACCTTGTTTGGGGTGAAATGATTAAAAAATTTTTAAAAATTGCAATTTTTGTTTGAAATTTTGACAAAATATTGCAGCATTCAATAATTGTTTTTAGTGTAACATTTTAATCTTAGTTGTTTTCATAATAATGTTTTGGCTGATATGTAAACACTTGATGACGTGTGTCAATTGAAAAATAACACTGGAGATACAGATGTTAGTCACTCTGACACACAAATCCATGAATAATAAATATCTCTCTAATATAGTCTAGGAACTATATCTAATGTTTTGATCTTTAATAAAAAAAAAAAAGAAAAGAAAAAAACCCAAAGAGTCCAAAATACAAAAGATACAGTTTTATTTCCTCCAAAGACTATTTACAAATATAACAACGTTCATTTCAACTTTAAATTGCAGAACAATCCATAGGGTCATAATGTTATTGTTCAATTGTTAAGCTAAGTGTATTATTTAACAGATCTGTTCTTGATCATTGCTGTCTGAAATCCATGAAGATATACAGCTGTTTAGACACCAAAGTGACAGATTTACTTAGAATAAAGTTTATTTTTTTAATGAATAAATGAAAAAAAAAACAAAACAAAAAAAACACCCTATGTTTGGAAAAATAACTTGTTTATACAAAGATTATGAATGCCGAAAGATTTTCAGAACTGGAAAGCCCTTATGATTTATATTATTGAATCTGAAAAAGATGGTCAAATCAAGAAAATTAATCACAATATCAACAACTTGGTATGAGTTTTATTGAAAGAGCTAGAAAAAAATGCCAACTCAAAAAATAGTTTTATAAAAACAATCATAAATTTTTCATCAATAATGAAAAATAAATTTTTTTAAATATATACCAAAATTAAAATATATCTTTAAATAAGAAAAAAAAGCCCAATTATTAACAAAGGCAAAATATAAAATATTTAATATTTTCTTAAATTTTAAATTCTAAAAATATATCGAAGAAATAGGAATAAAAAGAATTTAAAAAAAAAAAATGAAAATGGAGTGTTTGAAAACTAATCTTTCAATAATTTCTCCTATGTAATGTTAAATTATTTTCCCATTCCTTATTTTTATTGTGAAGTTTAAAGATGTTGAGGTCCTAAAGATTTGGCATCCAAGCCTAAGTATTAGACAATTATTCCATTTGATGTTCCCCATAAATATACACATCCTTAAAAATAAGGACAGCAGCTCTACCCAAAATGACTCTATAAAAATAACAATGTGTGTTATGTCAAAGACTCATGAAAGCCCTAGCTGGCCATCTGTCAATTATAATTTGAGTCGACGAATATCCTCACTTCGGAAATCAATTCTGAAAGAAAAAGAACAAAATATCAGAGTTTATTTGAATATCTTTAAGGACACATTGTCAATTTTTTTACTATCTTTTCTTTCATCTTATTTTTGTTGCTTTTTTAATACTAGAGTTGATTTTACATTCCACATCCATTAAGTAAGCAATATGTAATAGAAAAACCAAAGAATTGACTCCAATCAAGATTTGTATCCACATCTCCATCTTTGGAAGCCTGTCTAACCAGGGCAGCATTTTACTGATTAGACTACAAATACCAATCAGGAGACAAAATACAAATTGAGTAAAGGAGGAATGCAAATTTGAATATAGTGAGAAGTGAACTTAAAGATTGTAGAATGAAAAAACAACCTCAAAGTTTAAAAAGAAATTAAAGATGAAAGAAAAAAAATAGTCAAAAATTAATAACTGGGTTTTTTTGAAAAATAAAAATATGCTGATATTGTAATAGGAAAAAATGCAATAAAAAAACTGTTAGCCTTTGGAAAGAAAAGTGTTAAAAATATGTTTGTCATAAGATATGGAGAAATATACAGCTGAAAAGGAAGCAGTCAAAAATAAATGACTGGTAATTTTTTCAGATGCCAATACAAAAGATAAATTGTAAGAGTATAGATATTTTAAAGTAGTAAAATTTGAAAACACCAAATTAGAATTACAATCAACATTTATCAAAATACCTTAAAGTTGCCAAAGTATTGTAAACATATTTGAAGTAACAAAGGAAAACAAAAGAGTGTGTGTGTTATTAATACAATGATAAAATTTGTCACTTAGCTGATTGATGTTACTTTCAGCACCCCAACTATAGAGTTTTGTGGACAGACTCTCCAGCAATCACTCTGCCCACTCATTTACTTACATCTTATTTATAAATAATTCATTTTAAATAATATTTTGGTGAAAATTGGTACACTTTTGGAAAGTTTAAAAGCTTGTGTCCTGAGCATCCACTTGTATGACAGTAAAACTGGGACACTGTATGCTGGACAGGAATGGAAACTCAATGTATCCTGAACATCCCGGGACAAGACAAAGTCCCCAAAGATACCATCCTTAAGGGGACTGGAAATCCCAGCATGTACACTCTTCTAAAGCAAAGATGCATGTGAATGTCATACAAATGGAGATAGGAAAGCAGAGAAAATAGTAAAAACATTATCTTTATGAGAGATCAAGGAACTTGGTCTGGCACTTGGTTCCAACAATGTAGGTTTAGTGTGTGTGTGTTCATTTATGGCCATACCATGTTGAGACACCAATTCTTATCCAATCACCAAAGTTAAGCAATGTTGAGCCTTATCAGTACCTAGATGGGTGACTGTTTCGGAATACCAGGTGCTGTAAGCTTGGATGTGCAGGTGTCATGTCACCCCAGTTAGGAGTAAATAACTAGCAGGACAGACAGGGACCTATAACCTTGGTTAGCAACCAGTTGAGGAGAAGGAAAATTATAAATCTAATCCAGCCCAGAGGGGGGGGGGTGGCAAAAGGTGGATGAGCTTTTCATAGGAGCCAACAGCCAGCTGGGAGATGGAGAAGTTCTATTCCAAAAAGCTAGCAATTCTAACATCATCAGACATGCAGCATACAGGATATAGTGCTATGATGGAGAGAGTGGCGCATTGTAGGGCACAGGCAATTAACCACTTTAAACAATTCACTTGTACAGGTTGTTCAGTAAAAATATATGACTGAACCCTCATCCATCATTCTAAACAAAAGAATCTTAAACGTTATTTTAGTGGATACCCATATCTGAGTAGACACTCCATTTATTTATTAAACAGTATATATTTTTTTTATTTTTGTCTATCAGCCTGAATCTTATTCATGCTGGTAGACTAAAATAAATATACTGTTTAATAAATAAATGGAATGTCTACTCAAATACAAGTATGCACTAAAAATAATGTCTAAGTAATAAAAATCTTTTGGATTAATAAATACAAATCCATCCCCTTTATATATTTTAATATATCTTATGTTTATACACTATTTTCTTTTTTAGATATAATTTATTTAAGTAAAAGCTCAGTTTTTTTTTTTTAATTAATTAGTACTAATTACATTTACTGGCCTGAATGTTCAAGATATTTCATAGAAAATGTGTGCTTCTCCAACAGTAATTGAACCTGTAACCCCAATGGGAACCATCATTTGATCTGATATGCTGTTAACCATTTAGCCGCAAAGAAGCATCTGGTTAGCAAAGTCTGAAATATTTGGCTGAATGGTTAACAGCACAGAAGATCAAATGATGTTTGGGATTACAGGTTTGATTTGAAAAAAAAAAAAAAAAAATTGCAAGAGTGTTCAGACAACAGAACTTTTACTTTTTATTCCTTTGTTACCATAAGTCAGAACAATCCATTCTACATCCTTATTCAAACATCTAATTCATACAGGAAGAGGCAAATCCTCTTCTTTAAAGTACACACCAGAAAACAGTAGCACACTGAAAAGTGGTGGTGACAAATAGACTTGTATAACACAGGCAAGTCAATGTTTTATAAGATTTTCTCCAATCATTTGTTTATTAGCAAATAAATTCACATTTCATTGAAATCAACATTATTTTAACTTCATATATTTGTCTGCATGGTTAATGATAGCTAAAATGTAGTATAACATTTTTCGATCTGCTGTTTGCTATTAGTTTCTGATTTGCATTACAAAGAAGAAACCTTGTATTCTCTTTCCAAATGGGTTTGCTCATCCGAAGAAGGACATAGAATAGATTAGCTGAGATGTTGTAGCAACCAAAAGAATATAGTCAATAGTTTAAATAACTCTTGGCTTGATAATGTCACTTTTCAAAATTACAGAAGATATCAAAGATGCATTTTTAATAAATTCAGTCAATAATTACCTCAATGCTAAAACCTGTCGAACTTCAGTTGGTGTTAAACGCCAAGTTAGAGGGCCTGAATTTGGACCCCAGTAATCAAGAATTTCTGTCACCTGTAAAAAAAAGATAAACAAAAATCATAGTTAAAATGTAGTGTAACAGTTGTTTGAATATTTTTAGTCAATTATTGTATTTTGTATTGACTAGTTTTAAAACAATGAAAGACGTGAGAATTCGCTTCAACATAGGAAAACAATGAACAGAGATTGGCTGATAAAAAAAAAAAGAAAAAAAAGAACCCTTTAATGCGTAAATAAAATAAGATTTACAAATCCCTAACATTAATATACTAAATATGTAAGATAATTGAATCAATAAGCTGATGTTGGGTTTAAAAGAAATCAGATAGAATTATAAAAGTCAGTGATGTTGACATGGACCAAATTAAGTTTAATAAAATGCACTTAACCTGAGTAATGGCAACTGATGAATCATTGACTGATACAAGCTGGCAACAACTGTAGAAAATATAGAGACATTTTATAATATCTGACTTCGTTTGTATAAGTCACAGTTTTTTTTTTTAATTATTACAATTCATTCCAATCTGAGTTTTTTTTTTAAGGCCCAAGAGCAACTCGGGGTTGAGGGTTATGAAGAGGCCAGTGTACAGTTTTCATTTTCCATCAATAATAAAGTGTCCAAAAGACATTATATATATATCTGTTTTTTTTTTATCATTGTTGAGAAAGAACACATATATCCAAAAATCCAATTTTTGACATGTCTCGTGCTTGTATTTATCTAATAACTGAATAAGATGCAATAAATATTTTTATTTCTCTCATCAGGCTACTATAACTACATTTTGTAATGAGCATACATGGGCAATCTTTTTCTGATTTTATATAAAGTGTATTTTGACAACAATAATTCTCTGAGACATGTTTGGTTAAATAATATGGACAAGTTCTGGTTATCAATTTACTATTATATATTATTAAAAATAAAATTCAGTTTTACCATTTATATGACATCACCTTGAGTGTCATGAAATTGGCTCCATTAAATCTGGGAACACCAGAATTAAAGAGAGCAGTTGCATAAAAAGACACAGAACACTCCTTGAAAATGAAGTAAGAATGTTAGTTTTTCAAAATTTTAAAATTCAAGAGACACTCAAACATTCATCAGGTGAACTGAAAAGTCTAGGTAAATTATGGAGGTTGCTAAGTGATATAATTTAATGTCTAATAAACAAGTGTGTAAATGATGATGTTGAATATTTTTACTTGTTTATAAATAGTTGTTTCAAAATAAAATCAGAGGATGGAATGTGTCAGCTAAGTTTTCCTCTTGTCTTTATTCAGCCGTCTAAACTGACTACCAGGAAATTTATGTCAGTTTTGTGACAAAATAAGTGGGTCAGCAGCAGGTCTGAAGAGTCACATGAGAGTGCTTAAGTACCAGATAAACTCAAAGAAAAATAGAAGTCTTTCATTTGTCATGTATGCAGGAAAGCCTGCAAAGGTGAAATGGGTCATTTCATTAACTTACAAGTTCACAATCAATCCAAAATTCAAGAGATGAAGAACTAATTAACACACACACAGATATATATCTCATAATTAAGTAATTCATTGAGTCTAGAAGAAACCTCAACAGAATGCAGAAAGCACTGAATAGGCATTTCGTCCTACATTTGGGACTCATCAGTAGTGCACATCCACTACCAAAAATTGAAGCCCAAACAGTTATGATAAGAGGCAAACGCCATACCAACTGTACCAATGGGCCTCGGTGACAAAGAGGTAATGAATTAAACTTGATATAGCACTGCTCAATGAGTTCCACCATGGAATATGTGATTGAGTGGTGCTATATCGAGTTTAATTCAGTGCTTTCTGCATTCTGCTGAGGTTTCTTCTAGACTTGATGAATTACTTAATTATGATTATTTCAAATCCTCCTAATTATATATATATATATATATATGAGACAACTTTGAAAACTTCTATCTTGATGGGTTTCACCAATGAACTGGTATCATTGGAAAAATATTTTTTTAAATATATATATTATATACTGTATTTTCTTGAGTATAATATGACCCCATGTTCTTGGGTCTCAAAACTTATTTGGGGGAAATGTGCTTTGTTGTAATATTAATTTTATCAAACATTATATTGCCTATTGCCTTTATTAATTTTTAAAAAATCAGATTCAGTGTATTTCCTGCCTTTGAGACAAAACATGTTCAATTACACTGATTCCCAAAGAACAAACATTGCCAACATATAAAATACCCTTTGTAAACAATTGTTATCAACACCTACCTACTTTGTGTCTTATTATCTATTGTGCTAATTGACTGTATTTGCAGTCTTGCTGTTTAAAATAAGAGGGTTTTTAAGCTGAGTAAAAATTTCTGAAAATGTGTACTTCTGTATACTACATCCTCCTGTTTTTTTTGCCTTTAATTTTCATTCAAAGTTTCTTATATTATACACAAGAGAATGTGGTATATATTTTTTAATAAATAATTATTTATAGAATTTTTTTTTGTATGTAACCCTTTTTATGTTACCAGAATATAATGAACTCTTCTGATGACAATAGAAATAGAAACTTTGTTATTTTCAAGTCAATAGAGATCTATAATTATTGAATGGTAAATAGAATGTTATTTGTTTAACTTTTTAGGAAATTTGGAATATAAACAATATGTAGAATAACAAGTTTTTCGATGGCTTATATGTACAATAGCAAAATTACTTACATTAGAGCCATCATTTTTTGATGGCAAGTGTGAACTAATATGCTAATAAATTTTGTATTTGGGATCATTTTGTTTTAATTTAGAATAGTATGTAAGTAAAGCGCATTTCAGGTTGCATGATAAAGAGCATTGTAAACATTCTGAAATAAAGCTAATGAAATGAATTAATAAAAAATATTAACTATCTGCAAATATATAAGAACTAAGAAAATATATACATACTCGCTCAAGGTTTAATATTGTTGCCATTTGTGTAAGACGAGCAAATTTATCTCTAATTGTCCATGTAGTTACAGATGTGAGGTAACTGGCTAATGCTCGCAATTCCTTGTCAAACTGTAAACCTCCCAGCTAGAATAAAGAAATAATTTTATTAAAAGATGGAGGTTGATCAACAGACAATGAATGGGTGAGCTAAAAAACAAAGAAGTTGATACAGTACTTCATCAATTATCTGGATACCTTGGGACATGGCTTAGAAAAATATGTTTCAATAATTGAATACCTCAATTATTAAAAAAGAATGAAGAAAAAGATCATTTTCTTAAAGATATTTAAAATTTATATCATCAAATAACATTTTTAAATGTTTTGTTTAAGTTTTCTTTTTCCAGTTTATTTCTTATGAATTGGTTGGCTGCTTCAGTTTAGCAGCATATCAACTTTTACATGTTATTTAATCCTGAAATCTAAATATTTTGTACATAATTTTATGCTTTCAACTACAAATATTTTATACATAATTTTATAATTTCATGGTAAAGGTATGCTTTTTTTTTAGATATATAATTTGTGGATCATCAAATATATTGTTAGTAATTTTACTATAAAAATGTATTTTTAGTTTTTTTTTTTAGTGTTGCATTGACTGTTATTTTGCTATAAAACTGTACTGTTGATTTTTGTTTTGGAGTTCACTATTAGGTGCTACCACCCCAGGTAGGGGTGGACCTGAGAACATCACCAGTTCATAGGTGGTTCAAGCCTTGCTGCCAGATGTAGTTTATTGTTGTACCCAGGATGATATTTTCTATGAAAAAAAAAAAAAAACCCAAAAAACCCAAAAAACTTTTGTCCATTTCCAGCTGGACAAGACTTTTCTTTTTTTTAAACTTCCGAACTGAATTAAATTAGATGTATTTGTAACACTAACCTTTCTAGCTTTCTTTTATCATTGAATTGGGAAATTTGCAATTTCAAAGCACCAGATCACAAAAAGTAAAACTACAATATGAGCTATCTCTTAAGTCAGGAAATGCTGCCATCAATCTTCATTTCAAGTATGGATAATGGAAAATTGAGGAATGGATAATCAAGGAAGTACTGCAAAATTAACCAAAAATATATTTAAAAAACAAAACAAAAAAAATGAGAAGAAAAGTGTAATAAGTTCATTAGATTTGTTATAATTTCTGAAATTAGCATCATCAGACAGGCATCTCCACTTCAGTTATTTTCCCACAGCGATAATATAGCTCCCCTGTGCCTTTTCTATAAACATTTTCATGGCAATTGTTCTGATGAGCTTTCCTCTTTGGTACCTTGACTTCACAAATTTTTAAGCACGATACTAGATTGGCAGCTAGGTCTCATCATTTTGCTGTTGAAATTGCTAAGATCTATGCTAACTTATTCTTCTCTTGCATTTCTTTCTTGCTAACATATATATATATATATATATATATATATATATATATATATATATATATATATATATATATATATATATAGTTTACGAAAAACTAGGTAATCCGTATGGGTAGACCCAAGGAGGATAAAATCCAGAGAGCTCAATGTAAATCAGAGCTAATAATTTAAATAAAAACAGACCACTTTAAGGTTCCATATAATAAATTATTTCACCACAGCCCCTTTAAAGGACAGTGGATCATCAGATTTTATTTCCAAAGGTTGAAACGAAAAATGAAAAGAAATTTACACATTTATGATGGGCAGTAATAATTAAATTAACGAAGTGAGGGAGTGAAGGGGGTAGAGAGACATGATTGAGTTAGATGTAACATTTCTCTTCTTTCAAATTTAAATTTTTAGAAGAAATCCAGACACTGACACATTAAATCTTTTAACGGAAGTTATATATTGATATTGGAGGGGGATAGGACAAAAAGGCATAAAGAGAAAGAGAGAGAAAGAGGATGTGATAAAGTGTCATTAACTTTCTTTGGAATGGACGCTGTTTTTTGCTTTACTTTGAGAGTTCATAAATATTATAATTTTTTATATAAGTTTAAATGTTTAAACAGTCTAAGGAATTTAATTATATGTTAGTTAAAGTTTTTTTAAAAACTTTATTACAAAAATTTTGGGGATTTAATATGAAATAGTCGATTAGAAAAATATTCATAGAATTTACATTACAACACTAAAAATTTTATTTTCAAATATAAGTTTACTTCTAGTTGTAATTGATTGTTAAGGTGATATCTCTATCAGTTTGAATTTTATTCATGAGTTCAATTAGCGACTATTTTTAGATTGGTAATTTCTCTTACTTAAAAATTAGTTTTAAGTTAATATGGAGTGATATTTGAATGTAATATTAGAGATCTTGTTCTATCATATATTGTAAACACATCCATGTAAATTTCATATACATACGTTCTTTTACATCTGCAGTCACTCATACAAGTACACATGTACCGATATACATGGGTAATTTCATGTATTAATACTTAAATATATCTTTTTAAATATTTCTGCATACTTACATATATATATATATAGGTGTGCCCTTAGAATTCCCTAAAAAAGCTTCTCTAAAAATATTAGGTAATGACTTTAGTATTCAATTATCAAATATCTAAATATTTTATCATTAATAATGATTATTAAAGGGTAATTCATTTAAATTAAAAAAAAAAAAATTCAACTTATTGTAAGTGGGGTAAAACATCAATAACATACCTGTAAGTCCTTTTTTTTAAAAACATTTTTTTGCACACACCCATACATATATACACACATCAGCACACACACATATATATATATCTACATATGCACACATACATATATATATATCTACATATGCACACATACATACATATATATATATATCTACATATGCACACATACATACATATATATATATATCTACATATGCACACATACATACATATATATATATATCTACATATGCACACATACATACATATATATATATATCTACATATGCACACATACATACATATATATATATATATATATCTACATATGCACACATACATACATATATATATATATATATATCTACATATGCACACAT
>OZ038478.1:63325170-63367670 GCA_964036315.1 Acanthosepion esculentum
CTTGTTGCTTGAAAACAGCCACAAAACAGAATTCTATGTTCAATATTGTGACCCCATGCTACTAATAAAAGTGTCTCGATTTTTCCACACTGCTATTTGCAGCAATGTTGGAACAAAAACAATGATAAATTATTTCTATCATTTTTGCTAATCAATCTTTAACAACTACTGAAGTGAATTATTGCCCTCTTCAATTAGAAATGCTATCTATTCTATTTGCTTGCAAACATTTCATTGTGAATGGACATCATTTCCTTGTTTATAATTGTCATGAGCCATTGAAAATTACTATAACTTTTTGCTAAAACACCACTTCAAATACAATTCTTTTTATTATAACATCAGAAATATGATCTTTAACATTGGTATCATCATCATCACCATCTTTTATATGCCATCTATTATATTCTTCATTTGTGAAGAGATTTCCCAATCTCTTAATACTTTGTTTAGTTTCTGAAAGTCATTTTTTGCTATTCCTTTTACCTTTAGATTTTTGTGTTCCACTTTCGATAGTCTGTTACTACACTCTGCAAATAGTTCTATTTCCGAAAGTGCATGATTTTGATGTCCTCAATGCAAAACTTACACCTTGGGGTGTCTCTTTTACTGACAATCATGCATTCTGACTTCTTAGAATTAATAGTTCATTGTTCTGGCTTCCTGTTTGCTTTGTCTAAGAGTTCTATCACTTTTCCTTGAGTCTGCTTATCAACACATTGCTATCTACTTATCTGTTGTTAATATTATGCCAGCTTCTAGTTCTCTTAAGATCATCTCGTTGTATAGGTTAAAGAAATCTGGTGAGAAAACACATCCTCATTTTATTCCTCTTTCTATTTTTGTATATTCACTAAACATGTCCTCTATGCACATGCAGATGACTCAAATATCTTTTTCTGAATAAAATTTTTCTTCTATTTCAAGTAGCTCTTCAGATCATACCCTATCAAATGCCTTTGATTAATCTATGAAATACATAGGTCTTTCTGCATTTGTATTATTTGCTCTGGTAGCATTTCTTATTCCATTGTTTTGAACAAAGTCACTATTCTTGACCTATTTTCAGTCTAATTATGCTATGAACTCTATTCATTAGAGTCCTAATAGTAAGTTTAGTTTTCTGGTTCATCAAGACGATTGTACTATGTAATTTGTGTTTATTTTTACTTGGTTTATTTGGCACTCTATTAAGATAGATCTGAAGTCATCCAGTATTTCACCTTTGTCATATATTTCATTTCTCATTTCAGTAGCCTTATTGATTGCAAACTTGGCTAAACCTGTCAGCATCTATATTACAGTCTCATCTGGTCCTGCTGCTTTGTCCTGTGCCATTTCAGCAAGTGCTGACCTAAGCTCTGATTTTAATACTACAAGTCCTTTCATGTAGTTATGTACTGTAGGTTTCTTTCCTCTGTTGTCATGGAAGAGTTTTTTAATGCATTTGTCCCATCTCTAAAATATCTTTTCTCTGCTATCATGATTGGTTCCTTTTTTACATTTTAAGCATCCTCCAGAGTCTGTCTATATTTCTGAGATGAGGTATTATGTACAGTATTTACATTAAACATGGCTCGTGGAACTAGAACAGTCTACCCCAGTGATCGAAATAAAGGGTTCGGTTTGAAATTCCAACCACCTGAAGAAGGTCGGCGCGTACAACGGCCGAAACGTTGTGACAAATATGGCGACAAAGATGAGGACAATAGTCCGACTAATGTAAATACTGTTTAAGCATCCTGTTGAAAAGCATGTTTTCTATCCTGTTATTTATCTTATGCATGCCGGCTTACAAGTCAACTAATCCAAGTTGTGGTACACTCAGCTAAACAGCATTGAGAAACAAATCAAAAATCTCTGACAAAGACAAGAAATTTTTTCTTTGTTCATTCAGTCATGTCCTCATTTTTCATCATAGATAAACATTTACAACATTTTGCAAAAGAAACTGTTAATGAACAAACATTCCATCATCCACAACATCAAATTGCTTTAAAATAACCTGAACACTGCTTTACCCCTGATCTATGTCTCAATCATTACTCCTACAGAGATAAACTCACTTAATAAAATAGACTATTACTTAAATCTCAATACATTATAGTACTATCTACTATAGGGCTGGAAATGTATAATACACCAGTTACATCAAGAAAATTAAATATTCAGCCAGGTAAGCTATTTTCTGGCTCAATATGAACTTCAGAATAAAAATAGCTACCCTTGTCAACAACACATTAATCAATATTGCAAACCAACTATAAGATTGATGCAGACTTTTAGCTTGTCTGGAAACAATACTGGTGAAGTTAGCTCTTTCCTTATATAGCATTTATTGACTGAACAGTTAGCATTACTACTGATTGAAATTTACAAAATCTTTTTCTTAAAACAGTTTTTCAGGAAAGTCTTATTTGATCTATCGCATCTGCAGGTATTGCCTCGCCATCCTCTACCACAATAATACTTCTGTTGATTTTGGTAGCCATAGCTATACATTACGTCCTCTGTCTGCACATGACTATTCTTATCTGAAGATTAAGCTCAGTTCACATCTGCTGGTTCAAACTTTATTTGATTGATTGCTGGAGAGGAAGTACTTACTAACCTCTCTGGTTTAACACTCATCATCTTTTTGATTGGAATCATCATTTCATTAAGTGCTATGCCATGAAAAGAAGCCATTATTAATTTTTCAGTTTTCTTCAAGGTTGGCTCTCTTCAGGGCTCTGTAAGACAAAACATCAAATAACTTAATTACATGCTCACAGAGTTGTTGAACCATGTTCATCAAATTCTGTATGGAGATCAGCAATGGGCATATTCTGTCACCTAGTATACTTTTAAATATTTCCATATACCATGAGAGCCACAGGATTAGTATCCACCTTGAATAGAGACTCCAGCTTTTGATAGAATAAATTCATTCCTTCCTCTGTATTTAGTTTATCAGGATCCATTTCTAGCACTGCTTCTCTAGCGTTATGAAATAAAACTCAAAAACACTGAGTCTCCATTTAAAATCCCTTTTGTGACCAGTCTTGCCTTGATTATAATTCCATCCTTCATCTCTTTAAGGTGTAAATCCATCTTGTAATTCTGTTTTGACCTGAATCTAGTATAACAGAATACACTTTGTTATCAACCTAGCTATGTAATTCATTTTTTTGTTTTCTTACTGCTTCAGCATATTCTACATTATTAACTGTTGAATTCTTTGCAGTTAGAAGTCTTTGAGAGATGTGGTTTCTGTTATTTGGTAAATTTGTTTGTGATTATGTAGCACCAAAACATGAAATCTGATGGAAAAATTGTCCTCTCTAAGACTTACATGGCTCATTTCCTTAAAATTATTTCTAATCACTGCTCCGAGAAAATGGTTGTTCCCAGCTGATAATTTAGACATTTAACATTGGATACCATGCATGACATTATAAGATTTTAAACTTGACAAGGCTATTTAAGAACATAGCTAGAGTTCTTAGGTTAGTGTTTTGGGTTTGTAGCAACTTTGGAAAGCACTACCTACTGCTATAGGTAGTAATTTACTTTGAAATTAGCACAATTTTCAACACTACTACACTATCATACACTTCTCTCAACACACAAATATTTCAAAACAGTTTATCTCTAAATTAGTAATTTACGTCCCAAGTACAATAGGTTTTCAACTGATTAAGACATTGTGATACAAATGTGTACAGTTAAGAAGTCTAGTAGAAAACCCAATTCAAATTGTACTGTGTAAGTCCTAAGGAAAAAGGAGGAAAAAGGAAGAAGAAGGAAAAAGGAAAAAGAAAGAAAAGGAAAAAGAAAGAAGAAGAAGGAAAAAGAAAGAAGAAAATGGAAAAAGAAGGAAAAAGAAGGAAGAAAAAGGAAAAAGGAGGAAAAAGGAAAAAGGAAGAAAAAGGAAGAAAAAGGAAAAAGGAAGAAAAAGGAAAAAGAAGGAAAAGGAAAAAGAAGGAAAAAGGAAAAAGAAGGAAAAAGGAAAAAGAAGGAAAAAGGAAAAAGAAGGAAAAAGGAAAAAGAAGGAAAAAGGAAAAAGAAGGAAAAAGGAAAAAGAAGGAAAAAGGAAAAAGAAGGAAAAAGGAAAAAGAAGGAAAAAGGAAAAAGAAGGAAAAAGGAAAAAGGAAAAAGAAGGAAAAAGGAAAAAGAAGGAAAAAGGAAAAAGAAGGAAAAAGGAAAAAGAAGGAAAAAGGAAAAAGAAGGAAAAAGGAAAAAGGAAAAAGAAGGAAAAAGGAAAAAGAAGGAAAAAGGAAAAAGAAGGAAAAAGGAAAAAGAAGGAAAAAGGAAAAAGAAGGAAAAAGAAGGAAAAAGGAAAAAGAAGGAAAAAGGAAAAAGAAGGAAAAAGGAAAAAGAAGGAAAAAGGAAAAAGAAGGAAAAAGGAAAAAGAAGGAAAAAGGAAAAAGAAGGAAAAAGGAAAAAGAAGGAAAAAGGAAAAAGAAGGAAAAAGAAGGAAAAAGGAAAAAGAAGGAAAAAGGAAAAAGAAGGAAAAAGGAAAAAGAAGGAAAAAGGAAAAAGAAGGAAAAAGGAAAAAGAAGGAAAAAGGAAAAAGAAGGAAGAAGGAAAAAGGAAAAAGAAGGAAAAAGGAAAAAGAAAGAAGGAAAAAGAAGGAAAAAAGAAACATGAAAAGAAAAAAAAGAAAAAGAAAAAATAGTAAAAAGTAGAAAAAAATGGAAAAAAGTGGAAAAAAAAAAGAAAATG
This sequence comes from Acanthosepion esculentum, assembly GCA_964036315.1. Taxonomy (NCBI): domain Eukaryota; kingdom Metazoa; phylum Mollusca; class Cephalopoda; order Sepiida; family Sepiidae; genus Acanthosepion; species Acanthosepion esculentum. Next base: position 63,329,878 of record OZ038478.1, read on the forward strand.
TGTGTTGGGGGAGGCAATGGTTGATATCTCACATTGTTAACTATTCAGCCAGCACCTAGTAACTGATATACCTTCACCAGCAGTCAAACATCTGAATTTCAAGCATAGTTTAGAATACAGACTAAGCAAAGGCTTTCGACAAGATACACCACAAGACTCTGCTGGAAATGTTCAGCAACCTTGATATATTTGGGAAAGATATCAGAATAATCAAGAATCTATACTGGCTGCAAACAGCATGCAAGCACATAGGGAGCGAGTTCAGTGAATAAACAAAAATAGAAAGGGGCATAAGGCAAGGATGCGTCTTCTCACCCGACCTGTTCAACCTATACCGCAATTCTGAGAGAATTGGAAACCCTACCTGGACTTAACGTTGACAGCCACCATCTTAACAACATAAGATATGCAGGAAGACACAATGCATGGTCATCAGTAAGAGGATGAGCCCGAAATGCAATTTGCAGGTTGGGAACACTAGAATCAAGCAGATGTGGAAGTTTGAATATCTGGGAAGCGTTTTGACAGAGGACAGTAAGTGCGACACTAAGATCCGTAGGCATATTGGGATAGCCAAGGATGCATTCCAAAAGCTGGGCAGAGCATTGCGAGATAGGATTTCTTTGTTACCAAACAAAAGAATACTGAGCTGTTACGTGACATCTGTCCTTTTTTACAGCAGTGAATGCTGGACGAATTCCTCAAGGATGAAGAAGAGACTCAAGGTGATGGAGATGTGGTTCTATAGAAGGATGTTAAGGATATCATGGACCGGGCATGTGAGCAACGATGAGGTCTTAGTGAGGATACAAACAAGGAGGAGGCTTATACTTAACATCAGGAAGAGCCAGCTGAAGTTTCTGGGATACATAATGAGGAAGGAGGTCCTGGAGAATCTGATACTCACGGGTTGAATAGAGAGAAAGAGAGACAAGGGAAAACAACGCATGACATTCATGGCGGGCTTGATCAGGTGGATGACAGACTGTGGCCTGGGGGAGGTAGCAGAGGGAAGGAACTTGTTGAGAGTTGCAAGGGATAGATGGAGGTGGAGAGTCACGACCGCCTACATCCTAAAAGGACATGGCACATAGAAAGAAAAAAAGTGATCAAATATTGCCAATATGATTGTATGGGGAAAAATGGTCATAACCTTAAAAAAAAACCCTTGACATGTACTGTTTGTATCTTGAGTATGAAAACCAATGTCTTTTACACAAAACAAGACTTAATGCATCTAAATAGATTTGAAAATATGTTTCAACCAAATTGAGCAGAAATATGACATCAACCAGCAATAGAAAAAGAGTGCAGAAAAGGTTCTCAGCCAGACCAACTTCCTAAAATTTGACCAAACAGAATTCTTTTAATCTCTTCTTGTTTGGGCTGAAAACTTAAGCATCCCTTCATATCATGTGAACCTGAACTTGTTCTAGAACCAAAACTTTGAACAAGATATAGTAGCAAACCACCCACATTCTCTCCATATTCCATCGGTGAGAAGTTCCATTGTAACAGCTTCTTCCTATGAACCACTGCTCTGTGGAACCAACTCCTAAGAGGATGTTTCCCCAATCACTACAATCTTAACCTGTTCAAGGCTAGGGTTAACCGTTATCTTCCACTCCAATCTGCACAAACTGCCTCCTAAAATAACCCCCTACCTTGATGGCCCCCAGGCCTTGTAAAGAGTGAACCTGACTAAAAAAAGAAAAAAAAAAGAAAGAAAAAGAGCTAGATGAGAAATACATTCATTTTGTTGGATATTATGAATATTAAACTGACAAAATAGAATTTGGATGAGATTTGATTATAAATGATTTGGGATTGAGGTGGATGTTATATATTGTATCTGCAATCGCTCCCTGCCTATACCTTTTACTACTTCTGGTAAAGAAAGATATCTGCATCTTCCTCATATGGCATTTTGTTAATTGCTACTTGTTAAACCGGAATGGTAGTTAAAAATTCATACATCATCTGATGACACAAAAAGAAAACTTTCATTGATGTTTGGAGTTTGCTTTGATTAATTACATGTCTTTTTGTTAAAATTTGGGCTCTAGCAAGATCCAATCATTTTCTAACAAGTAATATATAACACCATCAATCTATCAATTGATATTTTTTTTTAAAAATGAGTCTTCATTAAATGCAGCTCAGAAAATGGCTTCATAATCTTAATTTTGAACTGAACAGATCAAACACAAACACCAGATCATTAAATGTAAGCTAAATATGTTGATTCCTGAATCTGACTGACTTCCTATGATTAAGAAGTGGTAGTCTTTTTTTCATTAAAAATTATTTTTATTGTATGAGAAAAGAGATCAATATTTGATTCAGTTCAAATCATTTGAAATTTACCAAATACAGAAAAAGGTAGAAACATCATTGGTTGGTGTGTTATGTATGTAGGCATAAATATAGAAATGTTTTCAGACCAATTAACTTTACAAAAATCAGTATTCTGATGTTTGGTTTTTGAAATACTGTTTTTGACAAATGGGTCAGGCAGAGACTTTTTTCAGCTTCTCCACCACTCTGCACATTTGTATATATTACAAATTATATTAGTCAATCAGAATATATTTAGAAAGATGTGACTAATTTATAAAGAAATCAAATTGAAAATTATATAATACTCACTCTATTAAAAGTGGTTTTCAAAACAGCTTTTTCTAACTGTGTAGTAATTTCATTTGTCATTGTACCCACAAACTTGTCATAATTACTTACAGTGAAGGCAGCCTGAAATTAAAAAACAATATAAATTTCAATGTCAGTGAAATTTGTATTTCCTTTTAAGCAATCAAACCCTAGGTAAATATGAAGTTTTTTTAGTTTTTTTAATTTATTTCTGTAGATCTATTTTTCTTCATTTATGTGATTATGGAGGGAGAAAAACATCTCCAAAATTATTAGTGGTAAATAAACTAGTGATAGCCCAAATTTACGACATTTAAATTTGTCTCGTCAGCTTAAATTTATTTTCCATTTTAAAACCTAAAAAATCTCAACTATTTTCAAATTTCTGTAAACTACCAGAGATTGCATTCTTAAAACTTTAGCATATTTAGATACATCTTCTTTCTTTTTCATTATTTCACTCCAATGAAGGCTCTAAAGGCACTAAGACACAAGAGACTGAAGGAAACTGAGAAAATGTTGCTGAAGAGAAAAGGACAATAAAAAGAACAGTATTTAAGGAAAGAGCAAACTTAAATTTTCAAAGATCATAGCTGACAGGAAAACAAGCTGGAAAAGAATTCCATAGGCAAGTGTGAGAGAACAACAAATGAAAATAGAACTTATGCCTACACTTAACAATTTCAGCAATAAAATGATAAGACCCAGCTGCAAATCTAGGACTATGCTTAAATTCATGAAGTTGAGGTACCAAAGAGGAAAATTCATTGGAACAATTACTATGAAAGTATTTATAGAAAAGGCTCAGGGAAACAGTGTTGTGGTGGTGGGAAAGTGACTGAAGTAGAGATGCCAGTATGATGATGATGATGATTTCAGAAATTAAGACAGATCTAATGAACTTATTAGACTTCATCAGAATAATTGCTATAAAAATAGTTATAGAAAAGGCACAGGGAAGCTCAATGGCATAGCTTGAGTATACACCACTTGGGACAAAGTAATTGCTACCTGTGAGTTTGCCAGCCCTACCCACCTCATAAAAAATGTAACATATTGCACAGTGACACTTACCCTCAAACAAATTTCTGTCAAGAAAAATAACTGAAATTTATATAACAACCAAGATGTGTCTCCCCCACAGTGGTGTTACAGCATTAAAAGAATGCAGTCCGAATCTGTTAACAGGTTGTCAACAATGATAAAACAGCCATGAATCATATAAACATATGTACTTAAAGATACTTCAACTGTGGGTAGTGTCCCAACATTAAAAACACTTATTTCAAAACAGGCTTATACAGTAGACTCAAAAAGTACTGACTCCATAAAAGTATCACTTGTTTAGTATGACACAGTGAATCAACTTCCCTAGCAGTAAAATTAGCATATATATATATATATATATATATATATATATATATATATATATATATATATAAAAGATATAATTGTTCCAATTCATATCAGTGGAAAACAACTGAGAAGGCACAATGATTTAAGCTCCTGGAGGTGGACATCAGCCATGCTGATGGAAGGCAAAAATGGTTGTCTAAGATGATTACAAGTGAACAGTTCAATTTTGGAAGTATTAAAATTAACAAGCCATACACACGTGCAAAGTAAATCAAGAAAAGCTACAGCTGGATCCAATAATTCATGTCCCATGGATCAGTTGAAAATGGTGAAGAAATCTAAGCATTGAAGCTTAAAACACAACTGAATGCAGACCCGGTTATGTTACACATTTTGTGTAGCATTTTACACAGTTTAGAGTTCTACTACACTTGAAAATTTTTATTTACATTTTTTACTGCTACATATTTCAGCTATGCAGACTGATAGAATATGAACGTCATAAAAATTCTTGACTGCTGCACATTTCCTGTGAAGTATAATAGTTTTATTGAACAGAACTTGCAACAAAGACAAAGAGATCTTTTGTTGACATATTTTCTTTTTTGGATAAATTTTGCATCGCCCTTTCTACCAGAAATCCATACTTGATCTTTACAGCATCTTTATGCATGTTTGGGTTTGACCAAATTCTTACAAATTCATTCACTTTGGAAAATGTAATTATCTTTAACATGCTCTTTCTTTATAAAACTTCTTAACAGTTTTCATGATCATGTTAAAAAGATCATCTGCATGGAAAGGAAGCAATGGTCTATTTTTGATATTTTATCAGAAATGGTTCAATGTCTTTTGAAAAAGTTTCACTAGAAATAAAAAGTCATTCATGTCCGAAAGTTTTTGTTTTGTTTTTTGCACAGTGCAGTTGGCTTTTCGCTTTGAACCATTTGTGAATGGTGCTAAACAGTTCTGATATTCTTTTTTTTAATAACCAAACATCACTGAAAACACAATCACCTTTACCAAAAATGGAAATACTGAGGCATATGAGTAACAGTTTTGGTTATATATATGCTCTGCACACAAGGCATAAATACAAAAGTAAAAGGGACAGGGTTGCCAGATTGAAATTTTAATTTAATATAAAGCCAAGCAATAAAAGCCAAATAAGTTTTAATATATTTCATCATTTTTTGACACAACAAAAGCTAGAGATACAGGTCATTGTTAGCCTGCAAACTTTAAAAATAATATTCTATGTATTTTCTATCCTATTTGAAGGCATCAAAGGCACATTTTCTATTCTATCATCCATCCCCATCTACATTTTCTTTCACTCAAATGTGATTCTCAAATTTGTTACTTTTGGCAACAATTTAGACAAATGCAGTTTACACAGAGACATGCACTGATAGGACACACAAAGTACTTTTATTTTTTCAGAACTTTTACAGGACATTTTAATTTTGAAATTGACATATCCTCCAGTTGTTCAAATTTCAAAAAACACTGAAATTTTTTGAGATTCTATTAAAATGTATTTTATTACTGTAAAATAACTTATTCTCCTTTCAACTACAAATTAAATGAGTGTCAATTAATTTATCTTTGATGGAGATGTTTACTTGTCTCTGATGCCTTATCTTTGCTTTTCCTCTTTTCTTGTTGAGTGAGGGTAGCAGCTAGAAGAAGATACACCTTTATATTCTTTCTGATCACCTAGATGAGAAAATACAGAAGTAACTATGAGGTCATGAACTTGTTCTAATGAAGGAAAACGTTTGAAATAATTGCCAAATATTACTGACGACTAAAAAAAACATTTTTCTTAAAAACTATTTTAGCTTGTAAAAAAGCCAGGTTTCTTGGATTTAGCATTTTGACTTTCATGAATTGAGAAAAAGGCTGTGTGGGCAGCCCAATTTAGAAAATTCCAAGACTTTTCAAGGTTTCCAGGACCTGTACAAACCCTGTATATAGAAAGATCTAGAAAAATGGCCATTCAAGAAAACCTACATTTCACAATTTGATCAGAAAAACTGTACCAAATCAAAAATTCAACTGCAAACACCATATTCCTTCAACTTGTGAAGAAGACCAGCATGCCAAATGCCTTTAAGATATCTAAAGCAATCGCTTAAGCTTCACTATTCGTATCTAAACATTGATACTCTTTCAGCAATAATGATTGACACATTGCCAGTTAATCTTGAGAAGTGAAAGCCATATTGTCTGACAGAAGACATTGTGAGGTGAAATTTAGAACTGATTAGAGCCTCTAATACATTGCTGAAAAGAGGTAAAAGATTAATAGCTTGATAGTTCAAAGGATCAAACAGTTTGACAGAGTTCTTAATTAGAGAAGAGGATTTTCAACAAACTTGAAAGCAAGTATGAGGAGGACAATTATCGTAGAGCTTAAATAAAAGAGGAGCCATTTCATGAGCACATTTCTTTAAGACAGCTGCAGGAATACCATTGAGACTACATACTTTATGGGGACCAAGTTTAAAAAGGACTGCAGAAACCATGCATTGAGTTATATGTATATCATACAGTAGAGACTCAGTTTGAAATGGAAAGATAGGCAAACATACTCCAGGTTATTCAAGAGTAGAATTGAAAGAAAATCTACAAGCAAAGCATTCCTCTAAGATGATAACACTTCAAATTGAGTGAAAAGAGGAAAGATTGAGGACTTACCCTTATTTAATACACTATTACAGAGCTGCCAGTAGTCACAAGGACCAAATGTATGTTATAGAACGAGGCACCATATAGCCTGAGTGAGTAAAGACAGCCTCATTGAGGACATGTTTGCAATTATTATGAGCACTTACAAAAGGTTTCACAGCTATGACATTGAGCAGGCAGGTGTGAACCAAGATTGAGGTTATACCTGGCATTTCCAAGATGACACAAAAGCATCAATGTCAGTTTTCACCCAAGAAGAAACCTCAGGGGCACAATTTTTGATAGGAAGATTTAAAAATTTCAGAATTGTGAAGAAAATCACAAAATGAATTCCAATCGATATGCTGGTAACAAAGTAGTGTTGTGAATAAAGGGTTCATGTCAAATAAGTGAATGAAAAGAAATATCAACAGACCCTACAGCATGATCCAAATTTTCAAGAGGACAGAGTTGTAATACTTGACAAGAGCCAGGAGAGGAGGTATGGTACAAATCGAGTAGAGAAGCATGTTGATCATATTAGAGAAATAAGTAGGGAAATCTGATTGAGAGATTGCGGAAGTGAAAAAAAACAAAAAAAAAAAACTGAAAGTCTGAATACATAGCATTAGGGTGATTAAGGCACTTGATAGGATGAACATTAAAATCACCAAAGATGTTTGTAGATGAATGTAGAGAGGGAGCCATTTCTATATTGTCAGATATTGGGTCTAGTATGCTACAGTCTTGAGAAGATCAATAAAGGAAAAAGAGATAGCTAACAGTGCAATAATGAAAGTCAAAAGCACATGAAAGAATCATCTGGGGACTGAAGAGACGATTCCTTTACCACTACTTTCAACAAAGAGGGAGATAGTCTGGAACAGAGAATTCACTGGTAGAGATAAAAGAGTTTAAATTAGTTTTGCAAAGTGCCAAGATATCCGGGAAATGTTTAAAAGAGAAAATATTCTACACTACAAAAATTGGTATGAATACCATGAATATTGGAGAAAGAAAGGTTGAGGGGCTTAGGCAAATTTTTGCTTACTGGTTTAATATCTTTCAACAATCTCTCTTGTCATTTATTAATCACAGGGTGAACATTATACAATGAAAATTTTAGATTAAAATTCTGTTTTTTTATTTTTTTTACAATTTGGCTGAAGCATTCTCTAGCACTGACATAAATATGCTTTCCAGTAGAAAGTCTTACAAATATTTAGTGTTTTAAAGTTAAATTTATCAAAACTTTTAATGTTATTCACCTTGAAGTTTCCAAGCATTCCATCCAAATTCATAATGAAGTTTTGAACCCATGGATCATTGGCTTCATAATTTGAAAATTCCTCCTATAAAAAAACAAAGTCATGAGTCATTAACTTGCATCTGAAAAAGTGTGATGAAATTATAAATTCAGCAAGATTTATTAGATTTCCAATAGAATTAAATGATTATTTTGTTCAGATTATTATAAATATACATTATAGGAAAAAATCAGAACCAAGAGCTTTTCACAGATGTATTATTGCAAATCTGATATTCATTCTTTATGAGTACAATTATATCTTATGAAAATGGAAGAAAAACTGAATTTAAAATAGGTATTTTCTAAAGGGCTGAGTCTGTAGCAACAAACAACCTCAGAAGGATCAGGAGATATACTGGACACCAATCAACTGATTAATCGATCTGAGAAAAATCCAAATTGTGATTAGTGTGCATCCTTGTGATTACTTTGTGCATTCAAACTGGATTGCCAGATCAGATGTGTAATGGATTTTGCAAGAAAAAAAGACAAATGAAACATTTACTTTCTCACAGCAGGATGTGCTGTTAATGCACCATAAGATTTTAAAAATTAGGTAATTATTTTACCAATGAATTTACAGCTCAACAGATTTGCTGAAGCAATTTTCATCTTTGTCAAATTTTTCATCTTTGTCACTTTTTATAACAAAACTTGTCATTTTTTCATTCTATGACTGTTAGTCTGGATGGAAATAAAGAATAAACTTCTGATGAGATTTGAATTTGTATCCTCTATCTTTGAGAGTCTGATTAGGACAGCAGCTACAGAACCCAATGAACAGATGTCATTCAAATTTAATTATACACCTGCATTCTTCTTTATACAACTGGCCATGCTATATTGTTTCTTATATATAGAAATAGTAGATATAATATCATTAAACTGTCCAAATTTCTTATATGAATCATTATCCTTACTTGTCTTCTTTTTTTTTTGTTTATTTCAACATTCAGGCAATCTGACATTTTGCAAATGGAAGCTACACTGCTCATCTTTTACTTAGAATTTATTAGAATTATTAAGTAAATAACTTTATGATTGTACAATATAAAAAAAGCCATTGAGCTAAAATGCAAAAAATATATGAAACTAGTAGAAAAATGATTATTTTTTATTTCTTTTATTGAATATCAATTTCTTGGGTTGAAAAATTAAAAAAAAAAAAAAAAATTTATAAAGTTTTAGAAACAGAACACATGTAATACTTGCCTCAGTTATATTGTGATTTGTAGATAAAAGTGCATCAACCAAGGGCTTAACGCGAGGTTTGATTGCACTAGAACTGAGCTGAGAAAATCCAAAATCAACAACATCTTTGAATCTTGCTGATACAGCTCCAAGATCAGCTAAGCAAGACTAAAACAAGAATGTATATAGGGAAAAATACATTAAAAATTGCTATAAAGTTTTATGTCTATATGCTGCAAAACTGCATAAAAATATTGAACTGTTGAAGAGTTACTATTTTAATATTCTGCCGTATTAATCATAAAAGAAGAAATACGTTTCAAAATATAATAAAAGAAAGAGACACACAAACAAATGCAGATATAATCTATTTAACACTTTCACTGCTGTGGATGCATTCATGTCTTTACAAATCTTACATTGCCTGCTGTCAATATTATATCTATCTTATTATAAATGTTATTTTTAGTGGATACATGTATCTGAATTGCTATCCCTATTTTTTCATTTTCTTGAACAGTGAAACTGATAGCAACCTACCAAATTGAGAAATCCTACTAAAATCTAGGCTGGTTGTTTCACTGATTAAGAAAATAAAAAAAAAAAAAAAAATGGATAGCAACTCAGACACTTGTACCCACTAAAAATAATGTTTATAGTAATAAGAAATAATGTTGGATAAAAAATACATTCAAATATATATGTGTGTGTGTGTGTGTGTGAGAAATTTTACATATATGTGTGTGTACACATTTTCAAGACTGTGAAACGTCAGCCCTCTAGTATTTGAGTTATAGCCTAACTAGTGTTTAGTGCTCTTTCCAAACCACCATAGACATATAATAGCTAGTAATATAACCTACTTTGTGATGCATTTTTATTACATTGTGCATTGGGGGTGTCATTTAGCTTAGTTTGTACTGCACAGTATCCAATCAAAGCCAAAATGGTCACACTCATGAGAAATTGTCACTAGTGTATTTATAGTTATTTCCAGTGAATGGTACTTTCCTATTTTCCCCTCAAAATGGGCCAGCACAGCCAGGCAACAATGATATAATAATTCAGCAGCAAAAGCATTAATAAATTATTCAGTTTATGCTAGTTTTTTTAAAATTTCAAAACAGTTTAATATTGTAATCCCAAAGAAAAAAAAAAGTTTAACTGCAGACATTTTTGTATTCATCACTGAACTTTAAGATACTTTAGAAATTATCCTCAAAATATTCTAATTTCAAGTTATAAAAAAAAGAAAAGCTTTTAGTTCACCATTATTTATAATTCTAAAAAGTTATTTAAAATTTCATTCCCAAATTAAACATTTGCTATCATATTATGTTGTAATCTAACATGAAATTTAAAATCAGTGATGAATTATATGAAATAATTATTCAAATGCAATGAAAAGAGAATATATTTAATAATGCTCACTCACCTCAAGTTTAGCTTTGTTCTGATCATTACATTGGCTGAACAATTGGGAAACTTCATCCTGAGAGAGAGAGAGAGATAAATATTGAAAATATATTTTCAAAATAATATCCAAAATATATCAAACACTTTAAAAATTAATTCAAATTTAATCAAATTATTGGATTCACTCTTTGTTCTCTGGATTTTCTACATGATATTTTGAAGCTTATAAGACATGCTTGGAATTTAGCATGAAATAAAAAGATAAATAAAAACTAAAAATATGTTGAAATAAATAAAACTCAGAGAAATTTTCTTGAGCCTGCCCCAGACCCCACTAATGGAGGGAGATTTCTAGATCCCAAGCAGGACACAAGATAGTTTTGGGAGGGGGTGGAAGAGAAAAAGAAAGAAGCATCTTATATATATTGTTAAATAAAGGGTGCTGCAGAAATACCTCCCACATAATGGTAAGAAATTAACTAGATTAAAACACCATTGCCACTAATGCCTTACAGTTATTAGGGAGATATTTCTACCCTAGTCCACCCTGTATAATAATCACCTTTGAAGTTCACAATATCAATAAAATATTATTTCCCAATCTTCAATTTATATTAATCTTAAAAAAGTAAATCCATACCTCTAAACTACTTTGAAGAGACTTGATATAATCACAGCTAGCTTCTGCATTATTCAATGTCACCTACAACAAAAAAATTCCAATGTGACAAATGACAGCAAAGTAAAGACAAAATTATTACAAAATAATAAAATCAACTATTTAAAGTTTATATAAAAATAGCAAAGAGAAAATAGAAGCAACAAAATAAAAATAACTTATTCTTCAACTTAGACTAATAGCTTTCAACAAGAGTTGAACTCACATCCTTTATCAAATGTCATTACATCATTATTTCTGCTCATTAATTTGTTTTATGGCATATCAACCCTTCATGGGTTATTTAACAATGTACTTAACATTAAAAATTTGGATTTTATATTGGTTAAAAATGTTAAAATTAAGATTTTGTGTTATTTTTGGATTTAAAGTTAATTTTTTTTTTATATAGATGAAAATTTCCAATGTTTTGTTTTAAATGTTTGATAAATATGTAACATCATTTTTTCTATGCATATATAAATTATGTGTATATAGATTTCAAAAGTATATATTTTTTAAAGGTTCAACCTCTTGTAAAGATTGTAAAATGCTACTTGGTTTGATATTGCCAGAAAGCCAGTTGAAGTCAACAGATTCTATCAGTATATGCTTTACCTACTGTCTTTCTAGAAATGTCATAAACATTGTGACTTCTTTATTTCTGAATCATGTTGCTGATTTAATGGTTGGAGAATGCATGCCAAAATAATAAGCAACAAAAATAAGATGCAAGATAAACTAGTTTGAAATTAATAATGAAAATGCTATGTCCAAGAAATCTGAACAAAAGTAATGTACATATATAAAATGCAATGTACTCACATATATTTTATTTGTGTTTAATAATTTTGACTAACTGCACAGATAATACAGTCGGATTTTATGCAGAATTTCCAAGCCATACATAAATAATCCTATTTTTTTTTTTACAAGTACTATGATAAATTTCTAATTAACTCGAGAGAAAAAGGATTTGTCTCAGGTGTATAAGAAAATATTTGTTAGATACAGCAAAAAAGCCATATTTATATAACAGCTAGTGAAGAATAATGTGCTAACTATTGCTCTATGTCAGAGTGCTCATTATTTTAATATATATATTTATATATATATATATATATTTAGTAATGATACAATATGGTAATCTGTATGGAATTTCCAGGACGATATAGATCCCGGGAGAGCTCTATGTCAAAAGACTGAGCAAAATGTGTTAATGTAGAGAAAATCACCTCAGCCCACAATAGTAAACTACTAAATAAATTTCATAACAGTGAAGTAATGGATATTAACCCCACATGCAATTGCAGGACAACTGAGTGTCCTGTTAGCAGTAAATGCAGGTCTAACATGGTATATGAAGCAACGATTTTTCCCTGAAGAAAATGTAGACCTGAAGAAGACCTATATTGGAATATCTGTGAGAGACTGGAAGCAATGCTTATGTAATCACAGACACCACTCCAGCAATAGGTCTCTCAAAAACCAAACAGCTTTATTCAGACATTATTGGGATCTTATTTGACAAAGGACTCACACCACAACTGGAGGGAAATTCATATCCAGAGCTCAAACTCCTAAGAATTCAGGGACTGTTGTAACCTTTGTCTGCCAGAGAAAATACTTATAATTAAATATAAAAACAAAGAGAATTTACTTAACATTTGATGTGAACTCAAATCAAAATGCAGACACAAACACCGCCTTAAAAAAATAGAAAAGTACCCTTTCTCCTGGATTATATAAATTCCTATCTATATCTACATTGCTCTAATGTAGTATATGTTCAAATAGAAATATTTATTGCAATCTGACATTTATGGTTGTGATGTGTGTGTGTGTTTATATATGGGCATATTTTGGGTTTCTTGATACATATAGGTGAGCTTGTGAGAATATTGTGTTTAGAGAAAAATACATGGATGTATGTGCATATATGTATCCATATATATGTGTGTGTGTGTGTGTGTGTGTGTATATATATATATATATATATATATATATATATATATATATATATATATATATATATATATATATATATGTATTATACACACACATACACAAATACACAATGCAACTGGATATGTCTGTCCAAGGCAGGTCTGCTCAGTCACCAGAAATCAGTCTCTTGCATAAGATTTTGTAATGGCATGCTTTGAATGCCCGACCTGCACCAGTGTGTGTAAGTCCAGGTTGGGCCTGACAAGGCATATAAAAAGACACATTGGAAGTGATGATGTTCAAAGTCAACTTCCACCACCTGGAGATGATTTGACATGCCATATATGTAACAAGAAATGCAGATCGATGACTGGCTTTATGAGCCACTGTCGTTCACATAACAAATGAATGCAGTGTTGTGTTTAACTGATGGACTGGACATGTCAGTGATGGTCATACTCGCTTTGTGAGTCAACAGCCACTATACTAGATGTGTATATGAACAGATGAAAACTGATAGGGTTATTGATCTGTAATTTGTGCTTAAACTAGATATATACATGTAAGGATGTATATATGAGAATATGCAAATATATGGTGCAAACTGAAATTATTGTTAGCCATGCATGTTGTTTATTTATGTTTTTTATTATGTTGTTTATTTTTTATTATGTTGTTTATTATGTTGTTTATTTTTTATTATGTTGTTTACTTCTTTATACTAGTGATATGTCCATTATGACTATCCTTATTGCAGTGTATGTATTATGGGTGAAGAAAGAATATATGTATGTGCGTATATATACATTTTTTAATCAAGTTGAATGCTACACGGTAATCAGGTTAAATGAGCCTCCTTTAAATTAACGTGGAATACATCTTTAACTAATCCCATAAACTTAATAAATGTACACTAGGGGATTAACCCTGATCTAACTTTACCTTAGGTTAAAGTACATTCATATCCTGCTAAATATTAATAAATACATTTAAGATATAAAAGTTCAAGACTAAGTATATATCCTTTATAGATATATTTCTCTGAATATAATTAATAATAATTTAATTTAAATTTCTTGGTTAATTATATAAAAAGCTCATGAAAGTTTTTTTCACTAATTTCAACATCTTTAAAAATGTTCTCTTTTAATATTATTTACAAATAATTTGTTGAATAAAATATATCATAATTGAAATTTTGTCGTTGACAGAAATAGACAGGATTATTTCTGATTCACACATTAAGCCCTTCCACCATCCTCAAATGACAAGCAATATCTCTTGATTTTAACCCGGAATAATCTTTTTCCATTTCATTTGTGATTTGTTTGTTGGTCTTGAGGATTGAGAGCTGTTTTTTTTTTTTTTAGAGCTCTCATGAAATAAAAATTATTACCTATGGGATTTTAAGTGTTTGATATTCTTTAATAATAATAATAAATATATATATATATATATATATATATATATATATATAATTTGTACATTAAAAATACTTATTTAATTTCATGATAATGGAAGGAATAGATAAAACCACAAAGTTTAACTTCATCTACCATAATCAATAAATCTCTTCACAACACATCTGTTTATCTTTCTAGATGAATCTATGAATATTTTTTTTATCATCTTTATAGATGATGCCAAGTTAACTTGTCCATACAGCAAAGTTGATCAAATATAAACATTTTCAAGATCCATATGTGAAAGAGTTAATCCAGAAAATTATGACAGTGATCTACTAAAAATTAATAAATACATTGCAGGAGAGAGAGAAAAAAAAAAGGAAAAAGTGTTTGTAGTAATCACATAGAATTAGTTGTGTGTTTGGGCCTCTTTATACATTCACCAACCATCAATAGTAACTTTTTGGAGTTCTTTCATCTCCAAGATTCTATGACATAATACAACTTATATTTTGTATAAAGAAGTGATAAATGGTGCTTATTTTGTGATACCAATATATCTTATAAAATTCTTTAATATTCTTCAGAATATGTTTTGATTTAATGTGATCAAAATCACTTATAATAAAATGCTAGTAATCATTTAAAATCTTTTTCAACTCTGTTAAATCATAGAAGAAGAAAAGGACAGTGATACAAGAAAACTGAACAAAGTAAAGTTTTCTTTCCCAATAGGAATTAAACATAGTCACTATTATTGCGATTATTTAAAAACAATACTTACCAAGAATGTTGTTTTTGCTTTCTCTGTATCAGAACTCAATTTCCCTTGCTGGAAACTTGACTGCATAATGTTATAAGCCTGGGTCAAGTCAAACCCTGATGGAAAACCAGGTCGCAGCTTAGCATAAAGTGTTTCTCGGAAATTTTGTTCTAATATTGTGCAACAGTGGTTCAACATGGCACACACACCATCCACACTGGAACTGGAAATCGCTCTTCTGTAGAACACGAAGAAAAAGAACCACCAATTCAAAATATTGGATCAAGGTAAAATATAAAATATTTTATGTTTTAGTTATTGAACTTATTCTTTTTCTTACTTTTATTGTAACCATGTTTTGGTCTATTATTCTTCAGCTTTCATTCAGTGTATAATCTGTAAGGAAAGAGAAGTAAATTTGCCAGCTATATCTGTAAAATAGAGATTTACTTCCTTATGAGCTGAAAAAGCCAGTAGAATGATAATGTTAACTGTTTCCTTATAAGGGAACATTTGGCATTCATTGACTGAGCAACCAGTGCTACTTGAGTTAGGCTTTTTTTCACTCCTTGGTGATCAGGCTGGAATCAAAGTGTAGTATCTGTTCTCATCTCTAATATTAATATTAGCCATTTACTTATAAGAAAACATTTGAGTGAGCTTTACAGTATTGATGGGGGTTTCCTTCCTAATATTTTGTTTGAAAGTTCTCAAGTGATTTCAATTATTTGGTACAGTTTTTGTTTGTGATTCTGTAGTACCAGTCACCAAGGTTTGAAGGAGGATAGTCTTTACTAAAACCTCCATTATCTCATGTTCTCAATGACATTTTTAAACACTGAAGGGATCAGCCAAAATGGAATAGTAATAAAAGTAACACAAAGAATGGCTTCAATAATCTGAACAACTCTTGTAATGATTCCTCTCATAATTAAAATCATTAGGAAGATACATTATTAGAATATCAGTTCCACTAGTTCAGACCTTTACAGCTAAAACCTACCATGCCATGTATACAGAGTCAACTCATCCTAACTCCCTTCATATTCAATCGATATTCAGATAGCTTTTTCCCAAATACTACTACTTTGTGGAACAGACTTCAAAGAAGACGCTTCCTTGATTGCAACACTGATAACCTCTTAAAATCTAGAGTCAAACATTATCTTTCCTACATATCCTCCTAAACTACACTTCTCATTCAATAACCTGGGTGGGTCTTATATTGGGTGAACAACAGTTAAAAAAAAAAAATCATATGTTAGGAAATTACAAATAAATCATGTTTGAGATTGGCATATCTACTTTCATTGTAATATATTCCAAGGACAATTGAAAACATAAGATTCTTGTACAATAACACTATATGGATCATGAAATCTAAACATTGGTCATTGGTCAATCTAACCATTGGTCATGAAGATGAAGAAAATTAATAACAAATAAAAGTTTGTGCAAAAATCAACAGCTACTGAAAATGTAATTTTGTACAATGACAGAAATTTCTCATTAAAATAGTACACTATTATTCAAACATAGTGTCTATTACACAAAAACAAATGTATTCTCCAAATTAAAAATTTGCATTTGTTTGTAATTTACAGAATAAGTTATTACCTCACAGATTTTTTGACAATAAAAAAAGAATCATCAACCATACTGGAATAAATAGAATTCTCTTCAATTGTGTCCATAGTGACTGCCTGAAATGAATTAAAACAATAATCATATAAATATATAGAAGTTTAATGAATAAACCATTAAAAGTATGCTCATTATTTACATTATTCGAACTATTGTCCTCATCTTTGTCACCATATTTATCACAACATTTCAGCCGTTGTATGCTCCGGCCTTCTTCAGGTGGTTGGAATGTCAAACTGAATCCTTTATTTCGCTCACTGGGGTAGACTGTTCTAGTTCCATGTGCCATGTTTAATGGATGTCGGTTATCAGTTATCTCCTGTTAATTTCCCTCTGAAAGTTCTCCACTGCCTTAGCCAGGTATTGGCACTGTTTGGGTCCTGTCACTGGATCTAACTAACGCCTTTATCCACTGTGCCATGTGTCCTTGAGGACATCTGTGTATGAATTTCTGGGTATTATAAACCTAATGTCTTCAGCAACCATGTTTTTAACCGGTGCTAATATAACAATTTTTGCTGTTATCGCTGCATGCTTTTACCAAAGCTCATATTGCAATTTTTGTTGTTATTATCGCTTTTCTCTTGCACTCCTTATTACTGGCTCCCATATTGTGTTCATTTCTATACTTGGTTGGCTCAGGAAATTTTTGTGGCCTAGCATATGTGCTGATGCCTTAAGTTCACAAATTTTCCAATGGTGTTATTCATCTATCATATGTGGAACTAGAATAGTCTACTCCAGTGAGTGAAATAAAGGGTTCAGTTTGACATTCCAACCACCTGAAGAAGGCCGGAGTGTACAACAGCCGAAACATTGTGATAAATATGGCGACAAAGATGAGGACAATAGCCTGAATAAAGTATATAATGTATGTAATATAAATAATAGAAATATAGACAGATACTAAAAGTATGCTATTATTCATGTCATAGCTTAGGAGAAATGCCAAGCTCATTTGTAAGAGGCCAGAAGACAATAGAAAAAGCTATTGACAAGCAGCAATGTTTTGTGGTTATAGCAACGAAAAGAGGAACAATGAACATGTACAAAGTAAAGAAATAACAGTTGATTAAAATAGCAAATGGATTTAAATAAAGCCCACTTTAATTATCTGGTATCAAAAACTTGGCCAGTCTTAATACAAAATAAGTGATATTTGTGATATTTTTATCTATTACACAAATTCTCCTCCTATGCAAAACAGACTATTAAAGAGTCTAAATTTTGTTTGTGGCAACCAACTTTATATTTTTCCAGACTGATAGGCTAATATCATATATATATATATATATATATATATATATATAGTAATAAAAATGTTATTGGTCAGAGTTTAATTAGACCAGAAAATAGTAGTATTAAAAAGTGATCAATACACATATAAAAAGATAAAAATTTAACATGTAGAGCTTTTAAGTATAAAAAATTAGGAGGTCAGCTGATTCCACTACCTTGATTTCAACCTTTCAGTATCTTCAGGCAATTTCAGTCAATTGATTCCTTCAAGTTGAGGAAAAGAAAAAAGAAAATTTGGTTTAACCCCACTTTTAATTTAGAAGTCATGTATAAAATAGGGAAAATATTTTTCAAATTACTTAATAAAACACTTCCCCCAAAATTACGTATAATATAAAATATTTAATAAAAACAGCTAAGTCACAGCTGTACTAGTAATTTAGAAACCACAATAAAAAGACAAAATGCCAGGAATTTCAAAAGTAACATGCAAAAAAACATTGTTAACAGTGAAATATGCAACTACAGATATAAAGGAGATGTCCGTTAGATGGAGTCTGCAGAACTGAAGCAGTAATTTATAAAGCAGAACTAATAGATACAAATATTCAGAAAAAAATATACCTAGGGCGTACTGAAGGTAACTTTAAGAAGAAGTGGTACAATCATAAGTCATCTTTTAAGCTAGGAAGCCTTAGGAATTGTACAAAACTAGCCAATCATGTGCGGAAATTAAAGGGGAAAAAATAAAAAAAGATCCAATTGAAAACTGGAAAATTTTAAACAGCAAAACCTTACAACAATCATAGTAATATCTGCAACCTTTGTCAACAAGAAAAATTAGCTATAACATTTCCAGACCCAAAAACCTTTTGAATGAGATTGGAAATTATGACATGTTGTGTACATACTAAGAAGTTCCTTTTGAATTCATATGAAAAGCGATGAAAAGAAAATATGTATATTTCATTTACCCCCCCAACCAACCAATACATTTCCAATACACCTGCTTTTCCCCTGCTCACTTTCTACCACACATCACATTGTATGTTTATTCATTTATTTATTTTTAAAAAATATAGCGTTCATAAACTTTTCTTTTTAAATAATGCATTAGGAAATCAATTGACTGAGACTGTCTAAAGACACCGAAATGTTGAAACCAAGGTAGCAGTATCAGCTGATATCCTAATTTTATATATAAGGTAACCAACCCTAAATTAAAACACCAGAAAGCTCTTTCAAAAAGACTTTGAGAATTGAAGGAGAAAGGTCTGAACTCACAGATAGATTGGAAGATTATAGGTTCTGCACATACCTTAATAGTTTTGGAGATAGGTGTAACTTATGTTTACAAGAAAAAAATACAATAATAAAATACAATAATCAAATCAACGTACTGAATCAAAGGAATGAATTAGTTTTAAAATGTCAACATAAAAATAAATTCAAATTTCCGTAATATCAATTTTACTTTATTAGCTACTATATTTCTCTAACTCTTCAAATGTTGAATGTATAACTAATTCTAATTTCTATATTTTTACACCATATTAATTATATCTTATAATTGTCCCCGGTTCTAAGAACTCTTTCCTTTTATCACTTACACCTCTTTATCTATATATTTTAATTTTTTTTAAATATAACTTTGTATTTTTATGTATTTTTTAAAAATATAACTTGTTTTTGATTTAACTCATCTTTAAAGTTAAAATTTTTTTTAATATATAATTTATTTCATCTTATTGTATTTTTATTATTAAATATTTTTTATTCTTTAATATAACCATTTTTTTTTATAAATTGTAATTTAAAAAAAAAATATAATCTTAATATAAATTATCTAAATATAACTTATTTTAATTTATTAAATATCTTATTTTTAAGTATAATTTATTTTTAAACTTAACTTTATCTATATAATTTAAAAAACAAAACAAAAAAAACCTCTTCGTTCCTCCCTTAGTTTCAAATTAACACTTCATTCTTCATATAACCCCTATTTAATGTCATAAGATTAATATCTGGGCTTGATTTCATAATACCTCTTTCCTTTTAAGGCTAATACCATCCACCCTCCCTTGACCACCGTCTCGTGCTTTTCGTCTGACTGAAACACTGAAATGGATAAATTCTGTATTCATTTTTCTGCAACCCAGAGTACCCATTGGATTTTGTTTAATTTGACACATTAATTTTCTGGAATATCTTAAAGAAATCTGTGGAGCACCAGCTCTTCTTTAGTTTCAAAATTCTGAGTTTTTGTACCTTGCAATGAATAAACTAAATGGTAGTAAATGGAATATTCAAATTGTCTGAGATTTTCCTGTAACTTTTACCTTCTTTCCAGAGCTTAAAACCAGTCCTTTTTGTGAATTTATCAATTCTTTACCACTTGCCATGTAAACCCTCTTACATGAATATCAATTACAGAATATTCTGTTTGTATTTTCTAGGCTAAAAAATAACTACTGATAACATTATTGGAACATTCTAGAATGTTACACTTGAATGATCTAGGTCATTAAAGCAATTTAAAAGTTTTAAAATCTGAAATTTGCATTGTACAAATACTTTTTTTTCACCCATTAAAATGGATAAGTAGGATTTATTTCTATTAAATCAAAATTTTTTCTGTTTTCTATGCATATTTAGTTATTATGCAACAATGTACAGTTAATTATATGAAAAGTATGTTTATTCATTAGTTGTAAATACAATAAATTTAAAATTTGTATTCGTATGAATATCTGTTTCCCCCTACTCTGTGTGTGTGTGTGTGTGTGTGTGTGTGTGTGTGTGTGTGTGTGTATATATATATATATATTGAAAACAACTGACAAGCTGTGGTGGTTAAGTTTTATTAAATAATTTTTCATGCGTTCATATAATTTTTTTTTTTTTTTCCAGGATATAAATTATATAAAAATTGTCTGAATGTTTTCCAAGTGCTTTTGGCTATACTTTTAGCCATTATCAAGGATGAATTTTTTTTTCTGTTTTTAACAGAATATATGCATTGTTTTATGTATGTACCTATCTAGAGTTATAGGAATGTTTTATTTTCCAAACACAATCAGCACATTGTGATTGTGTTCATAGTTGATATAATTGAATGTTGGATTTTTTTTTATTATTATTAATAATGCTTCCATTATTTTTAGCCTTGGATGATGTTATCATATTTGTATTATCAATGAGTATGTTGCGGATAGAGTTTGGTAGGTCTCCATGTGTATTTAAATGAAACCTAAATGAGCTATGGTCAGAGAGATGTAACATGAGTTTTCTTGTTAAACATGTTGTAGTATATCCGATATAATTATTTACGAATTTGGACTGGTCAGGAACACAGCTCCTTAAGGCAGGCATGTCAAACTCGGAGCTTATGGAGGGCCGCATAGGCCATATCTGCAGTCTCAAGGGCCACACCTACTTACATTAAACTTTAAATACAAATTACTTACAATACAAGGTAATACAATTTAATCATTCTTATGTTGTCCTGATAATTGATATCACTTTAGAAAAACTATTCTCGATATATCAGGTTGGAATGTCTGTACAGATCCCGCTTTGATCAAAGATGACAAATGTTCATCAATTAATCTGGTTTTGTGAGACAGTTTTGTTGCCTTCATAAACAGAAACTGCTCACAGACATATGCGGAACCAAACATCACCATAATCTTTGTGGCAAACTTTCTGAAGTTCTTATTTGTCTGAGGAAAGTATAAAAAAAAAAAAAAAAATTCAGGTCCATACTCATGGAGAAGCTGTTTAACTTCCTCAAAAATGTCCTGGCTTACATAAAAGAAGGATTGTTGTTGCCCAAATATATATGTCCTGACGATTGTGTTTAGCATGAAACAGACTGTTGTCACTGGGTTTGGACTTCAAATGTCCACTTTTATATTTACATACACTATCACTGATACTGACCACTTTAAAACAAATACAGCATACCTTAAGACTATGTTTTATCATATATGTATATATATATATATATATATATATATATATATATATATATATATATATGATGATGGACTCTCTGGTAGTTTTTGACATATGAGTGTCTTTCAGTTAAGTTTTTAATCCTGTACCTGTCCCCATTGCCTTAACTCTCATCAGTGGACTTGTTGCTCAGGTGAAATAGAAAAGAAGGAACACAGAACTGAACTGCAGATTATTCACACAAAAGATTTGTTTAGAGTGGTGAAGGCTTGTGTAAAACCAGCCATGCTTATCGGAAGTGCAGATAACAAGGAATTGGTGCAAATATTTGCCACGAACACAATGAACAACACCCCTCAGGTTTTATTATCACAGAGTTATACCTCTCTGGTACTACCAGTGCACAGAAGAGTGCAGCGCCTTTTGATGGTAATTTCATGCGATTTAGCCCACCTGCTGAAGCGGTTTACAGCATTTGGCAGGTGGGGATTTAGGAGATGGGTGAAGACCAGTGTTGCCTACCCATCTTAACAGCAACAGCCAAGTAACAAAGATACTACTTCTACCCACTGCCACATACATTCATAGAACATACACTAAGTAAACAGTTCATCATCAATGTGCAATTTATTGCTACAAAGTATAAATTATTATAAAGTATAAGAAAACATTTTGTTGTTGTTGTTAAAAAAATTTGAAAGATAAATAATAAAACAAATTGACTAGTAGTAAAAACAAAACGTTATAACTGGGAACATGTTTTCAATAAAATTGAAATTATGTTACTTTGCAATTAATAAATAAGAAAATGTAAAGAATTAAAATTCATACTATATGTTGTAAAAGAATCTTTGAATATAACTAATAATAGATAAAAAAAAATAATGAGCTACTAGTCAAAATAAACATTACAAAAATGCTTTCCTCTATTTCCAAAAATTATGACCACTTTTGTAAAAACAGATAGATAAATGTTAAGCTTAGATATAAATTAATTAAAATTATTCATGCCACTATATAATTAGTCTAACAAATACAATACATTAAATGTTCTTAATATATATAACTTAGTGAGAAATTTCACTTGTGAAACAATTGTTTTAAAATAAAAAAGAAAAAAAAAAGAAAAATCGTTGTATAACACAACTAAAGATAAACAAATATGTACAAAAAAATTAAAAATACATATATTAAATACTGTAAATGAATAACATAACTAAATATTATAATATAATAAACAAGAAAAATATAAGAATAATATAAGATTAAAATAAAAAACAATCGAGACTTTCCTTAGCATTGCTTTCTTAGAGCCATGAAAAAAACATGTCCGTTTACTCTATCAGCATTCTAATAATATATATATATATATATATATATATATATATATATATATATATATATATATATATATATATAGTGAGTGAGAAAGAAAAAGATACCAAAGTCAACAAGTGCTAAATTTTGCTCTTAGCTCTCAAGATCAGTGATTATGTAATATTAAATTATTTATTTCAAGGTGATGTAAAGTAGAAAAAATGACAATGTTAAGTACAATAATACAACACAAGTGAAAATCAAATTGTACACTTACTTTCAAAACCATTTCCCGCATAAAGAATTCTTCCATTAAAATATAGTGTCCAATCATTTCTTGCATCAATTGATTCAGATCACAGTTATTAAATATTCTATCAATATTGGCACATTTTTCTGAAGAATAATTGAAAACTTGAGGTTAAAGTAAAATAATTCTTGTTCATGATATCTAAACAAAACTTAATTTTATTTAAAAATGTTTGAAATTTGCAAACACTTGACCGTTACTGATATTAGCACAAAAGACTTTTTTGTTACCAATACAGATCTTCGTTGCTTCACAATTTCCCAAGTTATAATTTTACTGTCATCATATCTATGAAAATTCAATACTTAAACTTTTAAATTTTTATCTTCTTTGTGGACTTAGTACAGCAATGTTGTATGAAATTTCTACCTGTTGGCAGAAGATAGCAATCACAAGTATTAACATCTCACAGTGAATTATACAGATTTTTCTTCTTTTTTTTTTGGTGGGGAGGGTGTTAAAATCATGATATCAAAGTTCATTACTATGTCTGCTAAATGCCCAAGTGGGTCTCCTGCTTGTGGTGAAAGGAGAAGGAAAGCTATTACTTTGAAGGAAAAACATTGGCCTACACCTATTTTGGTGCAAGCCAACATACTTTTTCTTAGTTAATTTGGGAACACTGAGTTTAAAAATCAAGTCCGTTTTTTACTATCTCCACATTTTGCTGGCCAGGACTGGAGCATTTAAAAAACACCAATCCCCACCAAAAAAAAAAAACAACAAAAAAAAAAACAAAAACGTTGTAATAAATTTGGCGACAAAGATGAGGACAATAGTCCGAATAATGTATCACAGTAAGGGTTTGAACCTGGGTTACATTGTTGGAAAGTGAGTGTTCTAACCACTTAGCAATGTGTCATGATGATAATGACAATGTAATTGTGTTGTTCTGAATTATGAATAGAAACTATATAAAGTCCATGGATATAATCACTTTAGATAGTCTGCAGCAAACGTGATGTTGTTAGTGATATAATTTGATTTTTATGTTAGAGATGAGCAAGGTGAAAGATTCCACCAGGGCATTAAAGTTATGAAAGAACAGTATCAAGGCAGATGAGACAAAAGAATGATGGCTGATTAATGCTGGAACTTAAAATATTTTTATTTTAATCACTTATCCTGTTATATTTATTTTGTATTTCAGAAATTCTTTTAGCTCACACTAAGATTGTATTTAAGCTTCAAACAAGCATTTATTTATTCTTCACATTTACAGTGATCTAATCAGTTTATATTTTTTTTTTTTTTTTTTTTTTTTTACATAGTATATGATATTCTGAACCAGCAAAATTAAGCTAATGATGGAATATGAATGTTACTTTCAGATTCAGCACCCCAAAATTGTTTAAAATTAGCCCAAACATCCCATGCACCATTTCCCCGCCACCAGTCATAAGTCGAGGAACATCTGTACTTTAACTATGGGAGATCATTTAATTATTATTTGTGGATTATATCTGTATATCAAGAGATACACAGTTTTTTTTTTTTATCAATACACACCAAACAAGGTGATAATGCCACTAAGATACAGGAGGTTACTGGGAGTGAAAGAGAATGAAAAGACTTTAGAAGGAACCGGAAACCCAATCTAACTTAAGATGATTATTATTATGATGATGATGATGATAGAGTAGAACAAAGATGGCATAGAGAGTGGAAGAATAGAGTGGCAGAATGATTACAGATTTGCACTCTACTTAATCATCTGTTTATGTTTCTTGGATTGTTGCCCCTAACTAAATTACAGGCTGCATGATTTTTCATTTCTGACTTCAGAGCATCAATACGTTTTTTTCTTTCTCTCATAAAACATCTAGCTTATAATTACTTCAGAGATATCAACTGAAGATGATGGTAAATTCTGGATAATTTCAATGATAATATTCATTATATTTCCTTACTTTTTCTGTAAACAGGTTTTAATACATCTATTAACTGTTGTTTGTCTAAATTCCATGTCTTTTTTATCAGGAGTCTGCTAAATATTGTTTGTGGGATAAAAAATACTAAGAGTCATAAAACAATAATTCTTTCTGTGCTGCAATATGTATATCTAAAGTGGTTAAATTGATTTCCATAAAAGATGAGCTTCCAGTGTGTGGGATATTAATTAAAAATGTCTTTAGACAATTTTTTTTTTTTTTTTTTTTTTTTTTTTTTTTTATTTGTTTTGGTGCTGTTTGTTCTAATTGTCAAAGATTATTGTGGTAAAAAGCAAACACAGCAAGTTGGAATGAATATAGTAATGTAATAATAATAATAGTGAAAAAATGCTTCATCTAAAAATGTTATAAAAAAAAAAAAAAATTCAGTCTAACATTCAAGATGTAGAAATATCAATTGAATTAGAGAAAATATTTTAAATGAATTGATGCTCACCATCCTTTTCTTTGCTATCTTGATATGCATCTTCAACATCATTCTAAAATACAAAAGTATTAATATAAAATTGTAGAAATAATTTTGACAAATTTGAACCTCTAAAAAAGAAAACCTAAAAAATAATGATTATAAAATATTAAAAAAAAAACAAAAACACTTTAAGTAATTAATTTACAAAAATAAAATTTACAAATAACTGCAATCAAGTTAAGCTACTTGGTCCAATTAAAAATTTATTTTTTTCCTAAAATTTAATAAATTTTATTCATTTGTTCCAAGTCAGAAATTAAATTTTTATTAAAAATATAAAACACAGAACAACAAACTAATAGTGAAAAAACAACACTGCTGATATGTTGTGAACACTTACCAAAGCTCTTTTTTTCATAAACCGTAAATAAATTTCTGCACGAGTGTTCAATAAAACTAATTCTGACAGCAGGACATCTAATTCTTTGCAGTCTAATCTAAAGTAATAAAAATTACAAAAATATATTAAAATTATTGTTATGTCTTCATTCCATTGAACAAAAATAACACAATTATGAAATATAATGTCACTTGGAGTCGACATAGTCTTACTGAATTCTATAGTAAGGATATATGACTTGCTCCTGGTTAACTCTCTCCTGACAATTCTCAGCGTCAATATATATGCTATTTGGACGAGTCCAAATCATATTCTGGAGAGGTGTGTTCATCTCCACAACACACCCCTTTTTAGATATGCACTTTAGTCGATACCTTTTCTGACATGGGTCCACTTACAATGTTTCAGTTGGATTATGTTTTTGCTCACCCTGGCATTGTACTGTAATATTAGTTTTTGGAATAGATACTCCAAAGGTATGATAAAGTATGTCTATCAGAGAATTAAAATGTACTGGTTGCTTATTATGTGTATATCTAGACCTCACAATTCTTGCAGTGCTGTTTCCTCAGCTTTCAAGCCTTTAGCTTTATTTAATGCCCTTTTGGAGGTGTCAACAACTGTTCAGCTTGACCATTCAACCTCAGGTGATAAACTGGCATTATCAAATGTTCAACCAAGTAGGTTTTGCAGAAATTTTAAAATTCACTAGAAGAATTGAGATCCATTACTGGGTACCACACTGACAGGTATTCCAAAACCTTGCATAAAGTTCATGTAAAAATTTGATCATTATTGCAGTAGTAGGTCATTTACACTTTAATATCTCGGGCCATTTTGTGAAACTGTTGACCACAATTAAATAGTATGAATTGTTTAGTGGTTCTGCAAAACCCATGTGTAGTCTTGTCCACAACTTATCAGTACTCAACCATGTCTGATAATTTATAGGCGGTGATTATGCTGCAGAATTAAAATCATTACATTTTCTAAGTGTATTTTGAATATCTTTGGCCAATACATGTAGATTTCATAAGAGACTTCATCTTTACTATTCCCAGATGTCCTCCATGGAATTGTTTCAAAATCGTTTTTTGTAGTGATGACAGAATTACTACTCTTTCTGCGTACAAAAGTACTCCATCACAAACAGAAAATGCTGTATTATTGTTACCAGGTTTAATTTTAGTTTTACTCCATTTCGACTTAACATCATGCATAGTTTTTTTTGAATAAACGTATCTTTTTTAGAATTAATTTTGACATTGTCTATTGTGACCAGCAATTTTTTAATAGTGTTATACACCAGGCTTTTAATTTCAGTTTCCAGAAAAACAATCATAGAATCTTCAAAATCTTTAGATTTCAATATCAATCTGGACAAGGCGTCTGCATGTCCCAATTTTTTTGACAATAGAAATTCCATCTTGAAGTCATAGTTCAATAAAATCATAGCCCAATGCTGTAGTCTGTTTGCAGTATGAGTAGGAATCCATTTGTTAGAACTGAATATACTTAATAATAGACAATGATCATTTTGCATTATGAATTTTCTTCCTAATATCATCCTGTCAAATTTCTTTACAGCAAAAATTATCACAAGCGCTTCCTTTTCAATTTCACTAGCATTTTCCCAACTCCTTTGAGAAAATATTTGTCAATTTATTTTTTAGTTTACTCAGTGTTTCTTTAGCTGTAATCTTTTTTTCTGAAGAACAATTAAATTTTCCACAGAATTGGCCAATTCTGTAGTTTAAGTAATTCTAGCTAATCAATGCGTAGTAAATTTGAGTTGGAATTTTTTAATATGTAAACATCTAATTATTTTTTTTTAGTTTTACTAGCAAGAGCAATATTATAATATTACATGTAATTTTCCCAAGAAAAATTAATTTCTTGTCCAATATTCCTCTTGCAACGTTGTCGTTTTTTTTCAAGTTAGACTTGCCAATTCTGTTCCAAGTTTGTTCATCAATAATTATAATATCATTACCAGTGTCCAACTAAAATCTCACTGTAGTGTTATTCATTTTTACTGTCACAAATTTTCTATTATTTGAACTTTCCAGTTTTTTAGCCAGTAGCACTACTTTCAGCAAGTTAATTTGTGTATTTCTTTTGCTTTTCAACTTGCAGTAGCTTCATTTGTGACCTATTTTCCTGTTCAGGTTTTGTAAGGATTTGCGAGCATATTTCTGCATTGTTAAAAAAGATTAAACATTTAAATCTGTCTGGAGATAATTCATCAAGTTTAAATTTCTCACCCCCACAGTTAACTTTACTGGTATATGTGACAAAATCTTCATCTGTAGTAAGGTTCATGCACTGCCAATTTGTATAAAAAAGTGAATTCTTTTGACCAAAATTTTTTTATAATATTGACACCATTTCGTTAAATGACACTTTTTCTGGAGTATTCAGCAAAATGAAATTCAGATGTTTTTCATGTTCAGTAGGGCAGAATTTTTGTAACAGAAGACATACTTTCTTTTATTCCAACCATCCTTGACTTTCTGGAGTACGATAGGAATTTGTTTTCTTCTGGGACATAATTAAATTCACTAACTGAGTTAGCGACCAAGTCCAGTGAAAATGTAATTGGTGCATTGTCTCTTCCTTGCTTTTCCAGGATTGCCTTTAACTGTTCCTAACAATCAATCTACTTCTGTTGCATTTGTTGCAATAATGAAAAAGATAACCTGAAAATTCTTATCAAGAGTTAAGCAAGGTTTATAAAATTGAATTTAATAATATAGAAGATCTGAAATCCTTCCAAGATGTAATTTATTTATTGAAAGAATAGTTTTGATATGAAAGTCATTTTGAAAAGGAAGGAATTTCAAATGAGTTTAATACTTCCCGATAATGATAAAAATAATTAAAATAAAAACATTAAACTGAAGATTTCTGAAAAAGAAAAATTGTTTTAAACAATTTTTATGAAGAGAACATACTTTTCTGAAATGGATTTTGAGAATAACATACTCTGTTGGACTTGTTGAATCTGCAAAGAAAGAAAAATGGAGGAACCATTTAGCAGACATGCAACACAAGGATTAATTTTTGAGAATATATTCTTAAGATTAAGTTAGATTATCAAATGTTAATAGCTGGAAATTCTTGATCAATGTTGTTAATTAATTAATTAACTAAACTATTCCTGATCATTGAGATTCTGAAATACTTTCATTATTACATAGAATTTATCATTTTGCCTAGAAATTAATCTTTTTACTGATTTTTACCACATTTCAAGTCTATTATCATTAAATTTAATGATTAAAAGAAAAGATTGTTTAAAGATATAAAAAAAATAAGAGAGATGAAAAACTTGCCAAAACAAATAACAAAATAGCATTTTAGGTTAAAGTAAACATTTAAAATACAAAATGAATTTATTAAGAAAATATGTGAATAATGCATTGGAATCAGAAAGTATTTCAAGTATACTGGGTGGAAGAGCAAAATTGTCCAAATCATGTAATAGCAAAATTGTTCAATTCTTAGCTTAAGCTTTGAACCGTTGTATCTTAGAAATGATCAAAAATATCTTACTGGAATTCTCAGAGGTTTTATAACACTATTGGACTCTACTTTGAGCAACAAAAATGTATAATTACTTTCCAAGCTTAACAAAAGAATCATGATGAAATCGATCATAAATGAAAATGACATGTTCATCATTAATTAATCATAGCTAAGGATTGAAAGCTCATGAAATCAAGTTCATATATATATATATATATATATATATATATATATATGTATATATATATTAATTATTCCAGGATCATTTTTCTTCACCCTCTCTAACCTAACTTTCTGTCCTGGAGTAAAAAAAGTGACTCTCAGGTTTCATGTACGATTTCATTTTCAAGTCTTTTTTCGCTGCTCTTTGGACTGTCATAGCTGAAAATCTTTTCTCATGTGCCAAACAATATATGAATCGAGTTAGATCTTTTCTGGTTGATCATTTAGCTCTAAGTTGAAATGATGATCCCTCTTCCTATTGTGACCTCCTGATTCAGTTTTCCTCTTTTTTAAACATATTCGCCAATCTCTTTAATTCTTTTCTTTAATTTCTAATTCTTTAATGGACTTTGAAAATGGAAGCCAGAGTATGATTGTTGGTACCATTACTGAAGGCCTGGATGATCTTTTTACTCTCACCATTGCTCAGTTGGGAAGAGAGAGGGTTTGGCATAAAACAATTTTAACCTGCTCTATTTTAGCTGAATAACTCAAAGGGTTTTTCAGTGATTCCTACAAAAAATGGTGTCAAAATGACTAAATGTCTTATCTGAAAACCTGGAAAAAAGAAACTCAATTAGTTTAGTGGTTTTTTAGATATCAAGCATTTTGTGGGATGGATAATTATGCTGTTACACATGGTAAAAGAAGTGATGCGGAGAGTAGAAAACCTTTTTCACTCAAATTTAAATCTCAATTTCAGATGAATCTCAAGAAACTAACTTTTTATTGTTCAAAATAAAGTAATTTTTTTTTATGTCTGTGTAGCACATTTTAAAATGACTCCAGCTAGCCAAAGGTTAGTTCTTCTCCAATCATATTTTAGTCTATCTTTGTCTTATTTTGTAAAACATGATTCTATAAAAATTTCTTTTAAATAGAAAAAAAACAACATATATACATTTTTAATTAAAGAACAAAAATCTACATAAATTAATAAGTATGTACTTGTTTATTCTTCATTTAAGATAAATAATTATTAACCTCAAATATTTATGCTTCTGAAAAAATCCCATACAAAAAAAGTTAGAAAAAAAAAAAAAAAAGAAAATATTAAAAAATTGAGAAAATTTTAACAAATATGCAGATATCAATGTTGTTAGCACACTTTCAAACTTGATATTTGTAAATAACAGCTAAGTGGCTTAACCAAAGGCCAATAACTTTTTTAAAAGATAGTGTTTTATTTGATACTGTATCGATATTATAATAGGACCCCTCCCTTCTAAACTGATAACACGTTAATATTTTATTTTCAATTCTAACAAGTGTCACAGCCTAAGGAAAATCTAAAGAATGCTAATCTAGAAAAATTATTTCCTAAAAAAAATTTTCCATAATTTTATGAGTGGATCTGTTGATTTAAGTAAGTGACTAAATGTTAAATATTTGAAAGAATTTAATAATTGTGATTACTTATGATATAACTCCTGCCTTTGGTGTTGATTTTAGTTACTGTGCACACAAATATTGGTGAAGCTGTTTTTTTTTTTGTTATTTTCTTTTTGAGATTACCATTTTACAATAATGTAAATGTTTTTCTTATTCTTTCCTGTTGTTTTAATATGTCCATTTTAATTTCATTTAATAAATGTTAATTACATATCCTCAAAGTGCAATATTGCTTGCATTTGTGACATTAATTTATTTTGCATACTTATGTGATTGCATTTGTAGTGTATGCAAATTTCCATTTTGAATGTTTGCAAACTTTTTGGCTCAGTTTATCAATTTCAGAGATTTTTTTGTGTCAAATTTGTGTAATCTCTATAGGAATAAAAATAACAATTGTATCTATATATATATATATATACATACATACACACACACACAATTTCAATGACCTCTAACTGTTCACAAATTACCAAAAATGATGCTCATGCTTTGGATGAATAGGCCTGCAACAAGCTTAGAAAAAAAAAAATTCACATCTTGCATACAAATGTTCACAACTTGAGAATCTTATTGATGCCTTGAAAAGACTGGATTAACACAGATCCTGTCATTAACATGGAAAGACAAAAAAAATGTTCCATTTTGCAAAGAATGTGAAACCAATGGTTATTCAATCTGTTATTGTTAAGTGCAGATGATGCACTGATAACTTATCTAGCTTCATAATTTATTTGACTCTTCTTTTAACTATAATATTGCATTGGGACATCAGTTTTCAATTATAGTGAATGCTATTCAAGAATTTGACTTTTTATTGTCTATAAGTTTAGTTCTATTCCCAAAAAAGAAAAAAAAGGCAAAATATCAGCAAATTTTGGCCATTACTTAAGATGATATCCTAATCTTACTGATATTTCGTGTTTATTCTTTAAAATTACCACAGAAATTGGTGAATGAATAATAATTTCATGAGATACCTTTTTAGGCAATTTTCATCAATTAATATGGTTTTGATGTTACATTTTCTTAAGTTATAACCCAATTTTTAAAAATTCTTAATTGCACTTGGATTTAACTGCTAACAAATGGGCATAAATTACATTGTTTTCAAGCTAATTATTTGAAATGTTGAGTTCCAAGATAAAAATTGCTTTAAATGAAAATTTATACATCATACTTTCATGAAAAATATTTTCATTATTATATATGGTGATGTGGATAATTTCAGAATGAACTGTAAAATTAGGATTGCATAAAAAAGAAAAATGTAGGCCTTTTACCCAGGAAAAACTTAAAATTTCAGAGAAGCAAGTAAATAGTTAATAAATATGATTGAATTGTGATGAAAATGTTTTGTGGAATGACTTTCTTTGTAATTAGCAATCTCTAAATTGAATTTTATTTACCAAAAAGAGAATTAACCAATTTTTACCACCTAAAAATATGTCATGTTCAGGTCTTCAAAATTTAGACATTTGTAGCTCTTTGAAAAAAATGAGTATCTCTTAATTGGAAAATGATACAAACTGAATTTTTTGTTGAATCAGTAATTTATTCAGGGTTATAAAAAAGACATGACGATATATTTTGTTTTTTTTTTCCTCCTAAATTTTAAACTCTAACCCACTCTGAATAGACTAATAGCTTCATAATGACAAGACTAATAACATTCAATAATGAAAAAGTGTTTCTTTTATATAACTATGATCTGTTCAATTGATGGTCTTTTCCTGTATTCCAAATTTTCACTCCCAAACCATAAAGGTAAGTTATCATTCTCAAAACGGAAAGGTCATAATATTTATTGAAATGAACATTCATAAAGCAGAATTTTTAAACAAACGTTTATAAACAAAAAACTGCAACAAAATTAAATGTTAAAAAATAAATTGAATTAATCATATGTGTTAAATAATAGTTTAGCAGACAATTATTTTTAGAGAAAGTGTATCATGGCTCCAACTTCCTGAGATTGACAGCTGAAGTTAGATGGGAGCTATAATAGGGAAGTTGATTTTGATTGGCTAAGCTTATGTTGGAAAGAGATAGGAGTACAATTTCAGTGAGTTGTTTCTTACCCATCAAGCGATGTAGACGTGTTCTCTTGTGTCCGAAATCGCCCCCCCCCTACACTTGATAGTTAATCATGTTGACATGACATTATCTAATAAAAATAGTTAACATTCTCTGTTTTTGGAGCCTCATCGAAAAATGATTAGCGATCGCCAGCCGAGAGAAAAAGCTGTCAACATTTAACATGTATTTTCAGCCAGAACATAACTTTAAAAAGACAAAAATACAATGTTCTTACCTTGTAATCAAACTCTCTACGTTTTTTAAATTCCTTTATTGTTAATCTAGATTGCCTATCACACTCTTTCTGCAAAAGTATCAGCATAATATCCAACTTTCCAGGACCTGAAAAAAATGATTGTTTGATATGTTGTTGATATTCTTACTTTTGTGAGAAAACAAAATAAGATCAATAGATACAATAATAATAAATACTAAAAAAAAAAAAAAAAAAAAAAAAAAAAAAAAAAAAAAAAAAGAAAAGAAAAGAAAAAGAAATACATCTTCCCCATGAAGAGTAAAGGAACTGGAAATAGGATTACCTCACTTGGTTTCATCAGACACCATTAGGCCACATTGGTTAAGTCTATAAAAAGAGAAACATTTTCCTTCTTGAGCCTCTCCCCCCTTTTTGCTCCAAGAATTAGAACCACATGGTAATTACCTTCCCACTGGAGAAGGTTAGATTCGTCCAGTGTACTAACTTCTGAACCAAGAAAAAGCAAATGGACATTCCATAACCATATTTAAACCTTCCAACAATAAAGTAGGTACAAACTTTTTGATCCAACTCTGCACAAGACTTGACTTCTACCATTGATATGATGCTTATACTTACTTACCCTAACTTCTGGACCAAAAAGAAAACGGACATACCCAAGAGACATTAAGAACTTTGTTTCACTAGTTTATATAAAAAAGAGAATAAACGGTTTGTGGTAGAAGCCCAAAATTTTGTATACATCTTAATTGTTTATCATATATGAACATGCACACACCTAAAATACACACAAACATGTTAACAATTTAGATAAAGTATGGGACATTTTGAATTAATATTTCTATACAAATTATAAATGTATATTTAGTGAGATTGAAAAACAAGGTACAGACT
Source organism: Acanthosepion esculentum (assembly GCA_964036315.1). NCBI lineage: Eukaryota > Metazoa > Mollusca > Cephalopoda > Sepiida > Sepiidae > Acanthosepion > Acanthosepion esculentum. Next base: position 63,364,809 of record OZ038478.1, read on the forward strand.
GCCTTCAGAATTACAAAATAATCATATATTTTCATTGGCTAAAACAAAATTCAAAATTTAATTTTGCTATTTTTCAAATTGTTTTGTTTAGTGGAAGAGCAAAAATCAGTTTTAACAAACTAGATAAGTCATTATGAAAATATTTACTTTAACAATACCACATTAAACTCTGAAACATTTTTACAATCAGAAAGAAAACAATTTGACTAAAAGAATAGAAAATAAAAATTGCAGAGGTTTTAAAGTTTTTCTAGTATATAACTGTTGTAACCTAGAAAAGGTTACTGAATAAGAATAACAAAGTATGTAGAACTTCAAATAATAAAATTAACTATTACCAAAATAAATTTCTAATTAAAAAATATGACTATTTTTTTTTCTTCTAGAAGAAATATACTCATAACATTTTTTCTCCATTCCTTTCCCGAGTGAAACATTGAAATTCATACATGCCATGTATTAAAAGCAGAAGCACAGATCATTTTCAATATAATTAGAAATGTAAAATTTCATATTATGCACCATATCTAATCTTGTGTCAAGAGATTATGATCAAATCCTTCTATTTGCATCTCCTATTTATGCCAATGCTTAGTATGAATCTATGGGTTTATACTGTTAGTTTTTACATTATAGATTAAAATAAACACTATTATATAGCTTCACAGTTGGATGAGGAAACTCATAAATTATTCTAACCACATAACTTAATTGATAATCTATTTCTAGTAGTTTCTTGTTCAAAATTGAAGTACTTGGCATGTTTTCTTTTATTAATGAAGAATAGTACAAAGATTTATACTAGTTAACTTAATAGTTTGGTTTGTCTATATTACTGAGATGAGGTATTGTAACTATTTACATTGTTTGGACTTTTGTCCTCACCTTTACTGATATCACCTGAAGAAGGCAAGAGCATACAATGACCGAAATGTTGTGAATGTGACAGTAAAGATAAGGACAACAGTTTGAACAATGTAAATAAAAGTTTGGTTTATTAAATAAAAATAAGAGACATTATGTTCAGTCATCTTTCAGGTTACTTCATAATTTATCCTCTCAGTATACTATTCTAAATGCCTTTAGTATTCAAGAAAACTGAAATTTAAAAATAAAAAAAATGCTGTCAAAATCTAATTAAAAGCAATCTTTGAGAACAAAGTTTATGTTCGTCTTATCTTTAGAACTCACCATAATATGTTTCCACAAGTGGTTGATGAGTTTCAACAATCCGTGCAATCCTCTCAAACATCATTGTAATGACATCTGCAAAAAGGATTTTGGATCGTTTGTCGTCATCTGATATTTTTATGTTCTCTGTCAGAGATTTACCAACTGGCTCAGATAACTGAAAGAGAAAAAATGGTTATTAAAACTGTGCAACTATGAGTGGTGGGTAGCACAGTGCTTTTTTCACAAAAAAGCAATATGTGAGGGGGGAAAAAAACACCCAAAACTTATGAAATTTTATTATCATAGTGTGTGTGTGTGTGTGTGTGTGTGTGTGTGTGTGCGCGCGCGCGCGCACGCACTTGAGATCATTATAATGTGTGTGTGTGTGTGTGTGTGTGTGTGCTATTACTAATGTAGTATGTGGCTTGCTCGAGATCATGCACGACATACTTTGAACTCGAGTGAGAAATCAGAGCACTACAAGGCATGAAGTATTGCAGACAAGTGAAATATTAGCTTGTTGGTAAGAAAAAAAAAAAAAAAAAAAAGAGCAAAAAGATTATACAAAATTATAAAATATAACCCACTTGTGCTGCCAAATATTTGCCAAATTTGGTGAGGCCTTCTTCATGCAAACCAAGTAAAGGAAAGATCTTAAAAAAACGTTCCACTGATGCAACATCACCCGAATGAACTGAAGCATCAAATTTATTTCGAACAATTGTCTTCAGTTTCTCTTCAGCTTCATGCAGCATTTTGAATGAAGTGTCCAGTGTACTACCTGAAAATCAAAACAAAAAAATTAATTATTAAAGTATTAGCTATGTCATCCAAAAATAATGAGCATATTTAAATTTCGGAAGTACAAGGTAATTAAAAAATTACTCTCCATTTATCTGTGAACTAAAAATAATTTAAGATATAAATAAATTACAGCATTTTATTTGTCAAATTTTAAAATAACAGAAGTGTTCATGACAAAGAGATGAGCAATTCTATGCAGCAGACTCATCATATACAGGGTGTCCATAAAGTTTGTGTGCATTTTTAAAAATTTATAACTTTAAAGTGCACACGAACTTTATGGACACACTGTATATATAACCCAGTTATACAGACACAAAAATATAGTGAAGTGACTGGTGAATACTTCGAAAAAGGGTTGGTAAATATAGTGCTTGAGCAGGTATGAGGGAAAAGCCAGTGTGAGTGATGCCATTATATAAACACGAACTCATACCAAAAGGCAGTGCACTAAAAAATAAAAAAAAGAGAAAAAAAACACAGATAGAAGAGCAGTTATTTTTTCAGTGTATCAAACTTATTTCCTTTACTTTTGACAAGAAGTGATACATTTTTGTTGTTTAAAAAACTAAATTATTAAATGGCAATTTTAATTTGATACGATTTGATTTGATCAAATTGGAAGCTGATCTCAAAAATGATCTTCAATTTGCTGTTAACTTGGGCAATAAATGGCTTGTTAAAAAATTAACAATTCCAAAATGAAACTGCTATTTGAGTCGTCTTAGAGAACCCTTTTTGCCTTCTATTAGCATGGGTGATGCTAAAGTCCAGGAGAGTAACTCATTGTGCCTTCTTGGTCACAGGCTAACATTTTCTATGGACATACAGTGAAACAATTGTATTGAAGCTACCTGCTAGGAAAGTTGGTTCACCATTGCAGAT
>OZ038478.1:63372670-63392670 GCA_964036315.1 Acanthosepion esculentum
TTTTTGTTTATTCCTATTTCAGGATCTATATTTCTTTGATTTTGGTATAAGTATTTATTCATGGTTTTCGCATTATGTTCCTTGATAATCCTTTCTAAGTTCTCAGTATAACTGTAACTTATTTTTAAGATATTTTTATTAAAAATTTTGCTGAGTTTACTATTTCTAGGAAAATGTTTTTTGATTAATGCAAGGAATTTTTGTCTTAGTTTATTTATAACCATTTGGTTGAATGGGGGTGTATCCCAAATGGTTTTTCTATTTCTTCTTTGGCTTTTATTATTATATTTTTACATAATTAAACTTTGGGCATTTATAGCCACTATCCTTTAGAGCTTTATCATAGAAATAGCTATGTTCATAAAATATTTTTTCATTTACTGAATTATTGCTTATTCTTTTTTCGATAGATAAAGCTATATGTTTAATTATTGATTGAGGAGGATTAAACTTGGGGTGTATATATAGAGGATTTTAAACAAAAATAAACTTTCATTTTTTTTATTTTATTCCTTTTCCTAAAAATTTATGATTACTACCTATGCTTTTTTTCAAAGTTTTTGGTAATTGCCTTGAACCGTTTCAAGTCTACATTCGCGTAATTGATGTATACAGCAAAAAATATTATTGTTCATTTCAGTAGACATATCTGAATGACTTTGACTTAGAAAAATAATATTATTGAATGTATTATTATAAATATAGCAATGGCACTTTATCCCATATCAATGCATTTTTGAGACATTATGTCCTGCAGAACATGTTGAAAACATCTGTGGGACACATATCTCCCAGGGGACTCAAAAGGGTTAAAAGCTTCAAAAAATTATCAGAGGTAGGGACACTACTGTTCAGTATGCAACTGTCCTGGAACCATGGATTCATAACTTTCCCAAAAGGTATTTACACATAAGGCTTTCCTGTCGCCTGGTCAATACTCCTCCCCCTTCTCTTGGACAAGAGTAGAGACTCACTCCTTGTTTCTTGTTTAGAAAGGGGTTCCTGGAACTCTCTCTCTCTCTGGCCTCAGTACTAGTGCTGCCATGTTTCTCCCGTGATGTGTGCAGTCTGTCGCATTACCTCTTCATTCTGAGGGTACATGGTTGACAGTTTCCTGGTTGCTGTTTCCGACTGGTAGTTAGGAGCCCTAACTCTTGCGTAGCGTCTTGAGTGGCCACTCTGATCAACAGTTGTATAATACCGGGGTGTCTGTAGTGCCATGTCGCACATGGAAAGGTGTCCCTGCAGTCACCTCCAGTGGGCAACCCTGAGGCCACATTATAGTGCAGGCTGTGTCAACTTCTCTCTGTCCAGATCATGGTCAATAACTGTCTGCTTCTTTTACTTCAGGCCTTCTCATCTTCCAACCATAATTCCACACGATGACTAACAAAGATCGAAAAAGTAAACCTAAACCAGCCCTTCAAAAATCACCTAAACCCTTCAACAACATTCCGTGGCATTAGATCCAATTTCTGCAGTGTGGAATCTTTCCTCACTGCAAGCTGCCCAGATATACTGGCTCTGTGTGAGACCAACCTTGACTCGTCTTTCCCCTCCTCTGATCACTCGATCCCCAGCTACCTTCCTTTCCTCATAAAGGACTCTTAAATCCACATGCATGGCCTTGGTGTTTACATCAAGGATCATCTCCCACTGGCTAGAGATTTGTCTCTCGAATCACCAGACCATTCGTACATGTCTCCGGCAATCTCTTCTCAGTGCTGTAAGCTATCTCTTCTTCCTTTATCGCTCTCCATCCTCTCAAGACTGTGGAATAATCGATAGCATTTCTGACAGCATAGACAAGACTCTCTCTCTCCATACGTTTGCTCATATATTATTGTTTGGCGATTTTAACGCCCATCATACCAAGTGGCTTAAGAATGCTACTACTGACCTTGCAGGCATTCAAACACTTAATTCTTCAGTTTCTCAATCCCTCACACAGATAGTTGACTTCCCCTTGCATTTTGCCTACTACCGGGACGGTAAGGCCTCTCTTCTCGATCTGTGTTTTACCTCAATCCCCAAGTCTTGTAGCACCACGCAGCTCTGCCTTCTTGGTAAACTCCGATCATGCTGTAGTGTCTGTCAACATCTCCTTCAACTCTACCCCCTGCAAAGAACCTCCTACCACTAGAACCTCGTTCTGCTATCAACAAGCTGACTGGGACTCGTTCCGTGATTTCCTCCGTGATGTCCCCTGGGATGTTGTCTTTACGCTCCCCGTTCAAGAATGTGCTTCTGAGGTCTCCTCCTGGGTTAAAGTTGGAATCGACACTTTCATCCCCTCAAGGAAATTTAATGTCAAATCATGCTCCTCCCCTTGGTTCTCCGCTGCTTGCTCAGCCGCCATTGCCCATAGGAACCACTTCTTCCACCTATTCCGTAGCGACATGTCCAACTGCAATAGACGTCTCTTTGCCCGTAACGAGTGTAAGCGTGTCCTCAATGAAGCTAAGTTACTATTTGCTGCTCGAATGAAGGAACGTATTGCATCTTGCAAATTGAGCTCGAAAGATTATTGGCATTTATGCATGAGTGTACTTAACAATAGCAAACCCTCTATACCTCCTTTGTTCAACCAGTTTGAGGTCCTGACCTCCTCTGCCGACAAGGCTGAATGCTTTGCTTGGAAATTTTCATTCAATTCAATGCTCGACTCTTCTGATGTACCCATACCTGATCTCCCTCTTAGAACTGAGGCCCTATTGAGCGGGTTACACATAACCCTGTCATTGGTACTGGGCATTATCTCTAATTTAGACCCCTAAAGAGATGGGATACCAGCCATTGTCTTGAAGAAATGCGTGCCTGAACTGGCACCCGCCCTCTCCAAACTATACAACTACTGCCTCAAGGAATCTTGATTCCAGACTACTGAAAGTCCTCATCGATAGTTCCTGTCTTTAAGAACTCTGGCGACCCCTCTGACCCTTCTAATTACCGACTTATCAGTCTCCTACCCCTCTTCAGCAAAGTCTTCGAAGCCTTAATCAACACCGAAGTGTTTAACCACCTTACATCCCATGATCTGCTCTCAGACAAGCAATATGGTTTCCACTTTGCCCGATCTACAGCTGATGTGCTTACGGCCATCACTGAAATTGTCTACTAAGCTCTTCAAAATAATGCCATGGCCCTAGACATCTCCAAAGTGTTTGATAGGGTTTGGCATGCCGGCCTTCTTCGCAAACTCCAGGGTTATGGTATTACAGGTTGAGTGTTTAACCTAATACAATCATTCCTGTCAAACCGTGAATTGAAGGTCGTTCTCAACAGATTCTCCTCCAGCTCCTATCCCACGAATGCAGGTGTTCCTCAAGGGTCCATCCATGGCCCTATTCTGTTCCTTATCTTCATCAACGATCTTCCTGACACCATAGATTCCCAAGTAGGCATCTACGTGGACGACACTACAATTTACTCCTGCCTCAAAAACAAATCTAGTGTCGCTGACAAAACTAACCTGGCCATTCGTCTTGAAAAGGACCTCCAATCGGTTGTGAACTAGGGCAGGAATTGGCTGGTTAACTTTAACGCCTCAAAAACAAAACTGCTCTCTATTAATCACCACAGAGATCCTTCCCTGCCCCCCATTAGAATGTCTGACGCTCAACTTCTCGAGAGCACCTCTCTGCGGCTGCTCGGTCTCATGTTGTCTGCTGACCTGACATGGAACAAATACATAGAGTCAATTGCTTTGTCCACTGCAAGGAAAGTTGGCTCCCTGTACCGTGCCAGGAAATTTTTCTCCCCGGAATCGATCCTTCAAATCTACAAATCAACCATTCACCCTTGCATGGAGTATTGCTGCCATATATGGTTAGAAGCCTCTTCTGTTTGCCTCGGGGTTCTTGATAAGATCCAGAGACAGATATGCAATGTAATTGGCCCTGACCTGGCATCTCATCTGCAGTCGCTCTCTCACAGACATGCCGTTGCCTCTCTGTTTTTTTTACAAATACTTTCGTGGTAATTGCTCCGATAAGCTGCTTGTACTGGTTCCCAGACTTCATGAATTCAAGTGTCCTATGAGGCTGGCATCCCGCTCTCACCCTTTCACTGTTGAAACTGTGAAATGTAGCCATCTCTTCTACTCCAATAGCTTCATATCTTGTACCTCTCGCCTGTGGAACTCCCTTCCCTATTCCTGTTTCCCTGATAGCTATAATCTCCAACTAGTCAAATGTAATGTCAATTGACATCTCCAGTTGCCTTGATCTATCCACTATCCTTCTCCTCATCCTTTCCTCTATCACTCCTATCTGCTCTCGCTCCAAATCCTCTGTAACCCCTTGCGTGCTAGCGGCTTCCCGCCTTGCTTGGGATGAAATGCTTAAAAAAAATATAAAAACAGTGAATGTAACAAACTCTATTGTAACTTGCACTCTTTGTGCAAAGTAATTTTTTACATAGTAAGAAAATATTTTCATAAATAGTTCTGACTTACTTTAGCAAGATCTAATTGGCGCACTTTACTGCTTACATTTTCAGCCAGTGTTGAAGTAAAAGCAATCATACTTGACAACTGTTTAGAATCAGATTCAAGAATGTGAAGATTGGGACTGCAATGAAAGAAGGGAACAAAAAATAGATTCAAACATTTACAGAGTAATTTAATAGTCATTAACGATACTGTTTTTTCAGTTAAGTAAATCATATTGATTAACATTTGGAATTTTTGAGATGAGGAATTATCATTATTATATGCTTTACTATTTGAACCAGCAGCCTTGTCTTAGTTGTTATACTCACAATATTTCAGATGTTGTGTCCTCCGACCTTCAGGGGAAATGTATCTGTACTCAGTAACTTCCTTGGAATTTCAAACTGAACTCTTTATTCAGTCCACAGGGAATAGATTGTTCTCATGTCATTTCTCTTGCTTAGGGGAGATAACTCATATCATTTAATACTCAACAGTCTTATTCATTTTTGTGTTGCAGTTCTGTTTCTACCATGGAAGAAGAGTATGTCATTTTTCAGCACGACCTGACCTAGGGATTAAACACTCAACTACTAAGGAAACATATACTGGCCCAAACAGCAAAGCATATAATAAGTTAAATTAAAAAAAGTTTAGGAAAACAGAAGAAAATGATTTTGTGTTCTGATAAAGTTAACTAAATTATTGGTCCTGACCTGACATCTTGGCTTCCGTCACTTTCCCACCACTGTAACATAATTTCCCTGCACCTTTTCTATAATTATTTTCCTGGTAGTTGTTCTGATGAGCTTCTCTCTTTGGTACATAGACTTTTATGAATTTAAGCACAGTACTAGATGGCAAAGTCTCATCATTTTACAGTTGAGATTGCTATCTGTAACCATAAGTTACATGCTAACAGTTTCTCTCACACTTTTCACTTCTGGAACTCTCTTCCAGCTTCTTGCTTTCCAGTCAACTTTGATCTTCCAAAATTTAAATGCAATGCTAATCACTATCTTCTTAGTTATATTTTCTTTTTCTCATATTCTCTCACACTCTAACCTGTTGTGTCTTAATGGCTTTATTGCCTTACTTGGGATGAAATGATAAAAAAAAAAAAAAAGCTGTTGTTATTTTGTCAAATATGTTAGTTGGATTATGCAAAAGTGCCTTTTATAACATGCTTCTTTCTCAATCCTTTTCTCCCCAAACAAGAATCCTGGGCAATTTAAGAGTTAAGCGAGCAAATTCTTTCATCACAAATATCTGTGTTGGTTGCATCACCTAATTTGTTAATTGATGAAAGAAGTAAATTTGCTTTGGAGAATCAAGCTAGAATTAATATTTTAAAATTTTTCTTTTGCTTGTTACAGGTACAGATAACAGCTGATTGACATAAAAGTACATATGAAGCAGAGGTGTTTCATCAAATTCCTCAATATATATATATAAAAAAAAAAATAGCACCCATTGATAATCACCAAAATGTGAACTTTTACAAAGACCAAACAGTGAATATAAGTCCAATTAGACAGTGAGTAATGTATTTCTGCAGTGTATGACAAGCCATATTCAGAGCACAAAATGCAGATACTGACAAAAGAATCTATAGCCAATAATGATGCCTTATAGAAAAATAGTGAAAACTCCAATGGTGTTATTGTGCTACCTGTATCCATTATAGTTTCCATGGAAATAAATAGGAGGTATTAGTTTCAGAGCATCCCTTGTGTGTGCACGCACATACACACACACACATATATATATATATATATATATATATTAGATAGATAAAAGTAGACAGAAACCAATACAAAGTGATGACAGGCTGTTTCATGCTTGAACACAATCATCAGGCCCAAAGGGAAATACTATTAATGCTTTTATTAGAGCATTAAAAGCAGACATATTAAAAAGCAATTTATAACAAAAAAAAAACAAAAAAACTGTTCATAGCAAAAAAAGAGTATCAAAGAATATATATTAATGTAAAATAGTAATGCCAAAATATAACAATAATTAAAAAAACATCTAATCCAATTTATTGGTCCTCTTTTATGAGGACAAAAATTAATGCTTTTAAAGTTTAAATAAGGTGTAAATGAGATAGATAAATTTTATGAAAATGTGTTTTAAATACCAATTAAAGCTACAAGATAAAAAAAAAGAGAAAATTACTTACAGCATTTTATGTAACCCCATCATTTTATTTTCTAATAAGGTCTGATGCTCAAGTAAACCAGTCAAGTCTGTATTCACAATTTCCTGCAAGCAAAATTTAACCTTTCTTACATACAAATCAGCAACATATAACTTTAAACATTGTCCTTGGATTATGCTACAAGTATGAAAATTTAACAAAATTTTTGATGGTGAAAAGTCTCTTTTTTGTTGCCTAACAAACTTGCTAACAAAACATATTCGCAAAATGTCAATCTCTAAATGTCTGTCACAACTGATGTTGCAAAAGTATTTTTCTTTGTACTTAAATTTCTGCTTTGAAGTATACCACGGCCAAATGTTTCAGGAAATATGGTTCTCTCATTAATAACTGTATTCTTAAACTTTTATTATTCTAATACATAAATTTGGAAACAACCTGAACAAAAGAAAAAAAAATGTAGATATTAAAAGACTTCAAAGATTTTTTATTACAAAATATTGAATTGGTCTATGTTACAAGCAATTATATAAGTCTGTAAAGTAGATTAATCATAACACAATGTCCTTACTAAGTTGTTCTACCTTACACTGTTCCATTGTAAAATAATTAAGAGCTGTTATTATGAGGGATTATGATTTCTTATATTTAAATCTAGTAGCTGTTTGGTGAATGAAAGATCTTACTTTTATATTAAATTTAATTTATTGCTGTGATGAATCTTTCTTAAAATTACCAAAGTTTTTAAAATGCATTTTTAAAAATGAAAAATCTTTCTTGAAGCTTTTATTTTAATTTTAATTCCAAGCTAAAGGATTAAATTTAATATTTCCAATAAGCAAAATACTTTATTGGATTTCAATAACTAATTTAAATTGCCTGGAAGGAATTTTTTGGGGGCTAAAATAGCAGATTAACACCCATCTTTACTTGTCTTTCATCACAATGCAATTCTCTTTATTAAAAAAAATCTTCCAAAATAAAATATGCTTTTCTAAAACTTTAATTGAGGAATATTAGCTGATTTAAAGTATAATTAATCTGATTTGAAATATCATTTACTTTAAGTTTAAAATATAGTAGAAATGCATTTTTTTAACATAGAAGTAACTGCTTATTTAAGCTGTTGACATGTTTGACAAATGTTTATCTAATGTTGTTCTATAGGTGCTTTAGACATAAAAAAATAATTGAATATAATGTGAGCACCTTTTAAATATAATTTTTAAGTACTCAGTAATCTTAAAAATTTAAGAAAATATTCTCCACAATCTAATGTTTATTGAATTTTAGATTCATTCTGGCTTTAAATTTACAATAGTTATCGCTCTAATAAGTTCATCCATATCTACAAAAATCAGTACATTTATACACATAAAAAAATTCAAAATTCTTTTAAAAATATTGGTGTTTGATGACTTGTACTAAGCTTTTCCATTTATGATTAGTAAGTATGGTTTTTACTTAATAATATCATCTAAAAAGGTAAAATTAATACAAAATTTTAAAAGATTTAAAACTTAATAAAGCATTCTAATTAAAATTTAAAATAAAAAATAAAAACAATTCTTGTAAAAATTCATTATTCATCGAAAAAAAATTTTTCTTATGGCAATAATGTCCTTAATAGATCCTATTTATAAAAGCAATTAAAAGCTTTTCTAATTTAATGACATCTTAGTTTTATTGCATTTTTTATTTTATGACCCAGAGCAGATTTTCAGTAAATGATGTTTCTGTTTGTCAAAAACAAATTGATGATTTAAATTCTCCAAGGAGCCCTGCTTTTAAAGTAATATAAATATAAAGAAGATGGAATTTTAATTTCTTGAAATTTCATAAAATTAATTAAGTGTGTGTGTAGGTAAAAGATTGTGTGGAAAAAATTAATTAATTATAATTATTATTAGTGGCTTTATGTGTTGGTTGTATGACAGTTACTTACCCTAAAAATGTAATCAGTGGACAGTATTCAAACTACATCTTAGTCTGTTATGTCCACTTTTGCATTAATGCTCCTGGGAAAGACATGAATCAACTACTCCACCCATGCTTGCCACACCAACTATGGGTTAAATTAAACAGTGTATACAGGGCTCTCAGAAGGCAACAGGAAATTACACCACTATCTTGCAACAAGAAGTTATGGCAATAGAATAAAGGTAAGGAATGTGTGAAGAGCTATGAATGAACATAGCTTTTCTTTTTTATTTTTCTATTTTTTTTTTTTAATAGCTTAATGTATAGAACCCATTCAAAATGTTATTAATTTGCACTTATCTAGCCATAATAACCAACGGTAGAATTAAGTGATTCTACCTTTGGTACAATGTCTTCTATGCAGGTGCATGCATGGAAGACATTGTACCAGAATGGGTTAGTTATTGATTAAACTTAAACTACTTAATTGGTATTTGTTTATTTACATTGCATTTGTGTGAAATATTAATAATTGGCTGAGTTATAGAGAGTGTTAATATTTGCATCTATTATCAATACATGCAAATATTAACAACTAACATCAATATAAGGTTAAAATATTTGCATATATGAGTAAAGTGCACTGCAGCACTTTGATTTTAAGTAATTACCTCCAAAAATTTGCTAAAAATGAGCATACCATTATGAAAAAAGGTCCCAAACTTGATAAAAAGTTTTATCAAAATATAAGAGCAAAGACCAAAATTTGGAAGACCAAAGGACAAGACACTCAACTTGCAGAAACAGGATGAGTCTGGTATGCCAAAACTGGTTGGATCCTTCTCTCTCAGCATTCAAGAGACCCTAAAGGACAATTTGTGGATAATGGAGATCCAGAGGGCTTCCAGGACCAAACCCAATCTTCCCAACCTGATGAAAGTGTTATAATCTGGATTTATCCTGCTTGCAACACACCTGAAGATTCCAGACAATTTTTTTCTGGGAGTTCGGTCGGAGTTGGTGCTTCTTGCATGATTTAATTAAAAACACATTTTCTTTCGGAAACAAATTCATTTTTAAAAATCTGCTAAAAATTCATTTTTTAACTGACAAAATTATGAGAAAAAATAAATAAACACTGCAAAATTATAAAAGTAAAACAAAGTACAGAATGACAAATAAGTTTTATCAAAAACTTTGAAATTGAAAGAGAAACATTACCACGGCTAAAACAAAACCAATTTAAAGGGGACCTTCTTTGTTTATTTTTCTTTTTAAACACTGCCTTTATTTTGGTACTTGACCTGACTCCTTATTATACTGGGTTTTTAAAGGAATTTTTTTTTTAATTGGTACATTTTTTTCTTCCCGTTTTGTGCTGTAATTAATTTTTTATGCTTCCTTTCGTTCCCCGCTACTAGTACAACATGACACCCTCTAGACTTTCAAGAAAATAAGAAACCAACCGATTAAGACTGAAAAATTGGATTACAGCAAAACAAACATAAATTAAAACTTTGAGGTTTGACTTATAAACTAGATTAATTAATTGGACAACAAATGAGTAAGTTTCGCATTTTCTTCGATCAGTCAAGGAAACACATAACAAAATAAATTATGTAAATTCGGTTGTTTATGGAATAACAACGAGGAAAATGGCATAATCATTTCTAAATGAGAAAAATAAAAATCCATTGAACATCAATTATTTACTTTTTTAGTTTCACATGGAGATAATTTGTTTTTGTTTTGTTTATTCAATGAATTGTAAGAAGTTTTTTTCGTGATGTACTTTTGTCAGAGTCACAGAGTAAAATATATATTTAACTTTGCTTACCTCATCATGGCAAAGTTTTTCCAAAGCCTCTCTCATTTTTTCAACATCCGTCAGCTTATCAGCTGACTCTAATGGTCCCGACGACGTGGCATCATCATTTGAACCCGCCATGTTACTTTAATCGCGATGACTTATGGGAAATCTCTATTTAGAGTTATTGCCCTTTAAAAGTAAACAGCAATTTTCAATGGCAACTGAGAGTGAGTTTAGTTGATCAATGACTTCTTATCATACAGATCAATATTATTGTAGCAGGTTCGATTCTGACGATATCTATTATTGTGGATTTGTATTAGATTAAAATATATAACTTAAACATCGTAAGTATTTACAAGGTTAGACTTAGTTCTTTACTCAAAATAAATTTTTGAATAATAGCACATGACAATCAGCTATTTCATATATATATATATATATATATATATATATATATATATATATATATATAATCATTTCACCCCAAGCAAGGCGATAATACCACTAGGATGCAGTGGTTACAGAGAGTGAAAGGGAATGAGAAGACGTTAGTGAGGAAAAGGACAATAAAGGAACAGGATGTAGGAAAATGAAATAAAATCACTAAATAAAATAATAATAACAGTTAAAAAAAATACATTTTCCCATGAAGCTAGTAATAAAGGAACCAAAAATTTTATTACACCACTTGGCTTTATCAAGCGCCCATTAGGTGGTGTTGTTTGTTCTATAAAAAGACAAACAATTCCTTCTTCTTCCTCTCTACTCCCCTTACTCCAACATGTAGTAGTATGTAGATGAGGATGCATAGTGTTCTCACATATTTTTCCAAAAGTAATACAAGATTTTACTTTGGTTGTTCCAACTCAGCACAAGGCTGACTTTAGCTCAACGATTATAACTACTGATGAAGTAAGTACAACCTTTCTTTAGTAGTTCCAACTCAGCACAAAGTGGACTTGAACTTGACCATTATAACAATGCTTATCCTTAATTACCCTAACTTCTGGACCAGAAAAAGAAAACAGACATACCCAAGAGACATTGAGAATTTTATTAAAAAAAAATAGAATTGACCATAGCTTTTGTGTGCTTCTTCTTTAATTTTTCATGTATTTAAATACATGTGTGCGCACGCGCACACACACACACACAGAGACACACACACACACTTACTATATGCCAACATACAACTTTTAATTCCATAGGATTCAGGAAGACAGAAAAATGGCAACTGACATTGCATTTGAATTTTTGAAGATTGTAGGTGGCAGAGAAGCAAAAAATCAGAAGGGAGTTCCATAGGCAAGAAGTGCAAGAAAATAGAATAGAACTGACAGTTACATCTAGCTAGTTCAACAGTAAAATGGTGAGACCTAGTTGCCAATCTAGTAACACGCTTAAATTCATGCAGTAGAGGAACTAAGGCGAACAGCTCATCAGAACAATTGCCATGAAAATATTTGCAGAAAAGACAGTATTGATTAGATTACAGACTCTTCTTTGAATTTAATCAAGAAGATATATAGTAGGAGCAACTGACTACAGCATGTCCAAAGTTATTATGCATATCAAATAAACCTCAATAATTCAAAAGATTCTGAACCAATATTTGTCTAATTTAAACTTTTCCATTTCCACCCTTAGTAAAATATTTGATTAAATTTTCTTCCATTTTTAATTGTTAGTTTTTGAAATATCTGGAATTTACGAAAATGGACTGACTGAAGTTATTATGCAGATTAAACTAATATTAGCTTAAGACCTCTGAAATCTAATAAAAGTTATTTTTTCTTTTTGTCCATAATATATGTTGAAACATGAGTAAAGGAAAGGATCTGACCACTACTGAAAAGCAGAAAATAACAAAGTTATTGAGTGAGGGAATGTCCACACTGGAGATATCAAAGGAGCTTTGCAGAAATCACTGAATGATAAAGAAGTCTGTTGAAAATATAAGTAAGTTGAATCAAATGAAAAGGCTTTAAGAATTTGCTTTCTCAAGATGAACATAAACTAAAGCAAGTCATAGTGAAACAACCACTTTTGACCAGTGCTCAGATCTTTGAAAAGGCTGGAATTGAGGGACTCAAGAAGGACAAAAGGTGTAGTATACTTTGTGAATTGAGATTTGTAAAAAAAAGTCTCCTAGACAAACTCCTCTTACTAAAGCAAATATTTTAAAGCATCAAAATTGGGCCAAGAAATACATGAAAATTGACTTTTTTCATGGATGAATCTCAAGTGACATTTCATGGACCTGATCGATGGGCCAAGGGCTGGATTTTATCCAGTTCAGATGTGCCTGTGGCTAAGAGAAGGCAACAAAGAGTCAGTAATATTATGATATGAGCTGGAATTGTCGACCAAACCATTATTGGACCATTCAAATTCAATGAAACAGTTAAACTCAACAGTGCTAACTATTGCAATTTTATGAACAAGAATTTCTTTGCATGGTCCCAGTCTTGCAGTTTCAAGGTGAAGTGTGTATTTATGCATGACAATGCTCCTTATCATGTAACTAAGTTTACCCATGAATTCTTTGAACAGAAAGGATTTACAAAAGAGAAGAGAATGGAATGGTACCAACAAGTCTTGATCTGAATTCAATTGAAAATCTCTGGTCAATTGCGAAGATGGAATTATATGAAGGTGGTAAACAATATAACAGCAAAGCAGACCTATAGGAAGCAATTAAAATTACCATGTCATAAATTGAACTTGCTGAAGTTAAAAAATTAACAAAATCAATAGATAATAGATTACTAGCTGTTATTGAGAAGAAAGGTCACTATATTAAAATGTTAAGGATTCAGAGACTTATCATGTGTTTGTTATTTGTTCTATTATAGGTGATGATCAGTTTTTGATGATTTTATTACCTTTTTATTGAAGTAAAATGTGATTATTTGGTTTTGTTTAATAACTTCGGATGGAAGTTTTTTTCAAATACATCAAATAACTTCAATAAAACATATTGATACTACCTAAAATTTTAACTCCGGGTTTGATTTGATTTCTAAATTGATTGTTTAAAATTTGACAATTTTTTCAAACCAAATTTTAATTATTGAAGTTTATATGATTTGTTCTATAACTTCAAACAGATATGGCAGCAGTATGCAATGCATGGATGAATGGTAGATTTATAAGTATACAAGAAGGTTTCTGATAAGAATTTTCTATCACAATATAGTGAACCAACTTTCCTAGCAATAGACCTAGCAATTGATATGATATAATCACTCCTTTCATATCAGTGGAAAATGTGAGCCCAAAAAGGCACAAAATTGAATGTTAATAGGGGGTTCTGTCTGATGGGAGAGCAGAAAGAGATATCCATAGACACTATTGCATGGTCGTAGTTGCTAAGAGGACAGAACTTCAGAGCATGACATTGTCATGTCCACTAAAATATCAAATACAATATTTATAAACCAATCACACTCAAGAAAACACTTACATCTTAAAATACACCAATAAAATCATAGAATACAAATCAGAATGTTTGTTGTATTAGTCATCATTATTTTTAGGTAGATACCGACCAAATATTGTACGGGCGTAGTAGAAGACATACCACGTGCCCTTTTAGGGCCAATTAGGAATAAATAAATAATTTAATTCTGGAGCTGATTTTGTTATGAAAAAGTGTATAAAAACATACAAAATCCGTTCCCAAATAGGATACATGCAGCTGTCACCAAACTCCACGCAACTCTCGCTTATGATCTTCACGACCTCCATGCTAAAAGTGACAGTGCTGACAAACTTCAGACTACGGCAACACCGCCAACAGTAAGAAACAATTTCTATCTCTTGTATCCACTTTTACTATGAATCATGCACACACGTGTTGACTTTTTCATACAAACACACATATAACAACATTTTATTGTTTCTCACATACGTACACAAAGACAGTGTATATTTTATTTCAGAACTTTATTAACCTACAAACAAAAGACATTACTTTCCAATTTATCTTCAATTGCTTGTATACTTGTCGCTATATTAAATTAATGTTTATTTGATGAAACTACATTGTCTTTTCTACTGAATTTTATTCCTTCAATGAAAATCGTGTGATTATTCTAGATGGCCAAATTTTGAGTGACCTTGTAACGATATTTAGTTAATGTATCGAATCCCAACACTCCAAATTTTAACATTCAACGAAAAGCCGAGTAGAAGGATTCCTACAACATTATTTTGAGGAGGTAAGGAAGAGATCAATTAGATAAGTATGTCAGCCAGAGTTTCAATGAGGATGTCTACTATTTGAGCAACTTATATGTATGTATATATATATATATATATATATATATATATATATGTGTGTGTGTGTGTGTGTGTGTGTGTGTGTGTGTGTGTGTGTGTGTGTGTATATATATAAGATAAAGATACAAATAGGAAATGTTTATCAATCTAACATGTTTTACATTTATTAAAATAATGCCAATTCAAGTACTGGTATTTATCAAATAAATTGTTTATAATGTAAAAGTATTTATATTTGAGGAGAAAATCACATGATCTAAAAGCCATATTTACATTTAGATAAGCATTCAAACTCTCTCATAATACACAGGAACAAAACTGGGCATAACTTCTACATTTCAGTGGATTACACCTAATTTCCATAATGCTGTTATTTAACAACATCTTGATTGGACAATAAATATTAAAATTGTATTTTGTGTATCTTCATGTGCAAAGTTCTAAAATCTTGTGCAAGCTAAACACATATAGGCTCCAAACCAAATTTCAGCAATTGACATATTCTGATTGGTCCAATAATACCAAGGTCATGTTTCTGTCTACCAGACCAGAGAACTGCCAAAAATATGAAAATGTGTTCTCAAGCCTATCATGTTATTAACAAGTAAATAAATATGATACACTAGCACATTCTAGAACATTCACTCACTCAGTTTGTTCACACAGCAGCTTTTGCTCATCCCTGCAAGTGAATTATCATCTAATTACTCAACCTCACCAGTGAGAATCATGTTGCCAAGCAAATCCATGGCACTCAATTATCTGAAGTTTTAAAGTTACCTTGTTAACATAAAAACAAACTTTTAGAGTTCACTCACTCACATCACACTGGATATCATTTATCACACAGCAAAAGTTCTCAATTACAGAATATTGTTTCATCCAGAATTTGTCTAAACATTTATTATTACTTCTTGACAATATAACAGTGAAAGAAAGACAACTTTAGCACAACTAAGTTTATCCCAATTTACACTGGAAATTTATATTTCACATACATTGTTTAATTACCTCATAAACAGAATTATTCTTTCACTGACTCTGTGAAAACTTATATCACCGCAACTACAACAAATATTTCTTCAAGTAAACTCACACACCACATCTCTCAACACCAAAATAAGAGTTTACACACATAATTAAAATAACAAACATCACAAAGATTGCACTCACAAATCTTTACTCATTTCAGCATAATGCATTGTATTTTTATGCTATATAAATCAAAACAGTGTTTGTTATTCAAAAACTGTTTTTTGTATTATTTTTCATTCATGTTTATTGTTTTGTGTTTTGTTGAAGAACTAATTTAAATGTGTGAGGATAGTTAAGTTTAACATGCAGCCTAATTCAATCTACAATTGATAACCAATAACTTGCTTGGAGTGAAATGATTAAAAAAACTGAAAAATAATAATAATACCTTCTAGCTTTCTTCAAGTCTTTGTTATCCCGTTAAATTTCAGGGAATGTTGAAATGAACTCTTTATTCAATCTGTAGTGGTAGATTGCTTATTGTTGGTTGCCTCTTTCAGTGGCTGCATGTTAGAAGTTAAACATTTGAGTAATATCAGAAGGGATATGAATAGATAACTCGCTATAGATTCTTAGTAAAATTTAACCTTTTGACATGCTAAAAAACAGAATTTCAAAAGTATGGTTTTTCTCTTCAAGTACTGTATATTCACTGGAGGCCCTCGGCAATGTTTAAAAAGCTATGTTCAGAATTAATAACAACAAAAATACTACACAGTATGCAATAAAACATGTTATTGATGTTTTTTGTTTTTTTTATTAATATACCTGTTATATAGGAATAAAGTGTCACTGCCGATACTTGGGTTTGAACATAGATCACCAGTGAGCAAACACAGGCAATCTCATTATTGAATTAAATAGACCACATGACCATAAAAGAAATGCATGATATTCTAGCGGATTGCTATTTCTAGTCCATCCTTTATACTATATGGATCTCTATTTCTACTCTATCCTCCATTACTACACGGACCGCTATTCTCTACTCTATTCACTAGACTATTTCTTTTTTCGGATCACTATACGGATTACTATTCGAGCAAGTGTTATCGAGCAAGTACTATTAGTCTGAGTGATATTTGAAGATGTCTGACACCAGCATTGTTCAATGGCGTATGATAAGTTGTATCTGCGATTACAAAGTCTCTACTACAACGAGCATTACAAAAGTGACGAGTCTTTGTTGACATTACAAAAGTGTCAAATGAGTATTCATTGACATCACAAAAGTACCCCCAATACAAGTCCCAAGAGCCACTCAAGATAGAGAGATACAGTGTGGTGTCGTATTAGCATAAGAAAGAGCAAAAAGTGAATTTCTTGGGGGCTATGTAGCAAAGATAACTCTAGACTTGAAAATGTCAAGATTTAATTAATGAGTAACATTTCAGAGTTCAGCCAGAGATGTTAGTAGTATAGTGTGGAAGTAGACTTTAGAAGGAACTGGAAATTCAATCATAAACAGGAAACAAAGGATAAATCTATACACCTGTTTAAAAACTTGGAAGGAGTGTGAACTGGACAATAGGCAAACTCATCTACTACTGGGAGAGTAGGAAGGAAAAAATATTAAAAATAAAATAAAGAATTACTGAATAAAATTTCAGAGTTCAGGTGCAAATGCTAGAAGCATCGATTTGAATCAGGAAGGAGTACAAACTGGATGATAGGTGAACCTATTGGGAGTGGGAAAAAAACAAAAATAAATTAGTGGGTAAAAGTTTGGAGTTCAGATGGAGATGCTAGAAGTACAGAGCTAGAGCCACCCCTAGAAGGAACCAGAAACCCAATCCCAAGCAGGAAAAAGTAAATAAATAGTAAATAAAATTATAGCAATTAGCTCCGAATATATGAGTTAGGTTAGAGTAAGTTATGAAACTGACAGTATGATATTATCTATTAAGTTTTAGCTTATACTATATTCAATCAATATCTGTTTGCGAGCCAGTATACCACCCACAACAATAGTAATTACAGAATTTTCCTGTTCTTTTTAATTGCCTGATGATTGGGTGACTAGTAACAAATTAACAGTGTGTGCACATGAAAATTTAAGTATTGCTTTTTTATATATTGTATTTTGTGTATATATATATATATTACAAAGAGTTAATCATACCTTGAATCAATCAGCAATATGAATGCGATTATAATTGCATTCATATTGCTGATTGATTCAAGGTATGATTAACTCTTTGTAATGTAAAATATATGCTGTCTATTTTATTATGTTCATATATATATATATATATATATATATATATAGAGAGAGAGAGAGAATATTAGTGGTCAAAATATATATATATATATATATATATATATATATATATGTAAATTTCCAAGAGGATAGAATCCAGGTAGAGCTCAGTGTCCAGGACAGAGCAAGATGTAAAATATAAAATATGTGTCAAAGAATACTAATAATATAAAATGTAAAAATGCTACACAATTCAAAGACTAAATTTTTAAACAATAATTAGAACCCTTCAAACAGGTATCCCTTTATGCAGAAGTATAAGAGTATGTGTCTGAAGAGTTCTTATTATCGTTATTAAACTATGTATATATATATATATATATATATATATATATATATGAAAAATGTCTTAAAAATAATTGTCGGACTTTGTCCATTTCATAATGTGCGATGTCATTTGTTTACATTTGGATATACGCCATGAGCAGATATGAATGTACATGAGAGAATCATGGAAGATTGACATTTAAAGGCAGTAAATTCAACCTTGCTAATCGAATGATTCTCTGTGGCTCAATCGGTTAAGAGCATGTCAGGCTAAATGACGGTTCTGTATAGGATACAGGTTTGGATCCTGTCAGAGAACGAATATTTTCTATGAAAATTTCTCGGACATTCAGGCCAGTAAATATATATATATATATATATTGATTCCTATGTCCACACTACCTACATCTATGCTCTATCTCTAATACTGAGCACACAGAGCACTCTCCCCAATTAAATATAACAATTTTTAGATAAGACATATATATATATATATATATATATATATATATATATATATATATATATATACATATATATGTGTGTGTTCAACCTTCAGTGGATTTCTTAGTGATGTTTTAGTTTATTCATATGTAGATCATATTTTAACAAAAGACATTATTTTTATAATATAAGAGGTTTGAAATAATTCTGGAAATGTAAAAATAATGTGTAAGATAAAATTTTAGATTTTTTCAGTTATACTTAAATTATATATTATTTAGAGATTAAATATTAATGGAATAACAATCTCTTTTTCACTAATAAGTTCCAAGAATGTAATTATAAAACTGTGAGTTGAAAATTTTTTATTTTTCTCATCTTAGGCTGAATACTATTAATAGTAATGCTTTGGTATATTTTTATATAAGTATATTAAGTATGTGTACAAAAGTTCACATGAGGAATTGGATAAGTTTATCGTCACTGCCCGTGTATGCAAAGAATATATCATTGATATATCTTGCATAGAATACACAGTCGCTACCGATGAGGGGATAGATGTGGATCTCTTCAAATTTTCCCATGAATATTGTAGCATATGATGGGGCTGCAATGGTGCTCGTGGCACAGCCTCTTACTTGCAGGTAGTGTGCTCCATTGAAGTTGAAAGTATTCAATGTAAGAATATGCTCCATGAGTTTTATCATAACTTCTGTGGGGAGGGGGGGTCTTGTTTTCTTCTTTTAGTAAGTGCTTCCTGAAGGGCGGTTAGCCTTTCGATGTGTTTAATATTTGAATAGAGTGATCTTATGTCCATAGTCACTAGAATAGCATTTTCTGGAACTGTTTGTATGTGATTAGTTTTGTTAAGTAGATCAGTTGTGTCTCTGATGTAGGATTTTACTCCCTTAGCTAGGGGTTGTATGTAATGGTCTTCGTATTTGGAAATTTTGGTCGTGTGGCAGTTGAATGATGAAATGACCAGCCTTCCTGGGTTGTTGCTTTTGTGTATTTTGGGAAGGAGATAGAAGCGAGCAGGTGTGATTTTTGTGGGTGTAAGTGTTGTGCATGTTTCCTTGTCGATTAGATTGTTGCGAAGCATTATGTTTATTGAGCTAGTTAATTCTTTTTGGTATTCAGGAAGAGGATCTGTAGGCAAGCTTTTATAGGTTTCTTTGTTGTTTAGCTGATTGTTGGCCTCTTTCATGTATTCTTTGATTCCCCAGATCACTGTGGCACCCCCTTTGTCAGCCTGTGTTATGATTAGGTCATCTCTATGTGTCAGCATGTCGAGGGCTATACGTTCCCCTTCAGTAATATTGTTACGTGGTAGCTTACATGCTATTGTTTTCTTTATGTCATTTGCTATGGCTATTTCAAA
>OZ038478.1:63405170-63465170 GCA_964036315.1 Acanthosepion esculentum
TCTTCACTTCATTGTTCAAAGTTTTTTTCCACAATTATCCGATCTTTTAAAAGCAAAAAACAACATCAAACAAACAAGTTAATTGAATGTTTAATTAGGTCCTTCACCAACTAACCCAGAAACTATAAAATTCGTTGAATTACGTCTTTAAGAGATATTACAGTTTTAAAAAATTATATTGGTGCTGTTGCCAATTTACAATTTTTTTTTTACTTACATTGTTCTTATTCATTGTTTTTTATTTTTTATTTATTTAACCCTGAAAACATTTTTGACCGGACAAATATCGAATACAGAAAAGTACAGATGTACCACTTGCAATGTATGTGTCCAGTACAAATTGATCTAAGTAATAATTTGTATATGTCACGGAAATTTCTCATTTTTAAATATTTTTTATCTTGTATCCTTCCGAGATTACTCGTAGCACAAGCAAAATATTGACCTACAGGTACTAAAAAAGAACATAATGATGAAAAAGGTTCCAAATTTGATAAAAACAAAATTTTATCGTCAAACAAACAAAATGTTTCCTCATATTAAGAGGAAGGACCAAAGTATTTTTTGATTATTTTATCAAATTGTAATCTCGCACGTTCAAAATTTTGGTTAAAAACTTAAAATAGGACCCTTTTTCATGAGATCGCTAAAAAAACAGAGCATAGCATGATGAAAAAGACGCCAAACTTGACGAAAACAAAATAAATGCTTATGTTATTATTAGAGAAAAGATCAAAGTATTTTTTAATTATTTTTTAAAAATCTTTCCTTTTTTTTTTTTTTTCTTTTTTTTTAGAACATTCTAAATTTTGATTAAAAAAAATCTTGTTTCTCTTTGTATCACCGGAACTAGTAAAATAACAAATTTTTAACATGTTTTTTTTTTGTTTTTTTTTTTTGTTATGACAGACATTAATTTGGAAAATCTTGCAAAAATAAAAATAATTGTCGGATTTTAATGAAACTTTCAGAAACTATTCTATTATTCACAAATGATGGAACTTAAATGTTTTCCTTTTTTAAAGTCATGGCAAAAATATTTTTTTTTCATATGTATTAATCCCCCCACCTAACTAATTGTACGAAAACTGTAATTTGAATTTTGGGAAGATTAGTGATTGAGCTAAAAGCACAAAGCTTTGAAGAAACCAAATCATGTTTTTTTTTTGTTTTTAGTTGGACCATCTCTACCTGAAAATAATCTCTAAATTGTAACATACAAAAGTAAAACTCAATAAAACAAAAATATTTAATTTCAAAAGCTTTAAATTGCTTTATTTATTTTAATGGACAATATTGTCTGAAAGCAAAAAGATATTTCGATGAAAAATGAATTTTTAAAACAATTATTTGTCATTTCTGAAATATTTTATTTTTACATTAAATGTTGTTAATTCTTCTAAAATTAGGGAAAAGTTTGTAAAATTTAATGAATGTTGTTATTAAGTAGATATATATTTACAGATTATAATTTCCAAAGCTTCTTACAAACTAACGAACACCAGTATATAAAAAAAATATATAATTTGTCAATAATATGACTGAAAATCAAATCTATGGAAGACCGGAAGTATCATGCGTGCAATAAAAAAAAAAGTCACATGGATTGAGTTTCTGTCTAGTATTTAGCTTAAAATACTGAATTTTTAATACAATTATTTGTTATTATTTCTTTAATTATAATAGATTTTTACATTTAAGTTGTTAAAGTAATATAAAATTAGTTAAAAGCCGCATTCAGTTTTGTAAATGTCCTTTTGAGATAGATTTATTTTTGCGAAACGTGTGGAGAAGTTAATTTGATCTTTCAATTTCAACTGAGAAGGGAACCTGCAAGTATCAGTATCATCTTATGAAATTTAAATTTGTATTTTATGTACACTTCTGATAAAATTTCATAAGAAATGTACCTATAAATTAGATATCTTTCTTATGAAATTTAATCTCACTCTCAACAGTCTTATTTTAATATCTTTATAATATATTTTCCATAAAGCATCGTAAACATAAAGGTGAAAGCTAAGTACTAAAAAAAAAATTAGAGCGCTGAAAGTTTTCCTTAAAAATAACGAGGTAAATAATTTGTTCACATAAATCTAAATAATTTCACTTCTCTCCTGTAGAATAAATTATCCTCACGTAAGCTATCAATACGTCATGAAAATGTCTTTTGTCACCTGTCAAGTGACACAAAATGTTATGATCTGCTTTTTTATTTTCAAACTACACCTTTTCAGAGCAGAAACTAAATAATGCTGGTTTCAAAATATTTTAAATAAACATTATAATTTCTGATTTTCTTAGAATAAGTTTTGAAAAAAATTATAATAGATTTTTAAAAGAATTTCAAACTGAGATTTTTCATATTTTTTTTTATAAAATGGAAAAAAATGGTTGACATGATTGATTATCTGTTAATTTTGCTGACTAAAAAAAAAGATTTTTAATGCAAATTTTGGATGTGCTAGGAACGATTAAAAAATGTAAAAAAATACCCCAAAAATACTTTGATCTTTCCTCTTAATAATAAACATTTAGATGATAACATTTTGTTTTCGTCAAGTTTGGCGTCTTTTTCATCATGCTATGCTCTTTTTAGCAATCTCATGAAGGATCCTAGGTTAAAATCTTGTTTTTCTTGCATCAGCGGTGGGCCAAAGATTACTATGAGAAAATTAGTGTTTTTCTGCGGTAAAAAACACTTTATTTATTTAAAAAATGTTTTGGAAATTTTTGCAAAAATCAAATAATTGTTGGATTTTAATGGACTTATTCACAAATGAATGAAATTATTATTTTTTTTTTTTTTTTTTACAGCTGTTATCACCACTACTTAATTTTATGAAATTTCCAGAAATTAAATTTTGATCCAAGTATTTTTTATAAATAAATAAATCTAAAAGTAGGATTCCATGGAGAATGAAAATCATCAATTTTTTTCTCTCTCAGTTACTCATTTACTGAAAA
Source organism: Acanthosepion esculentum (assembly GCA_964036315.1). Taxonomy (NCBI): domain Eukaryota; kingdom Metazoa; phylum Mollusca; class Cephalopoda; order Sepiida; family Sepiidae; genus Acanthosepion; species Acanthosepion esculentum. Next base: position 63,408,138 of record OZ038478.1, read on the forward strand.
TCTGCTCCAAATTGTAAAATAAAAAATGCAATAAGACTATGACATTATTTGATTGGAAAAGCTTTTAATTGCTTTTAGAAATAAGACATATTAAGGACATTATTATTGTCTTAAAAAATTTTTTAGAAGAACTGTTTTCATTTTTAAAATATTTTAATTATAATAATTTATAAAGTTTTAAATCTTAAAATTCTGTATTAATTTTAATCTTTTAGATTAATATTAAGTGTAAACTATATTTACTAATCATAAAAGGAAAAGCTTAATACAAATCATCATGCACCTAGATTTTTAAAAGAATTTAAAATGTTTTCATATGTGTGTAAACATGCTGATTTTTGTTAGTACAGTAGACCATATGTGACATTATCAGAAAATAAGAGATAACTATATTAAATTTAAAGCCAAAATTTCTAAAATTCAGTAAAACATATCATGGAGAATATTTTACTAAATTTTTAAGATTACTGAGTACTTAAAAATTATATGAAAAAGGTGCTCACATCATTTTCTTAGATTATATTTTACAGATAAAGTCTCCGTAGAACAACAATCAATCTGTCATAACCTTGTCAAACTACTGTTTGGTTAAAATATTAATTTCTGCAATATTTTAAACTTAAATATTTGTTTCAAATCAGATTGATTATGCTTTAAATCTGCTAATATTCCTCAGTTTCAGAAAAGTATGTTTGTTGGAAGATTTTTTTAATAAAGAGAATTACATGAAATTTTAGTAAAAAAACAAACTCCATCCAGTCAATTTAAATTAGTTTTTGAAATCCAGTAAAGTATTTTGCTTAGAGGAAATATTAAGTTTAATATTAAAATTAAAACTAGAATAAAAGCTTTAAAAAACATTGCTGGAGAGTGAGAAAATTAAAGGAAATCTCCTGTATTACTCTGAACAAATATTTAAGTCAGGTAGTAGTGTAGGTTTCAATACCGTATGGTTTTACTTTTCTTAGCAAGTCAGCAATTGGTCAGTATATTAGTTACCACTTTTTTTAATTTACACTGTGGGCTATTATTCTCATCTTGAGAACAATAGCCCACAGTGTATCACAACGTTTTAGCCATTGTACTCTCTGGCCTTCATCAAGTGTGTTGATCTGGGTAACATACTGGAAATTCCGAACTGAACCCATTATTTAATCTACAGGAGTAGACTGTTCTTGTTCCACTTCCCATGTCTGGAAATATCTCGTCTAGTTCTTATTTTCAGTACTGCTCAGTTATTGCTTGCTCTATTTCCACTGAGTCCAAGTACACACTGCATGGGACAGAAATTGAACTCACAATTACTATGTCAACAAATTTACACAAACAGTACTTTGATCAGTCCACACTGTTCTCCTGGGTCCTATCAGTCATGTAGAACTTGTACTTGATTTGATTGTACATTACATCTAAACCCTGCCATTTTGAGTTGAGATTGCCTCATCAACTTGTGGTTGATGATGTCCTCGATCTGCTGGACAAACTCAATTGTTTGTCTGATGTCTGCACACTTAACCAATATCACCCATGGACATTTCATCTTTAAGTTATTGTGGTTGGTAGCTAGTGCCACATGCACGACAGGTTTTCATTTCCTGTGTTAGATTAGAAATTGCCATGTCAATGCTCTTGATATGTCTGAAAGGGAAATGAGAATACTAAAATTTAGTGCTTGTTATGGAACATTTTGTTAGGTTGCCTATATTTTATGGTCTGTTAAAGTTGTTTTCAAATACCAAGTGTACTCTGTATATTGCAAGCTGATACTGGATACACCTTATGGTTAAATTTGCATTTTATTAAGCTTGGTATAGTGTGGCACTCAGTCATAATAGTGGTACCTTTAGTGAAAATCAGTTATGCTTTTAATGGCTTGTGAGGCCAGCTTCCCTAAACATTGCATCATAACAGGTAGTTTGAAAGAATGAGTTTTTTTTTAATTATAAATAACTGAAAAATATAAAGTATATTGTGAATTTTAGAAATTGTGCGAATATTCCTATATGTAAATAATGCAAAAATTGATTTTGAACATGTACACATGTTGAAAGAACACTTCATATAGACAAGTTAGATGAAAATGGTTTGCTGTTAATTCAGTTATTTTACTAAACACTTCATATGAATAGACATCTTTATATTTTTTCATTGGTTCCTAAATCATCTTAAAAATCATCTTGTAAATTTTCATTTATTTATTTACTAGGTTTTAAGGAGCAATATAGATTAGAAAAGACAAACTAATTGGACAGTTTTATATTTTTGATAATATGGAGGCTTAACTGGTTTTTGTTTTTTAATATCCTTGAAATTATGGGAATACATTGTGCTTATTAATGAACAGCTGAGATGGAAGTAAGTAAATGGATGGATGAAAAAACAATTTCATAAAGTCTGTGCCAAATAAGAGTAAAAAAAGCTAATGGTTTTTGATGATTACATAGTTTTCTATGAAAATAAACTGATTGTCAAGGCTACTTTAGTTGAGAAATTGATAATTAGTTTGGTTCGTCAGCTTTACATTCTTTAAGTGATTGTGGCACATGATGAATAGTCAGAATTGACTCTCAAAATATAATAAAAGCCACAACTGAGAATAATAGTCTGAAAAGGTATTATTGAATAGTAACAATGATCATTTCATAACAATTTCAGATAAAAACTGAATCGCTCTTAAATTGTTAAATTAAATAATGTGTGGATTTGTCAGCAACTATAAAGTTGGTCTGCAAAAAATTAAAATGTGATATCTCGATCCTGCACTGAGGCTGTAAATTGAGGCATCTTTACAGACTTTGTAAATTTAAAATGTATTGCAATAATCTAAATGTCTTTGAAATGTTTTAATTTTGCTTTTAGTTGTAAGAAAAATCTATACAGCATTTTTTCCTAAGTGATACAAAATTGACATAAAAAATTAGTAACAATTTAAATTGATCTCTTTTTTTTTTTTCTTTTCTTTTTCCCCTCACCCACCTTAGATTTCACCATGTTTCTCTACAATTTGACTCTGCAACGAGCTACAGGAATAACTCAGGCTGTCCATGGAAATTTCTCAGGCACAAAACAACAGGAAGTTATTGTATCTCGGGGGAAAATCATTGAACTTTTGCGTCCAGATCCTAACACAGGCAAAGTTTATACGATTCTAACTGTAGAAATATTTGGAGTCATCCGAGCCTTGCTACCTTTTCGTTTGACTGGTGGAACCAAAGGTAACTATTTCATTTGTTAATGTTTAATTTTAGATTTTTTTTTTTACTGTTTATTTTCAAATAAACAAAGGCTTTGGTTGAATCATATAACCACTTTTGTTAAAATAATTTTTATTCTCTCAACAGCACTTTTTTTAAGTATAATTTTGCATAGAAAATTGAGTGTGAATGTTTTCATGTTTGGTTTATATTTACAATTGCATGTAATATATAAAGAATATTTGAGAATTTTGAGTTAAATGATGAGCAATTTGCTGGAAAATAAATAATCATATTTTTTGTTTTGTTTACATTTTTATTATACATCAAATTTTTATATGAAAACGTGACAATGAAAATAATTATTTAAAAAAGTGTTATGAATTAATGTTAAGATAATATAAAATAATATGAAAATATGCAACAAATGATGTTAATGGCTAACAGATTTTTGGTCAACATTTAACCATAAATAACACAAATTCTGTTGATTTTATGATCCTAGTTATGTGAATATTAATCAGCATTCAAAGAGCTTTCTAAAGATATACAACTTGACCATATTGGGTGATATGAAAATGTTAGCATATAGTGGCAAATACTAAAATCCACCATTTTGAATTCAGTAAAACTCAGGCCACAGTCAAGAGTCCACCACAACATTTTGTACATATCTTGTTATAAAGCAGATAAATTTGTTGTCAAATTTAAAAAAAAAAATTAAAGATGCTTTTTGAGAAATTAAAGGTCAAAGATTAAGGTCATGGTCAAATTATCTTATTTGACCATTTAAAGAAAAAAATAAATAGATCACCTTTTTGATCTATCCAAGTATTTTAAAATAGTATATAATTTAGCTTTCTAGGTAAAAAAAACAAAAAACAATTGAAATATTGATATTTAAAGTTAGTGACTATTTTCCAAAATTCACCTTTTTTGGCAAGTGTCATATCTTGGGAACCCTTTGATCTAGAGACTGAAATTGTTTTTAAATTTTTGAAGATCAAAGTTGACTGGGAAGCAAGAAGCCAGAAGCAATTTCCCCAAGAGAGAAGTGTGGTAGAATAAACTTGTTAGCATAGAACTTAGTTACATCTTGCCATTTCAACTGTAAAATGATGACACCTAGCTGTCAATCTAGTATTGCGCTTAAATTCATAAACTCAAAGTACCGTAGAGGAAAGTTCATCAGAACAATTAATTTATTTATAGAAAAGTTACAAGGAAGCTATGTTACAGTGTTGGGAAAGTGACTAAAAACAAGATACCATATAAGGACAACTAACATTGCAGATTGTTCTTTTTATTGGAGGTATCTAATTTATATTGTTAGTCATATATATATATATATATATATATTAACTAGCAGAGATGAATGAAAAATAACTTCATGTATAACAACACTGTAAAAAATACATTAATACATTTTTTTTACACAACAGAAATAATTAAAGCAAGACTATTTACAAAGGAAATAAACTGCAGTTCCTGAAAAAATATTCTGAAGCACAAAACAAAACTAATTATGTATTTAGTTTGACAGTGCTTTTAAGTAGTGCTTCTCCCATTGGCTACAAGTATGAAATAATTCTTTAGGATTCCAACTCTATAATGACCAATATAGATCTAGACATGGGAAAAGCATGAAGTCAGGTTGAGGCCAGTGATCTTGAAAGATTATTCTGTGTCTTGTTGATAGTCATGGCAAAGTTAAGTGTCACTGGGAATAGAAGTTGCTTGTATTATTGGGATCCCAGGAAGGAATGCACCATCCTTTGTGCTTATCCAGTTAGGATAGTGTTGTGGAGAAAAGAGTACACACCCAGTGACTCTGTTAATTCATCCAATACTATAAAGAGTACTATGGTATGAGGTTAGAAGTAGTATCGGAGTCAGTCTTCATATTAACTTTACAGGAATACAGCAATAGCCCGAACATTATGTATAGAGAATATTTAACGTATTACATTATACCAAGTATGAGTGCGTGTTGTAACAATAATCCTACAATAGGGAGTTATAATAGTTGGCAACAAGGATACTTGAACACAAGCGTGGAATAAAATCGCAACATTATAACTGGAGTTATAATAGCTGACAACGAGGAACTTGAACTCCAGTATTGTATAAGAAGCACCACATTATAACTGGAGTTACAATACTGGCGACTAGATTTTTGAAACTTGTGTGCAACGGGAGTTATAAGAATTTCAACCATGTTGGTTTAAAAAAAAATGTTTTCTTGCAGATATGAGAAAATTTTAGCTTCAATAGTTGAAATTCAACAATAGAAGTAACAACAAAATACACAATAGTTGCAAAAAGAATAACAAGAGTTGTTTGAAGTGGTTTTGAAGAATAATTCTTCAATGTCTCTTACAGCAGACGTGGTGCAAAACACCATATCAGAATTCATATACAATCCTGATGAAGGACTGACTTTTGCTGCGTATTTTCAGACTTGAAATATTTAGTCAGGAGTGCAGTGGCTGGGAAGAAGATAAAAAAAAACCGGGTGGTTGTTAAGAAAAATAGCTCCAATAGAATACAAAAAGTGCTGCAATTATATTTTACTGAGAAAACCAGGTGAAATAGGGTTTGAAAGCACTACACATTCTGACTAATTTTTAGGGACAAGTGCTCTCTGTTTCATGCTCATTGGAGGTGCATGAATTTAACTAGAAAAGGAATGAAGACTTTGTCACATATGCAGGTACCATCAACAGAGAATGTGAACAATTTAAACTAAAGGAAATGACTCAAGATATGTTCACGAGATTAATTTTCATTTTTCCGGAAAGAGGAGGGGAGATACTAATACGAAATAAAAAGAAAAATATATTTATTTAATAAAGTAGTAATCTCAAAAGGAGGGATGTTGTGGAGTAAAGAGTTACACCCCTGGTAACTATGAACTCATCCAATACTATAAAGAGATCCATGGGGTGAGGTTAGGAGTCGGTCTTCATACTAACTATACAGGCATACAGCAATAGCCTAAGCATTACGCATAGAGAATACTTAACGAATTATGTTATACCAAGTACGAATGTATGTTATAACAATAATCCTACAATAGGGAGTTATAGTAGATAGTTACCTTGATGACATGTAGAAGTTGCTGGACATAACTCCAGTGCATAATTTTGGAGTGCTGAGATATCTGAGGAATATGATGAATATCACAACTAGCAAACTGGGTTCTGAACAGCCTTTGAAGTATTCAGATCTGTGTTAATTGTGTAGTGTGCAGCTGAAACTCCTGAGAAATCTTTTTCAACAGCTTTGAGTTTATTTCTTTGAATCACTGGTAGTTTTTGTATCTTGGGATATTTTTTTACTTTTAAAACATACAAAAAATGTCAGGTTTAATCTTGAGAATTTTTGTCTGAAAATATTTTTCAGTGTTGCATAAAGTTTCACAAACAAAACAGTTTATCACTTTAAGTTGTTTTTGTTTTGCTGACAAAATATTAAATCCCAATTGAACTCTGTAAACTTCAATCCTATCATCTTTTTCTGTTTGAGTTTCCTATAATTTTTTTAACTACAATACATAAAGGCTACAAATGAATTCTGCCTACAGTGAAGTGACCTTGGAGGTTGAATTTGACATTATACACCCCTAGAATTTGTGACATCAACATTTTTCTACTTTATGACTGTTGTGTCCGAAACCTACCACCCCTCTTGAAGATGAACTTGTCTGCGAACAAAGACTTTAAATAGTGGCACGTCGAGAGACAGGAAGTGCGAGAAGTTCCTGGCTGAGCTAGTTATAGACTACTCAGGCGATTTCTGTACCTTTGTACCAACCTATTAAAACCCTTTTTATTGTTACGTGTTATTTGTCGTTTGTCTCTACAAACCCCAAACCAACATCATAACAGTGGCGACGGAAGATTCGTTCATCACGCTGAGTGGAGAAATTTTCAACTCTAGGTGGACTATATAAATTTTTTTTTCTTGCTCTGAAAAAAAAAAAAATACGTCGGACTTTGTTCTTCACGAAGAAATGGGATTTCAACGTGCCAAAAAGAAGTAAGACTTGTGCTTATTGTGGATATATATACGTGTTTTTCCCTTTTTGACTGTTTTCGAAAAGTGTTTTGTGTAATCTATTACGCATAATGGAAGATTTGATTGCATTAATGAAAACTCTAGTGCAAAGTCAAATTCAGCAACAAGAGCAACAAAAATTGTTTCGGGAACAACTATTGGATTTACAAGTTCAGCAGCGAAATGACACAAAGGCTTTATATGAAGCGATTTTACTTAAGAATCCAGTAAATTCGTCATTCACGGCCGAAGGTATTGCTAATTCTATTACTAAGTTCAAATTTAACCCAGAGGACGGCATAACATTTCCTGCGTATTTCAAAAGATTTGAAACAATATTTGAAAAAAAATGTGAAGGTTGGACTGACGAACAAAAAGTGAGTTTACTTTTACAAAAGTTGGGTACAGATGAAAATAATAAGTATACAAATTTTGTCCTTCCAAGAAAAACTGGTGACATTTCTTTCGAAGAAACTGTTAATACTTTATCTAGTATTTTTGGCAAGCGAGTTAGTTTGTTTCATACTCATTTCTCGTGTTTGAATATGGTAAAGCTTGACTATGAGGATATTGTTACGTATGCTGGAAATGTTAACAGAATGTGTGAACGTTTTATGTTACATGATCTTTCAATTGATCGATTTAAATGTTTGATATTTGTTCAAGGCTTGACTTCTAGCAAAGATAAGGGCATAAGGTCCCGAATATTGGCAAAACTCGAACAAAATTCCGAGATCACTTTGTAGAAGGTTACGGAAGAGTGTCAAAGAATTGAAAACAACACATGACAATACGCAAATTGAAGAAAAAGACATATCCCGTGTCCATGCTATTTGACCAAAAACGGGAATAGATAATAAAAACGTTAAAAAACCAACGTGCTTTGGATGCGGTGGTGGTCATTTTAAAAGTGAATGTTTTTTTCGCGACAAAAATTGCTATTCGTGTGGCAATAAAGGCCATATAAGTACTTATTGTAAAGGCAAAAGAAAAAAATTCAAGTCGAAAAAAGATAATGTGAATATTGTGTTGTCACGTCAGGAGATTGAGGAGGGGCAGAAAAGAAAATTCGTACAGGTAAAAATTAATGGAAAATATGTTAAACTACAGCTAGATACTGGAAGTGATATTTCCATTATTAATACATCAACATGGATTAAAATAGGCAGACCTTTGCTTAAAAAGACTGAAAAAGTGGGTCGCGGGATTTCTGGAAGAAAATTGCATTTTCAAGGTGAATTTTCTTGTAATATTTCATGTGTTGGTAAGACACTAAAGTCTAAAGTGTAGGTACTACAAAATGCTTCAAATTTATTTGGAACATATTGGATTGTATAACTCCCTATAAATTCTTTTTGCAATAGAATTAATGTTTCTTCTCCGTGTAAAAATCGGGTTATAGAAAATTTGGTGAAAGATCTGAAAATAAAATTTCCACAAGTATTTTCAGAAGGTCTTGGATGTTGCAAAAAGACGGAGGCAAAATTTGAAGTGAAGGAAAATGTAAAACCTATTTTCAAGCGAAAAAGAAATGTGCCATTTGGTGTTTTGGAACAGATTAACAAAGAATTGGAACGGCTTGAAAATTTAGGAGTTATTTCACGCATTGAATTTTCAGAGTGGGCCTGCCCTGTTGTATATGTTAAGAAAAAGAACAAAACGCATCAGGAAAATATGAAATATTTCAGCCTGGGAGATAGTTTTTTTTTTTAAATTACAAAAATGGGAAGGAATTTTGGCAAGATGGAGTTGTAACTCAAAGAATTGGTAAAATGTTATACATGATAAGTAAAAAATGGACACACAAAAGACATTTGAACCAATTTAGGAAAAGAACCATTGAAGAAATAAGTAAAGAAAATGAAGAACCAATGGAGGTATTATATGATTTATTCAATATACCAACTCACCATTGCCTGAAACAGTTGTCCAAAGAAGGACAAGCAAAAGAAAAAGAACTAGGGTGGAACGTTTAAGTCCAGATCCCAAAAGAAAAAATATTAATTTCTCCGGAATTAATCTCAAGGGGGGGGGGGGTGTTGTGTCGGAAACCTACCACCCCTCTTGAAGATGAACTTGTCTGCGAACAAAGACTTTAAATAGTGGCACGTCGAGAGACAGGAAGTGCGAGAAGTTCCTGGCTGAGCTAGTTATAGACTACTCTGGCGATTTCTGTACCTTTGTACCAACCTATTAAAACCCTTTTTATTGTTACGTGTTATTTGTCGTTTGTCTCTACAAACCCCAAACCAACATCATAACAATGACAAACTTAATATCTTAGTCCATTTTCTTAGAAATTGCTTCATTTGACTAGAAATGGGATGTTGTGTTCTTTTGATGACTTCCGAGATTAACTTCATATGCTCTGTTACAACTGGATGTCTTATGTATCTTCATATCAAATTGTTCATTTGTATGTGATCATGGCATAAGCATACACCTTCAATATGAGTATAGTTAAAACATACATTAGGGCAGTTGGTAGTATTTCAATTGTATTAAATTTTGTAATTTTTATATTGCGGCATGTTATTGCTAATTTTTTTTATTGCTTTAATAAATTTTTGTTTGTGTGTGTGTACTGCTTAATTGATTATATTACATTCTTATTTTGTTTGCAAAAAGGTTAACATGTTATTGGAAGTAGTTTCATCACAGCAGAAGATATTTTGAATAACTAGTATTCTTCCTTATGGAAATTTGAATATGAAGTCTGTTGTTGCTTTGAGAAGACAATACTTGTACATTCTTACATTTTAATTGTATGAAAAATAATTTTATTTCTTAAATTTACAAAGAAAAATTATTTGTTTTTCTCTTGTTCACTGATTTATCCTGTTTTAGATTTGGAGGAAAAACACTTCTGTTTCAGCTAATTTCTTTCTTAGGTGTGACTTTGGATTGTTAACAGTAAATTCAAATTTTATACACCTTTTATGAAATTAAAGTTAATGTAATACTACTTGAAGAAAAATTATTTAACTAATATTTCAAGTGGACTTTTCTTTTATTTGCCTAAGTGTACAATAATATGCATGTCTTTTGTTTCTTGTATCCAAGTAATTCTAAATGTAAAATCTGTATAAAGAATTGTGCTGTAGTTTTAAACTTTCACTAACAAAAAACAAGTGTTCAGTGAATTCCAGCAATATTTGTTGAAATTCCACTAACTCAAAGGGACTCATGTTACTGGTTATCAAACATTAAAATTTGAGCTAAATTTTATTAATATCTGTTATTCTAGAATTTTTGACAAAAGGCATCACTATATTTTCTTTGATAATTGTTTTTAAAGACTTAATCAACTGATGTAGGTACCTCCCATTGTATAAAAAAAATTAAAACATATTGCAATCTATTTGAAGTTTAAAATTTGTTTTAATTGCAAGATTAATACTGAAAATTTGATTTAAATCTGTTAGCAGATTTTTTTTTTTTTTTTTGGTAAATTTGAAAAATCTGGGTGATAATTGTGTAATTGTTTTCTCAAACTGTTCCATACAGATTAAGCAACATAAATATCTCTGGTTTTATATTGTAGGAACATTTTTATAATGGAGGTATCAATTTAAAATAAATCTTGGCCTCTGTATGGCATGTTACAAATATTTATCATTCTGAGATATATAGTCATCTGTTTCACTGTATCACAACTCATCAGTGTGGCTAGACATTCGATTGCTTCAAGCCGGGATCAAAACCCGACCGATTTGGTATTAGTCAGAGATTCTACCCCCAAGCTATCCAATTGTACTTGGTACTGGTTGATATGAAAAATCTTTTCTCTTTTTAAATATTGGAAACCAATATTAATTTTTTTAAACTTTTTTTTTATATATATTTTGATTTATAATTTTATTTCAGACTATATAATTGTTGGTTCTGATTCTGGGCGTATTGTAATTTTGGAATATCTTCCAGCCAAAAATGCATTTGAAAAGGTATGTTTTGTCATTCTGTTAACTTTTCTCTCATTTTATGCATTCTAATTGTGCTTCCTCTTAATTATATGCATATTTGTAATTAATGGCTGAAGCATTTTGATTGATAATTTTCATAGTGTACTTGCTTTAATTGCAGTAATGAGCCATTTCTTTTAATCCTCAGTCTATATTCCATGACACTGAAAATGGTAGATGTAATGGATTAATTTGATGTAGGGTCGAAAAACTTTTTAATTTCATTTTGCATATTATTTATTAATTTCTTTTATTACTATCAAAGTTTAAATACCATACTAATAATCTAACTTGCAAAATGTTGTTAATTACATCAGATGTCATATCGAGACAATATTTAAGTATAAGCAAACTTTGAATTATCATGTTGAAATAAGTAGTTAAAATATTAGAATAAACAATTTGGGATATAATTTAAAAATTAATTGAAACTATTTTTTAAATATTTTTACAATTCCTTTTAATTGTATAGGAGCATTGTCTAAATTCGTAAAAGTTTTGAACTTGAATTAGTGCTTTGTGTGGTTGGAATTTAGAACATTTTGAAAATGTTTTTATATTGAATAGTTTCAGCTGATACAATATATCTCACTATGTTATGGTTTTGTTTAGTTGTAAATGAAAAACAAAAAACCCAAAATAAGACCAATATTGACTCTTTTAATCTATCTTGTTTCATTTGCATATTATCCTCACTTTTTTTTTTTTTTTTTTAGATTCATCAAGAAACATTTGGCAAAAGTGGTTGCAGGAGAATTGTTCCTGGTCAATTTTTGGCAGTTGACCCAAAGGGAAGAGCTGTTATGACGGGTAAGTCATTAAGTTTCATGTTTTAAGAATTCATTTTTATCATTTACACCATTTAATCTTTGTTGAATTCAATGCAGTAACATTTTGGTGAAATTTATGATTCACTTCTTACTGACAATGTGTTTTTATTCTTTCTTTCTATAGGCGCAGTTGAGAAACAAAAGTTGGTATATATTTTGAACAGAGATGCCCAAGCCCGCTTGACAATTTCATCACCATTAGAAGCTCACAAGTCCAACACACTGGTATATCATATGGTTGGAGTGGATGTAGGATTTGAAAACCCAACTTTTGCTTGCCTAGAAATAGACTATGAAGTAAGCATTTTAAACATATATTTAAAAAAACAAATGTAACCTACAAAATGTCTAATTGATTGAATGGTCTGTTTGGCTTTTTTTTACCTGCCATCTTTCTTTAGGACGTAGGTTGTGGGTCTTCACTGATTCCTTTTCTTTTTATCATCTGCAAATTGTCATTACTGTTTAGGCTTCAATAGTGGGATAATTTCCTGTTGCTTTCTCCACTGTTTTTGAAATCTGAATAATCTTCTAGATTGGATACCGCTCCTGGCAAAAGAGCCTAGTCTAGAAGGCTTTTTAACTCTTAGCTAGGTGGGAGAAAAGATTAATGCCTTTTCCAAGCACACAATGTGAAAGTAAATCCGATAGACTAGGCTAGGATATGAACTTTACTTGCTCATTCCACTTTCTGTGCCTGTAACCATTACACTATTTGCACATGGTGATTTTCAAGGTAACCAGATCCTCATTTCGGAGGTTGGTGCAACCCACTTTACTATCCCTATGGCCTTATGCATTTAATATGAAAAGGATGCCTTTTTGTGGAGTAATGGTTAGCAAGTTAATCTCTGATACCATTATGCTTGTAGTTTGGAGTATGACTTTCACTGGGTGCCTTACACTTTGTTGCATTGTGCAATGCTAAGCTTAGTAAATATTAATATCTAACAAGTGAAAATTATTAACATGGTTTCATAAGCTTGTCAAAATTATTTAAAGTCTTCATGTGTTTATGGTATGGCTTGAAAAGTTTCATTCTTGTTGTATTCACTAAGGTTTTGAAAAAAATTCTGTTATGTTTTTCTAAGTTCATTTCATATCATGATTCTTTCAATGAACTTGAATCTCAGTAATTCTTTTTATGATGCACTTCTAAAGATGGAAATTTGAGGTGCATACCTGTTTTGGAAATATGCAAGAGAGCTGAAACTTTTACTGTACTGTTTGTGATTATTTTTTCATTTGTGAACTTCAGTTATTCACATAAATATTTGAATAATAATACAGTCATGGTCCTTAAAGTGGATAATGTTTAAACATTTGGGAAGTCGAGGAACAGTCAGAAAAATGGGTGGCTGGATCGTAGTGGATGTATTTACTAATAATATGTCTAATGAGAAAAAAGGTGGGGGTGCTATAAATTTGCACTTAGAACCAAAGAAACAGTTGAAGTTTGAAGCTGCATAGTAATAAATATTTTTTAAAGCTATTTTGAGCTAAAGAATTGATGACATCAATTTATAGAGATTTATTTTATAACTCTGCATTAATTTCTAGTACTCAATTTACATTACTTATAATCTCTACAATGTCTTCTAAGTTTTTATAATCACAAATAAAAACATTAATAGAATTAATTTATTTTTCAGTTAGTAACATTAAACATTTTATAAATCTTTGCTTAATAGTTTATTACTGCTGTTTAAATAATTTTTGTAAAAGCTTTTTTTTTAAAAGGCACAATTTACAAAGAAGAAATTCATTATTTCACAGAATTTCATATCTAACTTGATTCATATTCTAAATTATAAAATTAATTATTGATAAATTTTTTAAAAAGACTTTCTCAATGCAGTATCTTATGAAGTTTTACAGATAACTGATATATAAATGATAGAAGCATATGTATGGTAAAATAATTTTTAAAAGTTTTTTTTTTTTTTAATAATTACTTCATGAAAGAACTTTACATTTTTGGCCTATTATAGATGTTGCTTAATAGAGGCAGATTTTTTTTTTTTTTTAATTCACATGATTGTATTAAATAGATTTCTATTGAATTCCTAAGTATTGTTTTTATTAAAGGAAGCAGACAATGATCCAACTGGAGAATCAGCTTTACAGACTCACCAGATGCTCACTTATTATGAATTGGATTTGGGTCTTAATCATGTTGTTAGAAAATATTCTGAACAATTGGAAGAACATGCAAACTCACTTATTGCAGGTAAGATGAAATATCTTTTTAAATTGCAACTTTTTAAAAATATGAGTAACAGGTATGAGATATGAAGTAAAATTAGATAAGATTGCTTGTACTTTAGCATTCCATTGAACATTTAATCTTAACCATTTGGAATTCAGATTTTTATGTGACATTTTGGCAAAGTATCTCCTCGATAGTTCTATGACAAACATTGTTTTTATTATCATCACAAACTGTCTTGAATAATTATCTTCATTTATGGCCAGAGTAAGAAGAGTCAAAACAAAGATAGTTCTTTTGGTGCCTACCATTAACTGTTCCCAAGTAGTTCAATCAATTCTATATATTGATTGTTAAAAAAAGGGTAGGAGGAGCATATAATAAGTAATGATGATGTAGATATGAGAGAAACCATGCTGATTGGCTTTCACTTTTGGTTGAAAACTGAGAATATTATTTATAATGTAAGAATGTCTACATCCATCAGAAAATGAATTATCATTGCACTAAAAAAGGAAGATCAGAAGTCTCTGTCATGGTACAAAATATTGAAAATAAAAACTCAAAACATTTTGTGAAGCAATGTGATAAATATTATGAAAGGTGGAAAAGAAGCAGTTCTTTGGCAGTTATCTCCCTAGAGATTTAGAGCATAGTAAAAACAATTGTTTAGTGAATAGAAATGGTCCACATTTTTGGATGGTGTTAATAAAAATGTTTTGCTTATTTGAAATAGTGGCTTTTTATGTTGGGCTAAAATTCAGTGATATATTTCAAACTTTTAGGACTCGAGTAGATTTTGTTACTTGTGTAATTTGTTTCTTAACATAAGGTATATTTCATTATAAGAACACTTTTTCAAAATAATATTATGGATCTGATGTTCATAAAATATAAATGAATTAAAAGTTTTTGATTCTTGCTTTTGAAAAATAAGAACATATCTATTTGAGATGTTGTCTTTAGAATCAAAAAATTTATATTTTCTCTTTAAACAACAGATGAACAAAATAAAAGCTGTTCCTAAGTAATGTCTATCCATTATTTTTTGTATTTTGTTAACAGTTCCTGGAGGAAGTGATGGCCCAAGTGGGTGTCTGATTTGCTCAGAAAACTATATCACCTACAAAAATTTTGGAGATCAGCCTGATATAAGATGTCCAATTCCAAGAAGACGGGTAAATATTTATTTGTTACTTATTCTCATTAATGTAATATATATATTCCTTATTTTTATTTTAAATAAACTTTATTATGCAAAATATACCTTTTTGCATTTAAATAAAAAATAATTCCTAAGAAAATTAAAACTGCTAACAAAACTTCAGGATAGATATAAGAAATTGTTGGAATTTATTTCCTGTTTGTTTTTTTTTATGAATCTTACTTCATAATTTAATTTTCATTGAAAAATTAGATTTCTTTCATTGCTTGTTTTATCCCCAGAATTAACTTGTCTTATTTGTTTAAACTTTTTAATACAGAAAAGATTTTTAGGAAAAAAGACACCATGTAAATTTTACTTTTTTTTAACTCACAAACGGACATTTAAATTTGTATAAAACATTTTCAGTGCTTTGCATATTATATCTGATAACTGTTGTACATTATTGTGGACAGGAATATTTTTTTTCATTCAGCTCTGATACCAATTAAGTTTTTGTTTTTCAACCTTTTTTTGACCAATGCACCTTTTTCGCCACATGTCAGAATATCATTCTCCACCTTTCCAAGATTGCCCAATTTAGAGGGTGCATGCCAAATAATATTCATATATTATTGAAAATCTTCATTCTTTTTTATGTATATGTATAGCTGGCTACCTGCATTTGAGGATACCTGTCTACTAGAGTGGCTAGCCAATCTCTGCTGCAGATGCTTGCACAGGTGCATTCAACACCTGCAGGACTCACCTGTGGTTTATACTGCAACTATGCTGAGCAGACAAGGCCAGCATGCTCAATCCCTCGGTCATGATGACTTGTGACTTTGTGCTAGCACAGCTCTCGATGGGCCCAAGGGTTCCATCAACCACAGTGAGATTCGAACCTGGGTCTCACGGTCAGAATGTGAACATTTTAACCACTTGGCCACATGCCCATATTCTTTTTTTATATTAGTATATACACATGGAATATTTTTATAGAGGATTTTTTTTTGACACTCATGATGGGATCCAAATTCTGTAAATAAATAAACAAAAGTCCCTCTCCCCCAATGGAAACCCTGAAATTTTGCCTTGGTTGAAAATCCCTACTTTAAGTTTTTTATTGCTCATGATTAAGTGATCAAAATTAAATTTTTATTTTCAGTGTAGTTAGATTAAGATAACTGTTCAAGTATGTGTTTTTGTGTCATGTAACAAGGGAAATTTGTTTGGTTATTTTCATCATTTGATCATTCAATTTATGACCAAGAAAGGTTGTGTAGAGAATATTTAAAGGTACAAGAAAGAAAAATGTTCAATTATTCATAATACTTTCTATTTAAGCAAAAAAATAATTGATATTTTTGCATGGAGTATTTTTTCCTTTTTTGTCACAAGTTATTTTTAGGATGTATGCAGTTCAATATTTTTGCATTTTATATATTTTTCTTTTTAATAATTTTTAATGTGAATTTCAACTTTCTCTTTTGATTATAATGTAATGTTATTGAATATTTTTTTTTACAATCAATCATTGTGGAACTACAAATGTTGCTATTTATATGTAGTTATATAATTTGAAGCTCATGTAATTATTTTTTGTTTTCATTTTTTTAATAGAATTTTTTTCTTTTTTTTTTCAATGTATAGAATGATCTTGACGACCCTGAAAGAGGAATGATTTTTGTGTGTCATGCTTCCCACAAAACTAAGGTAAATATTGTTTTGAAATAATTTTATATTTTTGTTGTTTTTTCTCATCAAGTTATTTCAAGTTAATGCTTTGTGATTTCATTACTAATTTCATTGTTTATTTTTCTCTTTCTTACAGTCAATGTTCTTTTTCCTTGCCCAAACAGAACAGGGAGACATTTTCAAGATCACTCTAGAAACTGATGAAGATATGGTAAACTTATATTGCACTTTTTCTCTGAAATATTCTTTATTAATGCATATAAATCTCCTTTAAATCTGCTTATTATAGACAAAAATTCTTGTTTATAATAACATGCTTTGGTAAAAACAGAATAATTCCATCATTAATAGTACCTTATTGGTATGGTTAAAAAACACTTTTAATGACCATAAAGCTCAATGCCAAGTCACTTTGTATTTATAGAATTTATAATTATTTGCAAATAAAATTCTCTAAAATAGCTTTTAATAGGAATTATTATCCTTGAGAAATTGGCTCTTTCAAAAGTAAGCATGGCTTACACTATAAATTTGCAAATTGGATTGTAAATTTTATTCTTCAAGTTAGATCATTTTAACAGTATTGCACTAACAAATATCTCACTAAAATCTACCATTTTTGGTGTGTTAAGTGTCAAACTTACAAATAGAAATCAGAACATTATAATATTGATTGAATTCTTTGGATATCTATGAAACTGCCTTAATATTTTTATCTGAAATAGTTGTTGAACTAAAGTCTGTTGTAATTGTTACTCTTATATTTTTGATTGTTCCAAAAAGAAGTGTTGTTTTTTTTTTAATATTTGAATTTTGTGAACATTTTAACATAAAATAATTTAGACTAAATGAATCTGTAAATTTTGTCAATATTTATTATTTTAAAGGTGACTGAAATTCGATTGAAATATTTTGATACGGTACCTGTGGCTAATAGTATGTGTGTTTTGAAGACTGGATTCCTTTTTGTTGCATCTGAATTTGGTAATCAGTAAGTATATTTTCATTTTAATTTTTATCCAATAAATTAAGCATAGAATAAAATACAATTCAGGAACTGCACTATATAATAGTTGAATATATTATTAATAAAATTCAAGTAACTTTATTGTAATAAAAAAAAAAAAATGTATTTTTAAAATTATGCTTTATTTTTCATGTTGTTAACAGTAAATCTTAAATAAAAAATATCTGGGATGACTATACTGTACAACATATAGTGAAATTTTCTAAAACAAAATTTACAGTTCAAATTATAAAATTGTGTATTTAATCACCAAATGTTTTCCTCTAACACCTGGAATATTTAATGCAGAAAGTGATTAAAGCTCAGTAATGGAGTTTTAGTGTAATGGTAAAGGCAGTGTGCAGAAATAAAAGCTTTTATCCTTACAACATCTATTGGCTTAAATTTGTATTAATGTATTCAGCTGTTACCAATTTTTGATCTATCATTGCCACAGTTTTATTTTTTATTGGTTGGCTTTTTTTGATAAGAGGATAAATAATGCCATAATTTGGTTTACAAATTTGTGAAAGCAATGATGGTTTTACTTGTTTGAAGTGAACATTTCATATAAAAGGTTATTTTTCTGAAATAGTAATGCTAAAATTCATGACTTATAACTAAAGTAATTCAAGTATTATATATTGAAGTAGTAAATATTAAGAAATAGCAATTCTATATATTCCAGCTCAAACATTGACTATCTTGTAATCATTATCTTCACTTTCAGTTTCCTCTACCAGATAGCTCATCTTGGTGATGATGATGATGAGCCTGAATTTAGTAGTGCTATGCCTTTGGAAGAAGGTGACACATTTTTCTTCTCTCCTCGTCCTTTGAAGAACCTTGTAATGGTGGATGAAATGGATAGTTTATCTCCTATTATGTCCTGTCAGGTACAAAACAATTTCCTTCTGTCTTACTATTCATTATTTTACAATTTCTTGTTTTAATTATTTCATTGTCTTAGGAGAAATAATGAGTTCTCAATTTGTATATGAAAGTTTCCTACTTATCTTTGGATTTCAATTGAGACAATATTCCTTTGTTTTTTGTCAAACATTTTGTTTATTTTAAGCAAGAAGCTCTGTTGCTTTCATTTTCTTTTCAATAGTTTTAATTTAAACAAAAAGAAAAGAGGCATTTAGTATCAAGAGAAACTATTTCTAGTGGATATCATAAGCTTAAGCTCTGTAAGTTTGTTGTATCCAATCTTATTAAAAAGGCATTTTGCAAATTTATAAAACTTGTAATTCAACTTTTTTATATTTTAGCAAATTTGACAATTGGAGAAAAAATATCAGTGTGTATTATTATTTCTGCTTTGATCTCAAGGACTCATTGAAAATTTGCCCTGTCAGTTGGGACTTCAGAATATGCCGACTGCACCTTTGCAGAGGGATAGGACTTCCTGCCTCATGAGGCCACCTGCTTGCTGGGTGTGGTGACCTGTAATATCTGGGGGTGAGATCCTGGTGGTTGAGGGCTTTGGGAGTCAGGGTTAGTTAGTTCTGATTCCCAACACACCACTTGGCCCTTGCTTGGGCTAGATGGGTGGTCAGGTATGCCCTATCCAATCAATCGGCTGGTCGTGACAAGCCCTAGTGCCTATAACTATATCAATTTATGGAGTACTTTATAACTAAATGCAATAACCCAAATATACAGCGGGATATAATATCGTCTCTATCCAATTTATAGGCAATAAAAAATGATGGCTGAGGGTCAATCAGTTTGGAGGGATCTAGACTCAGACTTGGCTGGGGACCTGCCAGTTTTTACACTTATTTGGGAAGTGCAACAAATGGTTTAATGGGTGCTCAGAGTCTCCCTCGAATATGAGTATGCTGGTTTGTGTAGCCCTTACCTGTCAAGGCGACTGGGTTTTTCCTGTTGACACGTCCCAATGGGTGGAGAGCACAGGCAGTAAATCTTAATACACAAAAATTATGAATAATCAAAATAAAAACCCAAGAGATGTCTTTCAGAATCTGATTCTGAGAAAGAAATTAATATGGAATTTCCAAGTTCTTTTGTGCTCACATCCTTAGAAGAAAAACCGCTGACAAAACTTTCCCCTTTCTTGACTGAAAAGGTACTATCCTGTTGGATTAATCCTAAAACAGGAAGTTGAGAGATGGCAATTTGCTGGTTCAGGTGGGACACAGGAAACATGCAGAAAATATAATAAAGATGAAGACCTTTCATAATATCAAAATTAAAACCTTCCCTTATGCAAGACTGAATACTTCTATGGAGTCATTGGAGGTAAACAGTTGTCTCTGGCCAAACCTGAGAAAGTTATATCTGCAGTTATCTTATGCTTCATAGTGTTAGTGTGATGTTTACCAGCTATTTTCCTTATCATATTCCATACAGACTATGTTTTCAGACAGAATTAAGTCTGCTGACATAGTTTTTCCAACATTCTTCTTTACCTTCAACTATTTTCTGTAACCTCCACTTGAAGTTGCTCAAATTGCAACAAATTAGAGGTTGAAGGCCATTCGCCCAAATCTCTCAAAGCTCCTCTTCTGAGCCTGACAACCTCCCATATGGGCTCTGAAAGCTGCAGGCAGATGGCACTAGCGAGCTGCCTATGACCTGGTACTGACCTGTGTATGCATTGGCCATACAAGAATAACTCACTCGTAGTTACTGAACAAAGAAGATCAACCAGTATGATCTTATATTTTTATTAAATTTGACAATCTTTATGTCTAAATTTATATAAAATAATTATTCCTTATAATAATAGGGGGAAATAATTGATATTTATGTAATATAAAGTTTGTCTGAATTTAATATACAACTTTGCTGTAAACATACAAGAAAAAATTCCACATGTTCAAGCTAAAGATGTTTAATATTGATCTTGAGCATAATAGTAAGACAGAATTTTCATTATTGTTTATATATTTGATTTATATGTATACATACAGATCAGTTATCAAAGATGTTAAAGTTCTTGAAAGCGTAATATCTATTTTTCAGATTGCTGATCTTGCAAATGAAGACACCCCTCAGCTGTATACACTTTGTGGGAGAGGACCACGTTCTTCACTTAGAGTTCTTCGGCATGGTTTAGAAGTAAATATTGTTTTTGATTTTTGAAAAGATTTGTCCAGTGCAATCGTTATGTGCCAAGTCCACTCCCCACTCCATTTTGCATCTTTGAAATAACCTTAAGTCATTAATTATTTAACAGGTGAATATTTCAGATGAAATTTCAGAATTTTAGTAAATCATTCAAAGTGAATCCTTATTCAAAATGTTGGTATTTGAATTAGCAGTAGTTTAAGATTAGCTTATAGAATATGTACAAATTTCAATTTGTTTAAAATTATATAAGTATAAACTTTACGTATTGTTAAATACATGGCTTGATTTATTTCTCAATATAATGAAATGATTTTATTTTATTTCTGTTTTAAATTTAGGTTTCTGAGATGGCTGTTTCAGAGCTTCCTGGTAATCCAAATGCTGTATGGACGGTTAAGAAAAATATTGAAGGTAAGTAATTGAATTGATTCTTAACTATTCAAATTACTTGCTTGAAATGCTTATTCACACTCCATTACTGAATTTTAAATATATAAACAAGCAAATATTTCCTTTTATGTCTATTTACATGATGCTACTCTGTTGCTTTATGTTTGTTTTTGTTGCTGTTCATGTGTTAGAGATTTTTTTCTATCTCTTTTCTTTTTTTTTTTCTTTTTTTTTTTTTTAAATAAAACTTTTGGATATTTTGTTGGTTAAGATGGCAATTTTGTATTGGACAGAGATTTTCTCTTTCCATGCAATTCTTTTATTACTTTTGTAATCTTTTTTCTAATTATCAGTTCTGTTTGAAATCGCTTCAATTCATTACTGAAATTTTCCAGAATTGAGATATTGTGTTTTCACTTGCGGAATGCATTTTTTTTACTCTAGTAATATTGCATTAAAAACTTTAAAATAAATGTTGGACCATATTTCAATTATCCTTTTGATTTTGAGTTATATATTCCATCTCTTCAGATAATGTTGGGTATAGCTGTATATTTGCAGATTGTGAACAGCTATGTTCAGTGTTTCCAGGAAATGATGGGAATATATACAAGTTGAAGTAGACTGATTCTAAAACATAAAGTATGAATATTAAACCAAATAAAATTCTGACTAGACTATATTTTATATATTTATTTCAGAGGAATAAGAAATTATTATTTTAAAGAATAAGCTTATGTTTAGTTAAATTTTTTGTACTTGCATATTTCAATTAAACTCCAAAGAATATTTTGGAATGTACATATGTTTCCATTAATATTTTGTGTAATTTTTCTGATGAAAGTAAAATAAATGCCATGGTTTCAATTTTATCTCATCTTGCATTGTATTAAAAGAAAAAAGTCAGTTATTAAATATTATATTACTGTTTATTTGTAACATAAAACAAATGGCAGAGTAGATTTTAAAATATTAGCTGATAGGCTTCACTGATCATAAGTGTTTATCATAAAATACAATCATTATCATAAAATGGTAGGCTTTATTTCAGTGAAAGACAATTTAGACAATATATCAGCTTAAAAACTTACAATAATAAAAAAAAGAAACCGTTATTTTTTTTTTTTTTTTTTTTATATATAAATTCTATTTTTCTTAATATTAATAAAATTGCTTTTGATCAATTGTTCAGTTGTCTAGTCAGTTTATATTTGATTCTATTTGCAATGAAACAGAACTGAAATAAAATAGGCTGGTGGCTCAATTGGCCATGTCCAACACCAAGCCTACACTTTCTATTTTCAGATGGTGAAAATGGTCTGGGTTAGAACTCATAACAGGTTGGTATGTCAGAGTTTGTTTTTATTATTTTTTTTTTTTGTTTTGTTTTTCTTTTCTTTCTTTCTTTTTTTTTGTCTAACTGGAAAAGAAAACATTTTTGCTGTTATTTGTATGTTTCATTTGTGCTTTCTCTCCATCTTTGGTAATTTTTGCATGAATATCATAAGTTAAATATATATATATATATATATATATATATATATTTTTCCTCATTAAATTCCACAGAATGGCAGTTTTTAGTTTTCCTTTAAGAAAGCTAAAATAAGAATGAAAACCACTTCTAAATGTGGAATGGAATTTTAAATTAAAGTGTGGTAAGGTTTTTGATGCCCCAAAAATAAAAGGAAAAAAAAAAGGTCTTTAAAATCAATGACATCTACTTTGCAATTTATCTTTAAAGATTTAAAAAATGAGAAACTAATAATACTCATTGGATAATAATCACTGAAAAAGCTTATGTTAATCTGCTTGGGTTATGTTTGAAAGATGTTCAAACTGCTGTGCAGATATATTGGCAGACTTTTGACAGCACTATGGAATTGCTACATGCCCCTTTTTGTGTGCCTCTTTTCTTTTGTTTATCATTTCTTTCATATTTATTACTGCAAAGTCCAATTCTTTTGAAGATTTTCATTATACTATGAAATGTTACACTTAGTTAATTTCTAATGAATGAAAAATTGTTAATTTCATAATTTGTATAAATTGTGTAATATAAAATGCAATTGTTTTTATTTATTTGCATGTGTTTCAAATTATTTTGCCACTCCATCAAAATATCCTATAGGTCTTTATAATAAAAATGAGCAATTTGCTTGGATATATAACTTCTAGTTTAACTGATAAAATAAGGAAACTTATTAAATTTGCTATATTTGCTATTGTATAAGATGAATTACATTCATTTTGATACAGCTCCCTTTTCAATATAAACTGGCTTATTTTGTCTGAATGGTCAAAGCTAAAAATTTCTGTTAGAGGTAACTTTTTGGTTTAGGAAGAAAAAGAGAAAAGGTTTTTCCTTGTTACAAAAAAAATCATAGCTTCACTTTATACTTTAGTCACTTCAGAAGGATTTTAGTCTATATTCAGTAACATTGAAATATAATGAAAAGTAAATAAAATACCTGTATACAAACAGTATGATAATCATATGAATTTTTTTTGCATAAACCTTTTATGTTGAATCACTAATAATAATGCTTCATTCTGAAGCTAACATAACATAGCAGTATAGTTTTGATAATGATTTGAATCAAACTAAATTTTTGTAAACTAAAATGTGTTGAAATTTCTAACAATTGTTTTTAGTATAATCATACTACATCTTAAACACAGCAAATATAGTATTTATTTCTTTTTTTAGTTAGAAAATGTCCTAAATTTTATAATTGTTTATGTTTAAGTATTTGAATATTCATTGAATATTTTTGTTAATATCTTTATTTGTTGTATTTCAGGTTGCTGAACAGCTTTTTACTGAATAAATATTTGATTTTTATTAGTTTAATGCTTTTCTCTATTTAAATCTTATATTATTCATGCTTGAAATCCAAACAGTTTATGGAGTAAAATATTTTTCAATGTTCATTATTCTCTCCCCAGCTATGGGTTAAATAGGAGTTTAGACAATGTTTTCTAGCAGCCAGTCTAGGAGGACATCCCTGAATTCAAAACTGTTGGGGAACCAATGGGTAATCACTCCACAGGTCTTTTCCAAAAATCATAGCAATTCATAGATAATAATAAAAGAAAAGGAATCTGTACAGTGTCATAATCAAGTACTTCATGAAGGGACATTGTATTTAAAAAAAGAAAAAAGGTCCTTTTCTTTTTATGTATGAATGTATTTCAAAAGTTAATTATATCAAATAACTGAACACAATTTTTGAACTGTGAAATAATTGGTTCATACCAATCTACAATTAAAACTCAGAAGGATTAAGAAGAATTTAATTTCAAATCTGTTAAGATTAAATCTTTCTTTCCACTCGCTCCTCAATCAGGCTGACTATTTATTAAAAGATGTATTCATATTTTCTTCAACTTTCCAACATGCGTCTTTTTTTTTTTTCTGAGGATGTAAACCGTTTTTAGGCATGTTGCTGTTAGTTTCATTTCTTTCTTGTTTTTTATTGCAATGTCTGTACTGGTTTAGAATCAGATTTTTACACAAACTTTGATGCTTGAAATTAAAGTGCAAATCTTGTAACTTTCAGTTTAGTATTTTAAGTATTTACAAAGCTTTGCTTATTAGTCAGGCAGAAGACCACAAATTTTAGGCACCAAGCAAGAACTGGGCTTCCTGCAGTAGTAATGGTCTTCAAGATTAGCTGGTAAATACTACTCCATAACAATGCATCTATAAGGCAGTATTGTTACATTTACCCAAACTATGGCTGACAAGCCAAACCCAACCATCTGTGGTATTTAATCTCGTCTACAAACCAACATCATACAGAATATATTATTATTCTGAAATAATTATTTTTCTTTTGGTGTATATAAAATTTTAAAAAATCTTTCTTTTTATTGAGGATCTGCTATTAAATCTTCATTTAGAATCTATTGGCCTGCTGGGAAACAAATACAAAAAAAAAAGTGTAAATTAATTGATGTTTACAAATGCCTCTAGGAGGAAGGATATTCTGTTTCAAAATCTTTTACCTGACAATTTAAAAATTTGACAACATTTATGCAAGAACACTCAATTTTGATGACAGGAATCACAAATTTTGAACTACCATTTGACTTAGTTTTATCCCCAGAAAAAAATTTAGCTCAGAAAATTTCATAATGGAAAATTTTATTTAATATGGTTTAAAATAAATTGTAAAAAAATATAGTATTTTAAATTTATATAGAATATGTACAAGGGTCTGTGTTTGTCTTGGCCATAATCTGGGCCACTTTTCCAAAATGTTTCAAGATTTTGATCCACTGATTTTGTAGAAAGTTGATTGAATGTGAGTTAAAATAGTGAAATAAATCATATTGCATAAAAAAATATTGTAGAATAAATTAGAATTTTGCTGTGATTATGAACTTATCAAGACGAGTAAAATGATTTTTGTTATTTTTATGACTAAAAGTTTAGTAAGTAAATAAAGCCCTATTGGACATTATCTCTTTTCTGCTTTTCTTTGTCACATAATAAATCAACAATGATCAAGTCCTTATTAATTTTAAGAATTTAGCTGGTGGTTGGCTGTTTGGATATTTTTTGTTTAGAAAATATTTACAGAATTTTTTTTCTTTTAATTTTCAGGAGTTGCTTATGTCTTTTTTACAAACCTGTAGATCTTCAAATTCTTTTGATGTTTTCAAGGGGATAAGATTTCTTTGTTTTTTTTTTTCTCTACTTTGCATATTGTAATTAATATTTGCAATTTTTAAAAATTTTATTTTTGAAAATATTCCAATTCAGAAGAGGAATTATAAAGATATAAAATATTAAAATTTAAGTTATTCATCACCTTTTTCTTGATACCTGGATAATTTAATTAGTAAAACTTAGATTTCACAAACAAAATATTTTAACTATTTTAAATCTGTGAACATGTAAAATTATGAATATAATTTTTTTTAATAATTCATTTAAAAATTGAGCTACATTAACTTAGATTTTTCTTGTTTTTTTTTGCTTTTTTCTTAAGAGTTCATGATAAAAAGAAATTACAATTAGAGTATCATTTTTATTATTAGACAAAAAGTAACAAGACTATTAAAGTTAAACATTGGATGACTAAGTAAAATTTCAAATATTAAAACATTTTGTTTGATGTTGAATTTCTAAATTCTCAGTGTTGCTTTAACTCTAGCAAAAATGTTTTGTTTTTTTTCTTTATAAGCTTCAAAAATGATATTTTTAAAAAGATTACAGAAATTGATTTGAAATATTACTTATTTGAAGATGCGTAGTCTTTTCATTATAAAGTGAATCAAAAAAAAATCTTGTTTTAAAAATGGCCTGAATTATATACTAACCTCCATTTTATCTTTTTTGTTATAATTTTCAAAGAAAACAGTTAATGTGAAATCTTTGTAAATTCAATTTTGTATTGCTTCTTCAGTCCTTTTTAGACTAGTTCATGCTTTAGATGAAAACCTAAAATTTAAAATAAATTTTGGCTTCAAGTGAGTTATCATATTTTAATTGATATTTAGTAAGTCATCCTGAAATAGTATTTGCATATTTATTGGCCATTGAAGATGACATTTCAATTAGGATGACAATTTAAAGTATTAACAACAACAATAAAAATTTTAGGTCATTTATATATTAGCCTTTGCTTTACTTTCTGCTTCACTTTCATCAAATTTAGTAAGGTATTCTTGAGTATTTGGAATTTTTCACAACTTTAAAAAAAAATGTCAAAACTTCTGTAATAATTTCTTTTGCTTTTAATGTGTAAAAATTGGTGTTTTTGATATTCTGTTTTATGGTATTTTCAAAGAATATATCTACAATATTTCTGAGACAACCTATAATTTCTTTGAAAACATAAAACAGATCATCACTGGTTTCCCTCGCATCTCAGTTCCACCTAGAGAAAAACTTTCTGTACATTTGTTACCAACTGCTTCTTATAACATTTATTTGTAACTTTATTAATTAGATATTTCCTCAATAAAAAAAAATCTTCACAATGGTAATCAGAATAATATTCACTTAAACTTAAATTCTGTATCACTATATTTTTTCTTTTTCTGGTCTGATTGACTTTATCCAATTCATTCTATGATGTTAGAGCAACTTTTTTTTTTTTTTTTTTTACAGAATAGTAAATTCATTAATAGATAATGCAAAATATTAATTTTGTTCCTCTTACATATCTGAATTATAAATTAAATATCCTTTCTTCCATTGCAGCAAGAATTGTATTCCTGTCTTTATAAATCCATGATTTTTTTTATCGGCTGGTCTTCTTTTTTTCTTTTTTTTTTAATTGTTAAATAACATCTTGTATCTCTTATCACAATTAATCCATATTTTTTCATTCTATTATTAATACTAAATAGTACACTCATTTATTAATTTTTCATAATATTAACTACATTCTGTGGACACTTTTTGTTGCACTTTTAGGAGACCCATAATTATTGAAATTGAAAATTGGTTTAATTTTGAAATTTTAATTTTATTAAATAAAGTGAAATTAGCATTCTGATATTATACCAATTTCATCATTAGCAACTTTTGTTTTATATCAAATTTCTAACCAATCCATGCTAAAAATTTTAGATGTTTTCTTTTCTTTTTAATAGTTTAAAATGATAAATGTGACTTTTTCTGTATAAAAAGGCAATCCTTTGTTTACCAATCTTAACATTTTTGAAGTTCCTTTTACAGTTATATTGGCTAGCTGGTTAGTGTGCAGTTTGGTTTCTCAGTTCAACACAGGGGTTCTTATTAACTTTCACTTGTGCTTTATTTGTTGGTAATACAGGTCCTTTTTATTAATATTAATTTCATTATTCTAAAATAATCTAAATAAAAATATGTTCATTTATTACTATTTTTTTCAGATGAATATGATGCATATATTATTGTGTCTTTCGTGAATGCTACCTTGGTCTTGTCCATTGGAGAAACTGTTGAAGAAGTAACAGATTCCGGTTTCCTTGGTACAACTCCTACATTATCTTGTTCCCAGTTGGGTGATGATGCTCTGGTTCAGGTATGTAGTAACTTAGCTACAGTACAGTTATCTCTGTGGGATAGTGAGGATTGATACTAGTTATAGAAATTGGCTTTAACCATTTTGAATGAGCTAACAAGATAGTATAGTAAGAACCAGTGGATGAAAAGGTTAAATTTTTCGCACAAAAGAAGTCTCATTCTGAAGTGGTTAGTCATTGAGACTTACACAAGATCACCCTCATTCCTATTATGATAGGTGTACCAATGATATAAATCTGTCAAGATGGTGGTAATAGAAATTTCTGTTCATAACATTATTCAGCATTAACAAACATCATTTAGATTAATTTTCTTTATGCAATAATGAATCAGGATTTATGATTTTGTTAATGAAACATAATTCTTTCATGATGTTTTTCAGATTTATCCTGATGGTATCCGTCACATTCGTGCCGATAAGCGTGTGAATGAATGGAAAACTCCTGGCAAAAAAACAATTGTGAAATGTGCAGTTAATCAGAGACAAGTGGTTATAGCTTTGACAGGAGGGGAATTGGTATACTTTGAAATGGACCCTGTACGTAAAAAAAAAGTCTTTTTTTTTTTTCTTAATACAGTCATGTATGATGAAATGCAGGAAAGTTCTCAGCCCAACCAACAAAGGATTCTGATTATTTTTTTGGTCAGAACTTTTCAATACTTTAAATTTATTTTTGTTTTGTGAATTCTCTTTTCTTTTTTTTTTTTTTTTTTTTTTTTCTTTTTTTACTGGAGTACCTAAAGTTAATATGTAAATTGTTTGGTGCAAGGATGAGTTCAGAGTAAACCATTCATTGATAGTATTGGTGGTAGTTGTGTTGGAATACAGTAGTTTTAGTTACCAAAAAGATAAAGTGAATACTTGAGAGATCTCCAGTGTGAGTCTGGATTTTTTACCTAATGTTATTTTTTGAAGACACTTTACTGTTATATCAAACTAAAAGAACATTTTTTTTTTTTTTTTTTTTTTCCCCCTAACTGATTGATAAGGATTTACCCAAACTGACATAGTGGCATAGTTTTTGCAACTACTACTAGGTATGATTCTTTTTTTAAACCTGATCACCAAGTAAGTTGGCAAGGCTACAAGAGCCTTGTTCCAAACCCTTCTGAAAGAGGGTTCTGAAGAGAACAAAAAGAAAGAAAAAAGACAAGTAGAAAAATAGAGAAAAGAAAAACAAGTGACTGAAACTGAAAAAAAGAAATACTAACTAAAAAGACATATTGACTGCAAGAAACAACAAGCAGGAGCTCTTCTTAAAATTGGTATATTTTTAATTTTTAATCAATGTCATGGAAACACCCACCTTGTTAAAGATAGTGACTTACAAGTTGATCTTTATCAAAAAGAAAATTGTCATTGACAGAATAACAAACAAGATTGTAAAATTTGGGATCCAACAGGCTGTGAAAGACACACCCTTTCCCATGTGAGACATATTGTTGCGCACTGCTGAAGATTGTCTGGCTCTGATATTGATATTACAAAAAAAAGAAAATAAGAGACATACAAAGAGCCAGCAGAGATTACTGCAACCTTCACTACCAATCTCTCCCTCTAAAACAACTATACCCCCTCACCCAAAAAAAAGAATCTATGTTAAAGTCCTTTAGGTGACAGGGCTGCCATGGTGAATTGTAAGTCTGTTGCTTCCATCCTTCCAAGAGCATTCCAGGAATGCCAAATATTGAGAACCATCAGTATACCTTACGGCTACATTTCCTAAACTTGGATATGTGTACAAGATCACGATAATGGTAGATTTGGAAAAGATGTCAAAAAATCCTTTTCAGCTTGGAAAACTTTGCATTCTGATTTACCCTGAAACAAGTGCTGCCCCACTTGTGAATAGTAGTATTCCTTGACAGCCTAGTTTGGCCTCCCTGGAATCTGGCTGTTGTCAAGAATGCTATTATATCAAATATTAGTGAGGTAGGTCTATGCAAGATGATCTGATCAAAGATTTCATTCTAAGGAAGTGGGATTTCCCTATAGCTTTGGGTGCCTGAGTTAAAAATGCCTCATTAACAAAGACATCCTTCACTTTGCTGGTGTTCTGAAGTGTGCTCTGGGTCAGCATTAAGTGTTTTGCAATAGATCTGGTTGATTCACCAGAATACATTCATTGCAGTGATATGAACTTATTGAACTTACCTTTTTTCACTGAGTCATCATATGGCCATTTTGTAATCTTGTTGAAGGCTATTCACATGTTTCAAGGACAGATTTTTTTTTTTTTTGCTTTGAAAACCAATTCTATCATGCTCAGTAAAAGGAAACTGTTTTTCTGTCTCCTTGGTATGTCAGTACGGGTAGTATGAACAGTGTAATAGAAGGAAATGTGCTATGATTTGGCACTGTCTTTCTATCATAGGTGTAATGTTTTTTGTTTTTTTTATGTGTCAAGGGCAAAATGGCAACAGAAAACAGAAGTTCACTGAACTTGTAAAGAGCATAAATCAGATATGTCTGTAGTAGGGCATGTACAGAGGGGCATATGAATCTGCAGGATGAGTCTTGTGTTGAGTGTCCACATACATCAACAATTTTCATCTATTATGATGGATGGTTGTTTTCTCAAGGATGCTCCTTGCCTTTAACGTTTTTTTGTACTCCAGCTCATCACAGGCCTCAAGTGGAACTTGTATGATCTATTGCTAAAGATACTGGGAAATTTTCTGGTTCATTGCACCACTCCAGTAAATATCTGACTCTCTCTGCTATACCCTATGTTTACAAGAACCAAATCAGACCAAAAATGAAGTATGGCAGTCATATCCGAGCTGGATCTGCCCATTCCTCACTTGCCTGACTTGATAATTCAAAAGCATTTATGTGACCTTGTCTGATGAATTATTATCCACCCTACAACCCCTTTCCCATAGACAAAATGTCACAAACCTCTTGGCACTTTATTGGTATTTCCATGGCATGTGTTCTGATGTGCTACATTCCTTTGTTTCATCAGCCCTGAACTTTGCAGCTAGCACCCACCATGCCATGTACACAAGGAGGAATTCTCCTCATTCCTTTCGTATTTCATTGATAAGAAGTGAGTTCCATCCGGACAGCTTCTTCCCAAGCACTGCTGCTTTGTGGAACAGACTCTAGACAGGATGTTTTCCTAATCCTCTACAATCTTGACCTCTTCAAGTCTTGGGTTAGCATTTGTCGTTCCCTTTTTAATTTTTTATTTTTGTGTTTGAAAAATACTTGTCTAATTTTACCACTGCCAATAAAATAAAAAGAAAACAAAAAAAAAAAAACTATATGCTTCCATTATGAAACATGAACTAATTTTCAGTATCAGGCACTCAAATTCACTAAATATTAACTAGAAATAATTTTGTTTATTTAATGCAAAAATGTATTTCTCTGTGTCTATGATTATTTTAATTTTATTATGAATGTCACTATTATAATTTTGACATTATTTACTATTATTACAGAGTAAGAAATTTTTTTTCTCCATTTTAGACTGGTCAGTTGAATGAATACACAGAGAAAAAAGAAATGTCTGCTGATGTTGTGTGCATGGGTCTTGGAAGAGTACCGTCTGGGGAACAGCGATCTCGATTCCTGGCTGTTGGTTTGGCAGATAATACAGTTCGTATTATCTCCTTGGATCCTTCAGTAAGTGACTTGCATTAATTATATTTCTTTTACTCAATTTTACTTCTTTATTAGAAATTTTTAGCAATAATGTGTGTGCTTGTACTTAAGTGTTTTAGAAGTGTATGCCAATTTAGTAATATTCAAAAGTACACTAGGCAGTAGAACAATTAAAAACAAAAAAGCTTTCTTGTTTATTTAAAAAATATAGATAATTTTTATTAATTTCAGAAAAATTTCAAATAGTCTCTTTAAATATTCATTTTGTATTTGAGAATGGTGAATAGTACATTTTTTATTATTTTTTTTGCTTTTACCATCTGGCTTTTATTCATAAAATTAAATTCATTTTTTAGCTGCCTTTCTAATGATTAACGTTTACAAGTAAATCTTTAAAAAAATTAGTGAAGCATACTTACATTTTCATACTTATAACTCTATTACCATTTTAAAAGCATTAAAAAATCATTAATGAACCAATGCAATTCAGTTATAATTGTTTAAGTAATCATTGTAAACGTCTTGGTAAACATTTTTTTTTTTACCCTATAGATATAACAAAATCAAAGAATTATTTGCTAAGCATTCTTATTTGCTCCCTTACGTACCTAGTTATTTGTAAATACAATATATTGCATAGTATTCTCTTTTTGATTTGTTTATCTTGAATTTTCAATATTTTTCTAAGGAAAACTGTACCAGAACAAATAAAGATGTTGCTTGTTACAGTAAACCCATATACTTATCACTATGCTAAAAAGATTTTAGATATAATCTTTATTTGAAAATTTTCCAAGGAAATTATTTTTGATTGTTTGAGAAAAGGATTTACAAGAATGTTTCAATTGTATTTCAGGATTGCCTTTCACCATTGAGTATGCAAGCTTTACCTGCTCCTCCAGAAGCCTTGTGTATTGTTGAAATGGGTGGAACAGAGTCATTTGAGGAGACAGGAGAAGGTGGTTCTCAAAGTGGACTTTTCTTGAACATTGGTTTACAGGTATGTCTGAATAGGCATTGATATTTACAAAACACTTATTCTCATTTTTGTATATTTATACCTTTTCCTCATCTGCTAGTATAGTTTAACAAATATTAACAATTTTTCCTACTGCATAATTGTATGGTTACCTGATATTGATAACGGTATAAACAAATGGGCTCTTCATATTTGCCTGTCTATCGATAATAGCAAAATATAATTAGTGGCATTTCTGTTGTTGCTAAACAGTATGAATATAACTGCCTTATGTTCACCTGACTTTCCTATCTCATATTAGGCTATGTTCTGTTTCACTCGGTTCTTTTTTCTTCCAGCAGCTACAGTGTACTTCTTTTCCTGCCACTACTAGTTGGCACATTTACTTATTTTAACTGATCAATATATTTAAATATTCTCCTCGGTGTGATATACAGACTTATTACAATAAATATTTGTTACAAAACTTCTTCCACTTTTCTCCTTCACTACAAAGTCGTATGTATATAAACTGATATAGATTTGCTTAAGTTAATGAAATTTATACATGTTTGATTTTAGCTGTTGTATCAAACAAATACAAAAATCTATAATATAGTGAACGACTACTTTGTGAATTTCCCTATAAATTTCTTATAACTTATTAGTATTTGTGTATGGTATCTATTTCATTTACATGTCGTTAAGTTTCTTCTCTTTCTCTCTCTTTTTATTTTATTTTTTTTATTTTTAAAGAACGGAGTATTACTACGTACAGTATTAGATACAGTCACTGGAGATTTGTCAGATACACGCACCAGATATTTGGGTTCTCGCCCTGTGAAACTGTTCAGAATTACCATGCAAGGATCTGAAGCTGTAAGTATTTAACTTAAAAGAATCTGTCCTCATTTGACTGATTGGTTTTACAATGATCTTTACTTTTAATAGGATTTTTTTTGTTTTTACAAATATTTTTATTCATTAAATCTTCATATATAATATAGTTATCTTTAGTCTAGAAAATTCCAATTTTCTTAATTGAAATGATTTTTATCATGTCAGTATGTTGATAGTTCCTTTGCATTTCTGGAGTAGTTAAGAAAATCAGAGGCTAAACGGTTATATAGTAAAAGTATATACAATATACAGATTATTTTTTTGTGTGGAATATACCACTATTGTGCATGTAAATAGGCTGGGAGTTTTCCATTTTATAACTATCCATAAAGTAATGAATTACTAAATTTAATAATTGACACTTAGTAAAAGAACAGGAAAGAATAACAAAAGAGGTTACATTACCATAAAGTGGTAATATTAAGAAGCAAATGAGCTAACTAATAAAATAACATGAACAAAAAATAGCTTAACTGATTTGTTGTTTCTTTCTCATCAGAATTCAGATGAGAATGGTGCACAGTGATTAAAATCATCAACAACACTAGAGACAAAGATCTCAACCTATACAAAGGCTCATTATACTTAAGTCTAGCAGCAGCTCCTTCTGCTTACATACGGATGGCTAGAAGGACAATATAAATTGACTCTAAAACCTTTAGGTAAAAATAAGAGTGAACCTTCTTTAGTACTGAGAACGTTGTAATTGGTAGGTGTCTTGATAATTACT
The DNA here is from genome assembly GCA_964036315.1 of Acanthosepion esculentum. NCBI lineage: Eukaryota > Metazoa > Mollusca > Cephalopoda > Sepiida > Sepiidae > Acanthosepion > Acanthosepion esculentum. The sequence continues at coordinate 63,442,957 of OZ038478.1, forward strand.
TAATAGATGCTCCGCTATCATCAGCCCAGGTGTATTAACACACACATGTAAATTGTCTGAATTACCTCTCAGGTATATATATTGATTAATTTTTCCTTCTACCCTCTGGCCTATTCTACCCATGTAGTCAGCATCACTCTGACATATAAATTATAGTGGAGAAGTAGAACATCCTTTCAAATTGATCTTAAGGTTATAAGATAATGTGTGGATTGACATCTGGAAAACAACTTTTCACACCAGCAAATATTTGCTAAGCAAACCTTATGTTGGTTTTAATTGCAATTATAGAATAAATATTGCAGCAGCAATGAAGTAATGAAGCTTGATTATTTTCTTTTACAGTAGTAAAATTTTAAGTGTTTAGAAACTGGATTGATCTGCAGTATTTTTTGTTTTTTAATATAAACTAAACTAACTCAGTGATGATTGATGGGTCACTCATCCTTGATATATCTCTGAGTATAAGTGGGTGGTGAAGGTTTTTACTTATGTACAGTGATATAAAGTTACTATCACAGCAAAAATCTTAAAACCAATTGTATGCTTAATGTTTAGGAGGTAATACAACTCTAAATCAGTCACTAAAACTATACGGTGTCTATTAGTTTGAATCTATTGTTGCATTTAGCATAATTATTAATATTGAATACTTATCAGCAAATGTTATAATGTAATTATAGATTTATAAAAAAAAAAAAAGAAGAAAAGTTTTTAACTATAGGTATCTTACCTGTGCCTTTTCTATAAATATTTTCATTGTATTTTTTTCTGAGGAGCTTTCCTCTTTGGTACCTGGACTTTTTGAATTTAAGTACAGTACTAGATTGGCAGCTAGGTCTCATCATTTTACAGTTGAAATTGCTAGATATAACTAAGTTCTGTGTTTTCTTCTCTTGCACTTCTCGATAGTGAAACTCTTCTGGCTTCTTGCTTTCCAGTAAACTTTGATCTTTAAAAATATAACTGCAATATCAATCATTATCTTCTGTCTTCTTAATCCCGGTTCTTTTATTCTCTCTCCTTAATATTTTTCTTATATTCTTTCTGTAACCCCTTACATCTTAGTGGCTTTATTGACGAAATGATTTTAAAAAAAAAAGTTTTTTTCCCATTAATGTCCACCACTCCATTTTTGGGTTAAACTACAACCAACTTTTACACTTGATAGAGAACAAACTTTTTCTAATAGAATTTATGCAAATCTTTAGTATCATACATTTTCTCTCTTTTCTAACTTAATATTAATCAAGTGTAAAAGATGTCACTACATTTAATTAAACTTTTCATCTACTAACATTTTCAATTTTCTTGGATTAAAAAAAATCAATTACGTTTGTTACTATATATATATATATATATATATATATATATATATATATATATATATATATATATATATATAAAAAACTATATTCATGAGGTAGATATTTATACTTTGAGGGAAATTTGTAAAAATTAAATTTTTTGGACGTTTTTAACATATGCTTTTTTTTCATAAGATTTTTCTTCTTATTTTAGGTTTTAGCCATGTCCAGTAGATCATGGCTGAGTTACACATATCAAAATAGATTCCATCTCACACCACTTTCTTATGAGACTCTGGAATATGCTTCTGGTTTTGCCTCTGAACAGTGTCCTGAAGGTATTGTTGCAATCTCAACAAATACTCTTCGGTAGGTAAAAATAGATATCTTTTATTTCATTTTACAACAAAGGCTTTCATATAGTTTACTATTCTCATTGTGTAAAGGTGAAACTCAATTGAAGGAAAAACTTAAAAGCACATGTATGCATTTTTTTAGCAATTTTTCATCAATCTTCAAAGTGCACATCAATTTTAAATTGAAACTCAAACTATTTCTTCATGGTATTACTTTGTTTACAATTGCATCTATCAGTCAAAACATTTACTTAGAAGAAATTTGCATGAAAAGGAATAAGATTGTTAAGTTCTGTAATAAGGAGTTCATAAGCCATGCAACAAGACAGCCAACCAGTCAAGTTCTGTAAATTCAGTGGCATCCGTTTGCATTTGTCATCCTTTTTCTTTCTATACTTGAACAATTTTTGTATGCAAAAGCTATTTTATACAACCTTTTATTTTTCAGAATTTTAGCTCTTGAAAAACTTGGTGCTGTTTTTAATCAAGTGTCATGGCCACTTCAGTACACACCAAGAAAATTTGTTATCCACCATGAATCAAATAACCTTATTGTTATTGAAACTGACCACAATGCATATACAGAAGTAACTAAGCAGCAACGTAAACAACAAATGGCTGAGGTTTGTTCAACATTACTTTTGAAATTCTAGTATAACCAAACTGTTGTACAAAAAATAATTTTAAATGTGTTTAAATTCAATAGCATAAATAAGTTTTATAATTTCTTGTAATCAACAAATTGGTTGCTTACCTATAAAAATTCTAAAGGATGTTTTTGTCTGTATTTCTTACCTGCTTTAAATGCTAAAAATGTTTTTAAAAGTAAATATTCTAACTGCAAATAATAAACTCTTCTAGGAAATGATTGAAGCTGCTCAAGAAGAGGAACAACAATTAGCTGCTAAGATGGCAGCTGCCTTTTTGTCTGAAGATCTTCCCGAAGCCACATTTGGTGCTGCCAAAGCTGGAACTGGAATGTGGGCTTCTGTCATTCGAATTATTAATCCTGTCAGTGGGGTAACTTTAGATAAAGTTGCATTAGATCAAAATGAAGCTGCTCACAGGTAAAGGTTTTGAATTTTGGTTTTTATTTATTTATTTCAATGCTACAGTATTTTTAGTTAGTATTCAGATTTTTCAAGATCAATTTTTTGTGTGTTAAATAGCAATGAAATGATCTATCTTTCTCTCATAATTTCATATGAAAAATTACAATCAACAAATTTCATTGCTCAATATTTATTCCACATTCATTCTTATAGCACTAAACTTTATACTATTAGAATCTCAAGTTTCAACAATATAAGATTATAATTTTACAACTTGTTTTGGAATATGGTTTTTCAGTTATATATATTATGCATGTTGCAATGTGTATATAAAATGTATGGTAAATATTGTTTGTTATAGAAATTCTTACTCATTTCCTTATATGAATTATCTATCATTAAAAGCTTACTCAAATGTTTTGGTGTAAATGATGTGGTTTTATTATTAAGCATCAGTATTTTATTTCTAGTTTAAGCTATTGTATAACTTTTGGAAGCTTTAAATTAGCAATGAATTGACTAAAGTTATTTTTTGTTTGTTTTTTTATTAGCCATATTCATACAATATTTAATAAGGAAATTGCTTTATTTGTTTTTGTTTTAGTATTGCTTTGGTAAAATTTTCCTGTGCTGTTGATGACGTCCATGTTCTTGTGGGTACAGCAAAGGACTTGGTACTCAACCCTCGTTCACTCAGTGGTGGATTCATCTATTGTTATAGACTTATTAATAATGGAGAAGATTTAGAATTTGTACATAAAACTGTTGTTGATGAATTGCCAGGTGCTATTGCATCCTTCCAGGGACGAGCTCTGATTGGTGTTGGACGTTATTTACGGATTTATGATTTAGGAAAAAAGAAACTTCTCAGGAAATGTGAAAATAAGGTACAAAATAAGATGCTTTTCTTACAATGCACTTCATTTTTCTAAATTTTGTTTTAATAAATAGACATTGTTATGAGGCAGACTAATACGGCTAATAAATTAATTTTATACTGGCCACCTTGTTCCAGTAGTGAACAACATAACCATGTTTAAAACTTTTCTTTTGCTCTCTTCTTTTTTTTTTCTTCTTAAGTATGCTATCTATACCTAAGAAAAACACTTAAAATATCAGAATTCTTACAAAACTGCATTGGTAATGTGATCATAGTTATCCAAATAGTAAAACAAATTAGGCACTACATTTTTATCATTGACTGCTGTGAAATAGAAATATGGAAAAGATGTTGTGAACCAAATAAATAAATAAATTATAGCCAATTTATAATTTTATAATAAAATAATAGTAAAAATTTGTTCTATAATTACTAGTCTAATGAATTTTTTAAACTAAGTGTTATTTTATTAGTAAAAGATTCCAAAAGATATAGAAATTTAATAAAGTATTTAACTTGTTGAAATAAAAATATGATTTAATAAAAATTCAATTATACTCATTTGTTTCATGCTTAGACCATGACTATCAACAAAATCATTCATAAAACATATTTCTATAAAAGTTACACTTTCCATTATGAGGAAGTGATAAAAAGTCTTTGGCTTGGCCCAAAATCCCTTCAACCAAAAAAATAAAAATAAAAAAAGGTTATACTATAAATTTTGTTAATATTACATTTCGTTGAAATACATAATTTTACTGAATGAATTGCAAAAAAAAATTTTCTATATTAGACATGATCATAATTTGTAGTTTTTTCATCCATTGCTTTAAAATTTTATTTTTCTAGCCATAATGAACAAAGTATTTATACATTTTTTGTTCTACTTTTATAAAATATTAAATTTTCATAAAACGTAAGTCACAAAGAGCATTAACACTTTCACTGCTGCATTGTTATAGCATTGTTGCCTGGCTGTACTGGGCCTTCTTTCGGAAAAATATGAAGCAGGTAATGTAAATTTCATAAAGATATAAGTATGTTCACAGCAGCACAAGTGTTAATATTTAATTGCTTGTTTCATTAAATGACAATGATATAGTTTGTTTTCAGCCCCCACCCCTCCCAAATGTAGCAAATATATTGTTTTTCATTAATATCTCCAATGTTAAATGTATGGTTTGTCTTGAAACATAACAAGTTTTTTTTTTTTGTTACTTTAGGATTAATTGACTTAAATATGTCTGTTTCAGCGCATACCAAATTTCATCATGAGTATTTTAACTCTTGGTCATCGGATTGTTGTATCAGACATCCAAGAAAGCATCAACTTTGTCCGTTATAAGCGTCAAGAAAACCAGTTGATAGTGTTTGCAGATGACACTACCCCTCGTTGGGTCACAAGTTCCTGCCTTCTTGACTATGACACAGTAGCAACAGCTGACAAATTTGGAAATATTACTGTGGTCAGTATATAAATCATTTATATCATAAATCATTTTATTAGGGACAAGTTATTTGAAATAATAATTTTGCACTTTTTCTTTTTACCTTCCAAAGTTATTAGGAAAGTTTTATAATTTTATAAATTAATGTAGTTTTATATATATATATATATATATATATATATACACACACACACACACACACACACACACACACACAGTTTTAACCCTTTTATGACTACATTGCAATTTTGTGGAAGGCTTGAAAGATTTATTCCTAAGGTTGGGATGCACCTATGCAAAGTAAGAGGCAGTAAAGAATCTGAATTTCCTTTTATGGTATTATTCATATTTTGATATTGGAATTTAATTTTAAGAAAACTATTAATCAGTAAATTAAGTTTTAAATTTCATTTTCCAGTCAGAACAATATTCCCTTCAACAGGAAGTGGTTTTATTACAATATCTAAGTTTGATCTGAAGCTTTATTTAATTTTTCGGTACTTTTTGTATAATATGATTTCTAAACAGTGCTTTCATCTGGTTTACGAAGAATATATTTCTTCTAACAATGTATTATTTGTTAATGATATAATTAGACATTACTGTGTAAGACTAAATTCATTTTGAATTTTCATTCCAGATTCGTTTACCTCCTGATGTTTGTGATGAAGTAGATGAAGATCCAACTGGTAATAAAGCTCTCTGGGATCGAGGTCTTTTGAATGGTGCTTCCCAAAAGGTTTGTAATATAAATCATTGTTTTTAATTTTCTATTAGAAAATATTTGTTTAAAAATTGCATCAAAATTAAATTTAACTCTAAAGAAATAAATTTCATTTGATTAACAATTCTTAAACTCGTTCTGATCAGGAGCCACTTTTTCTTGTATTAATGTCTTTGTAAATTATTAAAATCATTTTGTGCATTATTCTTCTCACATGAAATCATAAATGCATCTTTTATTCATTCTAGGCTGATGTCATTTCCAATTTTCATATCGGAGAGGTGGTTACTTCTTTACAAAAAGCAACATTAATTCCGGGAGGCTCTGAATCTTTAGTATATACCACATTGTCAGGCAGTATTGGAATGCTGGTCCCATTTACATCTCATGAAGTAAGTTTTTCCTCTGTTATTATTTAGGTACCTCCACTAATTTTCAATATCTTGTTTTAAAATGAATTTTTATAAATGAAAAGGCTTTCTTGAAGCTTTCATTTTAGCTTTAATTGAAAACTAAAGGATTAAATTTACTATTTCCAGTAAGCAAAATACTCTGGTATGTTTCAAACAGAAATTATATTGATTGGAATGAATTTTGGGGGCTATTTTTTTCTAAAATAGCTGATTAGTGCCTTTTTTAGTCATCTTATTTGTCTTTCACAGATTTTCTGTATTAAAAAATCTTCCAAAAATAAAATATGCTTTTCTAAAATTTTATTTGAGGAATATTAACTGATTTAAAGTATAATTAATCTGATTTGAAAAAATATTATTTACTTTAAGTTTAAAATAATGAAGAAATGGATTTTAAAATAAATCGTAGTGGTGATTACATACTTGTCATTGCTTGTCAGTTATGCAACAAGTGTTGATTAAGGGGTTAGCAGATTTGTTTTTGTTCTACAGAGACTTTATCTGTTAAAACATAATTTGAGAAAATGACTGGTGAATCCCCTTTTTTTATATAATTTTTAAGTACTCTGTAAGCTTAAAAATATTGGAAAAAATTCTTCATAATCTAACTTTAGGAATATTGAATTTAAATTTACTATAGTTATTATTCTTATTTTCTGATAATGTGTATGGTAGACCATATTTTCAAAAATGGACATGTTACATAATATTTTATATAAAATTATATACTTTTTTTTATAAAAAAAAAAAAAAATTATTTTAAAAATCTTGGTGCAAAATGATTTGTATTAAGTTTTCAATAATTAAATATAGTTTTCACTTAATAACAATATTGCCTAACTGGCTGAAAGTAATGAAGAATTTTAAAAGATTTATATATTATAAATTATTAAAATTAAAAAAAGAAAAATGAAAATTCTTGTAAAAATTCATTATTCATCGAAAAAAAAAAAAATTTTCTTATGACAATAGTGTCCTTAATAAATTTTATTTATAAAAGCAATTAAAAGCTTTTCTAATTAAATAATGTCATAGTTTTATTGCATTTTTTAAAATTCTCTGATGAGTAGTAGTTTGAAAAAAAAATTGATTTACATTATCCTAGATCTGTTTTTGACTAATAGAAAAAAATTTTCAAATGCAAATTTAATTGCTTGAAATTTGCACCAAAACAAATTTTCTCTTTTGAAATGTGTTGTTAATTTCCCTTTTAGGCTTCTTATATTTATTCCATGAATTTATCATGTTAACATGCGTTTTAATTTTTCTTCATTTTTTTTTTTTTTTTTTTTGTATCTGCAACACATACTTTTGTGTCCTAATCTCCCACACTCATAACATTTTTTGTTCTTGAAAAAACAATTGCTTTTAAAATGCTTACCTCCACAACCGTAGCAAGTATTAGGTATTGAGAGGGGTTTATCATCTTTTTTTCCTGTTCTGTTAGGTGTTGAAAAACGTTTGTAGTTTTTTCTCTTAGATGGCCGGACACTATGTACTTGTGAATTATCTTTTTCCTCAATTCTTGCAGTATCGAGTTTCGAATTGACAGCATGTAGACATTCTTCTGCTATTTTCCGGAGAGTTAATTTGGCATTGCCTTCTAATTCAGCATGTATCCTGGATCTTATCCCCGCGTCCTTATTAGAAGTTAAACCCTGTACGAATATCAGGCATTTAAATAAATGTGGAGTTAATTCATTTAACTTGAACTTCTCACATTCTCGATTCACGACTCCTGCATAAGTGACAAAATCTTCATTGCTGGACTTTACTAAGTTAAGACATTGCCGTCGTGTATTAAGTAAAGAACTCTATCATCAAAAATTTTTGATCGTATTAGAACAGCTTCATCAAAATATATCTCCTGGTTTTTTTGGCAAAACATAATTCACATATTTTTCATGTTCCGCAGGGGACAATTAATAAGAAACAAACTTTCTTTTCCTCATTCCCATGCGAACAATCCCTTTTGAAGATCCCTTCATATCTTCTATAATAAGCTGGAAAAAGTTATCCCTTCATCTGGATTGTATACAAATTCGCTGATTGAATTAGCAACAGAATCTAAAGTGAATGAATCTGAAGTTTTTCCTTCCATGGTTTTGGTAAACAACTGAAAAAAACTTCTGTTGTTGCAATTGTAATTGGTCTTTTTGTTGTTGCAAATGTTGTTCTTGTAATTTTTGTTGTTGCAACATTTGTTCTTGTTGTTGCTCTTGTAGTGTCAACATTTGAACCATGATAACTTTTAGTTCTTTCATTTTGCTGAACTCTGCTGAATGAATCCTTCTGTAAGTTCAAGGAATTCTTGCAAATCCTTGTCGCCACTTATGTGATGTCAACAAATACTTGTCACATTCGTAATGCTCATTGTAGTAGAGACTTTGTAATTGCAGATACAACTATAGTATGCCGTTGAACAATGCTGGTGTCAGACACCTTTGAATATCACTCGTACTAATAGTACTTGCTCGATAATACTCGCTCAAACATTAATCTGTATAGAGAATAGTGGTCCGTATAGTAATTGACTAGAAATTCAGATCAATTAGACGTGTGTTACCTTCCATACATGTTTCCTCTATTGTCACATGGTCTATTTAATTCAATAATGGGATTGCCTGTGTTTGCTCCTGGTGATCTATGTTCAAACTCAAGTGTTGGCAGTAGCACTTTATTCCTATATAACATTATATATTTTTCTTATAATATATTTGCTTTATTTCTTGGAATCTTTCCTTTCCTTTTTTTTTTCTGTTTTGTAATATTTTTTTCATTGTAAGAATTCAGAAGCAGTTTAATCAGCAAATTTTATTGAATTCATTCATTGTGCCAATTGTTGATCATCGTCAACTTTGGTAAATAATGAAAGGAAATGTATATTTATTAAATGTTTCAGCAATTTTTGATTAAATGGTTTGAATAAATATAAATTTTGAAACTTTTTTTTTTTGTGTTAATACACTTTTTACTTAAGAACTTGCTAATGACTTCATATGAATATCTTAAATGATATAATTTCATTTTATTTCAGGATCATGATTTCTTTCAACATTTAGAAATGTACATGCGCTCAGAACATCCTCCACTTTGTGGCAGAGATCATCTTTCATTTAGATCATATTACTTTCCAGTCAAGGTAATCATGTTCTTTCAGTGTTTTATCAACAATTTAATAATATTTTTCTCTTAAATTGTTATCAACATGCAAATTAGTTTGATTTTGGGGCATTTGGACCAGTTCATTAATTACTGTATGTTGTTCTTAAAGATAAATACAGTGAAAGGAATGCTGTCATGTTGCTGTTTTTTCGCTTTTCTATAATTCTAAGTTATCAGAAAATATGTATATTTTCTATAAAATTTCATGAAACATACTACATTATAGAGATTATTTAAAAAGTTTCATAGTGTAAATATGTAAGTTTAATGTAATTTAATATAAACTTGGGTCTTCTGACTGACTGTAAAGCGTGGAGTTATTTTTTTTCTTTTGACTATGGAACTAATATTTTTGAAGAATAGTTTGTGTTTATAAATTATCAATGACAAATGCTTATTGGTTTCAATGTTTTCATAATGGGGTTAGATATTCTATTTAAAATTTCATCAAATTATTTTACTTAGGTCATTGCTATTATGTTAAAAATGCTGTAACAGTTTCCCCAACTTTTCTGAGAAAATGAAGTCTTCAAGATTTCAAATACAGGAATGTGTAAAACCCTATCTTGAGGTTTTTCATAAAAAAACTCCCTCAAATAATTTTCTTGCATGTAATATATGAAGTGTTGAAAAGTTCTTAGCTCATTACACATTCCAAAATCTAACCAAACATCAGGCTTAGAAATTTTCAACATCCCCTTGTGTGTATAATATATATAAATTGTTTCTACTAAAATGTAATAGAACTGCTAAGATCTGATTGTTCAGATGCATACTGAATTAATTAAGCTAGTACAAACTGTTAAACTTTTGCTCATTAACATGTTTAAATGAAAGCCAAACAAGCAGGACACCTATGATTGCTTGATGAATGAATCCTACTTTCTAGTTATTTGAATGGCTGCCAGCTAGTGGAAGATGGTGATGTCTTTTGTAGTAAGGGCCCAGTCTAAATGAGCTAAGGCTGCATACACATAAAAGGTTCTTGTTTAATATAGTGTACTCACATTTTATGAAGTTCTAAATAGGGCAGTTTTGAATATACACAAAATATTTTTTACAAATAAAAAAAAAAAAAAAAAAACTTCAATTTTTACCTCCTGCTCTGCATCACCTAATGTAAGAGAGAAAAACTAATCCCTTTTGCCATCATTCATTTTCTGAGTTTTTGCCCGTAAAACTTCCAAACTTTCTCATGAGGTTTATTGTGTTTCTAGCATTAGCTAATTTTGCTATTTTTGTTTTACTCATTTGTATGCAAGAAAAGTTAAATGTTGCATCAGTTGAATAGCATGTCTGTGCCTGAAGTAGTTTGGAAATAAGTCTATTATTCATATGATAAAACAAAGAAAAAGTTGCAAATGTGTCATTTTGTCTGGAAAAATATTAAACTGGTGTCCGTTTCGTGATAAAGTGCTTGTAAAGACTGAGGAAGTGTTAAATAGTGCAGAAGCATATCTGTTAATGGAAACATTAAAATGAGGGAATTTGAATTTAGCAGTCAGTAGCATTATAAAGCATTCTAACCTCAAGATAACAGGAGAATTAATGTTGACTGACATGGAATCAGTTCCAAGCACATCAAAAAAGCAATCTATGAAAAAAGGCCATCATCAAGAGCAGGTCATCATCTGTGATGAAACAACCTTTTCTGGGAAAAAATGTTGAATCCTACCTGCATCATGAGGCCATTGTTTGTCTTGGCAACACAATAAGGTTTGAGTTATGGACATTTTATTCTTTGATTGGCTCCAATTCTGTTTTATACCTGAAGTGAAAAAAATATGTTTTCTTTCAAGGAACTTTTTATTATCAACAGTGCTACCAGCCATCCTGAATGAATCCTTGATGTATGAGGATAAACATCTTGAAGTGTTGTATTTGCTTTAAAAATAGAGCTACTGCAACAGTTGTTTGATGAAGTCAAGAGAAAGAAGAAGCTTTCTATAGATAGTTTTTTGTACTAAGAAATCTCATTCCATTCTTGAAAATCCTGATTTTATACCCACTCCAAAACATCAGTGTCCATAGGCCCTTATCTCTATCTATAATAGGCAGGGTGTATGTGTGTGTGTAACAAATGCACGGCTGCAATTTTCGACGGATTTGCACCAAAATTTACGTGTACATGTTCCAAGTTAGCGGGAAGGCCAAGACCGACTTTGCATTTCCCAACTCCCATTGATAGTGGAAATAATCGATTTTTTCATGCTTCTATGGCAGTTTTCATGTAGCTTGCAGCCATTTTCTACTGGCCAGAGTGAGAGCCTATAGCTGGCTGCCACGAATATGCAGGAAGATTCTATTGGCCAGCATGAGAGCCAACAGCAGACTGACACAAATGTTAACTAGCATGCTAGCATGCAAAAAAAAAAATCGATAGCTGCATTCGTCACAAGTGGGAAAAATTTAAATCTGCATGGTACTTTACTCCAATTGGCTCGCTTGCTTAAACGCAACGTTGATTCTGATTCCGCAGAACTGGGTTGGGTGTGAAAAAGTATTTGTTGATAACATTCTTTTTTCATTTGGTTTTTCCAGTTACGAGTCCTTTTTTAAAGCTGATCGTTTTGTGTTCATTTTGTTTAGTTCTTTTTTCGTAACAGATTTAATGTTTAGTATAGAGCTTAGAAAAAAATTGCAGTGTGAAATAGGCAAGAAGTAAGGCATGTAGCAACATCAGCACGGCAAAGGGCACTCCTTTAAAGGCAAGGAAGGGCAAAAAATTTTAAGTCAAGTGATAGCGATTGCTGTATGAGTCGTATGATTTTTGAATCGAGCACGGGCAACGCCGGCCCATGCTGTTAGTGTGTGTGTGTGTGTGTGTATGTATATATATATATATAATGGTCTTGAATATACAGTTTTTGAATAATGTGATATGTTGGCAAGCCAATTAACTGTGTCAGCTGTGTGCGTATATGTGTGTGTGCGCGCACACACACACACACACACACAGATTGATTCATCATAGATTGATTTTTTTTTATTTTATTTATTAATTTTTTTTACAGAATGTTATTGATGGTGATTTGTGTGAAATGTTCAATTCAATGGATGTTTTGAAACAAAAAGGTGTCTGTGATGATTTAGATCGTACTACCAGTGAGGTAAGCTGAAACTTGTAGAATGTTTTTTCTTCATAACAATTTAGGAGAAAAATTGAAAAATTAGGTAAACTTAAAATTAATTTTGTGTTGACTAATTTTGTAATTGTAATTTTTTTTTTTTTGTAACCTGTAACATTTTTGTTCCATGTGCACATTAGATAGCTTTATAAAAACTAAACATTTTTCTTAATTTTCAGGTTACATAAAATTATCATTTTAATATTTATTTTTTTTTTTTTTTTAAGCACATTGAATAAACACATTCACAAAGATCTCATTGCTAAAAACTGCCATCACTGATATTAGTAATAACTGTTTAACTTTAACCCAGTCAATTTGAAGATTGTTTTTCTGTACCATAAAAAATTGTAGTTTTAAACCATGAGTTCTATTTCTAACGGAAGTGAATAAAATAAAATCCTGCTGTCAAAGTTCATAGATACCTTATTTCAACAAGACTTTTTAAAAAATTTGTTTGTATTTTCTGATGACAGCAGGATTTTATTTTATTCACTTCCATTAGGCATTTTTAACTAGTTATATATATATATATATATATATATATATCTATATATATATATATATATATATATGATTACTTTGTTTATACCAAAAAAATCACATTGCTAAAGAGAATTATTCCTGTCATTGAAATCTGTTAAACTAATGTCTTGATAATTTCTTTGTAGCAGTAAATCTCATGATACCTTCATAGAGCAGCATCTGTTACTTTACATTGTGATATAGACAAGATGTTCATTTATTATTTTATATATTTTCAGGTATCCAAAAAGCTGGAAGACACCAGAACTCGATATGCATTTTAAAACACAATTTGATCTTTGCTGTCACAATTCTTTTGATTCTGTTCATCTAAGACATTTGAAATCTTATTAAAGACAAAAAAATCGAATTTCATCCATTTTCTTCTCATGGACATTTCGTTTTCCATTACTCTTTTTGTTATTTTCATAAAAATGACAAAGTTTTTTCGTTGCAAAAACTTTTGGCATTTATTTTACCTCTGACCTTTGGAGTTTTGCTGTCATTTTGTACATAATCATAATGTCATCACTGTCATTCTCACTATTGGTAATAAAAGAACTATTTAACTAATAAAAAATATTTTATTGAAGATTTTAAGGTTGAAAAATATTTCATAATTTTCCATTTTCAGCAAAAGACTTTAAAATATCTATAAAATCTTTTCTTCTAGATGAAAACAATCAAAGATAAACAAAGATATTCAACAGAACAGGTCTATTTAAAAAAAAAAAAAAAATCTTAGTCGTGTTCAACTTAAAAAAACAACAAAAAATAAACTGTCCTCAGCGTCAAAGTCAACCTTGATATGAACTCTGAAGCAGCTACATACCTGGATTAGGTAGTTCATGTTGGCCATCGTATTCTTTGAGTCATTGTTGAATATTGTAGAGCCACTGATTTGGTTTACTCAATGGCACTTCACATATAATAGTCATGGGTTTGAAAGTAGAAATGCAAGCTGGCCACTAATTGCACCTAACATGATAAAAATTCTTAGCTACCCACTTTTGAGTTATGTGGCTATATGTGTGGGAGTCCTGCTAGAGCACATACACCCAGCTTTTTTTAAAATTCATACTAATGTTCACTCAATTCAAGGCCCAAGAACCATTAAGGTAGTGTTACTGTCTGATGTTAAATGAATGTAAGAAAAAGCAAGAAATACTGTTCATAAGGTTATGTAGGAAAGATGTTAACCCTAGAATTGAAGAGGTCAAGATTGCAGTGACCGAGAGAACCATTTGAGTCTGCTTCTTCCCAAGGACTGCTGCTTCATGGAACAGTCTGAGTGGAACTTTCTTATTAATGGAATACGAAGGGAATGAGGATGATTCACCATTGTGTATGTGGCATGTCAGGTAGCAGTTGCCAAGGTCAGAAACCAAGGAGTGTAGCTCAACAGAATACTTGCCATGGAAATAGTGAAAAACTTGTTTACTCTCTGGAGAAAAGGGTTGTAGGGTGGAAAATAATTCCTCAGACACAAGGTCATCTAGATACTTTTGAGCTCCAGTTCAAATATGACAGCTATACTCATTTTTGGTCTGATTTCGCTCGTGTAAAGGAGTACAGCAGAGAGTCATACTGGAGTGGTACAACAAAGCAAATATTTTACCAGTATCTTTAGCAATAGATCATATATATGAACTCCACTTGAGGTCTGTGGTGAGCTGGATTCCCAATAGATGTTCAAAGGAAAGAGCTGCCTTAAGAGAACAACCATCGATTGTGATGGGTGAGCCCTTGATCACCATGTCCAACATCTTGATATAGTTGGTGACATTGGCCTTGTGGGAAGAAGTGGGGGTGGCATGACATGGGTGTCATTTCTCAGACAACAGTAACTTGGGGTTTGTATTACTGTGGGGTCCATGTTGAGCTACCTGTTGATACTTCTGTTCACTTGTCCATTCTCAAGAAGCGTGTTGAGTACCACACATGATGCCTTTTCATTTTCAGTACCAAACTGGTAACTGCCATATTAATGTTCTTCATAGAGGAGTTGTAAATCTCCTGGAAACCTTGAAAAGTCTTGGGAAAATTGACAGGGCCTTTTCCAGGGTTTGAAAAGTCCTGGAAAAACAGCAATAGCCCAAAAGTTCCTTGAAAAGTTCTGGAATTTTCTAAATTGTTCTGCCCACACAGCCTTTTTCTCAACTCATGAAAGTCAAAATGTCAAATCCTAAAAATTTTTACAATCTAAAATTATCCTTTTAAGAAAAATTAGTCACCAGTAATGTTTGGCAATTATTGTGAATGGTGGTTTGTTTTCTTGATTAGAACAAGTTCATGACCCTGTTATTACTTCTGTATTTTCTCATCTAGGTGATGAGAAAGAATATGAAGGTGTATCTTCTAGCTGCTACCCTCACTCAAGAGGAAAAGCAAAAATAAAAGGTGACAGACAAGTAAACAAAGATAAGTAAAGGTGACAGACAAGTAAACAGTAAACAAAGATAAATTAATTCACACTCATTTAATTTGTAGTTGAAAGGAAAATAAGTTATTTAAGAGTAATAAAATACATTTTAGTAGAATCTCAAAATTTATCAGTTTTTTGAAATTTGAACAATTGAAATTTTATTGATATATCAACTTCAAAATAAAAATTCCTTTTGATATCTAGTGAACAGTGGGTGAGTTTGTGTCTGTGTGTAAACTATATTCGTCTAAATTGTTGCCAAAATTAATAAGTTTGAGAATGAAATTTGAGTCCAAGAAAAGGTAGACTGGGAAGAATAGAGTAGAAAGTGCATCTTTGAAAAAAAATGTTATTTTTAAAATTTGCAGTCTAACAGTGACCTGTATCTAGCTTTTGCTGTAAGTGTCAAAAAATGATGAAATATATTAAAACTTATTTGGTTTATATTGCTTGGATTTATATTAAATTAAATTTTCAATCTGGCAACCGTGTCTCTTTACTTTTGTATTTCTGCCTTGTGGGTAGAGCATATATAAATAAAACCGAAACCCTTACTCATACGAAACAGTATTTCCATTAGGATTTCTTTAGATAAGAACCGAACCCCGAGTATCACAAGTCGAAACTTGCTAAGAAGTCTGTCAAGGGAACAGCTGGTCAATGTCCGACTGAGGGAATGGGGCTTGGGGCGAGGAATTCCGTTGACGAAAATTTTGAGAGATAATTAAAATTAATGAGTGGAAGCTAAGCCACATCCGTTCGCCTACGCAGTTTGGAAATCGAGTTTGTCAAAATGACAACCGAAATGAAGGGTTCAGGTGAAATACCATACGAGACGGAGGAATTGGCTACGCCCTTGGGTAGTATTGGTATGAGGTACCAATCATAGAAGGAAAGAGTTAGGGTGGATGGAGAATCTCCCTAAAATTGGGTATGCAGCTAATTTTCCGGAGTCAGACGACAAAAAAAAATCTTTTTGTAGGGTTTGGTGAGATCACTGAAACTTAAGGCCATGTCGGACCCCGGACCGGTTTTGGGCGAATGTCCATATAAGCAGAAGATCAAAGCGACCAAGAAAATAGCCGCTCGAGTTGGTGTTGGAGACGAGAGACGACCGCTTCACCCGATCTCACTTGACATGCTGCCTGAAGAAAACCCCCGACTTCAGCCTAGTTCTAGAAGCCTTGTCAAACTTAGTCACATTAAGAAAAGCGTCACGTTAATATACGAAACGGGAAGGATTGATAATTCTGCATGAGGAATTTATTCTCTGCACGAAGCATGTATATATTCCTGCCCGAAGAATTGATAATTGTAATACCAGCTCTGTACAAAGAACGTTATATAAAAACATTTTCTTTTATTCAAATTATTTTTTTGTTACTTGTGATTTCACTCTGCCCGGACCAAACCAATACAACGATTCCTGTCGACGATTCGATCCTTGCCAGGCTTGTGATCACAATCAAACATAACGTGGCAAGGCTTGGATCGAAATGATCAACAGTCTTGTTTTTAATAACCGGAGTGGGTATCAGGAAAAATTACATAGTCGCTCCACTAATAATGTCTGACCCCTTTCTCTATATTTCCTGGGTTTTAATATGCCTCTTGTGTAGGTCATTTTGTCCCTGATGCATTTGTAGATCCTTCCCAGTCCCCATTTTTGTTTACCTACTCTGTAAACACAAAATAATACTGATTCGCTTTTTTGAAAAAAAGCTGTAATTTTATTTATCAGTGTACTCGTCGGAAACAGTTTATCAAATAATGACGTTATTCTCCGATTAAACATTTTTTTTCTGTCGGCGAAGTACTATCAAGGGTGTTTGGGTTTGAAGTTTGCCTATAAGCGGTCACTCCTCTCCACCCCTTGATTTTTTTTCAAGGCTCTTTCAAAAGTGTCTACATTTTTTTTCCTGCGCATCCATTTGATCTCGGTTGGTACGGTGGCGTTGTTACATGTTCGATAGTCTGTTCTCTGCAAAATTCCTTGAATTCAGCTGCTGTAAACGGTGTGCCATTATCTGTTACTATTGTAATCGGAATTCCAAACAGTTCTCGTAATATTTTAATGGTATCCCTGGTTGTTGCTCTGCTACATCTGACTACTTAGAAAAACTCTTTACTATTACTAAATAGTACCAGCTATATTCATTGGTCCTACATAATCCATATGTAAGATGTAGGTATGTCCAATATTTCGCTAAAAAGTGGTATACCTTGACGACAAAAGGTCCCCAAATTGATAAAACAATTTTTAACGTTTAAATATTTATGTTGTTATTAAAGAGGAAAGACCAAAGTATTTTCTGAATATTTTTTCAGATTTTTTAATCCTTCCTATAAATGTTAAAAATTTTATTAAAAAATCTTGTTTTTTTTCGAGTCAAAAAATTTCGTAAAATCGAACTTATCGACATTTCTGTCGGAAAGATCATAGTTTGTTAGTTAAAAAATCATGAAAAATCAATTACACCTTTTTCTTTTGTTATCTTAGGAAATTTAGAATGATTAAAGTATACTTAATGTAATTTGAAAGAAACATTACTTACATTTTTAGCAGAAAATTTTTTAAGAGAGATATTTCCAACCGTAGTCGTTCCTTTTTTAAGCAATTGACAGGCGTTAATTGATGTACGTCAATATATTCACAACTTACTGCACGGAAATTTATTGGATGGTAGCGCCAAAGTGATATAATTCGTTCTAATTTTAAGTGAATCTGGTTAGTAGATTTTTTTTTTAAAAATTCACTTTCAATTTTTTTTTTTTTTTTTTTTTTTTTTTTTTAGTTTGAGGAAGAATTCTGCACTGAAAATAACATTTAAATTATGAAAGAAAATCAAATTTTACAAGTAAAAATAAAACAGTAAAAAAAATTCATTTTTTTAAATTGAGGTTTATTATTTCAGTCATGAAATATTTTTCTGAGAATATAAAAATTACATGAAACACCATTAATTGAAACGGGTTAACTTAATGAAATGAGATTTTATTTCTTTTTTATTAAGGCAGATTTTTTTCTATTTATTAATAATTATATGGCAGTAATTTTAATATGAGTTTTATTTTATTTATTAATAAAATTAACATGCTATGTTGGTTTTGTTTTGACTCAACAAGTATTTTTTAGTTTGAGTAGTAGCGAGCTAACTCCAGAAAATTTAAACTCCAAAAATCGTTTTAATTGATAATTTGTCGTGTGGATAATAATTCCAAAGTAATGTACAATGAATTTATGCATTCGATTTCAAACTTGAAAATTTGGGTGGACTTCCAAGGGCGTTTTTTTTTTTTTTTGTAATTGTAAATTATAGTCGATATTTTCTTTTATCCCACTATTCGATTATATTTGAATAGAAAAAGAAAAAAATTGAAAATAATACGACGATATTCAGAAATCTTGACAAGCGTTGTTTTCTTGTTACTGAACGAATCAAAGCCATTTCTGAAGTAAAAAAAAAAACTTGCTTCTATCAAAGGAAACTACTCATGTGACATTATTTCAACAATGTGCATCCGTACTTTCGTTGTAGACGATTTTAAATACAATTTTGGAATATTAAAAATTATTTTTAAAATAGTTATGGTTGTCAGATTTTAATAAGCTTTCAAATTTATGATCTTTAAAAAGTAGAGAACATAATATATCATTTCCATAAGGTTGCAGAAAGAACTTAATGTATAAATATATAACAACCTTTTGTCATATTGTGTACTTAAAATTGAAAAAAAAAAGAAAATTAATGTAAAAATTCATTGTTCCTCAAAAAAATTTTTTTCTTTCAGATAATAATTACCTTCGTATATATTATTCAGAAAAGCCATTAAAAACTTTCTTAATTAAATATTGTCTTAGTTTTATTGGGTTTTGTATTTTTACAATTGAGGTAAAAGTTTGGACAATTTCGGACATTTTTTTAACAAAAAAATCGATGATTTAGATTTTTCAGAGTTTTGTGCATTTAATTAAAAAAAAAATTCAGGTTGCAAATAAATTTTTTTTTGTGTTTTCATAAAATTAAGTTCGAGGGGGGTAACAGATAAAAAAAAAAAATATTTATACCATGACTTTCAAAGAGACAAACATTTCTAAAATAAGTTCATTCATTTCTGAATAAGTTCTGAAGTTTTCATTAAAATCCAACAAGTAGTTAATTTTTACAAGAATTTCGAAATTAATGTGTCTTTCAACTGACAAAAAAACAACTAAAAAAAAAACGCTAAAAAGGTCAAAATTGGACATACCTAGAAGATGGAACGTGTTTTTTCTGTTTATTTTTAGCCAAGGTTGAATTTTTACTGGTAGCGATTTAGCTGTCAACGCACAAGACTTCACTAGGTCTTCGACATCCTGATCCATGTCCTTTCAGTTTACGTAACTTCGCATCAATGCTTTCATGCGAGATATCCTAGGGTGTCCGATGTGGAACTGTTTCAATATTTGTTTTTGTAAAGTCTCTCCATTGTGGTGGCACGGAGCAAGCGAAGGACCGGATATTAACCCTCAGAGGTTTAGACAGCAAATGACCAATACTGGTCTCTGCGCACCCGGCTCCACGCAGAATTTCCGGTGGAAAACTAAAAAGAAATAAAAAGAATGATAAGCAATTTTCCACCAATTAAACAGCTCCGCGCCATACCCAACAGTTTGTTTCAGCAGACTGACTCTGATCCGAAGGGCACACATAAATAGAGCGATAAATTCACTTCTAAGACAGAAAGCTTTGAAGTACCGTCAGTGAATGTCGCTACGCTTTTCTCACCCGTCAAACCCGATGCCTTCAGCCTTCCTTCACCAACGGAGATATCAAAGGACTCCTACCAACCCATTGACCTCACCTTTCATCTCCTGTGACCAGCACGTCATGAACTTAAGTATTAACAAAAGACACTTATATTCTTTTAATAATCGGATTTCTCTTCTATGAATGAACATTTTGTAACGGACTTTGTGCGTGTAAATCAAGAAACATTGTACTATTCATTGATGTTGCATTTAAATACAAAGTGTTTTTGATATACCCTTCTCTTTCGTATGTTATTTTGTTTATGTTATGGTGACCTCAATTTGATCGCTTGTTGAACCTTTAGGCCAAACTAGCGGCTGTCCCGAAGGACTGCTACTATTTATCTACCTTCTGATACAAGCAACAATTAACAACGAGAACTCTAATCCCCCATCACCATACCATAACATTCATCATATATAGAAAATGACTTCCTTAACACAAAACATTTTGGAAATTTTTATTGACAGATATTTAACATAAGTGTGAGAAGACATCTTTCAATGATTTCGGTGGTGAGATATGTTCTATTGAGTCGTTGGCGCTTGATGGCGAGACAGACGGTAATTTTGTTGCCGCGCTTTTTAATGGAATTTGGAAGCTAAAGACGACTCCTTTGTATCAGAAGATTTTTATCTTCAGTCAGATTTTTATCCTCGGACGTTAAAGACGTGTTTATTCTGGCTCCGTGGTGAACTATTCTAGTTTGCCACGTTAGTGTTACCTTAAATAATTCGAATTACAGTTTATAGAATTAATATTTATTTAGCTTTTAATAGCTATATTACTGATTTTATTTATGGATGGGAATAGGGGAGGGTGAGTTTTCGCATCGAAGGGCTTTGTGAGAAAATTTAATTGGCTTCGGTAGAAATCCGTAGCTAAGATTTGTTTATGTGAAATTTTAGAAGAGAAGATTTATTTATTAGCTTCGGTAGAATTCCGTAGCTAAGATTTGTTTATATGTGAGAAACTTGGAAGAAAAGATTTGTTAGCTTCGGTAGAATTCTAAAGCTAAAAGAAGTAATTTTATTCCCTAGAAGGGGAATTATTTAATTTGTTTTATTTGTTTGTTGATTCGGAGAATCAACGTTTCTATTTGTTTGGCAGGGTCATTCGATGCGGGGAATTCTGCCCCTATTCACGTTCTTTATTAAAATATGATTTAAAAGAATTCCAAAGCTAAAGATTTAAAATGTTTTGAAGGATATTCTTCATGGAATAAGATTTTAAGATCCTAGACTAGGTTAGGATTTGTGTTTTACAATTTATTCTTTCAGCTCCAGAGGATGTGAAAAAGAGAGTTTCAAAGAAAGAAAAAGAAATATTTGAAGAAAGAAGAAACACAAAAGAAATTGAATTGATTGTAAAAAAAAAAAAAATGCTTTAGCAATATTGTTTGTCGTAAAGAAAAGGTTGAAAGATGTTTGTGCTGTCTGCTTGCTGACAACGTTGCTTTGTAAGTAAAAATCCTTTTGCTTATTTTTGTTTGTTACCCGCTTAGCATATGGAACAATATGCATGTAATTTTGATTTGTTGAAATAAATATTTATTTGTGAACACTAACGGTATAGTTGTTTATAAGATCGTCTGCTTCATTGAGTGGGTTTGTTGTTGATTTCCTTTGAAGAAGCGGGAAGCCGAGAACGAAATCGGCAGTTTAGTCCTGTGTGTTGTATTAAATTATAATTTAAATATATTACTTCAAGGTCGTATACGAGTAAAATTTAAATTTGATTGAGAATTTAATTTTTCATTTAAATTTGGGTCTTTAACATCACCCTACACACAAGAGACACTATATCTCTCTCTAAAAAAAATTATTTTTTCTTCATTTTATTTCTTCAATTTTATTTTTTCTACAACATTTTTAATTCATTTGTTTTTCCTTTTTTTACCACTCCTCAGATATTTTTTATAATACTTTCGTCTTTCTGGGATTCACTCTTAATATCCTATTTCATAATTGATAACTCTCTTATTTTATTCCATAG
>OZ038478.1:63470170-63497670 GCA_964036315.1 Acanthosepion esculentum
TTGATGTAGGTCTCCCTGTCGAGTCTGAGGCGTAACGTCGCCATCACTAATGATCACTCCAAACACCTTCGTAATCACCATTAGACCCACCCAGCTCTTTCCAAATCCTCTGCACTGTCCTCAGATTGACACCCAAACACTCTGACATGTTCGTATTGGAGCAGTACAGCATGCCGTTTCCAAATTTCTGGCGGAGTGAATTGCGTCATGGTGCTCTTTTACTCACAGACGGTGCCCAACTGACCCTACTATACTGTGCAGTCGACAAAATGAAAAACAACCAACACGCATGCACGAAATTAAAAATATAAAATGGCAACAATTTATCGCATCCTGTAGACCAGTATCCAGATCTACTCTATTTCCGGTTTTGTTGCCACTTGATCTTCATAAAACCCTTTACTTCCCATTCCCCCTTCAGTTAAAGTGGACACCACTTAGAAAACTGAACTTCAAAAGGAACTACCTGCTGGTTCATCAAACAGAAACACTTGAGATCGAGATATAATCACCTCTTCTCATTCTATGTAGCTGTCCATATCACAGCGACACGCTTTGGCTAAAAAATGTGGTTTACCAGAAAAAAAAGAGATACTGGTTCAATTCCTACCGGTAGTACAATTTTCCTTTAGCAGGACTTCTGAATTTAGACTGACCGTTATTAAATACATTGTTTAAGAAAATTAAACATAGGAATGGAAGTTTGACTTTCAATTCAGATTATCCACAGCAATGTATATGTTCGCCACCAGCTGATTAAATAGAAATAAGTCTTGGTTCTAACGTAACTCCATGAACCATTGATGACTGTAAGAAAGAATACTCGCTTCGATGTCTACTATTAATTTCAGTTTAGTAGCTTTTATTTTAGCGTTTATTTCTCACATGGAGTGCAGAATCCTTACTAATTATCCGAATCTCTATTTACCAGCGTGGGTGGGCTTGATAACGGCAAAATCCCAGGGTTCTTTGATACAACAAGGTTTATATATTTTTCGTTTTATTTGTATTATGTGGGTTCTGAAAATCTTTGAAAAGATAGGGTGTCGGGCCGAATGGCAATGTCTTATTTCATATTTTTGTCTTTGTAGCAGCTGTTTATGGATTCGGGTGAGTCTATTGCGCATGTGTATGCATTAGTATGATTTTTTCGTACAGCAATTACATAAATTTACCTATTAGTCTACCCAGCTGTGAAGATGTGACGCCTCATAGGGTTTTTAGTAACCCTCATTTCAATTTTCAAACATTTTCTTGAATTTCATTGGTTGTTAAATAAAAATAAGCTTCGAGAAATTTCCATAACAAAACAGTCAAAATTTGTGCAAAAATAGGCTCAAATTCATCCCTAATTTAAATGTTTCAAGAAATCCTATTGGCTGAAAAATAACAACATTCGCCCACGCATTTCTCAGAAAAATTCGCAACAAGCTACCAAACCGCTGGAGCCGATTTTATTGTTAAAAAAAACTATAAATGGAAGCAGCAAACGAATTTTCGTCGCATTTTGAGACTCAAAGATACACACGGGAATTATGTGTCAATATTACCGCCAAAGAAACAAACTTTCTTTATAAGAGATTAGAAAAATTCATACAACAAACTTTTTCACTTAATATCTTTCATAGAAAAATCTTTTGTCTAAGTTAAATTCAACCTTTCAGTCAAAAGCAGACAACTTTTTAGACATTGAACATTTCCAAAACAGCAAAGAACTTTTCCTCTATACTTTTGCACACATCATTACAAACAAAGAAATTGTAAATTATGTATATAAAATTTAATCTGTTGTTTCAAACATGTATTTTTTGTCGTGATTGAATATCGTTACCATTTGACCATTTCTTATAATTTATGTTTGTGGATATTGCATATTTAATTTGCAGTACAATCTTAAATATTCACGCATCCTTCTTAGATCCACTACAAGTTTCAAATGGGCGTTCTTGGCTAGAATATTCCAATTTATCATTTCCCCATTAGAGGCATTATTATATCCGTGATAAAGTAATACCTTAGTAGACGGACAAACAGTATAGCTGAAAGAAAAGCATGCCAAACATGCTTTATTCTCAGAGATTTTACATATTGCCATATATATACTTGTAACTAATTTGTCTCATACAGAGAAATTATAACCACCAGTGCCTATCTATGTTTAAAGGAACTATTCAACTTCGCTTGGTCATCAACACACTCTGTATCCTAGAGGTCAAATTACGTCAGATCTAATGACGGTTTCCGCTAGAGGAACGTTAGTTCAAATGCTGCCGAACAGGGCATATCTTTCTCTAATAAGATTTATTAAATATTCAGGCCGAAAGACGAAATTGAACAAATATACTGTTTAATAAATAAACGGAGCGTCTACTTAAATATGTGTAGACATTAAAAATAACGTTTAAATAGGTACTTCCATTAATTCGCTGAAAAAAAACAAAAAATCATGACGAAAAAAAGGCGCCAAACTTAATAAAAACAAAGTTTTATCATCAAAATATTTGTTATTATTAAGAGGAAAGACCAAAATATTTATTGATTATTTTATTAATCATTTTAATCCTTTCCAGCACGTTCGAAAGTTTAGTTAAAAATCTTTTGTTTTTCGTTATCGGTTGACGCAATATTTAGTGTTTTAGCGCATTGATTTGGAAATTCTTGCCAAAATCAAATAATTGTCGGATTTTAATGAAACTCTCAGAACTTATTCACAAAAGAATGAAATTACTTTTTAAATTTTTTGTAGAAAATCTTGATAAAAAAATATATATTTTTTTAGATATGTTACCCCACTTACATAATTTCATGAAATTTCGAGAAATTAAATTTTAATCGCAAAACTTGTTTTATTAATTAAAAGCAGGACTCATTGGAGGATGTAAATCACAATTTTTTAAAAACTGCTACTCATTTCACGAAAATCTACTTATCTACGAATTATAAAATAAAAAAATGTAATAAGACTGACATTATTTAATTAGAAAAGCTTTTAATTGCTTTTATAAATAAGATTTATTAAGGACACTATTATCTTATGAGAAACATTTTTTTCGGTGAATAAAGAATTTTTACAAGAATTGTTGACATTTTAAAAAA
Source organism: Acanthosepion esculentum (assembly GCA_964036315.1). Taxonomy (NCBI): domain Eukaryota; kingdom Metazoa; phylum Mollusca; class Cephalopoda; order Sepiida; family Sepiidae; genus Acanthosepion; species Acanthosepion esculentum. Next base: position 63,473,267 of record OZ038478.1, read on the forward strand.
AAAATTAATTATAATAATTTTTTATAATAATTTTTAAAATTTATTTTTAAATTCTACATTATTTTAATTACGTTAGGTGATATTGTTATTAAATGAAAACTATATTTGCCAATCAAAAATTGAAAAGCTTAATACAAATCATTTTGCACCAAGATTTGAAAAATATTTTTTTTATTTTTTTATATATAAAAACGTTCCCATTTTTTAAAGTAAGGTCGACCATACACGCCATTAACACAAAATAAGAGCAATGATTATAGTAAATTTAAAGTCAACATTCGTAAAATTAGAATACGGAGAATATTTTTCAACAATTTAAGATTACCGAGTACTTAAAAATTATATAAAAAAGGCGCCCACGTCATTTTCTTAAATTATGTTTTACAGATAATGCCTCCGTAGAATAACAATCAATCTGTCATCGCCTTGTCAATCACGTAACACATGGGTGCTGTTGGTTAAAAACACAGCTACTGTTTGTTTTAAAAATACATTTTTGTGTTATTTTAAAATTAAAGTAAGTAATATTTGTTTCAAATCAGATTAATTATACTTTAAATCAACTAATATTCCTCAAATAAAGTTTCAGAAAAGTATATTTTATTTTTGGGAGATTTTTTAATACAGAGAATTAATATTGCGATGAAAAACGGCTAAAAAGGGCACTAATCAGCTATTTAGGAAAAAATCGATTCCAATCAATAAAATTTCCATTTGAAATGCACCAGAGTTTTTTGCTTACTAGAAATAATAAATTTAATCCTCTAGCTTTCAATTTAAGCTAAAATGATAGGCTCAAGAAAACTTTTTCATTTTTAAAAATTCATTTTAAACCTTAGGTATCGTGAACTAGTGGATGTCCCTATGTATAAGTAATATGTGTGTGTGTGTGCGCGCATGCGCGTGCATTTTAAATGTACTGCCCGTGCATCTGTATTTATGCACTTTACACACACACACGTATGTGTGTGTGTGTGTGCGCGCGTGCGCGTTCAATCTCTTTATTGGGATAATTGTGTATTCCTTAATGACGTAAGTGAGTGGCGTTGAAAACCAGTTTAAATATCTGAATTTCGAATGTTGATTTTCACCCCAGCTGAAAGATTAGCGCAAAACAATCTTCTATTTAGCCTCAGCAAATTATCTATCAATATATATATATATATATATATATATATATATACATATATATATATATATATATATATATATATATATATATATATATATATATATATATATATATATAAGATAGAAAGAGAGAGACACACAAATCAGTAGTGAACTCAGCTTTTTTTAAGACCACAGGAAAAGCAATCGTATCAACCCAGTTCAATAGTGGAATACGTGTGTCGTTAGGGTCGTCTGGGTGTATCTTTAACAGATATTTCAGAAGTCTTTACGATAAATTTCTCATGCCCACTTGATGTATGTCAATATGTAAGATTGTTACCATGACTACTTATGATGGGAGTTGTTTGAAGAAGGAAAAAGGAAAGATAAACATTTACAAGTAAAGTGACAGTGTCAAAAGAAATATTGTGAAGTTAATATTGAATGAATATTACACCCAAGATGCAGGCAAACTGTTTATGCCTGCTGCATTCATCCACAAAAAAAACTAAGTATCTTAACTAATTCGTTAAAAAGACCATACCCTGATGAAAAAAAGCCCCAAACATGATGAAAACAATTTTTTATCGTTTATATGTTTAAGAGGAAAGACCAAAGTATTTTTGATTATTTTTTACATTTTTTAATCCTTCCTAATACGTCTGGAAATTTAGTTAAAAAGAAAAGTTTTCTGAGTCAGCAAGATTGCCAAAACTCGATGATATCCGTATTTTTTTATAAATTTATAAACAAAAGTTAAATTCTTCGTTTAAAAATCTTGCAAAAATCAATTATATATTTTTCAAAAGTTATTTGAGGAAAATCAGAAAGTTTAAAGTTTACTTAATGTAACTAGAGACAAACATTACTTAATATTTTAGCAGAAAAAAATTAGTTGAAAATATGAGAAGCATGTCTAACTGTGGTGAATTATTTTAGAGGTGTGAATTAACGTTTACGTTGTTGCATCGAAAACTTACGTGAGGGAAGTTATCGGACGAAAGGACAGAAGTGACAATATTTTCGAATTTTAAGTGAACCAGCTTATTTAACTATACAGAAGGATGAAAAAAATGAATAAAATAATCAAAAAATTCTTTGGTCTTTCCCCTTAATAATAAAATAAGCATTTTGATGATAAAACTTCTTTTTCATTAAATTTGCGGCCTTTTTTCATCATGCTATGCAGTTTTTGGCAAATTAGCGGAGATACCTAATTTAAACATTTTCGAGAGCAATTTTTTTCTTGTGTTATAATGACAATATTTTTATCCTTTTTAAAAAAATATTTTTATCCCTTTTTTATTTGAGCATAATATTACATTTTGTCATCTTCTGTCGGCTCATAAAAAAAGGATATTTTATAAATTTTCATTTTCAAGGTTATCTTTACGAGGCTAATGTCCTTGTTTCCCTGGCACGCTGCAAGGTAGCCGTCGGAAATCAGTAGGTTTCAAGATGGCGGCTATTTATTGCCTTCTTATTAAATACCCCCACCTTTTTTTTTCTTTTGAAATGAAACAATCGAAATAAATTTCCTAAACGAAAATGACAAATGAAATATTCTGCTCAAATAAAAAAAGGATAAAAATATTGTCATTTTATAGTGTTTTTCCGAGTCATTTTTTTTTTTAACAAAAATACTTCTCTCCTACTTCCAGTTCTTTTTCTTCCTCTTCGTCTTCTTTATTTGGATTGTACACTGTTTTCTTTCACATTTCAAAAACTTTTGAAACTTTATTGCCTAATTGGCTTCTGGAAAAAGAACTGCTAGGTAGAGTTACAGAGATTAATGTGAAAGTGAATTTTTTAAACTTAATTACTGATAATTCGAATAAGTATGACAAGTTAGTTTATTGAAATTGTAGTGGTAGAAATTGCAGGTTTCGGAAATGTTGTGGCCTTGTCAGGGTCACAAATAAAGACACAAGAGAGGAATTGAGTTAAACAAATATATTACAGAAACAGTAATACAAACATATACAAACGTGAGTGCTACAGCAAGAATATTTTTCGGAAATTTTATTTTCTGAAAGAAAATAAAACCTGATGCAACAGTATTTTCACTATTGCCCGAACTAATAACGAAAAAGAAAGAAAAAATGCAAATCAGATTCAATTACAAAGAAAAAATATTTATTTCTAACCAGCTAAATAAGGGTTCTTGCAAAAATTCATCCCTTTTTGCTGAGAATAAGATAACCTATTCTCTGGGTAACACAATGTAAACAAGCATAGCACAAAACAAACTTAAAAATTACAATGCACCAAAAAAAAAAAAAAAAAAAAAAGAATAGCGCCCACTTGCTGTGTCAATGATAACAATAAAAAAGGGGGAAGAACCTTAGCTCTTCAGTACCCTTTCAGTTCTTTCAAGGTTCAAAGGTTTTTATCTTTTTTCTTTTCTCTCTTGTGTAGACAAGGTTCTTTTCTTGGTGTCCAAACTCTCTTCTTTCTTCACTTATTTTCCTCCCGTCCGCCTGGAAATTACGCCTTTCTTTTACGGCCGCTAAAAGGTGAAAATTTACTTAAACACGCGCTAAAACACTTTTTGAAAACGCACGTGTTTTCTTCTTCTTCTTCTTCTTCTTCTTCTTCTTCTTCTTCTTAAACGGCTTAACTTTCTTTTCTGGGGCTTCTTCGAGAGGACTTCTCAAAACTTTCTCTGAAGGGGAAACTTGTTACGCAGACATCCTTACTTATGGGCAAACGCTGCCTGCCTTTTCAGCAGGGAGAGAGAAAACGAAACTTTTCTTTCTAAGCTCTCTCGTTTCCAACTGCTGCTAAGGTCCAGTTCCAGTTCTCCCTTCCCATTCAAAGTGAGTGTCTTTTGTTCTCCCTTGACCTAAAAATTTTCAAATATTCGGTCCGACTGTCAGCGCTGTTCGCTGGAAACTTCACACTACAAAAGGCAGTACCTGCTCCTATTTATAGCTGGGAGAGTCCATGCGTGCGTGGGTAAAATACCATAACAGGAAATCTCTTAGACACGAAAGTTTGGTTGTTGGTTCTCTAGAACAGATAGTGAAACTTACTCACTACTAGTTAAATAAACTATTCGAAGATATGTCCAGAGGGATATGTCCAGAGGGAACATAAGATAATATTATTTGACTGGTACAATTTTACTGAAAGTGGGGTCCAGACAAGCAGTAGAATTCACTTGGTTAGCGTTAAAGAGATTCCTGCCAAAACAGGTAATTCGGAAAGAATTTTACGAAAGCGATTTCGTAGAGCATATATATTCCAGAGAAAGTGCCTCCAGTCTGACGTTAATAAATTCCGTAAGTTTTTGGAAACGTTAAAAACTGGACAACTCAAATAAAGAAATCGAGGGGGATTTTTATAAACTGGTAATTAATACTGGATTTTAATTTTAATTATATCTGAATTTTAAATAATCTGTGAATTGTTGCTAATGATCTGTATATTTTGCTAAATGCGTAATTTGTACTTTTTGTTGTTTTTTCTTGTATAGAACATTAGCTTAAATAGCATTTTTGTGTTGGGAAATATTGTCCTCATTTCACTCTCTACATGAGTCAGATTTTACCAAAATGTAGTATTGCTCAGCTGGAAGTGTTCAATACTCACTCTCCGGCCTTGATAGATTTCAAAGTCGAGAGGAAGACTTATTCTACATTCTGCAGCCTGTTTCCCATATATGCAATGTTGCAAGCCCATCGTGACTCTATCGATATTTCCAAGATGAGCTTTATTTTTTAATTCTACCACTTCCGACCTTTACAGCCAGGACACGTCATGTTACTTCAACAAGCTCGAATCCTTTTCATTTCTCCCTGGTTCCAAATATAAGTAGAAAGTCCCACTCAGACAGTTCCTCCAGAACTGTTACTTTGTAGAACAGACACTCGCGTAGGTGTTCCCGTGAACACCACAATCTTGACCCCTTGGAGTCAAGGGCCAATCGTTATCTATCCTCCTTATACTCATAATATGCACTTCCTACCACCTGTACTTTCTTTCATATCATGTACCTCATTCATCATTACAATTTTAATAGTAATGTTATATACCCCTTTGATGGAGGTTGGTCTTGGCCACTGCGCCAAATATGCAAAATGTTGTATACCCACTTCGTTCTGGGGGTTTCTTGGTTGATGGGGTCGATTTCATAACGTTGTATCTTTTCTCACTCGTCTTCGCCCGGCCGGATATCGAAATGTTTTTGGAGTTCGGAGATGCAAGAGAACTTTAACAAAAGGGATTTAAAACTTATCTATTTTATTAAACACGCCGACGCGTACATTTTTAACTAGCCAGTGGGGTCGCTCTATTACCCCGACTGGGGAGCAAGTTCCCCGAGACACGAAATAACCACGTGTACTGTGTATGACGTGTAAAAATTCAAAGAAATCACTTTCTATCTCTCTAACATTCCCACGCTAGTTTTAACCAATCAAAAACTACATCCTGTTTTGTCTACCATCTGACCTTTAAGGTCAGATGGTAGACAAATCAGAGGAAGTAGAGCAAAAGCGGAAGTCTGAGCCAAAATACACTGCCACTAAAAATAATAGTCTGAAACTATTATTTAACAGTAACCCTCTACATTGAGTAAATTTCAAGTTTTAATTTGGGTGAATTTTACTAAATAAAAAATTAATGAGTTTAATTATTATTTCGAACGCATAAAACACGCACCCCCCACACACATACATAAGGTGTGTTTAGGCAGCAAGAATTCTTTCAAACATGTTTGGTTGAATAATATTGACAAGTTCTTTTTCAGTGAAAGTTAATAAAAATTGGATAGATAGAACTTGTCGATATTATTCAAACAGGGTGCGATGGGTAAATTATCGCCATTTTATATTTTTAATTTCGCATGAACGTTGTTTTTGATTTTGTCGACTACACAATATAGTAGTGTCAGTTGCGCACTGTCTGTGAGAAAAAGAGCACCATGACGCAATTCACTCTACCAGAAATTTGGAAACGGCATGCTGTACTGATTGGTATTCGCACCGGAAGCTCCAATACGAACATTTCAGGGTGTTTGAGTGTCGATGTGAGGACAGTGCAGAGGATTCAGAAAGGGTTGGATGAGTCTAATGGCGATTATGAAGGTACGGTAGTTCGGAAAACTCACTCTGATCGTTCTGATAAGAATTTGTTGATGAGGGCCCCAGACTCAACACGCAGACCTACATCAAGTGCCTTGAGGAAGTAGTGCTGCCCTGGTTGAAGAGGGTGACTGCTGGAAGACTCTATGTCTGGCAACAGGGCTCTGCACCATACCACACATGCAGGAGAACCCAGTAATGGGTGTCATATAATTTCTGCTACCACATCACCCCTTACATCTGGCCACTTAACTCCCAAGACTGCAATCCCCTTGATTATTATGTGGGGGCGCAGTTGAGCGAGAGACCAACAAAACTTCTTGTAACACCAAAGATAAACTGAAGGCAAGGATTATGGCAGCATTCACCAACTTAAACAAGGAGACTATCCAGAAACAGTTGCTGGAAATTCCGAAGTCGTCTGGAGGCCAATGCAATTTTATTGAATAAATTTACTCTTTAGTATTTCAAGATATTTTGTGTAATTTTGAAAAATATATCTGTTAAAATAAGATGCCAGTGTTATTTTCATTTGTGTAACAATTTTAACCATTGCATCCTATATATATATATATATATATATATATATATATATATATATATATATATATATATATATATATATATATATATATATATATATGTGGTTATTTCGGCAGCAAATTCTTTATACAAGTTTTTGAAAGATTTTTTTTTCTATTTTCTGGCCATATTTTTGACAGACGGAAAGAAAGGTGTTAAATTAAAAACATAGCTTGGAACGAGACGAGAAGTGTTAAAGAATAGACCGATGGACAGACTGACAGAAGGAATTTTTTTTTTCCAATGTCTGTTTCTTTTTAGGGCAGAAATATTTCGGAGAAACGTGATTCTGTTGCAAGATATTACCACAAAAACCATATGGCGATATTTAGCTGACATCTGATTAATGACGCTGCTTAAAAAGCGCCAGTTACGAAAACACAATATAAGCAGAATAGATAAAATTTGGTCTGTAACCAAATCAAAGGAATAGAGTTTCTTTGTATAAAGGCCCAGGACCCAGGGTGCTTAGAGTACAATGACTCTGGCGGAATTGGGTGGAGTGACTGACAGGAAGAAGTAGCTGGTAAATTTCTGGTTTTTGAGCAAGGCCAGGCTGAGAAGTTTCGTCGACGAACTAAGGCCACGCTACGCGATTGAGAGCCAGGTTGCTCGAAGGACAACCAAACAGGCGCAGATGAAATACCAAGAAGACGGAGGAATTGCCTATGCCCACTGGGAAGTATTAGTGCGAGGCACAAATAAGAGACGGAAGCATTTGGGCGGATCGATATGCTGTGACCGCTACCCATCGGAAAAGGGGTCTCTCCAAATTTGGAAATATAATTAATTATACAGAGCCAGACAACAAGGAGGGCCTTGTTGGAGAGAGGGAAACCACCGAGTCCCCATATCCACTTTAACCTCCTTGTCAGTTTCGGATAGATGTCAATATAAGCAGAATACTGAGATGACCAAGTGACAGGTTCCAGACGACAGACGAGAGACGACCACACTGCCGAATCCAACGTGACTTACTGCCAGATAGAACCTCCGTCTCAAGCCTGGTTTCAAATTTAGCTAAGTTGAACATATTGTCACGATAAAACGCAAAGTGAGTAGGGTTAATGCTTTGTACCCAGAAGCAATTGATTGTATAAAAACAGTCTATCAATTTCCATAGAACTCTAACACTTTCGCCCCAGCCCCTCAACATCCGACGACTTACTCTCTGGGTTGAGGTGTCTACTCGGTCTTAACCGAACTTAAGGGAGTGGCCGTAGGTCCCCTGAGCATCCGTAAATCATTCGACCGGTCCACTGGTTTAATCCTGCTTCCTGCCCACGTTGTGTTTGGTTTGATCCAGAAAGCAGAATTGATGTTCTTTCATTCACGGTCGACTGAAGATGTAGACACTGTGCTAAGAAATTTAGAATGCACAAAAAAGTATATATATCTGCAGAAAGCCGGACAAACAACTATTCAATGGTTGAATTGTTAATGTCTTTTATATAGCAGAAAAGAATAGTATAGAAAAGAAACGGGTTAAGAAAAGAAAAGTAATTGACGTAAAAACTCATACACTGGATTCTAGACACAGAGTGAGAGAGAGAGAGAGAGAGAGAGAGAGAGAGAGAGAGAGTGGGTTGTGATTAACTTGTTGTTAAGTCGTCTCAGAACGATATACGACTCTTGCGATGGAGAGATAAAGATTTCTGTGCGCGGATTAAAGTTTATAGTTGCGTTCCGCCTCGGCAGTAGTAACAGTAGTAGTAATCTTCGTGGTAGCAGAAGCAGTGGTACTTATATCAACAGTACATGTTAGATGTTCCAATCTCTGACGTCACTCCCCCCCCTCGAGTCTCCAACTCGACTCTACACTGTCTCTCTCTTCCGTCTGCAAGGAGATTGAGAGAATAATTCATCTTGCTCGGGCCAAATTCTCTCTACTTCCTCTCCAAGAATTATCTCCAGTCTCTCGTATATGAACGATGATCAACAAAACAAAAGAAAATACATAGTGTAATTTCGTTAAAGGAGAGGGGTGGCTTGTTCGATGTTTCCGTTCCCAGTGGTAGTAATAATAGTAGCAGTAGTAGTCTTAGATGTTGGAGGAGTAATTCGCTTCTTCGTTCTTATATCAACAGCACATGTTAGCTTGCGTTTTGTTCCAATCTCTGATGTCAATTTCGTACTTCTTCGAGCCTTCAATTCAACTCTGCTCACTTTCGATCTCAGACATCTCTCCACCCAGCTCGACTGCACTCGAAGACAGACGAGCCAAAAACTACCACTTTTTTCAGCACAACTACGCGTTTATATAGATAAACCTGGCTGATCGTAATCGACCCTTGGCCCTACTACTTCGAACGCGATTATCACGGGTTCTGGCTTCTTTCAACCAAAATCATGTGAATTCCAAAGTTCCTCATAGCTTACTAAGTTCTATTTATAATTTTAACCGATACAAATTATTTCGACCATTTCCATTGTCTTTTTAATGACCCAATTCCAAATGGGTACAACTCCTGCCATAGATCAGATTTCCCATCAGTAAACAAAAATGCACTGATCTAATTTCGCTACTCAGATCCACTCCAATTTCAATAAAAAAATATACGTGTGTGTGTGTGTTTGTGTGTTTCCCCGATTCTCTTGTCTGTCACAGAACTAGACCCTGAAAAACTCTTGTCTTTAACTACAAGGACATTCCTTTGTGACATATCATTGCTGGGAACGGACCAACATCACAATTGCTTACGACAATTTCATCTTTGTCCGCTCTGTGATCAAACATCACAACGTGGACAGAGCAACGGTTTAGACCAGAGTAACCAACTCAACGGCCAGAGGTAGCATTTGACAAAAGTCCGACCGACAGAAAAGTGTCATATTGGTTTCAGGTGCAACTATTGTGCAATGTCTGAGTTCTCTTGGCTTTCATAAGACAATGTGAAACTGACATAGCACAAGAAACAAAATCTCATTGATAATGGTTTATGAAAGCAGTGTTGTTACACTGGATGCTGCTGATTATAGTTGCCCCTTTTTGATGGTGAAGATTTTTATGGCTAATCCCCTTTAGAGCAGAGGGAAGGCGATGTTGAAGAAGCCGAGGTCAGATGAGTGTATGGTCAACGAAATTTAGCCGTTGTATTAAAAGGAGAAAATATACAACAAACTCTAACAATTCGAATACAATTTAATAACAATAGTTATGTTGTACGCGATATGAAACATCGACATCATTTAAAAAGTGAATAAAACATACGACAATATAAATATATGAAAAGTTCAAATAAAACCCAAAAGTCTTCCTATAAAAATAACACCTACACACACACACACACACACACACACACACACACACACACACACACACACACACACACACATATATATATATATATATATATATATATATATATATATATATATATTCGAAATTCTTAATAAAATTTAACATGTATTCTACTTTCAAAAGACTATATACCAAAAACAATATGATTTTTTGTACTTATCTGTTTGGTTTGTCACGAGCCTGAAATGCATGCATCTTGATAGCTTAACTTCCCGGAGCAAGAGAGAGAGAGAGAGAGAGAGAGAGAGAGAGAGAGAGAGAGAGAGAGAGAGAGAGAGATTCACCCCCTCCAACGATGTCTCGTGTGGGTCTAGTCTGGTCACGTGACTGTTTTTTATATTCTCGTGAATATTTATAATTCATTTTTATTGCTATTTTTGTTTGGCTCTTGGGGAGAGAACTTTTTTCTATCGCTATTGTACGAAATAAGTCAAAGAGAAACGGTTTTCTTAGAATGGTTAAAAAGACTCCGTAGAAAAATACTCTTAATTCGCGAAGATTTGGCATTTAATAATTTTTCTTTGTAGTTTTTCTTGAAAGTAAACAGGAAGCTAAGCTTGCGCATTCATCCTGCTCTAACTTTTTTAAAACTTCCCTTAACCCCTCAGCATCTCCCACCATTTTTGTCATATTTTCCTTGTTATCAGAAAGCATTCGAACCATTAATTTGGTTGTTAATTACCACAGATATTTACTTAATTGAATATCATCAATAAGAAGATAATATTATGCAATCATTTAGAATACAATAAAATGCTATTCCTCAAGCTTCAGTGTTCTCGTTTCGTTGCCGATGTCTTATTTAGTATTGCTCAGATATTGCTTGCCCAGGGATTGAACTGAAAATTATCATGTCACCAAATTCATGAAGTAATTAGTGGATTAAAGCCTGGGTTTGTGAGATAATCCTGATCCAGAACATGAAACCTTAATCCTAATCTGGCTGCTACTGTCACGCTTAATTGCATTCACTGTGGTTTCTCATTTTCTTGCTACTGCTGCTGCTGTGGAAGCCTTACTGTCATGTCTCCTTGTTTATTAATGGCTCCTATATTTATTTCTATGTTAGGAGGACCTCATAATCTAGCATATGCTAAGATTCCTTCAATCATCTGACTCTCCAGTGTTCTTTTCTGTCTAATATGCTTACATTTTTCACATGAGAAAATTTTTCCTTCCAAACATGATCAACAACGCCTGATTGCATTGTCGCACCCTTAATTACTGCTTTTCGATGTTCATTTAGCCTTACCTTTAGGACTCGGCTGCATTCACCTTTGTATTCTTCACCAGAACAACAAGGGATGGAAAACACAGTTCTTTGTAATGTTCTCATCTGTGTTAGGCTTGACTTTGCAAAGGTAAAGTTGAGTTGATTTTGAACGTTGTCCTGATGTATGAATCACAGATCTTTTGAATCCTTTCTGATAAGCTTCTGACGTAAAGGAGATAAACCGCAACAGTTTTCCTGATCTTTCTATTCGCCCATTCTGTTTTCGTATTCAGAAGCTGATGCTATATTATGTTTGCAGGGCAGCTGTTATTCTGTAGGTTACGTTTGATACTGATCATTTCCAGTTGGTATGTGTCTAGGTCACCACTTTTGATTTTTGCTCGATCTCTTTTCTTTACACTGTATGGATGGTGGGAATTGAAGTTAAGATACTGTTCAATGAAGTTTGGCCTTTCTTATACAGATGTCTTGAACCCATTCTCTGTGCAAGTTATTAGTACATCCAGGTAGGCCAGCAGATTCTTATTTTCTTCTTTCACTGTGATTGATATTTTATGGTTTATCGCCTCTTTGTGGGTTATTTAAATCCGAAATTTATAGCTTGTAACAATCATTCTTTTTCTTTTGCGAGTGAATATTCCATTACCAAGTTTTTAGAGATAACAATAAATTTCTAGATACAAATCCTAGTATTTAGCCCATAGCTAGGAGAGAAAAGATGGATTCATACCTTTCTCAAGAATATTTGCACGTAAGTGAATATAAGAAACTTTATGTGAAAAGAAAAAGAAGATTATTTATTGGAATGGTTGGCAAAACATCAGCTAACTACCAATCGATTCGAACTTTATAAAATGGTAAGTAATAAAGATTTCCTTATTGTTGGTTCACATATTTTTATAATTTAGTAAATGTTTATGAATAAAAAATTATTTTCATATTTATTTCTTTATAAATTGGTAAATGATATATTACATTATATTAGGTTCAATACAATTGTTTCTGGTTTTATGAATATTGTAAATATAAAGTTATTCTTGTAAATAAACAATCTAATAAATATACAGTGTTTAATATTTTTGTTATAAATTCTCAAAAACAAAGAAAATGTATTGATTCAATTTCATCATGGTTAGGTTTTATTACAATTCTACTCACCGTTTCTTAAAACAATACACATTGCCGAGGAGTGAAGGTATTTAAAACAATAGCGGTGTCAAGGGAAAAACGGTCACTTGACACGCCATTTTTTGCGGGTACGAAGGTTAAACATTGCCAAATATTCTATCTCTCGCATAAATTTTATTAATGTATAATTATTATATTGTACTGTTTTGTAAAACACTACATATTGTTCCGCTGTTTCTGGCCTCTGATGGGATTGGTGAATACATTTGATTCTTCTTCTTCTTCTTCTTCTTCTTCTCCTTCTCCTAGGCATTTTGAGACAAAATAATGTTAAGACATATGCAAATTAAAATGTAGTAAATTTTGGTCTCGCTTCTCTCATTGGAAGTTTGCCGTAGTTTTATTTACTGTTTGCAAAATAAATAAATTAATTAAAAATAAGTTTACTTTTACTAATCTATCTCATCACCTATCGGCGTTTGCTTTTGAGGAATTAAAAAAAAAATGGTTTAGCTTTAGAGAGAAAGATTTCCACAAAGCAAACATTATTTTAATTGTTGAGTACAATTCATCGCTGAATGGACGAGATTTATTTAATCTCCCAGGTAACATTACAAATTCCACACTTTTGTTTTAAATTATGAATACAACTTTGACTATTTGTACGAAGAACGGCCGACCACCTCTATTGAAACTGTTTTATTCATCTTCCTCACCGTGGCAATCAATTCGTAAGTAAATCTTTTTATTTTAAATGCAATATCATTAGAATACAAGGGCAAATAGTTAAACTTACTTAAGCTACTACTTAAAATATCCGATTGTAGACTTAACGGAGTGAGTAATGACTGCTCCGGTTGTAAACTGTTAAAAGTTGGTAACTACTAATTTAAAACTTCGTAAATGCCTCCAGTTACATATAAAGATTTTACAATCGGAACATTTAATGCTAGAGGACATGTGGAAAAGAAAAAAATGATTGTCCCAGGACGTTAATAGTTATAACATTGTATCATATCTCTGAGAAACCAAAATCAAATAGAACTCGATATTAACACCGGTTAACCAGCACAAATTAATAGCTTTTGCAATAGTAAATACTATGGATATTATTTTGCCAACAACACAAAATGGACAATGGACGAACAACCATAACAACGGCAATAAAATAAAATTCTATCATTTTCTATGAAACTTTGACGAGCTTGGAAGACCTGTAACACTTATGATTTATCAAGGGACAGTGAGGTATGGAGAGGACAGAGGAGAAATCACATTGATTTGCAATGTGCCTTCAAGTCGAAACAACTCTGATAGATCATTTTTTTCTACACGTTCTTTTTTGGAGCATCCCCCACTTACAGACATCTTTTGTCTTTAATCGTTCAGTCAGTTGTTTACTTCCCGTGTATAAAGCATTGGCTCTGGTTTGTAAGCTGCCTTATGCATTTTTCTAAAACTCCTAAGCTTATTTGCTAGATCACAGGCGTAATAAATAAAATTGATTTTTGTACAAGTAAGTTTCATAGCACATAGAAATTTGTATGACCATATGATGCCATAGTTACAGATTTCGATTTTTTTTTTATTTATTGAATAAAGCAAAAACCTATGTGTTTTTTTTTTTTGTTTTTTTTTTACTTGGTAAAAATTCAAACTGTTTTCCTCGGGCTCTTAAAAGTTAGCTATCGTCACACTTGTTAGTATTTGCAATTTGGCAACTTTCTGAAGGTGATGAAAAAATTAAAACAAGTATGGCGATTCTTTCCACAAAGCAAATTCTATTGCTGTTTTCTCCTCACTCGTGGAATTACAAACAATAAATCGATTTTAAAAACAATTGAAGACGTTACTTAACTACGAATCCTAAAGTATAATGAATTCTAGTACAATTAAGATCTCACATTCCATTAGAAAATTTGCAACAGCAGGCAAACAACATTGGGTTAAAGTTAGCATGTATTCAAACATTTTCGTATGAGCACCGCGTAACTACTGGGTCCAAAAATTCGACTAACTTCCATTTAACAAAAAAGATTGATTGTTCAGAACTTTCATAAATTTAGCGAAAAGTATTTACTATAAGGCTTTTTAATTAATTCAACAACCCGAGGACGGCTCGTCCTATGGACACCAAAGTTTATTGGAGATTAATAATGGATAGTTGTTTGTATTTTTTAAACCATTAGTTTTTGAAAATTCCACTTTTGGTTTTGATTTCGATTTACAATAGATATCTTCAACAAAAATAATCTTGTCAAAAGAATTAAACATTTGAAGTCGATTCTTATTTTTCTTACGTTCACGACAAAGAAAAAAGTTAATTTTTTTTTTAAAAGGTTACGAAGGCAAAATTTTCCTTTGAATAGATAAAAATCAGTGGTCGCGATCTTATGGAAGATACTCCATATTTTAAAAATAGCCCCCCCCCCACCCAACAAAAAAGCGATATCTAATGTTTAAAATGCATTTTAATAATTAAAATTCTTTCTTGAAGCGTTTATTTTAGCTTTTAACTCATGAAAAGTACTCCAGACTTAATAAAAACAAAGATTTATCATGAAAATCATTGTTATTAAGAGAAAAGACGTAACGGAGTTTTTTAATTATTTAACTGAATTTTTTTAATCCTTCTTACAACATATGAAATTTTGGTTAAAAATTGTTTTTCTTGTTTCAACGGTTGACCATAAATTAGTACGGGAAATTAGGGTTATTTTTTTCTTTTGTGGGGAAAAACATTGATTTGAAAATTCTTGCAAAAATCTGATAATTGCCGAATTTTAATGAAACTTTCAGGACTAGGACTTATTCACAAATGAATGAAACTATTTTAGAAACGTTTCTCTTCTAGAAAATTGATATATACATCTCTTACCTAACCCCCACTTATTTAAGTTTATGAAATTGATAAATTCATTTTTGTAGCGCTTAATGTTTGTATTCGTTATAAGAACAAGTCCTTGGAGAATTTAAATCCACATTTTTTTCTTTAGTCACAGAACCCCCAGTTAGAGAAAATCTGATCTGAATCGTAAAATAAAAAATGCAATAAAACTAAGACATCATCTAATTAGAAAAGCTTTTGCTTTTATGAATAAGATATATTATGGGCAGTATTGTCTTAAAACCTTTTTCATGAATAATGAAATTTTATAAGAATTTTCTTTTTTTTTTTTCTTTTTTTTTTTTTTAAAATTTTAATTATAATAATTTATAAAGCATTAGACATTTAAAATACTCTGTTAATTTGTAGCGGTTAGGTTATGAAGCTATATTAGATGGAAAAAGCTTACTACAATTCAGCGGCCACTAGTATGTTCAAAATAATTTTGAATTATTTTTTTTGTGTGTGTGTGTATATATATATATATATATATATATATATATATATATATATATATATACGCACACTGATCAGACGCCCTTACACGGCATTCAGAAAATAAGAGTGGTTACTAAAATAAATTTGAACTTTATTGGTAATTTTCTAACATTTTATCAACAAGCGTCTTCATAAATAAGGCTATAAAATTCAAAGGAATATTAGATTACTTAGAATATTTACTTAAATTTTTAAGATTAAAGGATAGTTAAATTATATAAAGTTGTTCACGTTGTATTCGTCAGTTAATTGATTTTTAGTTATGTAACTGGATTTTCTAAAAGTAATACTTAATTTTCGCTTAAAATTGAATGAAATTAACGTTTTATTTACACACTGTAGCCTGTGAGGCCAAATGGTAAAAAGAATCCCTGTAATTCTACCTCTGTTCGAAAAAGTGCACGAGAAGATAAGAATAAAACTTAAGGAAATACGGAAGACCAGTAGTGTAATAACCAAGAATTTATTTGTTTAAAAATACATTTCTTTAATCAATCGTTTAAGAGTATAATTCTTTATTCTATACACTTTTATTAAGCTCAGTATAATGAGTGAATGTGAAGGCATTAAGGCGCTACCAAAACAAAAATATAGCGTAGATGTTTGCGTTAGATTAATTAATGCTAAAAGAAAAACACTTTGTTCTAAGAGTAAATTATAGAAAAGTTTCTGTAAAGTATTTTATGCAAATGAAATAGTTTCGTCGTAATTCTAAAACATTTCTTGGTGGCGAGGGGAACAAATTATGTAGAAAAATATAAAATTTATTTATAATAAAAACTTTAAATAAGTTACGCTTAATTACTATTGATTATCTTGTATAGTGTAAATAAATGCAGGAAAACAGATACGCAAAAAAAAAAACAAACAAACGAACAAAAAAAAAAAACACTCGAAACTATGAATGCTTTAAGACACAAAATCTCACTGAACGGGAAGATTAGAAACTTTTCCGATGCTGAATAGTAGACAGTCATAGTAAAATATCAGAATTATCTCTTTTTTTATACACCTGTACCAAAAATAATCTGACAGTTGCTAAAAAGAAAAATAATTTAAACGGATCATATGGCATTAAACTTTATATTTTTTGATTCCTCGAACTTCTGTAGCGGACCGTGGGGGTGAAGATGTGAAGAGATATCAGAAGGTTAAACTTTCCTGCTGGCGAATCAAGACCGATATACATGGGGAAACAAATATATATTAATAACAAAACAAGTTAAACAGACATGGACTGTTACATAGTTTGTATGGAGAAATTATGTGTGTGTGTTGTAAGTGTTCGTACGTACGTGTATTGTTCTTAGCGCGTTCCCAGAATTTGGGAAACCCTGTATCTGTGAGAGGTCGCATATTGGTGCAAATGGAAAAAGAAAGATTTTTACCTCGTCTCCGCGCGAGGTAGCGGCCTAAGCCAAAAAAAGAGAGAGAAGGGTCAGCCAGTATTTATAGCCAGGGGAGAGAGACCCCTGTTGAAGGATTAAAGAACTGAGGAGCTAACTGCGACACTTCCTTATTTAATAAAGCAAACTCTGCTAGATTGTTCTTGATACATCTTGTTAACACAGCGCAAAAAAAAAAAAAATAGAAACAAAAGTAAAAGATGCTTAAAGATTTCTAAAGCTTAAATGTCAAATTTTAATTAAAAGTTACAAAAGTATTCATTTACATTAAATTCCTCGCAAAACAAAAACTTCAAAATAACGTTTTTATTCATGACTGTACTATATTGAAAACACAATTGTTACTCAAACTTTACACTTGACGTCAGCACCAACATAGCTTTGTTTTGTTTTATAAAGAAAATTTTTTTTCAATATTAATTATTGAAATCCATTCAGCGGTATTATTATTTTGCACTTATCTTCAGGCAACTACCACCAGTTTTATGGCCGGAAATCAAAATGAAGAATATATTGGTAAGTAAAGAAACTTTACTTAATTATCTGTGTTAATCTGAAACTCCCAATTTTAATTTCGTCTACTAGTGATCGTGACTTTGTAAACATTAACTTTTTCTTTGTAAGAATTGGCATGTAAAATGAACTTTTCTTGATGTTGTATTTTTTTTCCAACCTAAACATTTACAGGAAGCGTCAAAAGTCCTATTTCAATAATTTGTGGCCCTAAAAATGCTGTGGCATAACCTTTTTTACGTTGGGGGAAATTTTATATACGTCTCTTTGATATTAGCCAGTATTTAATTCTATCTTTAAGAAATTGTTCACTTTGTTTCTCGGGGAAACATAGATAAACTTGAGCTTGAAAATACATTAATTTTTAACCCGTAAAAAATTCACGGTTTTCTTATATGAAATTTCTGATTAATCTTAATTCTTAAGTTAATGACAGAATTCGCGTATGCAGTTTTGCGACAATATAATATCCGTCGAAGTTCCCCTATCGCATTGTTAAATATGTGAGTTTAGCAACTTTAAAAAAATATTGCAATAAAAATCATAAATATATGAATGCAGGTCGTTATTTGAAGTGGGGAGGTACGAATGAAAAGTTTTGAAATTGACATTTTTTTTCATTTCACTGAAAGAGACATTAAACACTTATATCTTGGCTTTTTACATGTTCTTTTTTAAACCAGGTAGCATTTTGATATGTCTTTTAGCTTCCCATGCTATCAAACCGGGATAGTCCTTTATTTATGAGGTATTAGCAGGAGATGTTGAACACTTATTTATTTATTTTATTTTATTTTTTTTTTACTGAAATGAAGTAGCATCTCTGATATCTTTTGTGTTTCCAAACGATCAAAACGGAATAGTTCATTATTTGAGGAATTGGCAGGGCATAATGGTTGTGCTGACTAAAGAAAGGAGTCTAACACAATTATTATATGATAAAAATGAACAGTAATTTAATTCTTGATACTTCTGAAATTTATACGAAAGTGACAGAATAAAATTAAAGAGAGGTAAGTGTGAGTAAATATAAAAGTGACAAAGTTCTCGTGACTATTGTCACGCAGGTTCCCGAATATTTCGATTTTCCCATTTTAATGTTGTGGGAGCAACTGCACAGTTGAAATACTTGGGGGGGGGGGAAGCTCATCTAATATTATGCCACGTTACAACGGCAAAAAAGAAGAAAAGAACCGACTGATATCGGAGGTATGTCCAATGCCAACATCGAATGTTCGACTTTCATTGAACAGCAGGTAAGAATGCAAGTGAATTACCAACTATATTACAGTCCTGCTGCTTGAAAAACAAGGGAAAATGAAACAGAAAATAATGATGTGCACAGGTACTACAATGATCCTACCGAGATAAGGTATATAATCGAAGATTTGGTAAAGAATATATTACGAAGGATAAGTAGGATATAACAGGTATTATCAGAACGAAATTAGAGAATGGATTAAATTTATACAGAAATGTGTGTGTGTGTGTGTGTGTGTGTGTGTGTGTGTGTGTGTGTATAATATATATTAGTGAGTGGGAGAGTGTAGATGTGTGTGTGTGTGTATATATATATATATATATATATATATATATATATATGGGTGCGAGTAAATGCATATATATTAGTATGTGTATATGAGCGTCAGTGTATAAGTGTGAATGTATATGTATTAGGTCATCCCATAAGTTCTGTCCGAATTTTAACTTTTTGTTAAAATGAATGAAATTTAAAGAGTATTTTATAATGTCTAATGGAGCTGAACATTATTTTTATGTTTAGATGCATTTAAACTGATCAAATTTTATTTCAGAGAACAATAAAATTAAATTTTGTTTGATGAAAACCCTGCTAACATGGAAGTACCCAAGAATCATTTGAGGCACATAATGCTTTATGAGTTCAAGAAAGGAAACTCAGCAGCCGAAGCGGCTACAAACATTCACTCAGTTTATGGAGAGGAATGTGTGAATGAAAGAACTTGCAGAAGATGGTTTGCAAAATTCAGAGGTGGAGATTTCACCCTTGAAGATGAAGATCGAACCGGACATCCTGTTGAGTTTGATCCTGCTTTATCAGTTGAGGAATTGGCAGTGGTTCTCAGTTCAAACCATACAACTGTTCATCGTCATCTTCAACAACTTGGAAAAGTTTCTAAACTTGGAAAATGGCTGCCTCATGAATTGTCTGAAAACAACCTCAAATCTCGAGTCGAGATCGGCTCTGCTCTTTCCATTCTCGCCAACTTGTTTCACCTTTTTTGGATAGACTTGTGACTGGCGACGAAAAATGGATCATTTATCGAAATGTTAAGCGTCGTAAGCAGTGGCTTGGTAAAGGGGAAGGACCCCAGCCACAGCCGAGAAGGGAACTTCATGGGCAAAAGGTTCTTCTTTCAATCTGGTGGGATTGCCAAGGAATAATCCACTTTGAATTCTTACCACCTAATGCAACAATTAATGCTCAAATATACTGTCAACAATTAGAGCGTTTGAACCAAGCTTTGAGGGGAAAAGACCTGCTCTAGTGAATCGAAAACGAGTGATGTTTCATCAGGACAATGCGCGACCACACACAGCAAGAATCACGTCACAAAAGATCGAAGAACTTGGTTGGGAGAAAATTCCTCATCCACCTTATTCTCCCGATCTTGCTCCTTCAGACTACCATTTGTTTCGTAGCTTACAGAATCATTGGGAAGAAACAGCTTTTGTAACACAGGAAGGGGTAAAACTGACATTTGTGAGTTCTTCGAATCAAAGCCAAAAGAATTTTACACTAATGGAAATAGTAAGCTTGTTAATAGATGGAAGGAAGTCGTAGATAATCAAGGATAATACATTGTTGATTGAATCTCTAATTAAATGTAACATTTGGTCACTTGTTTACTTTATTCAAAATTCGGGCAGAACTTATGGGATGACCTGATATAATTGTACGTGTGTGTGTGTATATATCTATATATATATATATATATATATATATATATATATATATATATATATATATATATATATAATTATTTATTTGAATATTACAACATAAATGTTATAAAATCACGACAAAAGTAGCCATTTTGTTTCAACACTTCTCGTGTCTTATCAAGTGACGATGTAGAATATAGAATAAATGGTTTTAAAAGTTTCAAATTAATCCACGATCCTCAGCTAGGAGTAAACGCTGTTACATAAGCTAGAGTGACCAATCAAAATACAAGTATAGGTTGATTCGAAAAATTTGACAACTAAGCAAGGTTATCATAGATATTAAAAGATTTATAAAATTTAAAATTAAAAGTAAAAAATTAAAATTACCTATTTAGAAATCTAAATCAAATCTCTATTAAGTTTTAAATTGTAGAATTACGAAGGAGAAAAAATATAAAAATAAAAGATATATATGCTATTTAATTTGTATTTTCATTGAAATTATGTTGAAAGGGATGTTCAGAATCCCAGACAGAAATGTATACACTTTAGTTTCATTTCAACATGTTAGTCGCCTCTCACGCGACATCATTCGAACACACGCATGTTAAGCGCTCAGACGTATTTAGATATATACACACACATACAAAAAATCAAGCCACACATAGGCAAATGCACTTTACTTAAACATACACATCAATACACACAGGCACATACATCTACATTCAATATGATCTAGACGGTCAGATGTCAAAGCTATTCGTGGCTTAATGTTATTAAACGAATTTGAACTTGAAATATAACTAAACCGGTCAAATATACATAGATAAAATTTAAACAAATATATATATATATATATACATTTTTAAAAACATATAGTTTTCGACACATTACAGACAAAAGTAAATAACCACCTCCATATATAATTGTAAACTCACACATACGCATACAGATCAACACATGCATTCGCATATACACATATATGCGTAATAGGTACGCATATACAGACATACGCACATAAACATACATATAGATAAGCACATATAAATATATTGACCCATACGTCGACGCAGAAAAGTAAATAAAGCAAGTGAAGAAATATATACATAAAGATGCAACTACATACAAGTACATACATACACATACACATACATATCTAGATGTACATACATACGCACGTATACATATATGCATATAAACTAAATATATACACAGACATTTACAAATACAAGTATAAATATGAAAAATTAAACAAACGTAAATTAAAACGATATGAATATAAAAATGCATATACACATCCGCTTGCACATATATATATATACACACACACATACATACGCAACTATACATACATATACACACATACATATATATACACACATATATATCTACATACATACATACACATATATATCTACATACATACATACACACATACACACATACATATACACATACATACAAATATATATACGTACATACATACATATAGATATATATACACGCGCATATACATATACAAACACATATACATTTATATATATAAACATGTAGACACATGCATAGAAAAGGGAAAAGAAATAAGCATACATAGACCAGCTTATATTCTAATAATATTCCAACAACATTATGATAAAATATATTAAAAGTTTATAATAATTTAAGAACAGCGGTCTGTAAGCAATTAAAGGTTCCTTATCAACAAAAGTAGATTTTAGTTTGTATCTATGATACACTCCAAGACACTAAAGCATACATACAAATACACATACAATGACACACAAATATACAACCATATATACATAAATATCCAATCATATATAAATACCCATATCGACACATCCAGATATACAGTACACCAACAGTCGAGCGCATACATATAAATACCCACACATACATATAAATGTACACCCATATACATACATACATATACATATACACATTTAAACATACACAGATATACATATATATGCATATATAAACATATACATACACATAGAAACATACATACTACATATACACATATATATGCACACTCACACATACATATGCATACACATATTTACACACACAGAAGTACACATATATACCTTTATATACCCAAACATATACTTAAACATTTAGTGGTAGACACTTACCAGAATTTACACCCTTACTCATACACATAAACAGGTTAACCTATGATAGATGCCAATATATACAACCATATACCTTCATAAAAAAAACAAAAAAAAAACAAACCTACATATATATACCCCTATATACACATACACATATACATATCCAACAGTAGAAACAATTCTACATAACATACAAATATATACATACAAGTACAGACACGTATGATAGTTTGTAATTACACAGTACACATTCATATCGATCTGGCGACTATCATGCTAAAAAGGTAATAGTCTATTAAGTTTAACTTATCATTATCATTGAAAGTATATGATCTCTATACTAAGTTAAATTTAAAACGATGTTTACAGTTAACTGTTAGTTCATATCTTTGATTTAAAATATCAGTCTTATTTTTAAATCTAATTATTTCAAGTTTCTCGTTAAGGCATAGGTAACACGGTGCATATAGTGAGTTACATGTCCGGGCCTTTCTAATTAATTTCCATTTAACCTTAGGTGTTTTATTTTTTTCTTTTAGACTCCAAAAGTATTTGGATAATGAAGTCATATATTTATAGTTACTATTATTAAAAGATTGCAGACGACCCCGCCAGCGTTCCTTGAATGGTCTCATGGTGCAACCTATGTAGAATTTCTTTATATTTGGATTTTCTAGTGTTGATATTGTACTGAGATAAACTACAGAGCTAGTTAAACAATTATTATTTAGTGGACAATTATTGGGGTTCCTGCAGTTACATGATTTATTATTTGTGTCATTTTGCTTAATGTTGCTTTTCGCAACCTTGTGGGTTGTCAGGCTCTCCGAATTCGTATACATGCTGAATATACTATTATGTTTTTTAATTATTTTCTCTAGGTTATCAGCACAACTATAGCTTAACTTAAGAGTATTAGTTAAATATTTTACTAAGTGAGTTGGTTTCAGATTTGGGGAAATGTTTTTTAATGAGGTTTAGAAACAGGTGCCCCAATTTAGTTTTAACCATAATGTTAAAAGGGGAGTATACCATATGATTTTTCTAGATCTCTTTCTACCATTATTGTTGCTATTTATAGGGCTTTTATATTGAATATTAATATTTTTGTGTCCACTATTTTTAAGTGCAGAATTGTAAAGGTCTCTATGCTTATTAAAAATATCTCTGTTTGAAGAGTTGTTACTGATCCTACATTCAATAGAATAGAGTATGTGTTTGATGATTGCAGGGGGGTGGTTAGAATTTGGATGTACGTATATTTGATTGGAATTAATTTTTACATATGGTTGGTATGTGTTGCTAGTGAGGTCTAGGGTGACGTCTAGGAAGTCTACTTGTTTAACATTAGTGGAAACTATTACTCTGAGACCTAGATCCTTAAATACCTTATGTATCATTTTTCTAATACGATCTACTTTAATGTTAGTGGAATTCTTAACTACTAATAATCCATCGTCCCTATATAATCCTACACTATCAGAATATAGGCAATATGTCTATGTATATATTTAGTTTATATGCATATATGTATACGTGCGTATGTATGTACATCTAGATATGTATGTGTATGTATGTATGTACTTGTATATAGTTGCATATTTATG